>OZ005652.1:171945868-173145868 GCA_963930645.1 Salticus scenicus | reverse complement strand
ACTTCGGCAGAGCATCCCCGTGCGTGCTGCGCGCGCACAAGTTAGGGGATACGCTCGCGGTGCACGCCCATTTCTTCCCCCACCTTTTCATGCCCTCTTAATTAACCTACGTATACCAATTTTGAACGATCTAACTCAATTGGCTGAGATGCAAAAGAAAACGTAATCAGGAGACCTCAAAACGTGTAAATCTGGTGAAAAGTTTCGATAATATAAAAGTATTTAAAATATCTTTCGAATGATGTATTAAAAATAATTTAATCATAATTAGAAATATTGAAATTTTAAAAATATTACAGTGCCATCTGTCGGTAGAAATTTCTGTATTCCACTGTTCGATTCCAAATCAAAAAAGCTTTCTAATGATGTATTACTTATGAAATTATTTATTTAGTAGCTGAGATACAAAAGAAAACTCATTCGGGACTCCTCAAAACGTGTAAATCTGGTGAAAACTTTCGATAATATAAAAGAACTTTAACATATCTTTCGAATGATGTATTAAAAATAATTTAATCATAATTAGAAATTGTAATATTGAAATTTGAAAATATTACAACGCCATAAGAGAAAACTGATTCAGGACACCTCAAAACGTGTAAATCTGTTGAAAACTTTGAATAATATAAAAGAACTTTAAAATATCTTTCGAATGATGTATTAAAAATAAATTAATCGTAATTTGAAATTTAAATACGTGTTTTAGAATAAAATTTAATTTCCAATTAAAATGTAAACTTTTTTGCAAAGTCGATGAAATTTGAACTGCAAGGCTGTCTTGTGATGTTAGGTCTCTGTGCCAAGTTTAGTGTGCGACATTGAAAAACTGAAGCCTTTTCAAAATTGCAGTTTTTAATCGCAGTACCAAAACACGTGACCTCGTTAAATATCAGACGTTTATCGCTGTTTTTTTTTCTTCGCTTCCGTCTAATTAATATCGCCGCTAATTAGGGTCGCATCGTTTAGCAAATTAGATAACGTACATCTGCGATAAATTCTCTGTCCGACGGTACCTGTTCGAAGTCCGTGCGACCATTAGCGGCGAAGCCTTAGCTGTTTCAAGCCGTTTCTCACAGACAGACACACAGACACACGCGTACAGATTTTAATAATATAAGAGACTAGCTGGCTTCGCCCGCTAGCGGGTCAGTATTTTCAAATGAATCACTAAAAATAATGAATCACTAACAGAAACTTTTAGTGTTAAGAAAAGAAAAGAAAAAAAAAATCATTTCTGATTGGGTAAAAAGTCGGGCCGGGTCCCCACGCGCTGCGCGCGCGTATTCCTTCCCTGACTCTACGTGCCCCCTAAAAAAAATAATTTATGATCGGGCAAATCTCGCACCGGGTCCCCACTGCCTTCGGCAGCGCAGTACCGTGCGCGCTGCGCGTGCGTATTCATTCTCTGACCCTTCGTGCCCCCTAAAAAAAAAAATCATTTCTCATCGGGTAAAAACTCGCACCGGGTCCCCACTGCCTTCGGCAGTGCAGTCCCGTGCGCGCTGCGCGCGCACAACTTTAGGAATACACGCGCTGCGCGCGCGTATTCCTTCCCTGAGCCTTTGTGCCCCCTAAAAAAAAAAAAAAAAAAAATCATTTCTGATCGGGAAAAAACTCGCACCGGGTCCCCACTGCCTTCGGCAGCGCACAAGTTAAGGGATACGCGCGCGGTGCACGCCTATTTCTTCTCCACCCTTTCAGGCCCTCTTAATTAACCTACGTATACCAATTTTGAACATCTGTGGTGAATGAACATCTAACTCATGTGGCTGAGATGCAAAAGAAAACTTAATCAGGACACCTCAAAACGTGTAAATCTGGTGAAAACTTTCGATAATTTAAAAGAACTTTAAAATATCTCTCGAATGATGTATTAAAAATAATTGAATCATAATTAGAAATTGAAATATTGAAATTTGAAAATATTACAGCGCCATCTGGCGGTACAAATTTCTGTATTCCACTGAAAACGTGTAAATCTGGTGAAAATTTGGATAATTTAAAAGAACTTTAAAATATCTTTCGAATGATGTATTAAAAATAATTTAATTTTAATTAGAAATTGAAATTTGAAAATATTAGAGCGCCATAAAAGAAAATTGATTCAGGAGACCTCAAAACGTATAAATCTGGTGAAAATTTTCGATATTTAAAAGAACTTTAAAATATCTTTCGAATGATGTATTAAAAATAATTTAATCATAATTAGAAATTGAAATATTGAAATTTTAAAATATTACAGCGCCATCTGGCGGTACAAATTTCTGTATTCCACTGTTCGATTCCAATTCAAAAAAGCTTTCTAATGATGTATTACTTATGAAATTATTTTAATTAGTAGCTGAGATACAAAAGAAAATTAATTCAGGAGACCTCAAAACGTGTAACCCTGTTGAAAACTTTAAATAAAAAAAAGAACTTTAAAATATCTTTCGAATGATGTATAAAAAATAAATTAATCGTAATTAGAAATTGAAATACGCGTATTAGAATATTGCAATGTGACCTCGTTAAATACCAGATGTTTATCGCTTTTTTTTTTTTTTTTTTTTTTTTTTTTTTTTCTTAGCTTCCGTCGAGAAATGAACCTCTTTGAACAGGTTGCCATAGTGATGAAACGGACGTCTACATTATTTGATTACGGTTTTCATTTTCGAATGAAGTAAAGCATTTTCAATGGTTTAGAGATTCAGAATTTCATCGAAAACTGCCGCGATACTGAAAATTAAAAAATGTATAACTCATTCAGTTTTTGAAATTTTCTCTCAATCTTTTGGGAATTCAAATGTTTAAGCGAGATCTATATACAAAAAAAAAAAAAAAAAAAAAAAAAAGGAAATGATTTATCTCTAAACGCTTTTGAGTTATAAAATGTTTTGAGAAAAAAATCGATGTTTCGTAAAATCTAAAAATATTGATCGCTAATCCGTATTTTGTAAAAATGTTTATATGGTTCGAAAGAGGATTAAATGGCCTTTCTTTATATACCAGATGTTAAGAAATGGAAGAGTTACTCGGTCGTACAGGGCGTTTCGAAAAAGACGACCGCGAAAAAACGAAATTTTCGACCCTTTTTAAAACTTTTTTTAAAAATATAAAAAATCCGTATTTTTTTTTTTTTAAATTGTACCGTAAGAATCGGTAATAAATGCTCTTTCTCATGGTACAGGTGTATTTTCGATATTTTCAACAGATCGGAAGCGATCGCTTTACAAAAACCCACGAAATTTTCTCTTTCCTTTTCTTTCAAGGTAAGCGATCCCGGGAGAAAATTATGATCGTGCGCCATTTTGAATCGTTTTTTCGTTAGACAATGGTCGACATTTTAATATCTCCGCTAATTAGGGTCGCATCGTTTAGCAAATTAGATAACCCAGATCTGCGATAAATTCTCTATCCGACGGTACCTGTTCGCAGTTCGTGCGACCGTTAGCGGCGTAGTTTTTGCTGTTTCAAGCCGTTTCTGACAGACAGACACACACACACGTACAGATTTTAATAATATAAGGAGACTAGCGAGCTTCGCCCGCTAGCGGGTCAGTATTTTCAAATGAATCACTAACAGTAACTTTTAGTCTTAAGAAAAGAAACTGAAAAAAATATTTATGGTTGGGTAAAAAGTCGGCCCAGGTCCCCACTGCCTTCGGCAGCGCAGTCCCGTGCGCGCTGCGTGCGCACAATTTAAAGGATACACGCGCTGCGCGCGCGTATTCCTTCCCTGACCCTTCGTGGCTCCTAAAAAAAAATCTGATCGGGTAAAAACTCCCATCGGGGCCCACTGCCTCCGGCAGCGCAGACTCATGCGCGCGCACATATTCCTTCCTCGAGTCAAAATTTTATTCTTAAGAAAATTAAAAAAATCATTTCTCATCGGGTAAAAATTCGGATCGGGTCCCCACTGCCTTCGGCAGCGCAGTAGATTTTTATTGAATACTTCACAGAGTGTAATAAAGCCAATTATTAAATAAAACATGTACGTAGGTGTCATATTATGACTTCCGTGTTATATAAACATAGTTTTATTTGTTTCAATCATTAGTTTTTAAATTATTACAAACATAAAAGGTTTTTTTCTGCAGTGTGGCTTTTTTTTTGGGGGGGGGGGGGTCCCTTAATGTAAATATACAATGACTACTTCAACATCGTTCCCTAATTTGCGTTCCTCCTTAGCAACCGTAACTAGGGAGAAAAAAAAAGAAATTGCTGGGGTTCGTTCGGTCGAGAGTAATTCGCATGGAGAGAACGTAACGCTTTTTCATTACGTGTTGTTTTTTGCCAGTTTAATCCTACCGCAACCCGCGTTAAAGAACTTTGTTCCAAAAAAGGAAAGAATAAAAAAGAAGATTGTAGAGATTTTTATCAATATTTATTTACAATCCGCGAACAATGGGCGGGGTTCAGCCTTCCGACCGATCCAGGATCAATCCAACTGGTAATGTATCAATGCGTCCATTCCCGTGAAACCGGTCATGGATCAAGGCTGGGATTGCGGTGCCTCGCTCAACACTATCTTACGCACAAACTCTGTCTTAAGATGTAAACAAAACGCAAGTCGTATTGCAGTGCTTCACTATCTTACGACGACCTCAGAGCTATCTTAAGTCGAATCGTAACTGGATGCGCGCGCAATCACAACATAGCTCGCTTTGCGTCTCCCATTGGCTGGCTGGCTTTCTCTTACGAGGACACGCGGAGGACTTACGCTTGAGGCACCGCAATACCAAGTTAAGATCGTTCTTAACCACGCCTATGTACGAAAGTTCGTAAGATTTAAGATCAGACTTAAGAACGAGGCACCGCAATCCCAGCCTAAATCGCCCCCAAATTTTTTTTTCTGAGACATTTGATTCCGTGACCGATCCACTGCTTATTGCTCTGATTGCCCGTTTATTTGCTGTAACAGAAAATTGTAATAATAACTGCCTATTTTTTGGTTATAACATACAGGATATTCAATCCAGTGCTATTAGGAAAGTTAGTTGCAATCCCAATCAGGAATATAACATACTGCAATTAGAATATAAAAATATGCAATCTCTCCTGAAATTTTAACATTTTTACTAATACTTAACACTGCATGGGCAAGCATTAATAAAATTTCCCTGACATTTGTATTGAACTATTTATATGAAAACCCCAAGGAAATTTAGGGAATTTAAAAAAAAAAAAAAAAAAAAGGTTATCTACATATATACTCTACTAGCAGGCTTTGCCCGCTTCGCTGGACATTAAACTTAAATGAGTTGTCAAAATCCCATATCTTTATTAATAACCCAAGTTCTCGCTGTGATTGGTAGAGGTTTTCTCACTCGCAAAGTGAGGAGTCTAGGTCTCCACTGTCTTCGGCACAACTTACCCACTTCTTAGTTCCCCTTCCTCAGCGGGTGAGTTCGAAGTTTTGCAAAATCACACTAATGTACATAATGCGTACACTTAATCAATATACAGTCTGGTGGGTCCCCACTGCCTTAGGCACAACTTACCCACTTGTTACTTCCCCTTCCTCAGTGGGTGAGTTCGAAGTTTTGCAAAATCCCACCAACGTACATAATGCGTACACTTAATCAATATCCGCACACCAAAATTCGCCATTCTAAGATGATTCAAAGCGAATTCAAACGGAAAAAACATGTTTTTACACATGTTTATTGGGAACGACTTCAGTATAAACCCACAACGATATTTGGCGATTTTTTTTTGTTGGCGATTATGGCTAAATCATAAATCTAAAAATCATAAATCATATGTGATAAATGATAAAATCATAATCTAAATCATAAATCCAAAATAAGCAAAATATTAGGCTGCCATATTATATCGCAAACAGTCCAGAACGACATCGTTATCCTTCAAAACAACGCCAAAGAAAAATCGCCAAATTCAGCTGTGGGGTTATACAGAAGTTATACCGTTTATTGCCCTCCGACTCCGAGAAGGGGGGGGGGGGGATTTCGAATTTCGTGAAATCCAGTTACAATAAGTGCCGGATGCAAACAAACAATTTACGCACCAAATTTCGTGACCACAGAAGTCTTTAATAGAAAATATAAATAAATAAGTACAAAATGCACAGCTTTAGTATGGGAACCCTTTGGTGACTTTAAATATTTTAAGCCATTTTTGCGATGAACTGAATTGGCTATCTCAATTGTGCAATCAAAGATCTTGGCGAGAAACGTCCGAGCTACTTCGGTTCCGAATTTCAAATTTTGCCAAAGGGATCCAATACTAAAGCTGTTCCATATCGAATCTAGGTTGAAAACGGAAAAAGGGTAAAATAAATTAGAAATATCAGACCTATATTTATAAATTTGGTACCAAATGAAAGAGGCGATTTTTCTGAATCCAGGGGTGCAAACAGTTTTTCGATGCGACAATTAGATATTAAAAAAATAACTAAAGTATGAAATTTAAGTGGCAACGGAAAAAGGGGAAAATAAATTAGAAGTATCAGACCTATCGTTACAAATTCAGTACCAAATTAAAGAGATGATTTTTCTGAATCCTGGGGTGTAAACAGTTTTTCGATACGACAATTAGATGTTTTAAAATTAACTAAAGTATGAAACTCAGATGGCAAAACTTCATTTAAATCTTTTCATAATTTGTAGTGCGATTCACGCGAATGAAAAAAGTCTATCTTAAAAATTTATTTTTGCATTTTATTTTTCCATTCAAAGCGTTTTAGTGAAAAAATATTTATGGCGCATGCGCAGGCGTTTTTTACCCACAATTTAAACACTAATCAGAATTTTGAAAATTTCTATAGATATAATTTTAAGTTGGGTGAAGACCTAAGTTTCTGCCAAGCGCCGTTGAATTCCGTCCAGCCGTTCTCGAGGGATGTCCGGACAAACGTGTTTTAGTCTTTTACCCCCCAGGGGGGAACAGGGGAGAATTTCTGAAAAGTTGATGGATATAATTTTAAGTTGGGTGAATACCTAAATCCCTGCCAAGCGCCGTTGAATTCCGTTCAGCCGTTCTCGAGTGATGCCCGGACAAACGTGTTTTAGTCTTTTACCCCCTAGGGGAAGAACGGGGGGGAATTTCTGAAAAGTTGATAGATATAATTTTAAGTTGGGTGAAGACCTAAATTCCTGCCAAGCATCGTTGAATTCAGTCCAGCCGTTCTCAAGTGATGCCCGGACAAAAAAAGCGACATTCGGACACGATGACACACACACAGACACACACACACACACAGGCAAAATTTTCTGAAGTCATTTTCGGCTTTCATGGGGTGTAAAACGTGAAGATATCGCAAAATTTTTCGATTCCGACAAATTTACAGACAAAACTGATTTTATTAATATAGATAACAATTAAAAAAAAAAAAAAAAAAAAAAAAAAAAAAAAAAAAAACTACGCACCATGAAGGAGTAATGCAAACCGAACACAAATTGACATACATATAGATTTCGATGGAAAATGCAAAATTTTAAAGTTTGGCTGCCATCGAATGAACATGCGATGTTGCAGCGCATATCAGCTGCGCAATTTGCAGAATATAAAAAATGAGAAATTTTGATTCTAGGTTATAAATTCTTCAAGAACTTTATTCCGTCTAATCAGAAAGACAGTAACTATGCCTCGCATACAGGTGCACAAACAACACGCGCAGATGTTAGCATTTGAGAGTGGTATGTAGTTGGGCTCAAAGAAGCCGGTTGGTCTAATCTGCGAATTTTTTGACAACTGGATAGGAGGGGTATCACTATTAGATGATTTTGACAGAAATGTAAATCATGGCCGAACACGGTGTCAGGGAGGAAGCGGCCGGCCTAAAGAGGGGACAGAAGGTGAGAACCAGTCAATCGCAAAGCGGTACTCAAAGCTCCAATTCATCCTTATCATCGATCCTACGTGCAATGTGTACTTCAGAGACCCTTAATAGGCGGTTCAGTAAAATGTGGTTGAGCCCAGTCCCCGGATCTCTCTTCCCCTGAGAACGTTTAGAGCATCGTAAAAAAGGTCCTACAACCAGCTCGGCATTTTGTCAATCTAACGCACCAATTGGACAGAATTTGGAACGATACTTTACAGAAGCACATCTGCCAACTCTATCAATTAATACGAAGCCGAATAACTGCGTACATAAGGGTCTGAAGGGGACCAACGCGTTATTGACTTGTTTACTTTGCGAGGCCCTTTCTTTTGATTAAATCAAATTTTCTGAAATTGTAATCAATTGTGTTTCTCCACATGTACATCACATCTACCAATTTTTGTCCCATTCGGATAACTCTTTCTTGGTGCGTCATTTTTTTTTTTTTTTTTTTTTTTTGTTATAGAGTGTATAAAAGAGTACATTCACTGACTGACTCGATACGGCAGTGGCCATTCTATGAGAGATTGGTTTTTGAGACCCCCGACTCCCCTCTAAAATGAGATTTTTCAAAATTCTCCATCTTTCCTTCCTCCCTTTTTTTTTTTTTTTTTTTTTTTTTTTTTGGAGGGGGGGGGGGGGCAGGTGGCAAAAACACGTTTGCGAGCATAACTCGGCTCCAAATTATTTCCACGGAGAAAAAACAGGGAAAAAACCCCTCAAGTAAAAAAAAGATTTGAGGAGGGAGAAGGGGGAGGGAATTTCGAGATTTTTCGAGTAGATTTCTACCAAAAATCAGTACAGAGGTTTAAAACGGCTGTGCGTCTTTTAGAGCAGGGGTGGCCAACCCACGGCCCGCCGTGTAGTTTCCTGTGGTTCGCGAAAAGACTAACGATACTTAAAATTTTACAAATTTGGTTAACAGATTAAAGATAAACAAACCCATTCTAACTTTTCGAAGTGAAAATATTTTTCAACGGTTATAGTAGCTAAAGAATTACACTGCTGTATTGAAATATTATTAGATCTAGTATTCATTTTTTTTTTTATTGTGGTTATTAATGTATAGTCATAAATTTTTCTCGATTTTATTGTTAATTTATGAATGAAGATAAATTAATGCATTCTGCTCTGAATCTTCCCTCCCCCCCCCCAAAAAAAAAAAAAAAGTATAGACAAATACGATTCATACACTCACAAACATATATACATACGGTGCAGTCTGCCTGAATAAAATAGATTTCCAATGCAACCCCACCAAGTATATTGGGTTGGACAAGCCTGTTCTAGAGCATATTTTCAAAAATCCATTTCGAATGTTTAACGATTTTCGATTTTTTTTTTCTGAGGGGGGGGGGACGAAGGGGCAAATTCGATAGTCCCCTTTTTGCGTTAAACTTGTCCATGGTGAATTTATGGGAGCGGGGGTCACAAAATTTGGTGTGTGGGTTGGTTATGTACACTCTGTGACGGAATTTTGCGGAATCTCTCTTCAATCCTTTGAGGGCGGGGAGGGGACAAAAATGCATTTCCACTTTCCAGGAATAATTGCGCTGCAAATTATCTCAGGAAGTGAATTTTTGGTATGTGGGTTGATTATGCAACATACTTCACAGAGGGATTTTGAGGATATTCTCCTTTCCCCAATGGTGGCGAGGGAGCTAGAAATAGGTTTTCAAGCGTAACTCTGTTCCATATTATCTCAGGAAGGATATATTTTGTTATGTGGATCGGCTAGGTGTACCCAACATGCACTATAAAGGGAATTTGCTGAATATTCCCTTCTCCGTTTGGGTGCGAGGGTGGGGACAAAGCTCGTTCTTAAGCGTAACTCTTCCAAAATATCTCACGATGGCAAATTTTTGGTACGTGTGTTGGCTATGTATATTCATTCAACACATACTAAAATGGATTTTGCGAACTGTCTCCCTCCCCCACTTTCGAAATTTGGAGGGGGGGGGGGAGGGCAAAAAACACGTTTTGAACCGCAACTCTGTTCCAAATTATCTCAAGGCGATTTTTTGGTGTGTGTGTTTTTTATGGTGTTCTCAACACACACTATAAAGAGATTTTTCGAAATTCATCCTACCCTCTTTTAGGGATGGGAGGAGAAGAGAGGTCTCAAAGCTTAACTCTGCTCTAAATTACTTCAACGCAGCATGCACTCTGACAGGATTTTGTGAAATTTCTCACTTTACCCGTAGGATGGGTAGTGGAAAATAATTTAAAGCGTTAATTTGTTCCAAATCACCTCAGGAAGGCGATTTTTAGTACGTGGGTTGTTTTTCGGGGATGAAAATTTATTGCACTTACTTTCGTGGCTTCAAAATTCAAATAAATAAGAGGAGGGCGCGCCAAATGCGCTCCAGTATGGTGTTTGTTACCGCATGTAATAGGGTTCGGAACGTGATATAGTACAGGCGAGAAATTACTCTAGCAGCTGAGTATAATTTTATTGAAATTTCGATGTACCCACAAAATGATTTTTGTATATTGTTATATAAATAATATCTTAAAAAAAAAAAAAAAAAAAAAAAAAGTCGCATGATACAGCTTCGGTGCAATTTTCGATAATGCCGCCATCTTGTCTTTAAACAGACTATATATATTTATTTATTTACTATTATAGGCAAATTAGGTGTCATTTTATATGATTTCAGGTGTGAATAAGTAACTATAAAACACTTTAAAATGACATCCTGTATGTTTAAGAAGTGTTTCGTTAATAACAAGGTCGAAATTTTGGCACAACTTTCTTAATAGTTTTAAACACAAGCATGTTTATGTTTCCTTCGTTTATTATACATTCTGACATAAATGCCGTGAAACAAGTCAAAAATAATAAAAAGATACTGTTATACCCTTTAATAAGAAATAACATTCAACACAAATGATAGGAATTAATGGGAAAAACAGCTGTTGCTGTCTAAGCATGGAATTACGAATAATAAGGTATAGCTGTTAACATTATTTCGTAAGTACATTGTTGTGACAAAGTTTATCTGAAGAACACATACAAAAAAAAAAAAAGAGCAGCATATGTCAGAACTGCGACAGGGGGAAACTTTATTTCAATGCCTTTAGTCCGGAGTTTTTGCTTACAAGAGAAGTACAAATCAGTAAAATTCCTATTGAAACCAAACCAAGCTTAAATAAAAAAGCAGGGTCGAAAACATAGGGTAGAGTGCAAATTTGTTGCAACCCCCCCCCTCACATGAAGCGAGAAAACGATCTAAAAGTTTTAGTTTTTATCAAAACCAACGAAGCAGAAACCGTTAGCAAGCGGACGTGGAGCAGTTGTTAGAGTGTTTAGTTTGAGTGAGGAAGGTTGTGAGTTCGATCCCCGATGACTGCTCGCTCTTGTTTTTTTTTTTTTTTTTTTATAAATATATACATACACTAAGCGACAAAAAGAAGCCGCACTGCAGAAAAAATGAATTATACCTTTTTTATTTGTAATAACTTTAAAATTAATGTTTGAAACAAATAAAACTATCTTGTTTGCATAATACCAAAGGGAGGAAATGATACCTACGCACATTTTCGATTCAATTATTCGCTTTATTGCTCTCTACGAAGTACTTTTTAAAAATCTGCATAAAATTTTCTTTTTGAACATAATGTAATAACCATACACTTTGTATTCTATTATGATTTATTATACGAAATAAACAAGTTATATTTTAAATATATAAAATAAAACTATTTATTTGTTAGAACTAAGCAATTTTTTATTAAAAATATGCATTCTGCTTTATTAAAAATATTAAAAATTCTTTAAAATTTATTAAAAATTCTTTCTTTATTAAAAATATGCAGATCTGCTTGTTTTCTTTAGCTCTAAATAAGTTAAACTTGACTCATGAAAGAGAACCAGTTCAGACCAATAATTAACTAATCACTTTTTAATTTTTTTTTAGCCTACTGCGGTCTTGCTTTCCTATTTTTCCTCACTAAGAATGGAATTTTTTCAAATTTTCTGTCATTTAAACCTGATTCGTTTAACAGTTGCTGTACTGTAGTTAAAGAAATTATGCTGCTTAACACTTTGTCTGAATCTCTTTTATGTTCTAAATGTAATACAAACTGATTTTATAAGCAATGGCTTTTTAATTTACGGTCATCTCGCATGGATGAGTAACATGGCCGCTTAAAACCAAATTTCCAGTTTAAACAGCTGAAAAATTTTTATATCTTGCTAAAAACCCTTTTACCAATATTTCGTTAACATTTAATTATTTTGCCATCTCACGTATTAAATTATTATTTGATTTTCTTTCAAAAATTAATGCTTTCTGTGGCATCGTTAACTGCCTTATTTTTACCGTTTTTAAAATAATTTCTAAAATTACAATCTTCCTGAGAATTGCATTTTGTTTTTAACACTGAACTCAAAGCTAAAGTGTATGTGGAGGACAACATAATGAAATCTGTTCGTAAATTTGCTTTTTAAACGATAAAATTGGCGGTTGTAGAAGGCGAAAAGTAAAATATCCAAGTGCGGCTTTTTTTTTTTTTTTTTTTTTTTTTTTTTTTTTGTTGCTTAGTGTATATGAAAGAAATAAAATTAATATATATAATGATCCTCATCTGTCATGAACGAATCCGGTTAGTACCGCTTCAAAACAGAAACTTTTGGCAGCCATTTTTTTTTCCCGTTTGTTTAATTCAACTTAGGAAACATACATATCATTTTCATACATGTTTTGTATCGCACATATTCTTATTTCCTATAAAACCTTGAAAAACTATTCAATTGTAACGTTTAAATGTCTAAATTAAGTATAACGGATCACTGGCTATTATAAACATGAACCTATAAATAGAATTATGTAACTTCATGATTATAAACAAAGCAAGACCAAATAAAAACAAACCAAAACTGTTGCCATTCAGAAAATACAAATTCCAAATGGACAACTTTTTAATTCCGAATGAACGACTCTGACTGTTTCATTAAAAAAACGCTTAAAATATTTCTAAAACATATTAAAGCCTTAAAAATCTTAAAATATTTGTAAAAACGCACTAAAGCCTTTAAATATTTTTATCAAACTTCATTGTTTGTTTACATTGTAAGGTATGATTGGCGCCGAGTTTAGTACGTAAATGCCGCCAGTTGATTTTAGTTTTGAAATTAGTGTAAAATGATAGTTGGGATAGAATGTTTGGTTGGGCAAGTAAAAGTCACCAGTTGAAATGAGTATTGAAATTAGAGTAGTCTAAGGTGATGATGTCGAGTCAAGGTAAAATGTTCGGTTGAGAATGAGAAAGTCCCTAGCTGGATCCTGGATATTTTGGCAATGTTGAGGGTGAGATAGCTGGTTGGAGGTATCGAGTAGAGGTGAATTTGGGTTAGCATGGAGTGTCTGTAGTTATAGGATAGTTAGTTAGAAAATTTGAAAACAGGATCTACGATAGTCTTAAAAAAAGTATTTTGGTAAAATGAAGTGAATCGTTTTTTCTTATTATGAGGACTTTAAATACGCAAGCGAAGTGATGACGTCACTGGCCGTTCGTGGATACAAGAAAAATATTTCCTATGTTAAACGCCCAATGGATTTTTCGTAAAAAATTATTAAAAATCGAGGGAAATTATTTCCCGATTTTAATCCCCATATTTAGGTTTAGATATGTAATAGTTATCATGTGCATGCGTTAGATTAAGTTCTTTTTGTTCTAAAATTGATAAAATTTGAATTTTAAATTTCAAAACTCTAGATAAAAAAAACTTCCATATTCCATTGAAAACATAAACATTTCATTTCAAAGGATGATATTACACAATAAATATCCAACTAATATACTAATTAAAAGGAAAATGATAAATATTCTATCATAATTTGAAGTGAAATTTGTTTTCAAATGGCTAAATAAAGTATCTGATATAAGATACTAATATGTTGCAGCGGAATAGATTTGATATCGGTCATCCTTGGCAGAAAAAAAAATATATATATATATCGCCAAATTATCTGGCGAATATAATTTAATTCCTTTCAAAAATCATGGTTATTTTAAAAATTTATATTAAGAGAGTAAGGAATAATATGAAACAATATTTCGCACAACACATATTACGAAAGTATACATCTGGCATGTATATTTTCGTAGTACGTTTTTGATCGCCAAATACAAAAACGCCAAGGACAACAGAGTTTTGAAATTTAAAATTAAAATTTTGTCAATTTGACAGCAAAATAACTCAATCTAACATATGCACATGATAACTAATACATATATATACCCAAATATGGGGATTAAAATCGGGAAATAATTTTCCTCGATTTTTAATATTTTTTTATAAAAAATCCAATGGGCGATTAACATAGGAAATCATTTTCTTACATACACGGACGGTCAGTGACGTCACACTTCGCTTACGTATAGAGCACTTAATGGAACACTGCGATGTGTTGTTGTGTTGTCGGGCCTATATTTTTTGTCAACCAGCAGTTTTTTTATTGTCATTCATATTTATTGATCGGGTAAAACTTTTGAAGTGAAAACTTCTTTAGGCGCGTTGAGCACTTTTGGGTGAACAAAAATCATTGTACTCCCGTCATCGTCAGCTAACGCTTTCCATTTGAAGTGAAAACTTTTGGGTGAAGAAAAGTCATTGAATTCGCGTCATCGTCAGCAAACGCTTTCCATCCTTGTATGATACAAATAATGTATCACACAATTAACTTGCTAATGTGATGTGTTAATAATTATATACTGTATATTGTTTTAAAATCTGGTGCCGCGTTACACGACTTCTCTCATCTCCGGGCACTGTCTCTATTGCAGTTAGACCTCACAAAACCATGAGAAAGCCCAAAGCTGCCATTTTTCTCACGTTTTTACAATCTGGTGCGGCTCTACACGACTTCTCTCATCTCCGGACACTGTCTCTTAAAGATTGCAGCCAGAAACGTTGCAGTTAGGCCTCACAGAACCGTGAGAAAGACCAAAGCCTCCATTTTTCTCACATTTTTACAATCTGGTGCGGCTCTACACGACTTCTCACATCTCCGGACACTGTCTCTATTGCAGTTAGACCTCACAAAACCGTGAGAAAGGCCAAAGCCGCCATTTTTCTCACGTTTTTACAATCTGGTGCGGCTCAACCCGACTTCACTTAACTCCGGACACTGTCTCTTAACGATTGCATCCGGAATCGTTGCAGTTAGACTTCACAGAACCATGAGAAAGACCAAAGTCGCCATTTTTCTCACGTTTTTAAAATCTGGTGCGGTTCTACACGACTTCTCCAGAGCTTCCAACCTAATCCGGCAAATTGTTAGTACCGCCCCTTTTTCTACACCACTTAATTTTTAGAGTATTTTTCTTCTTAATTCATCGTAGATACATTTGAAGAGAATTTCTCTAAAAATTAAGTGGTGTAGAAAAAGAGGCGGTACTAACAATTTGCCGGATTAGGTTGGCAGCTCTGCTTCTCTCATCTCCGGACACTGTCTCTTAAAGATTGCAGCCGGAAACGTTGCAATTAGACCTCACAGAACCGTGATAAAGGCCAAAGCCTCCATTTTTCTCACGTTTTTACAATCTGATGCGGCTCTACACGACTTCTCTCATCTCCGGACACTGTCTCTTAAAGATTGCAGCCGGAAACGTTCCAGTTAGACCTCACAAAACCATGATAAAGGCCAAAGTTGCAATTTTTCTCACGTTTTTACAATATGGTGTGGCTCTACACGACTTCTCTCATCTCCGGACACTGTCTCTATTACAGTTAGACCTCACAAAGAACGCAAATTATAAAATATCGAAACACATTTGATTTATAAACAAAAATTGAAAATACATTTAAATGATCACGTGGTAACCATCATGATCTAAACATTGTTTTCAAGATTTATCGTTCACATTCCGTCATTTTTGACGGGGTTATATACTAGTATTAAAATAAATGAATGATTTAGGGGGGGGGGATATGCATTAGATTTAATTAAAAAATATATAATGATATATTTTTAATTTTTTAAATACTTTAACTGAAAAAAAATAAAAATAATAATTTTTCTTTATAATTTAAATAAATGAATTTAAGAGAAAATACTTTTCTTTGTTACACATTTTTAATTATTAATGAAACAATTAAAATAAATGAATAATTAAAATATAATTAAAATATAATAAAATTAAAATAAAATTAAAATATAAAATATAATTAAAATATAATTAAAATAAAATATAGTTAAAATTAAAATAAATGAATAACTTAAGAGAAAATAATTATTATATTTAATTAAGAAATAATCAAATTAAATAAACATACTCTGTATAAAAAGGTACTATTAAGAAATATATAGGGCTTATTTAAAGCGGGCTTCGAAGTTTTGTGTTGTCATCGGGTTCTGAGAAGGTTTCAAATGACTAACTAGTAGGGGAGTTAGTTAAAATGTATTGGACAAACAAGACTAGAAGTTTATGAAGGAAAAAAAAATCCCGTTTAAATTTACGAATTTATTTTCAAGTTAATAATGACTATGATTAGAAGTAAAAATAATTATAAGACTAAATATATATATACACTGCTCGGCATTGAAAATGCAACACCAAGAAGGAATGATAATAACGGAATGAAATTTGTTGAACACATACATTATAGTAGAAAGAACAATTGATTAAAATTTCAGGAAATTTGGAGTAATATGTACTGAGAAAACAGTCCATAAAGCAGCGACCTCTGAGCAATAACAGCACATATCTGCTTAGGTATTGAATTGAACAGTGATTAGATGACACATACGGGTAGAGCTGTTCATGAAGCTTCAACACGATGCCACAATTCATTGATCGAAGTTACTGGTGAGTGGGGGGGGGGGGGACAGTCGCTTTTCAACGATTAAACAGTCATTTTTATTGGTGCGTGATCAGGAGAACGCGCTGGCCAGAGCAACAGTCGAACACATTCGGCATCAAAGAAGGTCCAGATAATATGGACAACTTGCGGTCGTGCATTGTCCTGCTTAAATGTCGCTTTGGAGGCCTTGAACATAGGGCAGAGCTATGGGTCTTAACTCGTCAAAAATGGTATTCAGAGTGGCGGGAATGAAAACAAGAGATGACCGAGACGTGTATCCAATGGTACAACATACTATCAATCCAGGTGGTGGCTCAGTATGCAGCTACCAAAATTATGATTACCCTCAAAACTGCATCACTGATATGGCCGCCATTAATGTGTGATCAACGATGAACCTGGACGCAGGAATGGCGTGAAGTCACTTTTCAGACAAATCACAATCCTGTTTACAGCATCAAGATTGCCTTATCCGTATTTAGCGGCATTATGAATAAACCACATTGCCAACTGGGATTCGACATCCTCATACTGTCCATCATTTGCAATGATGTTATGGGTTCCCATTGGATACACGTCTCGATTACTTCATGTTTTTATTCCTGGCACTCTGAACAGCGGCCATTAAATTTCTGATGAGTTAAGGCCCGCCTCTCTGCCGTGTATTCGAGGCCTCCGTAGCGCAAAATTTAAGCAAGATAATGCACGACCGCAAATTGTTTGTATTGTCCGGACCTTCTTTGATACAGAATGTGTTCGACTGTTGCTCTGGCCAGTGCGTTCTCCTGATCTCGCACCAATGAAAATGACCGTTTAATCATTGAAAAGCGATTGGCCACCCACCACTCACCAGTAACTTCGATCGATGAATTGTGGCATCGTGTTGAAGCTTCATGAAATGCTCTACCCGTACATGTCATCCAATCGCTGTTCGATTCAATGCCTAGGCAGATATGTGCTGTTATTGCTCAGAGGTCGCTGCTTTATGGACTGTTTTCTCAGCACATATTACTCCAAATTTCCTGAAATTTTAATCAATTGTTCTTCCTACTATAATGTATGTGTCCAACAAATTTCATTCCGTTATTATCATTCCTTCTTGGTGTTGCATTTTCAGTGTCGAGGAGTGTGTGTATATATATATATTCCATGTTTTTAAATTTTCTGTTGAATCGTAGCTATAGAACTACATTAGCCTTTATCAAGGTGTATAAAATTTTTAAGTGATAATGACATCAATATTTGTGGGATGCATAATTTAACTTTTTACATTTTTTTTAACGTTCACGTTTAATTAAATGTCTTTTTTATGTCGAAAGAAAATGAACTCGTATTTTTTTTTTTTCCCCTTTTTTTTTGGGGGGGGGGACATTAAATTATAGCTAATATTTTAATGGCTATTTTTAAAGCTATTAGGAGGTTATTATTTTCATATTTAATTAAAAGAAAACTAATTGAAAATTCGAAAATCGGGCTTCGAAGTATTGTGTTGTCATCGGGTTCTGAGCTATTCTGAAAGCTTCAAAATGCCTAGCTAGTAGGGAAGTTAAAAATCGATTGCAAGATTTGTACCGGACACTCAAGAATGGGAGTTAATAAAAACATGGTAAAATGATCAAAGCATATGTACTTTTCACGATGAGAACAATGTATAAAAGAAAAGTTATCATGATTAGTTCCATTCAGGGCCTGATTATCTTTTCTCACAGGCCGACTAGGCTTCGGCCTAGGGCACCTTTAACTAGGGGCACCAAAATAGTTTTTAAAGTGATATTTTTAGCAAAGATTTCCTCAAAAAAAAAAAATAAATAAATAAAAAAAAATAAAATAAAATAACAGAAAGTTTGCTAACAGTAATAATCTTTAGTTGAAAATAAGGATTTTTTAAATACATTTTGACCAATTACACTTCTCTGGGGAAAAAAAAAAAAATCGAGATCCGATACCACTCTTGCAGATTCTTATGTAAAATGACCTCCTGAATCCGAATATGATTCCCATTTTGCCCAGTCACCCACCGTTTTCTAGATACACCACCCCCTCCCTCAACTTCTTTCCCTGTTTGATAATTTTATGATGATGAATTTGATTTGAAGAATGAAAAATAATTTAACATCTAAAAACAAAAAATTATAAAGTTTAAAAAATAACATTAATTAAAAAAAAAAAAAAGATATGCAATGCATAATTTTAGTGGCAAATCCCCCCCCCCCCTAAAAAAAAAAAAAATTACTTTGTCGCAAATGTACATGTTTTAAAATTTTCCAACTCTGTAGCTCCTCAGAAGATATTTAACGGTTAAAATAATGCTCCCCCTCCTAAATATCAAATTTATAGCCATAAAATCACCAAAAAATGATAAAAATAGGAGGCCATTCCTAAAAAACGGTGGGTGATGGGGCAAGATGGGCATCCCATTCGGATTTAGGGGGTCATTTTACATAAGATGCTGAAATGGTGTCAGAGGCAATTTTCATGCCGAGCAGTGTTATCCGATTAAATTAAAAAATACAGCATTAGCTAGATTATGAAATGTACCAGTTTTTGTGGAGATTGGTTGAATGGATATAACTTTTTACAGCGGATCTAAAGATCCAGAGAAAGTTTCACTGAGAGACTTACAGTTATATAATATAAATTAAAGAATTTTGTAGCATACTAATGGAAAATATCTTTACATTTTCAATAGTATTTGGTCATGTCTTAATATTTACATACTAGCTGATATTGTATGGTATGAATGAGATAGATTAGGATTAAAAAAGAAAACAGTATTATAAAATATTAAATAATGTAAAAAATTACATTTCTATGGAAGTGAATTCCAACAGTCATAGAAGAAAGATATAATCTCCTCCCCCAATAATAATAATATTGGTTTGAGCTCTGTTTGCAAAAGAAGTGAAAACTAATTTCTTATGGTGGAGATGCCTTAACTTTGTTGCCAGCAATCAAACTCAGCGCACAAATTAAAAAAAAAAAAAAAAAAAAAAAAAAAAAAAAAAAATTTTGGGGGGGGGGGGGTAAGGGGGGGGGGCACCAAAATCATCCCGGGCCTTGGGCCCCAGCAGGTCGTAATCAGGCTCTGGTTCCATTACAATCTCGTTCAACGTTATCGCGAACATTTTTGAAATTATTGTGTTTTTATTTGAGATAACCAGCTTTGTAAAATGCATATAAAACTAGATTTTTAAATTTTGGAGATTTAGACATATGCAAGGGCCAACAGAATGAATAGAATAATAACAATAAAATATTTCTTTTTACGTATGAATAATAACGCAATTAAAAGCAGACGAAAAAAATGCAATATAAATATTTTCTGTTGCCTTATTCATTTGCCAAAAGAATTTCACTTGAAATAAAATGTTTTAATAATTTATTTTTGAGTAAAAAATAACAAAATTAAAAGCAGACTATCAGCATTTCTAACTAGCGGCTTTGGCGTAAAATATTAATAAAAAAATTAAACTTTAAGAAAGAGAAAAACGTGCAATAAAGAAAAATATTTTCCCTTAAATTATTCATTTATTTAAATTATAAAGAAAAATTTCAAACATTTTTTTAGTTGAAATAAAATATTTTAACAATTAAAAATATATCATTATACATTTTTAAATTAAATTTATTATATATCACCCCCTCAATTATTTTGATATTTTGTTTTATTTCTTTGACATTATATAAATGCGAGCAATCATCGGGGATCGAACACACGACCTTCCTCACTCAAACTGAACACTACCCCCACTGCCCCACGCCGCCTTGTTAACGGTTTCTGCTTCGTTGTTTTTTTATAGGAACAGCTAAAACTTTTAGGGTCGTTTTCTCACTCCATGGGGGGTTTTTGCAGAAAATTGGCACTCTACTCTATGTTTTTTCGACCATGCTCTTTAATTTAAGTTGGTTTCAATAAGAATTTTATTTATTCATACTTCCCTTGTTAGTGCGAACGGCTGACAATCATATGAGTCTTCAAACAACATTTAGAATTTATTCCGGAGTACTGTTAGCCCCGTCCCTTTTCACACTACTTTGAATTTGGAGAAGTTTTCTCCAATATGTAATTACAATGAAATATGAAGAGAAAAAAAAAAAAATGCTTAAAAAATAGTCTGGTGTGAAAAAAAGAGAGGACAGGTCTAGCGGAATAAATTATAAATATTACCAGATATGAAAAATTGCAGCATTTTGAAAACAATTATAAATTTCTTTCTGTTTTCAACATTGTAGTCATTTAAAAATAAGGTTTTAAATAATTACTTTCCTTGTATCTCAGTATATCTGAATTCCTCAATGTGAGAATTGAAAATAACTATAAACTCCATGATTATCATACTCAGTACGAAACTTACTAATAAGAATCCATATTACTATAAAACTTCTCTGATTTTTAATAGATTAGCATTGTTACTTTAAGAGCACATCGCACGACGTAATATATTCGAAATATTTAGTGTAATATGTTAAAGAACCACAAACACTGTCTACAGCATTTTCTGTAGAAAGCACGCGGTATTGTTCTTTCATATCTTATCACATTAAAATTTCGTAATAATCTATGCATAATTATAAAAGGTTACAGCGCTAGAAAACGGACAAGATTTATTTCTGAATTTTCAATTACCTTAAATAAAAATTTCTTATGCTATTTGTTAAAGTTGTCTATATAATTAAAGAGAACTCACTATCTGTGTGTGTGTGTCCGCGCTCTGATGCTCATAATATAATCACAGAGCTATAAAACTTGGCAGATAGATACCTAACCTAGCAGTGGCGGACCTACAACTCTCGAGGCCCAGGGAGAAAATTTCGCCGGGGGTCCCCAACTTGAGCCCCTACTATTTAGAGCCGCCCCCCCCCCCCCCTCGCACTCCACTTTAATTTATTACTATAAAACGGCACTGAAATAAATTTTAAGATTGATTCAGAAAGCCAAACACCAAACAAGAAGGCCAAGGGCATTGGTACTACTCGTGCTGCCTTAATTAGGCTTCACATAATATATATATATATATATATATATATATATATATATATATATATATATATATATATATACACACATACACTAGCAGGCAACGCCCGCTTCGCTGGTCCCTATTTTTAAATGAATCACTATAATTAATGAATTCTCAAAATTGCATTAATTTCTATCACGTGGAAAAAAAAAGAAACAAAATCTGATAAGGAAAAATGTCGCACCGGGTTCTCACTGCCTTCGGAAAAAATTCCCAAAATGCTCTAACTCTTATTTCTATTATTTTCCCCCTTCGCCCTCCCTCCCGTCTATCCTAATAATTGTACAAATTCGAAAATATCCGCAATCGATTTGTAGGTATTGGAAACCTCTATGTACCAATTTTGAATGATCTATTTTATTTTTTTTGCCCCTCTGCCCCCTCCCTTCCCGGCCCTCCTAATAACTTTACACTTTCGAAAATATCCCCATTCGACTTGCAGGCCTCAAAAACTTATCTGTACCAATTTTGAACGGCCTAACTGTATTTCTATTTGTTTTTGCCCATAGCCCCCCCTCACCGCCCCACCCTCTTTTCCGCCCCTCCTAATAATTTTGCAAATTCGAAAATATCCGCAATGGATTTGTAGGTATCGAAAGCTTCTATATACCAATTTTTAACGATCTAACTATTTTTATTTTTTGCCCCCCTCTCTCCCCTCCCCCCTTCCTGCCCCTCCTAAAAACTTTACACTTTCGAAAATATCCCCATTCGACTTGCAGGCCTCTGAAACCTATCTGTACCAATTTTGAACGGCCTAACTGTATTTCTATTTGTTTTTGCCCATAGCCCCCCCTTCCCGCCCCTCCTGATAATTTTACAAATTCGAAAATATCCGCAATCGATTTGTAGGTATCGAAAACCTCTATATACCAGTTTTGAACGATCTAACTCTATTTTTATTTTTTGCCCCCCCCCCCCCTCTCCCCTCCCCCTTCCTGCCCCTCCTATTTAGGTCTACAAATTATTTTAGCTGAATTAAATTTGCAAACATTAAACATTGCTGGGAGGAAAATCATAATTTTAAATTTAATTCAGCTAAAATAATTTGTAGACCTAAATCCATTCATGAACTCCATTTCTTTGAAGCTTTTCATACTTATAAAAATTTTAAAAACCTTGTAAATTGTGATTCCGCTATTCCCTATTTGTCTGACTGTTGGAAATTTTATATTCAGTTCACATTTTCTTAATTTTTCTACTGTTTACACAGCTAACTTTCCTAAATTCCCATTGGCCACTCTCCCCACCTTTCCCGTAATCCTATTGGTTGAACTAAATCCGGCCCCTCTCCTATATATACGAGCACTTCTCCTGATTCAGAATCCTGGTCTGCTCACCTGCCTGAGCTCACCTTAGTTCAAGAATCCCGATTTACTTGATGCTGCAACCCAACTTCAGGCTTCTACACCTTCAGGTGGAGGTAAGCGGTGGTCTCGATCACTGCAGGCACTCCCTAAGCTCCCGTGATGATGATGATGATGACCTGGTCTGCTTTCATAGAGTTCGGTCGCATGTTTTTTTCGCTGCCAAGTGCTGTCACCTGGTGGCGAATTATGTAGTAAATTGGTTTTTTCGATTTATTTTCCAATATTAATCTTCCTCATGCTGTTTCTTCGTGATTATCGATTCTAGTGTAGCGAAACTTTTTACGCTATTAAGTGCTCTATCTGCAGCGCCATCTAGTGGCGTCTGCCGCTATTAATGTTATTTTTCTTTATTCCTATTGGTCAATAGACTTTGAATTTCGACCATAGGATATTGGAATTGAGCTTTTTGCTTAAGTTTACTGAACTATTATTTTGATATTTTAACGATTTTTTGTGAAAAATTTTGCTGCAATTATGGCAGTTGTCATGAACGGACATACTTTTACTGATGAAACTCTCATAAATGGAATAACCTCTGGTGGGATTAAGCCAGAGTTTCAAAAATTATTTAAATCAACGTATACTAAATCTACCAAACTCAACCAGCTTCTTGAAGAATATCTGAATTATACCGACCGCAGTATAACGGATCTACATAAAAGATCGGAAGAAAATCCTGACGATCCAAGTATCCAGCAAGCGGTGAGTCTCATTTGTAAAGAATCTTTGCATGCTATACGTGAGCCATCCACAGATACACTTTTAGATTTAATTTATTTTAATGAATTTAGTGTTTTTAATTATAAAATGACTAATGTTGCCCTAATTAAGAAATTGGATGCTGAATTTTCTATACCTGCTAAAAACAAAAGAAAACGAAATTATCGCGATAATAATGAATCTGACCAAAATGTATCTGACATACCAACCAAAAATTCTTTTGCCGTATTGGCTAACAACATTGAAGAAATGGACAACAGTCCATCTATTGATAACACTAATGTCTCCGATGATGAAACAACGAATACGGGTAATTCCGCTAATGATAGACCAAATCCATTTTTTATTGAATTTGACAATAATTGGAATTCTTTAGCCACTGAATTAAATAAACTCTGTAAGGACCCTCCCCTAATAAAATTATCTGGACAGTTACTAAAGGTAACTAACAAAACTATTGAGGATTTTAGAATTATTCAAAATCACCTAACTTCTAATAACATTAAATTCACCACCCTCAACCCTATCGATCAGCGTCCAAAAAAAGTTTGCCTTCGTGGTATGCCTTGCTTTACAGAACAGAAAGTCATTATTGAAGGTTTTGCGGAGCACGGTTTTATAGCCACTAGGGCTTCGATGTTAAAAAATAAGAAAACCGGTAAGGCCATGCCAATATACATGGTCAATATTTTGCCCTGCAAAGATTTTGAAAAGATATATGAAATAAAACACCTATCCTTCATGTCGGTTACCATTGAAAGGTTCCGTAGTAACCCTGTTAAGCAGTGTTACCGCTGCCAACAATACGGGCACGCGTCTGAAATCTGTGGCTTGAGCCCCAGATGCGTCAAATGCGCGGGGGAGCATCTCACGCAAGCCTGCCCCACAAAGGGTAAAATCGTCCCCAAGTGCGTAAATTGTGGTATGGAACACCCAGCCACGTATCGTGGATGTCCTAAAAATCCATTTAATAATCAAAAAACTTCCAACAAAAATAAATCGACTAAACCCACCACCCAAAAAAAACACCTCCAAGAGAGCTACCAACTGGCTGAGATATTGAGAGACTTTAACTACACTAAAAATACCAACTCCGATCTCAAATCGACGGACACCAACAAAAACAACAATAAACCTACTACTGACACCACAGAAATCGCGCAGCAAATTGAAAACCCAAATTCCCAAGCTGATAATAACTCGGCAGCTACACCAAATAACTCGGAAGACTTCCCCCCCCCCTAAATCCTACTACCACTAACGCCACTGAGCATGTGACAAGTGAACTGGGCGAAATATTTAACACCTTTAAAAGACCTAAAAGAACTTATTGAAATAGCCAAATTTATTAGTTTTTTCAAAACAATAGCAAATAAAATGAAACAGTATAACAACCCCTTAGACAAAATCATAGTTATTATTAAAGAGTTCGACAATTTCGCTAATGAACTTCCCACCATCCAACATGGCTAATACAAATAACTTCTTGTCTCTTATGCTTCTTTCGTGGAACTGCAATTACTTAACTAACCGCATCAACGAGCTCAGACACTTTATCTCACTTAACCCTTCTTTTGATATAATCTTACTTCAAGAAATTGGTAACCCTTCCTGCAGCATTAATATATCGGGATACACACTTTATCGCACTCAAAGACCTAACTCTAATTTTGGTGGTACTGCAATATACATTAAAAATCATATCCCACACCACACACACTTAACGATAACACACAAAACACACTTAACGATATTGATTACACGGGCATTGTTATCCAATTCCCCAACATTAATTTATTTATAGCTTCTGCTTATGTTAGACACACTAGACAATTCCCGATTAATGACTTAAGTAATCTTTTCAATCATCACACTTGTAGTTTTGTAGCTGGTGACTTCAATGCACATAACTCTCGATGGAACTGTGTCAGTACCACCTCTCGTGGTAGGACCTTACACAACTTCATCCACAACCAAAATTTAAGTCTACATGCACCTAACACACCCACACACTTCCCATATAATAATGCTCATCCCTCTATAATTGACTTTGCAATCACTAAAAATCTCCCTTATCCCATCACTACTAATACTATTAATGATTTGAGCTCTGATCACCTCCCTGTCTCATTCAAAATTGATTTTATTAATCCTATAACCCCTTCCCCTTCTGTTGCCATTAATTGGGATAAATTTAAAACATATCTTAATAATATTAACATCATTAACCCTGACATCAATAATACTAATGATATTGACATTGCAGTTTCCACACTTCATCAACATATAGCGAACGCCCAAAAACATGCTACTCATGAATTTTTCAAAAACGATAGACGCTTCCTCTTACCCAATTTCATCCATAATATGATTAAAAATAGAAATAGAATTAGACGCAATTACCAAAATTCACGTGATCCCAACTTAAAAAGAATAATGTACAACCTAAATAACAGAATTAAAAACTGCATTCATAAAGAAAAACAGAAAACTTGGAACAACTTTCTCTCAAATCTCTCGCCAGAGGATAACTCCCTTTGGCAAATTAAAAAGCGCCTTAACAACAATTATACTGCCATTCCACCTTTAATTAAACTATAATAATGCTACTCATTATACGGATGAGGACAAAGCTAATAGCTAATGCTCTTGCCTCCTCGTATGAACTTCAATTTTCACCCAATAATAACCCGACCGACGCTGATCATCTTAATCAGGTTAATTCCGTTTTGAACAACTTTCTCTCTACCCCCCCCTTCTCCCCCTGACACTAATGTTAGAACTATTGAAATTATTAATATTATTAAATCTTTAAAGAATCGTAAAGCACCTGGTATTGATAAAATATCTAATGTTGCCATTAAAAATCTTCCACTTAATTTTACCCTTTTTCTTACTCATATTATTAACCATATTCTAAAACTCTCTTATTTCCCTAAATTATGGAAAACTTCTGTCATTTCCCCAATACCTAAACCATCATGTAATCTAACTAATCCCACTAATTTCAGACCGATCTCCCTTCTTCCCTGCCTTAGTAAAATCGCTGAACGCAGGCCCCGACTTACGGCAGGGCATACGGGGCAAATGCCCTGGGCCCCCCTTCTGGAAGGGGCCCCCCTACAGGCGAATACAGAAATTCTGCAACCTAAAGACCTCTTATGCCGCTGCAAGGGGGCCCCCCAGAATAGGCTTGCCCCGGGGCTGCAGGTAGTCTAAGTCGGGCCCTGGCTGAACGAGTCATTCGTGAACGACTCATTACACATCTGCAAGACACCAACGCATTCATGCCTGAACAATTTGGCTTCAGAGCCCAACATTCCACTGAACACCAGCTGCTTCGGGTTGTGGAATTCCTTAGTGAAAACCTCAACGCATCGATACCAGCTGCCGCAATTTTTCTCGACGTTGCTAAAGCCTTTGACAAGGTATAGCATGAAAGCCTCATATACAAATTAATTCAGCTAAATACTCCTGCCTACCTCATATATCTTATACACCAGTATCTTAGCAACAGAACCTTCGTTGTTCGCGTCAACAACACACTATCACACCACAAGAATATTACTGCAGGCATTCTCCAAGGCTCAGTACTTGGACCTACACTTTTCAACATATTCTTTAACGACATTCCCAGACACCCACACACAAATTTAGCCCTTTATGCTGATGACACTGTAATTTACATGGCAAGCAGACATCCATTTACACTTTACTTTTATCTGCAAGAGCACATAGACACACTTATGAGTTGGTTCAACCGATGGCTCGTCAACATTAATGAATCAAAAACAAATGCTATTTATTTTTCTCGAAAACTAACTTACCCTAACCGCATAACCATTAACAATACTACCATCCCCTGGCAAGATGACACCAAGTATCTTGGCGTCTACCTTGACCGTAGATTAACATTCAGAAAACATATCATTACCTCTAGAGCAAAAGCTACCAATGTTAAAAAATCCCTCGACCCCCTCTTTAAAGGCAAAACGCTTTCTATACGTAACAAACTCTTACTCTATAATTCATGTATCCTCCCGATGCTCACCTACGCATGTCCTATCTGGGGATGTACATGTAAATCCTCTTTTAATTTATTGGCCCGCACCCATAACAAAATTCTAAGACAAATTCGTAACGGAAACAGATACCTACGAAATACCACAATTCAAAATGACCTCCGGACTCAGTCTTTTCACGATAGAGTCAGAAAATTCTCTAAGAACTTCTATGACTCCATTGGAAATATTAATAATGAAATCATAGCGGAGTTACCCGATTATGATATGCTTTCCCCAACTAAACGAAAACGCCCTAAATATTCAATGGTCCTCGATGACTAGTTTCTCCAGCATTTAATTTCTTTCCACTTATTTTTCATAAAAAAAAAAAAAAAAATTAACATATATTTAATTTCACACTTCACAACTTAGTTAGATTCTCTTTTTAGTCTCATCTTTCTGTGATGTATTGTCTTGCAAATACATAATACGTAAGTCGCAGCCCTTAGTAGGGGCCTTTTTCAAGGCCTACTGGTTAGACCAGATCCGAAGGGACTGTGCTGTGTTGTGTAGGGCCATGACTTACAATCGCGGGAAGGTGAATTAAAAAAAAAAAAAAAAAAAAAAAAATGTATGGTCACTTTAAAGTGTCTTTTTATTTTTTATTTTTGGGAATCGACACAGCTTTGCTTTTGGACCTTTTCTACGACCTTTAAATTTTTAGAACTGCGAACCATCTTAATCTCTTTATTTTTGTTACCTTTTCTCATTTCAGTAGTTTTTTTCATTAATTTTTCTATTACCATTTTTATAGACTTAAGTTTACTTTTCCTATCCTAATGCTTAATATTTAAACTTAACTTTTTTATCATTTTTTACACGCAGAATTTTTCTCTGCAGTTAGATTTTGTTTTTTACTGGCTCACATGTATAGCTAGACAATCATCAATAGCCTGGACGTAAAGTGATGATCACTAGGAAGTCCACCAATGCAAATATCAGTTCCAGTTCAGAATCCTTTTTGCACTGAATACGGTACGCTATAGGCTACCGAAACAGCTGTATGCATTTCCAATATTTTTCTTTGGCGTTTCTGACGTAGTAGTTTATTCGGGTCTTAAGTTATTATACTGTTTAAAAGCATGTTTTTCTATGGAAAATTGCAGGTATAGAATTGGTAATTAGTGTATAGGGTTAAACAAAATAATTCCGATAAATTATGCAATCATTTCACATCAATTTTTGTACAAGAATTTATGAGTTACAAGGGAGTATTGAATGTATATATAGATAGAGAGAGACACACAACGGGGAATTGAGGGGGGGCGGTAGTCCCCCGTCAGAAACGTATATGGTTATGTAGCGAGTAATAATCATATGTATACATATCTATATAATTATTTTAAATAGGGAATAAATAAAAATAATCTGCTGAGTAATGAGCGATGTAAACAGGAAGTTGAGGCTCCTCATCTGCAGTAAAAGAGGAACTAATAAATTCTCAATTAAATTTTCTTTTTAATTTAAAAGTATATGAAATTTTTTTCCTAATTTTAATCGAGAGAGAGTGATGAAATTGAGCTGTTGGGATACACCTTTAAAAAAAGAAAAAGAAAAGAAAAAAAAAAAAAGAATAAAATCATCCCCATTAATAGTTTGTAGTGCATATCTCTCGAAAAATAATTCAAAGATTCCTTTTTGTAAAAAGTGGTATTCAAAATAATCACTGCTGAGAAATTTTGTATTATGTTTGCCGCCCCTCCTCTCTTAAAAAATTGCAGAGCTAGTAATATTTTTTTTATTTATTCCTGAGCATTGCTAGTAACCAAACTTTTTAAACGCCACTTTTTTTGAAGAGTAATTTTATTCTTGTTTGATCGTCGTTCCATATTGGTGAAAAATATTCTACCCCCCCCCCCCCCCAAAAAAAAAAAAAAAAAAAAGTGGTGTGAATAAAAAAGGCGGTTATTAACAATGCTCCTCAATAAATTAGAAATGTTACCAGCTATTAAATAGCTACATATAGACATTAAAATATTCCTGTACTAAGACAACTGTTTTATTTTCTTTAAACAACGTTAAAAGGGGGAAGGGGAAAGTTAAATAAAACTTCTTCATATTTCTATTATATTGTATTGCCTATTGCTAAGTTTGTGTGCATTGCTACTTTTTTTTTCTTTCTTTTAAAATGAAATCTTGTCATCTTAATAATTTTGACCTTTCCTATCCTGTTTTAGTTCTCCTTCCGATTAACGATAAAAATAAAAAAAGGGAAAAATTTACGTATTTTGAAATATATTTTTAAATAAAATCTACAGCAGCAAACGAAAGAGCAATCTTTTAGATCTAGAAAAACATTCCGTAAAAAAATAAAATACGAAACTGTTTTCAAAAACCTGTTTAAGTTTTTTTTTTTTTTTTTTTTTTTTAATACTTTATTCAGTCCAGAGAATCACTAAGCTGGTAAAAAACTATTATATATATATATATAAAAAGAGGCACTGGAAGGATAAAATTTTTAGTTCTCCCCATATCTAAAAAATATAAATTCAAGTAAGTACTTCACAAAAATTTCAAGTGGAAATTCTAAGACTTAGTGAATTGCAGCTTCAAGCTGTCATATCTTGGGTAAACTTGCATATATATATTTATTAAAAAAAAAAAAAAAAAAAAGACCTTTCTTCCTTTTAAAAATAAACATAGAAAAATTTTCGCTGATCATCAAATGGAATCTCATTTTATCAGAATAATTTCCTTTCTTCATAGGAATACACCCCCCGCCCCCTCAAAAAAAAAAAAAAAAAAAAAAAAAAAAAAAAAAGAACTTATACAGTTTACAATGTATCAGAATGATATAATAAAGTTTTAATTATTAAAAAATAGAGATAGAAAATTATGTTTTATTCGTTATTCTGAGGGAACAGTAAACATCATAAAGCCTGTTTTGCAAATTAAGGTCTTAGCGTTATGAAATTTTGCATACGTATAAAATAGAAATTACGATAGTATGAAGCATTTAAATTTCTTCGAAACTTAAAAAACAAATAAAATTAAATCTAACCCTATTACCATGGCCTGGGAGCCAGGTGGACCCCAGATACTTAAAGTTGCTGAAAATAACAATATATAGCGTATTTTGAGAAGTCATAGCCAGTGATATGATATCTCGAGAAATTGCACATCAGGGGTGATTTAAATTTTTTAAACTAAACTATAAATGTCCGTTTTCTAGGACATAGTAATAGGTTTTTTTTTTTTTTTTTTTTTTTTTTTAATGTTCTAGCTTATCTAAATTTTAGTTTATTCTTCAATTTCACATTATTATAGAATAAAAATATATCCCAACATATTTATACATTACTTTGGGGATTCATTGACAAATTAATTTTTAACCCTTAAATGCATAATTTTTAAAAATCCGATCGAATATATATATATATATATATATATATATATATAAATAATAGATAACGTAATAAAATTTAATCTAAAAATTTAGCAATTAATAGAACTAAAACAATAACAGCACACTATAATATAGAACTGAATTTAACATAGAGGAAAGAATGACACAAAAAGTTGCGATATAGATAAGGAACCAATGAGTTACCATATTAACTTAAAATACTTACGCCAACCTGAAGGATAATAAAAAAGGACCATTAAACTTGTGAAAGAGAAAAAAGATAATAAACCACATAATCAATTGGATATAAATGCTTAAAATTAGAAATATACTTTTCAAGGGGCGCATACTTCATAAAGCAGAGAAAGCTGCTATGATTTCGTAAAACGATATTGCTAATCATAGCAATTTATATCATCTCACGCCCCGATCAATGCAGCAAAAAAACCCACAAAGAATGAGAAAAAAGTGCAAAATTAAATTAAATCAAAGAATAAATAAATATTAATTAAAATCTTAAAGGAAACCAAAGTAATAACATGAAATAATCAGAGTAACCACATGGAAAACAGTTAACACAAACTGGAAAAATGGTTGATGCCAAAACCTAAATTGAAGTTAAAATAATAGCACGACAGATATCGATTAATCGAAAATACTTCAGAACAATTACATTAAAGATAAAATACACAGAGTAAATATTAAATGATAATGTTAAAATTAATACTAGTAGAGTTAAATTAAATCGTACCAAAAATATTAATAATTAAATCATTTAAGATAAGGACTGAAGAATGAAGGTATAAGACTACTGAGTACAAGCGCCATCTTTCGGTTAGCTATAAAAACATTAAGTCAGTTAAATAAGATGTATTGACTGAAAGATTAAGATAATTTAGAAGTATTAACAGCAAGATTAAGATAATTTTTAAGATTTTTATTTTGAAGTCAAATTATTAAGTGTAAAGTTTAAGATAATTTAGAAGTATTGACAGCAAGATTAAGATAATTTTTAAGATTTTTATTGTGAAGTCAAATTATGAAGTGTTAAGTTTTAAGAAGACATAATTACAAGCAATAATGCCAAAGAGCACACATATAAGGATAAGCATTATAATGCGGTCATCAATAATAATTAAAATTAAAAATTAAAATAAAATTATTTTTATTTTGAAGTCAAAGTATTAAATGTTAAGTTTTAAGAAGAGTCAATTACACGCAATAATGCCAAAGAGCACACATAGAAGGATAAGCATTATAATGCAGTCATCATAAATTAAAATTAAAAATTTAAAAGATTTTTATTTTATTTATTTATTTATTTATTTATTTATTTATTTATTTATTTATTTATTTAATTTATTTATTTATTTATTTATTATTATTATTTTTAATTAATATTTATAAGATTCTATTTTTGTTATGCAAATAGATGGATTGTTCAAACTTAACAAGGGAAGCCTCAAGTAGCCAGAAGTACATAGTAAAATTTAATGATAAAAGAGTTCAAAATTCATAGTATCAACGAGAAAAAATAAGAATGTAACTTACAGCAATCCCCCCATTTTTTTTTTTTTTTTTTAATAAATTTTATTCAGCATCAAACCCTCCCAGCCAACCAGCCAAACAACACCACCCTTCCTCCTTAATCAAACATCTACCCACCCATCCACCTGATTTTTTTTTTTTTTTTTTTAATTAAACCTTAGTTTTTTTTTTTTTTTTTTTTTTTTGTGTGTTAGACAGAGACCCTTTTTGATAAACAAGTGAATAAATAAATTTTTTAGGATAACCCATTTTTGTAGCAACATTAATTATGTGAGAGATATTTTTGTTTTTAAACCTATCTGAACAAAGACTATGTATACGAAAGAGGTGATTGAGAATAATATTTCTGTAGACAGAGATATGAAGACAAGAGGTAAATTGTGTAAATAAATTTGTTGTTTATTGGTCTAATCTAAACCTGTAGATGGCGCTGCGCGCCGATATTAATGTTCTGTTTCTTTTTCTCTTTAGTGTGTTCTTCGTGTTCGTTTATGTAGTGTGTAATAAATGTATGTCTCAAAATGATATCATTAATTTCGTTTTAAGACTTCAATCGACTCCAATGAATAGAAAGGAAACTACAGAGGCCGGCAGTCCCCACGAATCTGGACCGATAAGGTAAGATATTTACCTTATTTAAATTTAATATTCTGAAATGTTTATTAATAATTATATATGAAAGGATATATATGAAATGAGTCGCCAAAGTAGCGACATGTGCTTGAATGATGAATTTTATAAAGTCGTTAAGAATTTTAGCGACATAATTATTGGCGCCCTAACAGGGACTGCCAGGCCCTTAAATATGATTTAAACCTGTTACTTATACTATAGTCCAAATTTGTAAATTAAATCAATATGGCTACCGAACTTGAAAAATTGAAGAGAAAAAGATCTACCCTAAAAGGATTATGTACGAAATTGATTAATACGATAAATATATAATTAAATGAACCCGACGAAGGGTTAAATGTTTTTGAATTAGAATCACAGTTAGAAAAACTGCAAGTAAAGAATAACGAAATTATAGAAGTTGAAGATCAAATTGAGGCCAAAATCACGGATCTCAACGAGCTACAAACGGAAATAGAAACGAGACAAGAGTACAGAGACACAATTATTGATGTAAAAGCTCAAATTATCAATAAGATAGAGAAAATTAAAAATTTAAACGTTACTCCGATCTTATCGCAGCCAAGAAATGAGCAAACACCCAATCTGCATTTAGAAAGAATTAATGCTAGTTCTGTGAGACTACCCAAGTTATCAATTCCTGTTTATGACGGTTCTCCAGAAAACTGGATTGAATTTTGGAGCCAGTATGAAATTACAATACATAATAACAACAACATTTCTAATGTGCAGAAATTTGTGTATTTACGCAGTTTTTTAAAAGCCCAAGCTTTAACAGCTATTCAGGGTTTAGCACTTTCAGATCAAAATTACAATACTGCAATTGATTTATTAAAATCTAGATTCGGAAAAAAAGATATTATAATAAGATATAAAATTGACGCGTTATTAAATTTGAACCCTGTTAAATCTCCAAATCAAATTAAAGAATTACGCTTACTGCATGACGCCCTTGATATTAATATTAAATCTCTCGAAAATTTAGGTGTGGATTAAATTCTTACGGAAATTTGTTATTTCCAATTGTTACAAAATTAATACCTACCAGTATTATGATAGACTATAATAAAATGAAAACAGAATCCGAGGAATGGGATGTACAAGATTTGTTAAAACATTTAAAATTAGAAGTTCAGACTAGGGAAAAAACCTTTTTATTTTTAAAACGCGAAGTAGAAACTTACAATAGCGGGTATAAAAACTCAAATTCCAGATTTGATTCAAAATCATCGGAAAATAATAATAATGCTTACTACCGGAAATCTGGTTCGGGATATAAAAATTCTAACACAATGCAAAAGGCATCAGCCTTTAAATTAACTGTTAGTAAATGTATATTTTGTGTTGATGCAAATAACGATCATGACAGTAAAATGTGTAAATTAAATTTAGAGGATAAAAAATTGTCTTTACGCAAACAGGGAATCTGTTATTTATGTTTCAAAAGAGGTAAACATACCGCAAAATTCTGTTTATCGGGTCTCAAATGTGACACGTGTTCAGGAAAACACAATACATTAATTTGCTATAAGCAAAAATCGGAAACTCCAACGGCTCATATGAAAGATAAAAATCACATCGAACATACCCAAACAAATAATTCTGAGAACAGTGCTTGCGAAAATGATAATTCTGTATTGTCCTATAAGTGTCCTGTACAAAATCCGCTTGAGAATAATGAAATATATTTACAAACTTGCTTCGCAAGAATAACAAATAGTTCTAATTTAAACTCTCTAAAATGTGCCGTATTATTCGATAATGCATCCCAAAGAAATTTCATAAACATATCACTCGCCCGTGAATTAAAATTGCCGGTGATTAGAAAAGAAACTGTCATAATATATCCGTTTTCGTGTAAACAACCCCAATCTAACGAATATTCAGTCGTAAATTTCGAATTGTCTCATTTAAAAAACCACAAACAGAAATGTTATGTAGAGGCATTGGTCGTAAATCAAATCTCTTTTACGAAGTTACAGATTCTGGATGACGCATCATTTCGAAAACTTTGGGTTTCGAGAGAGGGGGAAAGAAATAAAATTCCGCAATTGCATTCGAAGGCTCCAGACATTCTAATTGGCGGCGGGTTATTTTGGAAACTGCAAAAAAATAAAAAGAAAATTAATCGTTCGTTGTTTGCTGTAAATACATTATTCGGATGGACATTGTCAGGGAACAATAATTCAGGAAACGATTCAGACAACTTAATTACTGGCGCCAGCGTGTTAAAGATTGAATGTGGTAACTCTTTTTGTTTACATGAAAACCATCCATGCATGAAAAAAAATGAATCATCCGATTCTACGGGTAATGATTTGCAAAGGTTATGGTCTTTGGATTTTTTGGGAATAAATGATGATAAATTGATTTCTGCTTCCGATCAGGAAATAATAAATAAATTTGATAAACAGTTAGAATATAAACAGGGTCATTATGTTACTCATTTATTATGGAATGATCATGGTATTGACAAATTTGAGAATAATTTTGAAAACGCTAAACGCCAATTCAATTATTTGAGAAAAAGATTAAAGGCGGATAAATGGATTTTCGAGCAATATAGGCAGATAATCACAGAACAAAAACAATTGGGTATCGTTGAAGACTGCGGTCGTACAAAAAAAGAGTATTTCGCTCCACATAGAGAAATTGTAAGACGGGAAAAACAAACATCAAAGGTACGAATTGTTTTTAATTGTTCCAGTAGAGTGTCGGGGTGTAAATCTCTAAATGATTGTCTCGTAAAGGGGCCATGTCTTACACCTCCAATTTTGGATGTAATTAATAGATTTCGAATGTTTAAGATTGCGTTTTGCGCAGATATTGAAAAGGCGTTTTTAATGATAGAAATCGCGGAACCCGATAGAAATTTTCTAAAGTTTTTATGGTTTGACGAGGATACCGAGAATTATAAAATAATGCGAATGACCAGAGCTACATTTGGTTGTACAACTTCTCCTTTCTTTTTAACGGCAACAATTAAGAAACACATTAAGGAATATAAGGAAATTTATCCGGATAGTTATGAAATGTTAAATTCAGCTCTGTTTGTGGACGATTTGCTTTATGGCTCAGACACAGTAAACGGTACCTATGAATTAACTTCTACTGCGGTAAATATTTTAGCAAAGGCTGGAATGAAATTAAGAAAGTTTAGTACGAATTCACAGAAATTAAAGAACATGTGGGATAAAAATGATTCTTTTTCGGAGGTAAATAATGAAAATGTAATAAATATTCTTGGATTGGTGTGGGATAAAGATAGTGATAAATTAGGATTAGCTTTGAAATCTATAGTTGAAAATTTGGATATATCGGTATGTACGAAAAGATATGTATTACATACAGCTGCAAAATTTTTTGATCCTATTGGGATTATATCTCCCTTTTTAATTAGGATAAAGTGTTTTCTTCAAAGAATGTGGGAAAGAGGTATGGATTGGGATCACGAATTGCCGGATGATCTTAAGGGAATTTGGATAAAGTGGTGTAACGAAATTAAGGATTTATTAGAAATTCGAATAGATAGATGCTATTTCACGTATGTTGATTTGAAAAATTCGCGTGTAGAACTACACATTTTTTCAGATGCTTCACCACTTGCATATGGTTGCGTTGCATATTTTCGGGTTATCAGTAATGATAAAAAATGTTATGTAAGTATGATTATGTCAAAGGCTAGAGTTGCGCCGCTAAAGAAACTAACACTACCAAGATTGGAGTTAATGGGAGCGGTGATAGCAGCTAGAGTAGCGAAATATATTTGTGATATATTTAAGGAAATTAACATCGAGAAATTTTATTGGACAGATTCTACTATTGTTTTACACTGGGTGAAGGGATCGGCGAAACAATGGAAACCCTTTGTTAAAAATAGAGTAGTTGAAATTCAGGAATTGTCAGTACCCGAAAATTGGTCATATTGTAATACAAAGGATAATCCCGCAGATTTAGTTACTCGTGGTATTAGCGCAAATGCGTTAGTTAATAATGATTTTTGGTTTAAAGGTCCAAAATGGTTATCTGAGCTAAATGGTAAAGGTAATGATATTGGGGAAAAGGTAGACACGCAATATATTACCGAAGAAAAAAGGAAAACACCTGAAAAAATAATTCAGTTCAAAATCTGTATAGAAACAGTTGAACCAATATTGGATCTAGAAAAATATAGTAACATTTTAAGAGTCCTCAGAATTACGGCATGGATAAAGAGATTTCTTAACAACGCGAATCCTAAAAACGAGAAAGTTAGCAGTCCATTATCGGCAGAAGAAATTGGTAGTGCGCAAACAATATGGGTTAAATATACACAGAAAATTAGTTTTCCGAATGAATTAAACTGTTTGGTAAATGGGGAACCTATTTCTAAAAATTCAAATTTAATTGAGTTCTCACCATTTTTGGATTCCGTAGGAATAATGCGCATCGGAGGAAGGCTTCAGAAATCAAATTATTCCTTTAACGAAAAACACCCGATCCTGTTGCCTTCAAAGGGTAAATTAATTGATTTGTTAATAAAAAATGCGCATGAAAAAGTTTTCCATTTTGGCATTAATGATACATTAGTACAATTACGGGAGGAATTTTGGGTAATCAAGGGCAGACAGGCAGTAAAAAGCGTATTAAGAAGATGCAGAATTTGCATAAAATTTAATTCTAGAGCTGGAGCCCAGATATCAGCTCCGTTACCTGCAGATCGTATCAATGAACAAAAGCCATTTGCAGTGATAGGCCTTGATTTTGCAGGCCCTTTATACATCCGAAATACGGATAGCAAAATATATATTTTGTTGTGCACATGCGCTATCACAAGAGCAGTGCACCTAGAATTGGTAGAGAACCTTTCTACAGAAACATTTTTATTGGCCTTCAGAAGAATAGTAGCAAGGCGGGGTCTTTGCCATACGGTTTACTCCGACAACGCACGAACCTTTCATCGAGCTGATATTGAGTTAAGGCACATCTGGAAAATAATCACCCATCCCGACGTTAAAGATTACTATAGTAGTAATAAAATAAAATGGAAGTTTATCATGGAAATGTCGCCATGGTGGGGAGGCTTTTATGAGAGACTAGTGCGATCTGTAAAATCTGCCTTAAGAAAGGTGGTTGGCAAAACCACTTTAACACACACACAACTACATACAGTTATATGTGAAATTGAAGGGTCAATTAATTCCCGACCCATTACATATACGTATGCAGACTCAGGAGAACCTTCCCCAATTACGCCAGCACACTTCTTGGTAGGTCAGCGACTTACTACCCTACCTATCGTGCATATGAAACCACATGTGCTTCCTGGAACTTCGGCAACATATATCAAACGTTTTAATCAAAAGGAAAGAATATTGGACCAGTTCTGGTCAAGGTGGAAGAAGGAATACCTTCTACAGCTTAAAAACGCCATGACAAGTCGACACTCCAGTATTCGTGAATATACTCCAAATGATATTGTGTTAATCCACGATTCCAAATTGCCACGGCACTTGTGGAAATTGGGAGTAATAACACAAGTGTTTCCTGGTAGAGATGGAAAGGTTAGATCTTGTGAGATAAAAACCTCTACAGGAACATTGAGACGTCCTTTCCAGTTGATTTATCCAGTTGAAATTTTTGAAAAGGACTAAAATAACTTTAAAAACTTTCATTTAAACTATGACATTTGTGTGAACTTACAATTTGAAATATATTGGATTTAGAAATGTCAGATATAATTACAATGGGAAAATGAACATAAAGTTAATGTTCATCCGGGGGCCAATGTGTTGTTTATTGGTCTAATCTAAACCTGTAGATGGCGCTGCGCGCCGATATTAATGTTCTGTTTCTTTTTTCTCTTTAGTGTGTTCTTCGTGTTCGTTTATGTAGTGTGTAATAAATGTATGTCTCAAAATGATATCATTAATTTCGTTTTAAGACTTCAATCGACTCCAATGAATAGAAAGGAAACTACAGAGGCCGGCAGTCCCCACGAATCTGGACCGATAAGGTAAGATATTTACCTTATTTAAATTTAATATTCTGAAATGTTTATTAATAATTATATATGAAAGGATATATATGAAATGAGTCGCCAAAGTAGCGACATGTGCTTGAATGATGAATTTTATAAAGTCGTTAAGAATTTTAGCAACAAAATTTACTTTGAAACTAAAATCTTGTCTTTTGTCATACAGATCGGTATAAATTTTACTACCATCAAGTTTAAGTTTTAAATCTAAGAAACTAATACAGTTATTGTTGAGATGATTATAAGTTAAGGTAAGGTGAGAAGGATATTCAAATTTAAATAAATTAGGCGAAGAATTATTGACATAAAAAATTATAATGCCATCAATGTAACGGTAAAAATAGACATTTTCAATGCATAATTCCTGTTCATAATGGTAAAGGTATAAGTCAGCTAACATACTCGAGCTACATCCTCCTTGTGGAATACCGACCTTTTGAATATAGATCTTATTATAGTGTAGAATGCAATTATTATGAATAATAAAATTTAAAAGTGTCTTAAATGAAGTTGCCGAAAAGCATTTTGGTAAAGAGATTTGACTTTTAAATTTTTCAAAAAGGTTAAAGATGATACGATGAAGATCTGTTAAATTAATATTATTAAATAGGTCAGCAAAATCATAAGTCATGATATCAGTCACATTATTCATAGATAAGACATTGGCTTTAAATTGATAACTATTTTTAAGGCAAAAGAAATTTATATATAGATTATATTAGGTTCATGCAAAAATACAATAAGTAATTAGTCTGATTTTTATTTATTTTATTTTTTAAATAATGGAGGTATTTAAGAAAAGAAAAAGATACACCATGCATTATAAATATAAATATCGTTTAATTGCTAAGAAAAAAGTATACATTTATTTACTCACTAGTTATTAAATAAAGTGCCAAAATCTCCACTTGAACAACTTGATAAAACAATTTGAATTTTTGAAATAAAACCCCCAAAAAATTATTTTATTGTCATTTTTTTTTTCAGACGCACCAAAACAATTCGTCCATCTAAATGTCACACTAAAATGTGCGCATTTTTTTTTTTTTTTTTTTTTTTAACTTTATTCTCCATTTGAATGGACCAAGGTAATAAGCATACAGACAAAAGTAAAACTTTCACTACGGTTAATATTTTATTTAGAAGTGAAAGACGGTGTTTCGTTTTTTAGATACTGTGCATTTAAGGGTTAAGAACTTTTACGGCTAAATACTGGAATTTTGTGAAAATTTGAGGCTTCGAAACTTCACTTGTGTTTTAAAATCTAATTTAAGGTAAACTTAAATGGGTACACAGATTCATTTGAGTGTTCAAGGCAAGAGTGAGAGACACAAGAAACATTTTAAAGATATGAAATCGTTATAAGCTTTTCATTTTATTTAATTCAATAGTTTATCACTTTGTTAAACGATTTTGTGGTATTTTTAAAGTTTATTCCCTAAAGATTATTTATTACATAAGCACCACTCTGTTTATATTTATCTCAGCGTTTCGTGGCTTTCAAAAGACCACAATTTTAAGATACGGGTGGATGTGGGTTATTTCAATCTGCGGCATCCTGAAACTAAGCAAATCGGCATTAATAGCTGTCAGTTACAGTATTGTGTTTGTGTACATAAAGAATAAACTAATGCAGAATAAATTTCATCCAACCTCTCTAATTTCTTAACTAGCAGGCTTTCACCGCTTCGCTGGTCACTATATTTAAATAAACTAGAAAAGAAAGAAAGAAAAAAAGAATAATTGAAAAATTTAAATATATTTCGAATGGCGATTATTTTCAGCAAATCAAAACCATTGCCAAATACAGTGATACGCAGTCGTTAAGAAAATGTAAATGACATTTAATTATTTCACTTTCATTAAGTTGATAAGAAATGATTAATTTAAAATAATACTTTAATTAAAAATGATTAACAAAAATAAGGCTTTGATTAATTGAAATTAATATTTAAATAAAAATTTTAACGCTATTATATGCGAGTTTTATTAGTTTTTTTTTTTATTCATGAGTGAAGGCTTTTTTTTAAAAAATGTTACAAAAATAAAAAGTTGTAAGCGTTTAATTTTTATTGGCATCAGCTTGAAATCGCAACTCAAAGAAAAATGGAGGTTGGGAGAGGGGGGGGGGGGGAGGCAAAACGCAAAAATCATTTTTTTTTTTTTTTTTTTTTTTTTTTTAACAACTAATAGAAATATCGAAAATCCAAAAAACTGCACATATTCCTTTATATCTAGAAAAATTTTCAGAACTGTACGTGCCATGCCATTTTTTTTTTTTTTTTTTTTTTTTTTTTGTACGTCTCACATCGACTTTCTTTTATTAGCATAGATAACAATCAAAACTTAAACTTAATTTATACACAAGTGTAACGTAAAGTTTAATTTTTGAACGTATTCTTTAATTTTTGTTTTCTGAATACGTACTATATGTGTTGGAAGTGTTGTAATCGTAAAAAAAATCCGCCTATGTGATCTTAATATCTATACGTTTTGAGGTTTCCGGAATTTTTTTTTTTACCATTTCGTACCGCAACGTAATATATGTTTAAGAGTGAAACGATAGTATCTAAACATTTTCGGTTGATCTCAAATTTAGTAACCATATTACCGGTCATCGTTGCCTGAACTGTCTAAATTTTCATGAATGTAGTGGTTTATAGCTGTTTTAATGGGAATTCACAGGAGGGTTGTCGTTCTTGGGTTATATTTTGCACATTAACGTTGCAAAGAATTCTTATACATTATGGCTAATGAACTCAAATTATTTGAATTATTGGCTATTAGAGGCAAATTATGTGCTTACCACTTACAATTCTTTGACAAAGAAGCATAAAAAAAAATTACAGAATTGCTTGAAATGGACTAAATTATTTATAAGAAATAGATATATTTTTAAATTTAGATATAGCGTATGAGAATTACTAATAATTGAGAGTTTACTATTTACGAAAATGCGAATTCGTTAATTGGGAGTTCATTAACATATTCGCATTGGAGTGAACCAGTTCGCAGCGCAGAAGATTGCGGGATACATTAAGCTCAACTGCACAAAAATACGAAATTAGTGAGAAATGCTTAAACACCCTATTATAATGTACACTTTTACTTACATACTGAAACTTTTTTTCGTTTCAAATGTGTTTAAACACCTGGTAATTGCCTACTAAACTTTCGAAAAGTCAAGAAGAGTCCCTTCAGATCTGCTCAATAGGGAAGTCTGACGTTTTGGTAATTAAAAAAAAAAATCTGTACTGACTCCACTCGACTTTCTGGACATTAATTTATTTAAAACAACCGTTAATTTCTTAAAAAGGAGTCTGAATCAATTAGGTCCAATCGAATAAGACGTTCAATGCTATTGCACTTTAAATAATTTGAGCCCATATAGTTCATAATGATAAAAGAATTTTTCGTTGTGTCCTCTAAAAGTCTTAAGTGTACACCAAAATTTATACAGTTTGTGCACCGGGTGACCTATAACATGCATATAAGTTTACAGCACAATAAGATAGGACAAATAGACACAACTGCACTTTAAATAATTTAAGCTCAGAGGCCATAAAGATTTATTTGTGTGTGTGTTAAGGGAAGAAAAAAAAAAAAAAAAAAACCTTAAGTGCTAGATTCACTAAACTCTATACAATTCGTTCTATGTTATTCTATAACATAGAACGTTATAGAATAACAGTTAGTTATAGAATAACATAGAACGAAGCCAATTTTCAGCTAATTCGAAAAAAAACATTTAGACGCTATTGTGTTCATTCACACACATATCACGAAAAATTGTGTAAAATCTTAAACATCTCTAAAAGGGGTGCTCGTGTCTGGACCAAAGTGAAAGGAGTATAGCCTAGACGTCATGATAATCAGAAATATAAATTTGACCATTCGTTTTTGAGCTATGCGAGTTATTTCGCAAACCACGATTACAGTTTTTCCTTACATAGGAGGTTCGAAAAATAAACTGTTTGTAAAAAAAAAAAAAAAAAAAAAGAGCTTTTTACCGTATGAAAATGTTTTTATTTCCATAAAAAATTGGTTTTGTCGAACAGGTACGGTGTTAAAAATGAAAAATTAATAGAATCATGATCTCACTTAAGATTTCTTAAAAAGAAATTGGACTGAAAAGATATATAAATGAAAATATAGAATTCGGTAGGAAAGAAAATTACTAAATAAAGTATCGATTCTATCAGTGTTTAATTAAAAGTTTCAACGATAATAAATAAATAAATAAATAAATAAATAAATCAGCAGGAGAATAAATCAGAAAAGAATTATCAAATACCTGGGAATGGTCCAAGATACGGGTTCTTCTTCCATGTAAAATAGACAATCTTTGCACCTGTTCTTATCATTGTAAAACTTATAAACGGATTTTTATCTTATCACACTTTGATTATTTATTGATTAGTTGGTTAGATAAGATTTTTAAGGAGCAAAGTTCTCAAAGGGTCACGGTGTAACAATAGACCAAAATAAAAATCAACTAAAAAACAAGAACTGTTTTTAAAATTTTAAATGAATGGAATTTCTTGTCAGATAAATAATAAAAAAAAATCTGTTGTGAAACAATCATACGACTTCTATTACCCACTAATACACGCATTATATGCACTTATGGGAGATAATGTGATAAGACATAAAATTGACCTAACAAAGTAGACATCTATAAATTTTCTAGTAAGAGAAAGGTGATACACATGTACATAACAAGTTAAAATTTGTAGAGCCATTTTTTAAAACATCAATTTCCAAGATCTAAAACTGACCTACCCAATCAGGTATGATTTAATTTTCCTGTAATAACCACGTAATACATGAGAAAGGATATCTAAAATGGGTTTATGAAACAATTTTCAAGAAAATCGTTACAGCCGTTTTTGAGACACCGACTTTTACCAAAACTTGGCATACTCGATTGTTGACCGGAAGACAATTACATACTAAAGGATATTTAAAAAGGGACGAATTAGGAAAATATGGCAGTTAGGAAAATATGGCAGTTAAATATGGCGAGTTAGGGGAAAAAAAAAAGTCCGTACAGCGGTTTTTATAGGAACCCACTTGCGAGACTTGAATTTAAGCTGTTTAATACAAGGCGCTTATCAATTTTCCTGAACTAACCAACTAATCCATGCGATAGGACATCTAATAGAGTGTTTATATAGTAACTAAGAAGAAAATCGTTAGAGCCGTTTTTGAGATACGGACTTACGGTCCCACTTCTCATTTCCGATGTCTCATTTACGGTTTTCTAATTTTCATCAAAAGTTGAAAAAATCATCTGTACACCAGACCTATCTCAATTCTGAAGTTTTGTATGGTTCTATCTTTATTAGTTTCGGAGATATGATAATCAGACGATCCCCCCCCATCCCCACGTACATACTAACCAATTGCCAAAAACTAATATTTTTGCACCCAGGAGATCTTAAAAACATGCAACTAAGGCGAAAACTCTATATCGAATTTTTAGACCAAATACAATACTTCCATTACCTACGGTAGTCAGTTGATAACTATTGGTTTTGTTTTCTATTAAATTTTAGAATAGATTACTTGTTATATAAACATTTGAATGCTGTCGAGGGCAGCAGTTTCTCAAATCCGCCAACCGCGAGGGATGCGCAATCTAGTTACTATATATATATATATTTTATATAGCAATATATTTTTACTTTCCGAACATACATATGCAAAGAAAGTATTGTAATCATGCCAAAACTTTGAGATTATGGTGTTTCTGTACGTTTTGGGGTCACTTGAATTCATTACTAATTTTACGATGATGTGTGTATGTGGGCCAGTGAACACTATAGCGCCTGAACGCTTTTTTTTTTTCGAATGAGCTGAAAGTTGGTACATATGTTACAGGTCACCATAGCACAAACCCAATTGATTTTGATGAATCTAGGACTTTTTTTTTACAGGGATAAATAAAAATTCTTTATCATTTTGGTCTATGGGTTCAAATTTTTTTTTAAGTGCGATAGCGTCTAAACACCGTATTCGATTGAGCTGAAAATTTATATAAATTTTATAGGTCACCATTGCACGAATTGTATAGTTTTTGGTGAATCTAGCCCTTATATAGATTTTTACGGGGACATAACGAAAATTTTTTTTATTATTATGATCTATGGGCTCGAATTATTTGAAGTGGAATAGTGTAAAATTAAACAATGTAGAAAAATACTCAAACTCCCTATTATAAGTTTCTCTTTTGTTTATTTAACGACTTCTCTTACTTTAATTTATTAATAAAACCGGTAATAACGTAATGTTCGGAGTGTCGAGTGGGAGTCACTCCAATTTTTTTTTTTTTCTTACTTACTTTTGTGATCACTATATTATTTTATTAATCTATTAAATTTTTTAATGAGTAATTTGCTACAGCAGTAGTTCAATATTTATGCATCAGTAGTTTAAGTATCTGGGCCCCAGATCTTTCGACTGCCTATGTGGGCGCAGTTCGGCTAGTTAAAATAATAAATAAAAAATGGCGTAAACTGTAATCATATGTATTCTAGGATAGTGAAGCACAAAATTAATCAAAAATGTTTTTTTTTCTTAACTTTGAAAGGGAAGTCGAGGTATAGTTTTATAGGCAGAGCTTTATCAAGTCTAAAGTGGACCCAGGGCCGAATATGCAATCGGGGCCCCTACGCACGTTTTACTATACCGACAGCTTTAACAGCATGCCTTTTTAGTAAATCCTACGAATGTTCCTAGAAGAATGTCCTTTCATTCTCAGGATATCTTGAGGATGTCCTGAGTGAGAAGGTATGCTATTAGAGAAAAAAAAAAAAAAAGAAACATTTTTGTCGCATTAAAGAAACATTTATAAAAGAAACATTTTTGCTATTTTTACGGTGATGTATGTATGAGAGTGAACACGATAGCGTCTAAACGCTTTGTACGAATGAGTTGAAAGTTGGTATATATATGTTACAGCTCACCGTCGCAAAAACCCTATTGATTTTGGTGAATCTAACTTTTTTTTTTTTTTTTTTTTTAAACAGGGACCCAAAGGAATTTTTTTTATTATTATTATGGCCATTGGACCCAAATTTTCTAAAGTGCGATAGTGTCTAAACGTCTTATTCAATTAAGCTGAAAATTTATACACATGTTATTGGTCACCGTTGCACAAATTCTATAGATTTTGGTGAATCTATTTTTTTTTTTTTTTTTTTTTTTTTTTTTTTTACAGGGAGGCAACGAAAAATTCATTATTAGGACCCATGGGCTGAAATTATTTAAAATGGGATAGCGTCTAAATTCCTTATTCGATTAAGATTTAAATTTATATGCATGTTATAAGTCACCCGCGCACGAACTGTATGGATTTTGGTGAATCTAGCACTTATATTTTTAGAGGGACACAACTAAAAATTCATTATCATTATGACGTATGGTTTCATATTTGAAGAGCAATTAAACAACATACTATTTGGGGAAAAATACTCAGTCAACCTATTATAATTTTCACTTTTGTTTATTTAACGACTTGCCTTACTTTTATTACTTAACGTTCGGAAGTCGGTGGAGTCACTCTATATTTTTTTAGTACTTCCAAAAATATCCCCCCCCCCCCGAGTTTTAAATGAGAGACACATACGAGCATAAGTCCTGAAAATTAGCGTTTCTTTACCTTTTTTCTTTTTTTTTTTTTTTTGGGGGGGGGGGGGTGGATAGAAATTAATCCGTGGTCATAAGTGATATTTTAAAACGCGTTTAAAAAAAAAGACAGTTCAAAAATTTTTCCCATTAATTAAGTTTCCCCGTAAGTATAATGGTAAATAAACATAACTGACAAAATTCGTTTTAATTATGAAGTGCATAAAGGTACGAAAAACAAATGATTGTTCAAAAAAATCTCTCTCCCTTCTCCCCATTCTTCTAAAGATGACTGTAGGTTGGACTTCACACTTTTCTTATTTATATCTATGAAAGAAACCAGTTATCAATAACAATTTTGAGTCGTCTAATCATAAAGATAAAAAACTAAGATAAAGGGAAAGTTTTCGTGTGATTGCATTCTTTAATGTCACAAAAAATAAACAGAATCTAACATCAATTCAGTTTTGCTGTTTTTGAAAATGTATTGATGATAAAAGAATAGTTATGAATTAGCAATCTAGAATGATAATTTAATAATATCTAGGCTTAACTTTTTGTTAATACGCCATCATGTTTCTGGAATGATAGCTCCCAGATTAAATGATTAAAACTATTTTTATCATGAGGATAGAAAATAGGTCTGATATCTGTTTCATTGAAACGACGATAGTTTAAAATAAAGTCTACTGGAAAGTGGAGTACATAAAAATTTTAATTAATATAGGGTAGGTGCTCCAGTGATTGGCATGCTCCAGTAATTGACATCTATACCGAAATAAATAATAAAATCATATTTTACATATAAGAATTTTAACATTTTATGTCAAACACTGGAGCACAGGGTGCTAATAACTGGTAAAGTGAATAACTAGCAGTGTCAAAACACTGGAACATAGGGGGCCAATTACTAATAAAATGAAAAACTGGCAGTGTCAATTACTGGAACATTGAGTGGGTGTCAAATAAAAATTCATAAAAAAAAAAAAAATAATAATTGTTATCAAATGTATATATTTTAACATATATGTAGTTCTGAATGTCTTTCATGCCTATGTACTAACTTACGATTTCCAAAAATATTTTCTGATGACTAGAACATTAAAAACATCAGAGATTGCTCTAAGTGTCAATCACTGGTGCACTTACCCTATATAAGTTTTAAATTTGGAATTACTTTAAAAAAAAATTTTAGTGTCTACTTTTTCTTTTCAAAATGTTCGATTCATTGTATTTCTAATTTTTCATCGTTAACAAGCTATTGCACCCGTTCTTCGCACGGAAAATGCTAATAAATATTCCGTGTATTAGAGGGTAGATTTTATTATTATTATTATTTTAATTAGTACATACATAGAAATATGTAAATAGCAATGTATATATGTACAAAAATATGAATGAAAATTAATAAATTGCCTTATTAATTTTAATAATATATTCTTTGTATTTACATAATAGCATGATAAACTGCAGGTATGAAAAAATAAATTTTTTTCTAATATGTGAATATAATTTCCCACGAGAACGGGTACAACAGCGACATTTTTAGAAAAATAAGATTAGTATATTTGTAAATTTGTATACTTTGAAATTTGTATAAATTTCAAACTGTATTAATATCATCAAATTAATTAGAATTATTAATATCAAATTAATTAGAATTATTAATATCATCAAATTATTAGAATTAGAATTATTAATATCATCAAATTAATCTGTATTAATATAATCGAATTAGAATTAATATCATCAAATTGCTTGTTAATAAATTATAAGAATTTTAATTATTTTTTACAACTGCTACTAAATGTTTTCATCAGAATTTAATGGTTTATTGTAAGGACCTTGAAAGAAACCTGTCAAATCGCCAAGCGACAATAGTATAACGGAATAGTACTAAATCTGCCAACATTTACTGATATAGCCATAAAATGTGGAGGGAAATTTGTATTAAAATAAAGCAGTTGAAATAGTAATTATTGTATTAAATTAGCCAGAGTGAATCATAATAGTTGAAAGTCAGTATAGGTTTAGATAATAAAAAGACTGAATGTTGACAAATGGTGGGTATGATGTGAAATTACATTTAAAATTACCTTTTTATTAAACGATATAATATTAATGAGATGGTGAACGTTGAAAATCGTTCTTTGAAATTACTGTCTTATAGTTGGGAAGTTAGCATACACAAGAGTGTGTGTGTGTGTATTATGGTGTCCCTTAAATGGAGGGGGATTGTTTTTCTTTCTTTTTTAAAAATTCAATACGCATACCCTCTGATTTTTTTCTATTTGACCCTAAACACTTTTTAGAAAAATGTCAGCTCTGTGGGATAATGTTAATATGTGCTGAATTGACGGAAAAATCCCAATATATATATTAGGATTTTCTCGTCAATTCGGCATGGGTTAGGTTAACATTATCCCAGAGAGCTGATATTTTGCTAAAAAGTGTTTAGGGTCAAATAGGAAAAAAATTAGAGGGTATGCGTATCGAATTTCTAAAAATAAATAAAGAAAGAAAGAAAAGCGAAATCCCATTACCCTATTTAAGGGACCCCCTAATACATACACACACGCAGTCGAACCTCGTTAACTTAAACATGAACTGTTTTCACAATCCCCATCAAAATGAATACGACCCATAATGTTTTTTCACCTTTTAATATGAATTTGCTTAAGATGAAGTACTTTGGACATTCTTTTTAGAGTGATTTCAAATCTTAAGATGAACGAAAACCTCAAGAAAAGTATAAAAGTGTCCCACTAATTAAAAACTTTTTTTTTTTTTTTTTTTTTTACAACATTGTAAATACAACATAGCTTTTTAAAATTTTTTTATTTAATGTGAATACGAAAATTGTCAATGGCCTAGCAGTGTTTCAAAGATTAGGTTTTGGATAAATTCCCAAAGAATATGATTACTTCTGACGGGGAAAAAAAAAGCTCTGAATTTAAGAGAATGAAATATTACAGCTAATATCTTAAAAGAAATCAAGAAATTTACATTTATATTATCAATCTTTTTCCTATTCTTATGAATACATTCCTTTCATCATCTTACGGCAGCTGAACACCTGGCACAATGGTGGCTCTTTCTAATATTTTCTTTTTTTGTTCAGCCTGTTTAATTCTTCCCAATATAGACATTATTGGAAGTTAAAAAAATTTTTGTAACATTTGTTTCATCTTGGATAACAGCAGTGCCCACTGACAAGGAGAGGTCATGACATGGAAAATTCAGATCGGGACGAAATTGTGCAGGATTGTAGTATACTATGAAGTTTGAAGGTAACAACATATTAAAGCAGTAGGACCCACTATCCACAAATTTCGAGAAAAAAGCATTTAAAGTTTCAGTAATCTTTAAATACAAGTTATTTCGCAAGGGAGGCAGCGCCCCAGTGGCATGAGCGCAAAGTACTAGTCTTCCACTCAGATGACATGGGTTCGCGGCTACCTACGGGATTTTTTTTTTTTTTCTTCTTCTTCTTTAATTTTTTATGTAATTTAAACTTTATATATATATATATATATATATATATATTACTTTATTTTATAATTAATTTGAAAATTTTAATAAAAGATTATTTAATTTTCTTGAATATAAAATAAATAAATTTTTCTATTTTTGATATTTATAACTTAAAATACAATAAATTTCTATAACTTAAAAAATAAATTTTAGTTTTGTTTTAACTATAAAATAAGGTAAAGCTAAAGAAAACGTTTTTAATTATTTTTCTAAGTATTTTATTTTATTTTATTTTAGGTATATCCAAAACAATATTAAATTTTGTTTTTAAATTACAAAAAACAAAAAATAAAAAAATTACAGAGAAATGATGATTTTAATTGCACATATAATTATTATCCAAATTAAATAATTACTTCTCCAATCAATACAACTTCTTGAAAAATTAATTATTGGATTACGATACTTATTAAATTATTACAGGCAAAGAAATGTTATCCTTAAATGTAGATTTTAAATGTTAATCAACATACTTTCTTCTTCGACAACTTTTTTTTTTTCAATCCTTCTGTGGACGAAATAAAGTATTTCACTTCACCTGCTCTCTATTATTAACACGCTAAAAGGGTTTACGTAATTTATAGACATTAAAAGGAAAACAGGAAGCTCAAACCAAGATTTAAGTACACCAGCTAACTATATATTTTACACTTTGATTTTTACAGCTTGCTTTTTTTTAGTTATTTAAAATTTTTATCTCTTTTTCTTTATATTTGTTATTTAGTGTTTTGTAAAATTAAAATTTATTTTTTAAGTTTTAAAAATTTATTGTATTTTTAAGTTATAAATATTTAAAAAAATATATTTATTTTATATTTAAGAAAATTAAATAATTTTTTATAATTTTTTCAAATTTTGAATTCATTTATAAAATAAAGTAAAAATAAATAAAAAATTTAGATTACATAAAAAATTAAAGAAAAAAAAAAAAGGGTCCGTAGGTAGTCTCGAACCCATGTTGTCTGGGTGGAAGACTAGTGCTTTACGATCACGCCAGTGGGGCGTTGCTTCGCTTGCGAAATAACTTTTAATTAACTTGTATGTATGCGAAATAACTTTTATTTTGTTCATAGTGTACTTGCATTTAAAGATTACTGAAACTTTAAATGCTTTTTTCTCGAAATTCTGTGAATAGTGGGTCCTACTGCTTTAATATGTTGTTACCTTCATAGTATGCTACAATCCTACGCAATTTCGTCCCGATCTGAATTTTCCATGTCGTGACCTCTTCTTGTGAGACATTTCCGGGTTTAAAGAAATAGAGTTAGAATTTTTTACCAATCTTACAAGACCTCAACATTACAGGCATATAATCAAAATAATTATAAAAGGCATTAAAGTTTCCTTTAGTAGATAAATTCTCCGGAAAAAATCCTTACTTTTCTCATTAATCTGTTGAATGCATTAAGAGTAATCCGATCTGCATGGAAAGAATTATCAATCAATACACTTAAAATAGTTTCTGGGAAATATGGTTCCTTTATAAGAAGTCTTATTCGAAAGTTGATACTGAAACAGAAGAGACAAGGAATTCTGATTCTTCAGCAACACAAGCGCACAGTATTTTCCCAAAACACGTTATCTTTGAGGAATACATTTCAATAGATGAGGAAATATTAGCTTTTATTATAGTGAAATAGTTAATGAAATTAACTGTTAGAAATAGTATTTCAATAATTATTTTGTACCATTTTTCAGAAACTAAAAACCGTTAGAGTAAAAAAAAAAAAAAAATCGGATCAAAGATATTAAATTTGGAGTTGAAAGTCGAATAATTACATTCAATTTCAGAGCAAAAAATATCTCTATCGGGAATTGAACCTGGGCAGTTAAACATGTGCAGTTAACAATTATTATCTATTCAGTTAAAGATGCCGATGCTCTACGACTGAACTATCCCGAAGAATTTCCGACCGACATGTATCCTAAAACGTTTATTTCAACCTAGCATTCTGAATTTTAATGGACTTTGACAAATCTATTATAATTCGGTGTTAAATACAGATTCTACGTTCGATTCTTCAATAGGACATTTTTTTTTTCTCTCTCCGAATGCAATTATTCGACTTTCAACTACAAATTTACTTAGTCCAGTTCAAACACATATATGTATGAAGAACCATTTGATGCTCTGAAAATTATACGATTGTGTTTGATGAAAACATAAAATTGTAATTTATCTAATGTATCAAGTGATTGCTAGAACATTTGTGGAACCCAACTGTTGACAAGAGAAGGAAGCAAACACAGATTAAAAAATAAATAAAAAATTAAAATGTGATATTTTATTTTGTTTGATACCGAACAAAAATTAAAAAGTTTATTTATTATAGCTATTTCCATTTCTCAGATTGTACAGAACTAATTACTCCTAAAATTACTTGAAAAAAAAAAAAAAAAAATATATATATATATATATATATATATATATATATATAATATTAATATAAGTTATAAATTAAAATTTAATCAAATAATTTTAATTTTAAAATTTAAGGTTTATTGTAATTAGCAGAAACAATTCTAAATTTTATTTACTAGTTCAGTAGATAAATACGACTCTAACTGTAAATTTAACTGTATTCAGCCTCAAGGTTTTGGTGGGATGTACAAGCTGTTTTCGGCAGTTGTTAAGTGAGTAATAGTTTCAGTTTGATTAATTAATCTAAGGAATAAATTTGTTTATTAAGTTATTGGTGACTGTTGATATAAAAGTGTGTTACTCACTTGGTTTTTACTCTTTCTATTTGAATTTAAAATTATTTTCATGTCTTACGGGTGTTACTAGGGAATAGAGTGCTGTAAATTTTTAAAAAATTGCATACAGCACTAGAAAAATATCACCCTATTTACATGCAACATTCATTCATTCTATGCTCTTGAAAACGTAATGATGTTGTATGTTTCAATATCCGATTGCTCATTTTTCAGTCATCTTTATTCATGTTTTTTTTTTTTTTTTTTTCCTAGTTCTTCATGCGATACTTGGTAACATCTGCTGCAATGTTTGAATATATATATATATATATATACACAGAGAGAGAGAGATTTCTCGAACTAATTAGTTCATTCCACATTCTTCCTCATATTTAACTTCAATTATTACTTCCATTACCCTACTACCGTAGGTAATGGAAGTATTGTATTCGGTCTGAAAATTCGATATCGGTTTTTCACCTGATTTACACGTTTTAAGGTCCCCTGAGTCCAAAAAAGTGGTTTTTGGCAATTGGTCAGTGTGTATGTATGTGTGTGTGTGTGTATGTATGTGGAGAATCTTCTGGCTATTATAGCTCAGAAACTAATAAAGATAGAGCTACGAAACTTTAGAATTGAAATACGTCTGGTCTACAGATGAAATTTCCAAATTTTGGTGAAAATTGAAAAACCGGAAGTGGGACATCGGACACCGGAAGTGGGACCGTAAGTCCGTATCTCAAAAACGGCTCTAACGATTTTCTTCAAACTTGCTATATAAACACTCTATTAGATGTCCTTTCGAATGATATAGTTGGTTAGTTCAGGAAAATTGATAGGCGTCCTGTATAAATAGCTCAATTTCAGGTCTCCCAAGGGCGTTCCTTTAAAAACGGTTGTACGGATTTTTTTCAACCTTGCCATATTAACCCTCTTTTAAATATCCTTTTTCATGTAATTGTTCTTTTACGGTCAATAATTAATTATGCCAAGCTTTGGTAAAAGTCGGTATCTCAAAAACGGCTCTAACGATTTTCTTGAAAATAGTTACATAAACCCATTTTAGATATCCTTCTCATGCTTTACTTGGTTATCACGGAAAATTAATAGTCATCCTGTTTTTCTTATTTTTTAACTCGCTATGTAAACTCTGTTTCATATGTCTTTACACATGTATGAATTTTCTCTCACTGGAAAATATCAAAAAATGCATATAATACGTGTACGAGTGGGTAATGGAAGTCGTGTGGTTGTTTCACACCAGATTTTTTTTTTTTTTTTTGTACGATTAGGGGCCCGCTAGTAATTTGATATTAAATCCACCAGCGAACGAAATCGTACATTGGTGGTCAACGGTTAAATCTGTTGCTCGGCTTTTACTACATTTTAAAAATTTATGTATATATATATTCATATTAACGAGATTCGACTATATATATAAATTATTACACTAATTAAAAATTTTCAAAAACTATTGAAATTATTAAAATAATAATAATTTTGAAACAAAATTTCAAATGCACCATCCGATTGAATTATTTAATCCCCCCCCCCCCCTCGTTTTATATTCATTATAGTTTAACAATATATTGTAAACTCTTTTGTGTATTAATTTATGGATTGATTGATAAGTTAAATATTCTAAAAAATATTTTATGTTTAAATACAATAATTTCATGATTTTAACATTCAAGCATAAAAATCTTTGTAAAAGATTAACTTATTAACATTTAGATATTTATTTTACATAGTAAATATCCAAATGTGCTTCAAAGATAGATCAACGCAATCTTATCTCTTTATATCTCCGACTTCCTTTACGAGCAAAGCTATTTCCTAGCATATATCCTGAAAGTTAAATTTATAAATAATTCTATCTTGTCTCTTTCGAATAAGGAAGTATATTTTCCAACAATTCCCCATAAAATATGAAAACTTAATAAACGCAACACAGAGCGGAATGCATATATAAATGTATACATTTTGGTGAACTATAAAAATCATGTTTTCGCACAATATTTCGCATCAGATTACGATTTATTTTGAAGAAAATGCAATTTCTATATAATTTTTAATAAAATCACACAATCAACTGTGGAAGAAAATCATATTTATTGAAATTTTATTTTTCCGACTGATTGAAAATAATGCCTGGACCGGGACTCTAACCCCGGATCTTTGACTTACAAGGTCAAGGCTCTACCAATTGAGCTATCCAGGCCGACATCCCGGTCAGCATTACTCACTTAGACAACCGTTTAGGCAGAAACAATCTGGTCTATCATTTAGATAGCTCAACAGAAATAAGCCGCAGGAAATGGAAAACACCATTAAACAATGGGAAAAAGAAATACAATTTTTAATAAAATCACACAATCAACTGTGGAAGAAAATCATATTTATTGAAATTTTATTTTTCCGACTGATTGAAAATAATGCCTGGACCGGGACTCGAACCCCGGATCTTTGACTTACAAGGTCAAGGCTCTACCAATTGAGCTATCCAGGCCGACATCCCGGTCAGCATTACTCACTCAGACAACCTTTTAGGCAGAAACAATCTGGTCTATCATTTAGATAGCTCAACAGAAATAAGCCGCAGGAAATGGAAATCACCATTAAACAATGGGAGAAAGAAATACAATTTTTAATAAAATCACACAATCAACTGTGGAAGAAAATCATATTTATTGAAATTTTATTTTTCCGACTGAGTGAAAATAATGCCTGGACCGGGACTCGAACCCCGGATCTTTGACTTACAAGGTCAAGGCTCTAAAAGGTTGTCTGAGTGAGTAATGCTAACCGGGATGTCGGCCTGGATAGCTCAATTGGTAGAGCCTTGACCTTGTAATTCAAAGATCCGAGGTTCGAGTCCCGGTCCAGGCATTATTTTCACTCAGTCGGAAAAATAAAATTTCAATAAATTTCTATATAGTCTATTTTTTTGTACAATGGAATGAGGATTACTCAGAAATAAATCCGAAATTCATTTCATCATTTTAAATCCAGTGATAGTGAAATAGTTTCTTTCAAAACTGTTAATAAAGTTTATTTACCCTGAATGTAGAATTTTTAGAATACATTTTTAAAACAAAATAAAGAAAAAGTTCAAAAAAAGGTACATAATTATAACCTGTACCACATTTTTTATTTAAATAAATCTTTAAGACTATTAAAAAAATCTAGTATGTAAGAACCAAACGATTTCAATTAAATCCACTACGAGACGTTCTATTATAAACTACTAGCCCCGGTTCGTGAACGAACCAAATTCTGAATGCGGGAAATTTTTTAAAATCAGACTCAAAATATGCAAAACTCGGTCAAATGCTGCTTGCGTGCCAATACGCAAGCGAAGTTTATTTTATATTGAATATTAATATTTTTGCTTTTAAGAACAATATTTACTCAATTTGATTCTTTGTTTTTCAATATGACGTGATTGAGAAGACGACTATTTTATTTATTTAACGATCATTTATATTTCCAATAATTTTTGGAACTCTTGTGCAACTTTATCTAATTTTTTTTTTTTTTTTTTACTCCATCTTCATATTTTAATTTTTTCATGTGCATGAGAAAATTTAATATTTTATCTATAATTTTTTGCGTGAAAGCATATTTCATTTTACGTTGGGAAAAAAAGAAAAAAATTGGCAATAATTAAAAATTTAAATGTCCATTTTAAAGCTTTTACCAGGTTATTATATTTTCATATTTTAATTAATTTTAAAAAATCTAATCAAAATTTCGTTACAAATAAGGTACCAAATGAAAGGGGCAATGTTTCTGAATCTGTCTGATTAATTAACTTATCGATCGGACAATAAGATTTTTAAAAAATTAACTAAAGTATGAAAATTTTCTGGCAACTTGCGTCAACACACAGACAAACAGAGACCAAGAAAATCTCTTAGCCGTTTATATATATAGATTTTTGAAGACAGTGTGGCCAGAATACACAGAACTGACCTATCCAATCAGACATCTAAGAATTTTCTAGAAAGAGCAAACTAATACAAACGTCATAAAGATATAAAAAGAGTTCATACTGCGAGTTTAAAGAAAAGTGGTAGATCCATCTTTTAAAACAATTTCCAAGATCCAAAACTGTCCTACCTATTCAGGATGCCTATGAGGTTTTTTAATATATATAGTTACCTAAACTAGTAATATTTACGAAAATAATCAGAAAAGAGGTTTATGTAATAAATAGGTACATTTAAAAAAATCATTTAATCTTCTTTCCAACCTTATGAAACTCAAGAAAATACGAATTAGCGATTCATTTTAAAATTTACGAAACATCGAATTTTTCATAAAACATTTCACATTTTTAAGGAGGTAGATCTCGATGAGAGGAACAAACCCGAAAAAGAAATGAAATCCGATTGCAGAAATTTCGCGAGTAATGAATATTTTTTTTGCGAAGTGGATTTTCCAAAACTCATTTTGAGCTCTTTATTTAAAAGCTTTGTCTTTAAATTTCAATTACGTGTAACTAATAAAATTACAGAAAATACATCTGCATCATTAAAAAAGAAAAAAAAAGTTTTTTCACAATTCCAACTTTTTAAATTTTTTTAAAATAATAATAGTCATGTTCAATAAACAAAAAAAAAAAAAAAAAAAAAACCTCTCCAATGTTTCAGATTTTTACTTTTCCGAACACAATAGTGAGGAAAGAATTGTAATCATGTCAAAAATCCGAATTTGAGATTTTGATGTTTCTGTACGTTTCGAGCTCCCCTGAGTCCGTTTCGACTATTTTTACGATGATGTATGTCAGTGAACACGCTAGCGTCTAAACGCTTTGTTCGAATAAGCTGAAAGTTGGTACGTATATTGTAAGTCACCATAGTACGAACCCTATAGACTTTGATGAATCTAGCACTTATAGTTTTTTTACAGGGACACCAGGAAAAATTCTTTATCATTATGGACTATGGGGGCCAAATTTTTAAAAGTGTGATAGCGTCTAAATGCTTTATTAATCTGAGCTAAGAATTTGTACACATATTATAGGTCACAGTTGCACAAACTGTATACATTTTGGTGAATTTAGCGCTAACAGTTTTTTTTACAGGGGCACAAAGAAAAATTCTTTATCATTATGGCCTATGGGGCCAAATTTTTAAAAGTGCGATAGCGTCTAAACGCCTTATTAATCCGAGAAAAAAAAAAAAAAAAAAAAAATTACACATGTTAAAGATCACAGTTGCACCAACTGTATAGATATTGGTGCATTTAGTACCTATAGTTTTTTTACAGGGACACAAAGAAAAATTCTTTATCATCATGGCCTATGGGTCCAAATTTTTAAATGTGCGATAGCATCTAAACGCCTTATTCAATTGAGCTGAAAATTTATATGAATATTATAAATCACTGTTGCACTAAATATAAGCATTTTCGTGAATCTAGCATTTATAGATTTTTATAGGGACACAACGAAAAATTTTTTATCATTATGATCTAAGGGCTCAAAGTTCAGTACCGTTAAATAAAACTAAACATCGTGTAACATATGGAGAAAAATACTCAAACAGTCTATTATGTTTTTCTCTCTTTTGTTTGTTTAACAACTCCTCTTTCTTTACTTTATCTACAAAACTTAATTACTCAATGTTCGGAAAGTCGAGTGGAGTTACTCCAGATTTTTTTTGGCTCGTTTTCGTTTATTTAATTTAAATCACCTTGCAGGAATAAACAATGTTTCAATTTCTTAACTACAGGTTTCATCAGAAAGGCCGTTTAATTCTTTTTCCAACAGTATAAAACTTAACAAAATACGGATTAGCGGGTCTTTTTTTTTTTTTTTTTTTTTTTTTTTTTTTTTATTTGGGAGACATCGATTTTTTTCACTAAACTGTTTTCAACTCGAAACATTTTTGAGTTAATTTTTTAAAAATATATTTAAGACAAAGAAAAAAAAAAAAGTTACGGCCACCGCCACCACTTTTTTTTTTTTTTTTTTGGTGGTGGTTGGTGAGGTCCCGGATTCGAATTGGCGTGTAGACTGTAGAGCCCTGCGCGAGTCGGGTAGAATGGCGAAGTCTGCCTCGGAGGTTGATGAGCGGAGCGAGTTGGGGCGATACCCCCTAGTTATGTATATAAAGGTTGAAAAAAAATCTGGAGTGACTCCACTCGACTTTCTGAACATTGAGTAATTAACAGTTTTGTAGATAAAGTAAAGAAAGAGGAGTTGTTAAACAAAAGAAAGAAAACCATAATAGAGTGTTTGAGTTTTTTTTTTCCATATGTTACACGATGTTTTATTTAACGCTACTGAACTTTGAGCCCATAGATCATAGTGATAAAAAAATTTTCGTTGTGTCCCTGTAAAAACCTATAAATGCTAGATTCACCAAAATGCTTATAGTTAGTGCAACAGTGATTTATAATATTCATATAAATTTTCAGCTCAATTGAATATGGCGTTTAGATGCTATCGCACTTTTAAAAATTTGGTCCCATAGGGCATAATGATGAATTTTTCTTTGTGTCCCTGTAAAAAAACTGTAAGCGCTAGATTCACCAAAATGTATAGAGTTGGTGCAACTGTGACCTATAACATGTGTACAATTTTTTTGCTCAGATTAATAAGGCATTTAGGCGCTATCACACTTTTCAAAATTTGGCCCCATAGGCCATAATGATAAAGAATTTTTCTTTGTGTCCCTGTAAATAAACTATAAGTGCTAGATTCACCAAAATCTATACAGATTGAGTATCTGTGACCTATCACATGTGTATAATTTTTTTGCTCTATTGAATAAGGCGTTTAGATACTATCGTACTTTTAAGATTTTGGTCCCATAGGCCATAATGATAAAGAATTTTTCTTTGTGTCCCTGTAAAAAAAAAAAAAAAAAAAAAAAAAAAACTAAGTGCTAGATTCACCAAAATCTATAGGGTTTGTACTATAGTGACTTACAATATACGTACCAACTTTCAGCTTATTCGAGCAAAGCGTTTAGACCAGGGCCCGACTTAGACTACCTGGAGCCCCGGGGCAAGTCTATTCTGGGGGGCCCCGTTGCAGTGGCATAAGAGGTCTTTAGGTTGCAGAATTTCTGCATTCGCCTGTAGGGATGCCCTTTGCAGAAGGGGGGCCCAGGGCATTTGCCCCGTATGCCCTGCCGTAAGTCAGGGCCTGGTTTAGACGCTAGCGTGTTCACTTACACACATACATACATCATCGCAACAATTGTGAAAACGGATTCAGGGGACCTCGAAACGTATAGAAACATCAAAATCTCAAATTCGGATTTTTGACATCATTACAATACTTTCCTCACTATAGTGTTCGGAAAGTAAAAAGTTGCTATAATGTAATGGATTATGGATTTATAATGGATAATGTAATGAATTTTAACTGTTTTCTCCCTGATCTTTATCACGGAAAAACATGATTCGGTTTTTTCTTAGAAATACCAAATCAATAATTGCATAGAATAATTAATTAATGTTATATGCTAATAAAATGAAGTGTTTCGATTTATTTATTTTTCCCCCCCATAAGGGGGAAAAGAACTATATTCACTTTTTAATTATTGCTTTATATTATTGCAGATTACTCTGACTTATTCGTAATAAATACTAACATATTAGTAATCGGTACTTTGTGCGATAGGATATACTAACTTTCCTGGTTTTTAAAATATAAATTTCATATTTTTAAACGGATAATAATTTTAAAAAAGTTGAATATTTTATGACTTAAGCCGCACGACGTATATGCATTCATTTACTACTTTTTCAGTTGAAATACCAAGATCAGTCAGTATGTCCTTAATATAAAAATAATTGTAAGATAAACTTTTTATATACCATGTTTTTAAAATTTTCTGTTTAATCATGGCTATAGACCTACATTAGCTCTTTATCAATGTGTATAAAATTTTTAAAAAGTGATAATGACGTCAATTTTTGTGAGATGCATAATTTAACTTTTTACAATTTTTTAACGTTCATGTTTAATTATACTCATTTATTTTTATCTCGAAAAAAAAAAAAAAAAATGAACTTGTATTTTTTTTTTTTTTTTTTTTTTTGCAACAAATAATGGCTATTTTAAAAACTATTGGGAGGTTATTTTAATTAATAAAATAAATAAACTAATGAAAAATTCGAAGTATTGTGTTGTCATCGTGTTCTAAGCTATTCTGAAAGTTTCAAATGTCTAGCTAGTAGAGAAGTTAGTTAAAAATCGATTGCAAGATTTGTTCCAGACAAACAAACAAGAATCGAAGTTAATAAAAACATAGTAACAAGAAATGTATCCTTTTTCTTCATTACAGGTCTTTTTCTTTCTTTTTAAATCAGTTTTATCAAATATTGTTTACGGCTCTAATAAAGCACGCATACTTGGTCCCCCTTCCCCATATTTATGTGTTTTATTCTATTGTAACAATTCCAAAAACTTAACGAAGGTTAAATATATACTGACAAACAAACAAGAATCGAAGTTAATAAAAACATAGTAACAAGAAATGTATCCTTTTTCTTCATTACAGGTCGTTTTCTTTCTTTTTAAATCAGTTTTATCAAATATTGTTTACGGCTCTAATAAAACACGCATACTTGGTCCCCTTTCCCCATATTTATGTGTTTTACTCTATTGTAACAATTCCAAAAACTTAACGAAGGTTAAATATATACTGACAAACAAACAAGAATCGAAGTTAATAAAAACATAGTAACAAGAAATGTATCCTTTTTCTTCATTACAGGTCGTTTTCTTTCTTTTTAAATCAGTTTTATCAAATATTGTTTACGGCTCTAATAAAACACGCATACTTGGTCCCCCTTCCCCATATTTACGTGTTTTACTCTATTGTAACAATTCCAAAAACTTAACGAAGGTTAAATATATACTGACAAACAAACAAGAATCGAAGTTAATAAAAACATAGTAACAAGAAATGTATCCTTTTTCTTCATTACAGGTCGTTTTCTTTCTTTTTAAATCAGTTTTATCAAATATTGTTTACGGCTCTAATAAAACACGCATACTTGGTCCCCTTTCCCCATATTTATGTGTTTTACTCTATTGTAACAATTCGAAAAACTCAACGAAGGTTAAATATATACTATTTGTTTAAGTCGAGCCTAATTTCCATATTTTCATTCTTTGCAAGTATATACAAATCTATATAATTTCCTAAAAATATTTTTAAATAATTCGCATGTAATAAAAAATTTACATAAACTTACATAAATTTGACATAATTTAATATATTTTGTATCAAAGCATGAGCTCACTAAATTGAATATTATGCTTAAAAATTTAATAATTGATAAGGAACTTATCATGGATTGCTATAATTCGTGAAATTGATTTTTATAAAATTAGAGTTCGGTACGTCATTAGAAATCAATAGGTAATAATAAATTCTGCAACGAAGACCGTTCAATGCCGTAAAATGAGAGCGAGAAATTAGCTGTTACGCAATACATCGTACAAAAATAACTTTGCAAATTTTAAGAATACAAAAGGATAATCTGAATAAATAAAATAACAACAAGACTAGAAAGATTTTCTTAAATAGATTAATTGACAATGTTGCACTTTTTAAGTATTTTATATATATTTAAAAAAAGTATTTATAAATTGTAATCAGATTCTTTTTACTTTCCGAACACTATAGTGAGGAAAGTATTGTAATCATGTCAAAAATTAGAATTTGAGATTTTGATGTTTCTATACGTTTCGAAGTCCCCTGAGTCCGTTTTCATTATTTTTATGATGATATATGTATGTGTGTGTGTATGTATGTACGTGTGTGTGTATGTGTGTGAGTGAGTGAACACGCTAGCGTCTAAACGCTTTGCTCGAATGAGCTGCAAGTTGGTACGCATGTTGCAAGTTACCGTAGCAGGAACCCTATTGATTTTGATGAATCTAGCACTTCTAGTTTTTTTACAGGGACACAAAGAAAAATTCTTTATCATTATGGCCTATGGGACCAAAATCTTAAAAGTGCGATAGCATCTAAACGCCTTATTCAATTGAGCAAAAAAATTACACATATTATAGGTCACAGATACTCAATCTGTATAGATTTTGGAGAGCACTTATAGTTTTTTACAGGGACACAAAGAAAAATTCTTTATCATTATGGCCTATGGGACCAAATTTTTAAAAGTGCGATAGAATCTAAGCGCCTTATTCAATTGAGCTGAAAATTTATATGAATATTATAAATCACTGTTGCACTAACTATAAGCATTTTGGTGAATCTAGCATTTATAGGTTTTATCTACATAACTGTTAATTACTTAATGTTCGGAAAGTCGAGTGGAGTCACTCCAGATTTTTTAATTTTATATTTATTTTATATTTATTTTGATGCTGGCCTCTGTAATGTAAAATGGGAAGGTTTAAACAAGCATTAATGTATTACAAAATTGGGTCTCAAGCGTTTTGTACTACATAGAACAAGTACACATTGGCGATATAAAATAGACTGTATCTAAATAAATCTTGCAAGCCCCATAGGTTTGTAACCTGGGTCTAAAACTAGACCATCTAGGGTATAATTAAAACCGTGTCTCATAGTTATTGACTCATGACTTAGAGTAATTTACCATCAAATTTGACCTTTTTTTGAAAATGTTCAACTTTGAGACCGTTTAACTACTAAAGCCAAGAGTAACCCATGCTGTTTTAAATATTTTTACGTTCTATTCTAAGGTGTGTAATTAATCCCATAATTATTTCTATGGGGCACTCATGGCCTTAGCAGATATTCAGACTGAAATCATGGAAAAAAATCAACGAAAACTGCATTTTCGAATGACCCTGGCCTTTAAAGCCATGAGTGACCCACCAAACTGTTTATGCTAAAATGTACTTAGTATCAAGTAGTATCCGTTTAAAAAAAAAAAATGACATGGGTCACTCATGGCTTTAGGAGTAAAATGATATTAAAATGGCACCATTTATTTACGGCCTCAAACTTTGACCCCCCCCCCCCTCTCTAGGTCAAACAAATTAAATTCAGAAAAAATTAAATTTCACTTTTTCTTATCACAGTACTACTAACATATCCTGTAAGTTTCGGGAAAATTGAAGATGTCAACTATCAAAGTGTCGAACTTAAAATAATTCTATCGATTCACGTGATATACTGTTTCAAATATCATCTCTAGCAATCATGTTTACATTTGTTTTATATTAAGATAAAAACTTTCCTTACCCAATGAAGTCACATAAAATTCGAAGCTTTAATCTACATATATTTAAGGTAAATTTGTTTACCTTAAGCTTTCTCTCTCTTAAATAAAAAATACGAAATCGTTTTTGCTATGTTATTTTCTAATAAAAATGCGAAGATTTATAAAAAGAAAAGAAATCAATTTAGAAAGTAAATGTAAATATTTTCTTACCCTTTCTATCAGGTGATATGACACAATTTTGTTGAGACATGATTCATAAGTGTTCTAAACAGTCAGAAAAAATTTTCATCTCTCACAAAATAGAGAAGAGTAGGAGATCACGCTCCTACTGCATGAAAGCTACCGTTTAAAATGAAACCAAGAAAATTGACATTGAAAGAAGAAGAAGAAAAAAAAATAACTTTATAAATAGAGCTCGCACTTATTGGCATAGAGAAGGAGCAGTTCCGAAGTTTTCAAAGTGGCAGGTTGAAAGTATTGTTGGAACATCTTTTATTTTTATCTTATACTGTTAACAGATGACATCTGTATTAATATACAAGTAAAAAGGACTGAAGGAACATACAATAATGAGAAAAACATTTACATACAAGCAACTTGACTAGCAAGTCATAATCAGATTTTTAAATGTTAATTCTGATTAAGGGCGAGTTCGAAGTAAAAATTTTGAAACAAAATTTTAATTTTAAACATAAGAAGTCTTGCAATTAAGAAATCGCTTTTGTAATAATGAATATTCTGCTAAATATTTTTTATTTATTTATTTATCAAAATTCATTTTGTGTTTTTACTTTCATCTAAAATCCATTAAAAAAAAAAAAAATAATAATTGAAATTTTGCGACTTTATTCTTTTGATGGCTTTCCATTTAAAGATGTCCTGAATACGACTTGACCATATTTAAAAAATGTCTGTCGGACAAAACTTTTGTGGTAGCTCTAGATATCAAATTAATGCACAGAATCTCATAATTTACATTTAGTCGCACCTTCACATAAATTGCTGTCCTTGAACTGTTAATGCATATCATCGAACAGGTGGTGATATTTTCCCATTTACGGAAGACCATACCTTAGTTTCTAATGAGTATAATTCCACGAAACTTTATGCTGTTATGAAAAACTTTTCCATTGGTGCCAACTTGTACGGTTTTTTAACACCAGCATTTCTTTGTAAAAAGAATCATTATGATTAATCGAAGAAAACTGCTAAAAAGATTATTAAAAATATCTATAAAAATTTTCCGATAGCAATATAAAACGTACAAGTTGTCAATTATGTTTTTCTAATTCAATTTCAGTGCATATCAGATAAAAGGTGACACTCTTATGGTGCAATTTTCTCCGGATATGGGTAGGCTGTATTCCAAGAATCTATGATTAAATCTTTGGACGTGTTAACCGGTAGATAGCGCTATTACTTAGAATGCTATACGAAAAAGTTTTATGATGATCACCATAACATACTCCTCCCCTCCCCCTCCCCATGAAATTGGAGTGGGTGGGAGATTTTTTTGATCGAAATATATTTGATGAGAGAGAGAGGATGGGGGGGGGGGGGGGAGAAAACTTTGAAAACAAATGGAATATTTTTGAAGTAAATAATAAACTATTTTAAATTCTTCGTACATTCATGAAAAATATTTTAACGTATTAAAGTTTTATAAATGCAGATTTTGAGTGCAAATTTAAATGTATTGGTATTAAATATATAACAAAAGAAAATATTTTTAAATATAGAATTTTATTAAAAGAACCTGTTAATTGCTCAATCAGTTTAATACTACGTCCAATAAAAATATAAAGCTTTGATTTAAGAAAATGCAAAATTTTATATTTTAAAACATTATTCGTGGCAAAAAAAAAAAAAAAAAAAAAGTATATCTAAAAGTTTTTTTTATAGTCATAATTTTTACTTTATTACATTTTTCAAACTGTTGATATTAATACAATGCAATATTACACAATATTCGCTGTACAAAGTATTAATTAGGGTTACCGACATCTCATTCTAAACAGTATTTAAAATTTATAAATGACTTTTTTCCCGCTTTCTCTGATAAAAAGTTCAAAATTCTACACCTTTACATTCTTTGGAGATGGCTAAAAGTCAAGAGCCAAGAGTCTACGCTTTACTAAAGTCTGGCTGGAAGCCACGAAAAGAAAAGTAAAAGCGCTTTCGAAAATCTTGATGTTAAAAAAGACCAAAGATTTTGTAAACAATTATGAGCCTTGAGGTAATCATTCTATTAATTTTCCCTATTGCGTCACAATTTTGTAGCTTAACTTTACCGATTTTAACAACAGTGATTATTTACATATTTTTATCAAAATCTTTTTATATATTTTCGGCATTTTCTTTAATTAAAAAAAAGATAATTAAAGAGAGAGTTCACAAACTAAATTTCATTCTAGAGATATTTTTAAACGCTTTTACATATCCAGAGGTGATAAGTGCTGAAGCTTTATTTGGGGCAATTTTTCTTGCAATGAAAATCTGAATTATACAGTGTGTCCTAAAAGTTCCAGTACTCCAACTTAACTCATTGTCCATTTTTTATTTTTTTTATTTTATTTTTTATGTTAAATTTTATTGTATGCTTACCATTGCATTTTGCATCCATTCTTTAATTTTTATCGTTTGCTACTTTCCTCGCTCAAGTTGTGTGAGAATAAAGTTATCTTATTTTGTTCTTCCTGGTGAAATGAGTTTATCCCGCATCCAGAGAATTGCGCTGCTTGAGGCTTATTTTGAATGTAAATCGTATGAAAGATGCAAAGATGATTGGCGATATAAATATCCAGATGATGCAATACCGAGTAAAAACACGCTATATCAGCTAGTTCGACGATTTCGTAATACAGGTTCTGTGGAAGACAAGCACAGGAATGGAAGACCTATAGGTGTGTTACACGGTTACACCAGCCTTTTCACGAGACACTCAACGAAGAACATTGCAAATTCCTCAAAAATCCGTTAGGCGTTTGGCACAAGATATGGGCACATCTCGTGGATCGACACATAAGGCTTTAAGAGCTTTGAATTTCCATGCTTATCGTGTAAAATTCGTACAGGAGATAAAGCCGCTACAGATTGAGAAGCGGTTTCATTATTGCCAGTGGTTCCGTAGATTTATTCGCAACAACATTTTGGACAAAACATTTTTCTTCGATGAGGCATGGTTTCATTTGAGCGGTTATCTGAACACGCAAAACTCTCGCTTTTGGGCAATGACCAATCCTCATTGATTAATGCAAAAACCCTTACATTCTCAAAAAAATTGACGTACGCAAATTTTTTGAGAATGTAAAGGTTGTGCTAAATGTAAATGGTGTGCTGTATCGCGTAAAAGGATTATTGGACCCCTGTTTTTCGAATCAATTGTTGATGGTTCTATACAGGGAACTTATCCAGCAATTCGTTGCATTGTTAGAAGTAAGTGAACGAGATTCTTGGTTCCAACAAGATGGTGCAACATACCACTCAAGTAATGAAACAATGGACATTCTTGAAGATATTTTTGGCGATCAACTCAAGTCAAGAAATCTTTGGCCACCTCGATCCCCTGATCTAAGCATTCTGGACTTTTTCCTGTGGGAATATTTGAAGAACAAAGTTTATGTAGATAATCCTCAAACAATAGATGATCTAAAAACTGCCATTACTCAAAAGATATAAGAAGGCACTCCCAGCATGTTAAAACGCGTTCTAAAAACATGCGCAACTTTGATTCCTGAAAAGGGTGAACATTTTGAACATTATAAATGTAAGTTCTGTATTTTTTCCTCCGTTATTTTAAATGTGTCTTGTATCATTAGCATAAAAATAATCGTTTTAAGGTTTGTTCTTTTGTAAATAAAAAATACACCAGCGTCAGTACTGGAACTTTTAGGACACATTATTTATAGCATTATCTGGCCATATTTTGAAATTAAGAACATGTAATAAAATATAAAAAAAAGCAGCAAATTGTATATCAATATAAAAGAGAATGTATTTTAGAGCTATCTTTTATAAAGTCGCACATCTAGCATAGCAATTCGCCATATTTCTTTTCTTTTATATATATTTGGACTTGGTCGATGAAGAAAAAATTCCTACACACACACGCACATAAATATACTCTACACATGATACTCTACACATAAATATACTCTACAGATGATTTTTCCAAATTTTGGTGAAAATTGGAAAACCGGAAGTAAATCCTTATCTCAAAAACAGCTCAAACGATTTTCTTCAAAGTTGCTATATAAAAACTCTATTAAATGTCCTTTAGAATGATATAGTTGGTTAGTTCAGGAAAATTTATAGGTGTCCTATATAAATAATTTAATTTCAGGTCTCACAGTGCGTTCCTTTAAAAAACGGCTGTACGAAATTTTTTCAAACTCGCAGTATTAACTCCCTTTTAAATATCCTTTTGTGTGTAATTATTGCTTTCTGGTCAATAATTGAGCTTGTCAAGTTTTGGTAAAAGTTGGTACCTCAAAAACGTCTCTAACGATTTTCTTGACAATTGTTATATAAATTCACTTCAGATATCCTTTCTCATGTATTACGTGGTTATTACAGCAAAATCAAGTGTCATTTTGCTTAGGTAGGTCAGTTTTAGATCTCTATAATTGGTGTTTCAAAAAATAATTACCAATTCCCCCCCCCATTTTTTATCTTGCTATGTAAACTTTGTTCTATATGCCTTTACACGTGTATCAGGTTTATCTTACCGGAAAAATTCTAGGTTTCTAATTTATTAGGTCAATTTCATATCTTATGATCACATTATCTTAAAAAAAAAAAAAAAAAAAAAAAAAAAAAAGCATATAATATGTAGGTAATACTAATGGAAGTCGTGTGGTTTTTTCATCAGATTTATTTATTTTTATTTTGACAATGATAATTGTACAATAATCGATTGTTCAGACTTTTTTTTTTTTTTTTTTTTTGGGGGGGTGTATGAAATCTTAAAATAACTTTTTATAAAATTATTAAAAAATAAATTAATAGATATGACCACAGGTACTTGCATTCAAATACAAAAAGGTATTAAAAACACTTTATATTGAACTTTATCTACACAAAATTATGCATTATTTGTACCGAATCATAATGAAGCATTAGTTTAATAAATCGTAATCATTTTTAATAATAGAGAAATTTGGAAATTAGTTTTAAAGAATTTATCTCTGGTTAACAATTCACTATATAGCAGCAAAGATAAGTAAATGAAAAGTGACTTTGGAATTAAACTATTATACCTAGTCCTCCAGTTTTATTCATTTAATTTTTTCTAAATCTTTTACAGTGTTGATTTAATCAGCAAAGAAAAACATTTTTCAGTAATTATGATACTTATCAAAAAAGCTTTTTTATTTTTTTTTCCCGGTAAAAAGAATAAGAATAAAAAACTAAATTTTTGTTATAAGTAACGATTAAAATTCCCTTCAATGAATTACAAAAAGAATACGAAAAAATTTAGTGAATTTGCAATTTTTTTTTCTAAAAATTTTCTCTTGTTTTCGTCTTATAATATATTTTTATATATCATATCAATCATTTTGTCTCATATTTGGTCTTTATGAAAGCCAAGTAACCATTTAATCCCATCTCATTTTAAACAGGTTAGGTTACATGGTTTTACTCAAGAATTTCAACAATCAAAAATTTTATTTACAGTTTTAAAAGCTTTTAAAATAAGATAAAGCTCGTCATTATTAATTGCTTGATCAAAATTCTACTATGAATTCTAAGCAAATGTGCATGAAATGCTTACTTGTAAAAAATCACATATTCTTGGATCCAATTTTTTTAAACATCAGAGTTCAATTTAGTAATATGTTACAATTCTTCAAACGAACTCGTTTTCCATGCACAGTATGTAGAAACAAAGATCATGAGCCTTACTACTGTAATATGCATGCGACGCTACAGTTGTTTCAAAGGCGGATGATATTAATTATGCTGCAGTTACATAATTGAGTCAATTAAATAACTGGAGCAAAAACCTGAGCAAGCATGAGTATTTACAACAAGTAGTAAATGAATTTATTATAAAGCTTGCGATTACGATATATATAATTTGATCTTACGATAAATTTCAGTCATACATATATACATAAAAGCTAATTATTTTAAGAATTGTATTTCTGAAAAACATTTTGTTCGTTTAATAGAGCATCAGAACGGCGCAAAAGTACTCTTGCACTTGCACTATATTATTACATTACTTTCACTGTAAATCATTTTATATAGAATGCTTTTCTGAATGCATTTCGTTTGTTTGCTTAAAATTACATGTAATAGAATAATAGAAATCGACCTTAAAATGTGTCGTCGTCAAATGCTGGTTTCGGGGGGGGGGGGGGGAGCTTGATATCCTAATTTTATCATCCCTTGATAAAAATGAAAATGTTCTTTCATTGATAAGTTAAAAGATATTTTAACATGCGTGTTCACATTAACATACGTATTAATACAATGAAAATTAAGGTTGCAAAGTAAGCAACATACTTCAGAATACAATGTGATTTATTGCACTGACGTAAGCGCTCATATTTTAAATTAGAATTTAAAAAAAGAACATTTTATAAAATACAGAAGGAGACAAAATAATAATAATAAAATAAAATAAATAAATAAAAAAGCCATAATACTTTTATTTTCTCTTACCCATACATATGGTAGAGAAAGTATTGTTTTTGGGTCAACTTTTCGAAAGTGAATTTTTGTTATATTTACGCGTTCTGAGGTCCATTGAATCTAAAAATCACGTTTTTAGTGGTGTGTGTGTGTGTGTGTGTGTCTGTTATCAGCATATCTCAAGAACAAATAATAGCATCGTCGAAACTTTGTATTCTAAAATGTGTATCATATGCATAAGGGAGGCTATACTAAACTTTTCGGTGAGATCAAGCAAATGTCCCTGTATACAAAACATTCGCTTAATCTCAACGAAAAGTTTAGTGTAGCATCCCTATACGATACACATTTAGAATACCAAGTTTGGACTTTCTGCTATTATTTGTTCTTGAGATATGCTGATAACAGACACACACACACCCAGATCAACCACCAAAAGCATAATTTTTGGATTCACGGCACCTCAAAACGTGTAAATATAACAAAAATTCAGTTTAAAAAATTTGGCCCAAAAATACTTTCTCTACCTTATGGGTAAGAGAAAGTAATAAATTAAAGTAAAATAACCAATCAGAGAGAAAGATGGAATCTATAAAAGGTTCATAAAAAAGTGTTAAATATTCTTATAGGACTTTTTCTGATACAATAATGAATTGTCTAACATGATCTTATTAGAGTTTAAGGCTCACTTATTCAATGGAAATGTTTGTGTGACTTAATTAAATTTTTGATCGACTTCAGAAAACTCTATAGTAAACCTGCGATTATCTTTACGAGCGTAGCAAGGTGGCGAGATCTAGAAAGCGCAAAATCAAAGTGTTTTCTTAACGAGTAAAAGAAAACGATTAATTTAAAGAAAAAAACTGGTATGTCACTCGCACGACTTTCTCTTACACTGAAATTTAATACTACTATGAATACAGATTGAAGATTAAGGGGCAAGATAACGAGTACTGTTATGTATACCTAAAACTATTCAAATTAGGCTTCGAAACAGCTTTATTTGACAAATAATTCTATGTGAGGGGGGGGGATACCGCCCCCCCCTCAACCCCCGTTCCATTATTGCACCTATATTTACATAGAATACAAATCTGTTATTAAAATTAAGAGTTCACTTAAAATTATTTAGACAACTTTCACACGCAACATTCCTCGAAACTTACCATTCTTGATCAAACAACTTCAAAGTACAACATTGGATGGCCTAAAATTACTTGTTTTTAATTTACTTTAACAGACACGAGATCAAACATGAAAAACTTGACTTCGGTATTCAGGAAGCTTCAAAACGTAAATATACAAAGAAAAATGAACACGCGATGAATATTTAGCTAAAAAAAAAAAAAAAAAAAAAAAAAAGTTGTTTACCAATTAGCTATGAGGGATTAATTTCAAATCCTGAGCAGCTTTTCCTGAACATTGTAAAATTTTATAGTAAAGCACTTCCACAACAATAAAAAAGAATGTTATGGCTTAAATATTGGCAGCTCTATATCTTCTGAAACTTTTGTACACATCACATTGTGCACATAAATATAATCCTACATTAATAACAGATGGCACAATGGGAAGTACACTTCCATCAATTTTCAAGTATTGTCGCATTATAATCTAGTTCTTTTGTGTAGCCCTGTAAACGAACAGTGAATGATTTTTACACCATATTCTACATTTTTTTTTTTTTAACGCATATAAAAAAATATATGTATTCGTTTCATTCGGTTTAATGCAGTCTATAGATGTTATACTCTACTTACCTGCAATTTACCCGAGACGTAAAGTGTTTGAATTCTCTTGGGTGTCCCTGTACATGAACCATTTGTTTGATCTCAACGAAAAATTTAATGTAGCATCCCTATACGATACACATTTAGAATACCAAGTTTGGACTTTCTGCTATAATTTGTTTTTGAGATATGCTGATAACAGACAGGCGCACCCACACAGAAACAGATAAACAGACCAACCACTAAAAACATGATTTTTTGGATTCAGTTTACCTTAAAACGTGTAAATATAACAAAAACTCAATTTCGAAAATTTGACCCAAAAAACAGTACTTTCTCTACCTTATGGCTTATGGGTACGAAAAAGTAGAAATGTAATAAACTCTTCCAAAAAAAAAAAAAAAAAAAAAAAACGGTACTGTATAGGATTGTTTAATTTAGAATTTAGTGCGTAAGTTAACTTACAGATTGTACAATGGCTTCATAGTAACTATTTTTTGTTTATTGTTTTTTAACCTTTACTACATAAAATGCATGTATTTCTACTATGCTGCGAATATTTTCACTGTTTGAGTTATGTTTTATACATAACGCAATTAAGATTTTGAGCTAGATTTTTTTTTTTTTTTAATGTGTTTGCTCGTAATTCTTAGGTGCCCCCCTATTTCGCGGATGGATAGTTTACTTCTTTTTAACTCGTTTGTAATTTGTTATGTATGTTTAAGATTAATATATAATGAGGTAATAAAACTGAGATGTAGGTTTTCCGAACACCGTATCCAGACGTAAAAGCTAATAAGCATGTTTATGGGTCTGATACATGAGCCAGACACATATTTTACTACTTGCTTTGGATATGCATCTTATTACTATAAACTGAAAAAAAAAAAAACGCACAAACCTGGTTAAATATATATAATGTATATGTATGTATATACACCCACACACTATTACAAAACTTACTTAAGCAGTTACATTTATGCAAGCCCACACTTTTAAATACAAAAGGAAAGATTTCCCAAACGTCGAAACGTAGTCAACTTTTTCTTTTTTTAAATATATATTATTATATAGCAAAATCTGCTGTGGCACTTTTTCTCTTACCCTGCATTTTAATACTATAAGGACAGACTGCAGATTAACCCATTAACCGCCAAAACTAGAAACAATGATTTTATTCTAAATACAAACAGTAATACTAATTTATTTTGATCATATATAACAATTTAAAGTAAAATTATTAAAATTAGTCTTATCTTACTAAATACAGGGTGTTGTATTTGTACAACTTCAGTGGAATACGGGTATAGAATGAATACAAATAAATGTTTACGGAAATTTTCTTGAGGGAGTATAAAACAGAAAAAACTACAGATGACTTCAAAAGTAATTATTTTATTATGATTTTTTTTTTTTTTTTTTTTTTTTTTACAAGTTATGTAAACTTATTCAAATATGAAGATTTTCAAAAGTTTTGGATTGATTAGTGCTTCAAGTTTAAAATTTATTTTTAAATATAAAATTATTTTTCAGATTTATTTATTTATTTATTTATTTATTTATTTATTTATTTATTTATTTATTTTGTTATAAAATAAACATCTATCTTTTCCTTACTTAAAAACAATACTTAATATAAAATATCTTTTTTAGTTAATGTTTAAACACAATTACATCTGGTGTTGCATCATTCGAATTGCCTGCAATTATTTGTTTATATGTTACGCTGATAACAGACATACACAAAGATGAAACGTAAAAAACTTAACTTTAGTATTTAGTGAACTTTAAACTGCGTAATTATACAAATATCAAGCGCTAAAAATTTAACTTAAAAATATTTCGATTCATTTACCTAGTGGGTATGAGGAATTTATTTTCCTGAACAGTTTTCCTGGAGAGTCTAAAATACAGAGATACAGAGACTCCGAACCATGCCCGAAGCTAATCGCCTTATCGGGGAGGAATCATGGTCCGGCGATGGCCATCCACAATCTGTAAAACAACCGATCGGGGATTTTCTATAATAATATTTAGATGTGAACAGTTGAATATGAACATTTCTAATTTTTAGAGATAGTTTTGTTCCAACAGTTTTTACTATATTAGTAGGAATGTTCTTCTAATAAATATAGTACCTTTTTATTTAGTAAGTTCTCAATAGGATTCACAACTACCTTTACAACCATTCAACATTTCTTTTTATTTCTGCAGTTAATTAAGTTTTAATTTGAAAAAAAAAGGGGGGGGATACAAATATATTGTTTTTAATCTCCATTTGAGCGAGTCTAAAATACGATAAAACACTTTCATCATTCAATAAAAAGAATGTTTGCGTTTATAATTATTGGTATCCTTTTATGTAAATCCAGTCGGTAGAGCGCCGGCCTCGAAATTGGAAGATTGCGGGTTCAGTACTCGAGCCGGCCAAAGACCGTTGTGTACACTAATGGTGGCTGGTTCACGTAAAATCTGTCGTGACCGCAATGTCCTCCATGTTCCCATCAAAAATTATACCTCTGGGGGACACCGAAGCGGGAGAGCCATCCCTTCCGTGGAGGATCAAAATTGTGATGGCATGTCTCCGGACCACCTCTAGGGGTGTGTCCCAGACCGTCGCCAATTGTCCATCTGCGCAAGCCCAACCATCCATCCTATTATGTAAATTATAAAATGGTATATTTTAAGGTTTATTTGTTAAAAATTAGAAGAATCCAATTACACTAAAATTTAAACTAAAAATTATTTTACTTAATCATTCAGTAGATGAATTCCTTTCCCTTATTATTAACTGTGAATGTAACTGTTTTCGATCTCATGGTTGTTGCGGAGTATTTTACCTTTTTCGGCATGCTTTTCAAAAGTAAAGAAAGTTAAAATTTAGTTTTATTGAATTTCCTTAGGGTTGATTTATTATGAAGGGATTTGTGTTTTATGTTTAATAAGTTTATTTCTCTCGTGGTTTTTTTTCACTTCATAAGTTTCTTTCTTTCTTGGTTTTTCCACTGCATAAGTTTGTTTCTAACTTTGTTTATTCCACATATTGTTTGAAATTATTTTAAGTCTTTTAGGTGACCTCAGGCATTGAATGCAGTAAATTTTTAGCAGTTTGCATACAGCATGACAGAAAGATCACCTAATTTGCATACAACATTCATTCAATGCCCTTGAAAAAGTGGTGAATTTTTATGCTTCAATATCGGGTTGATTTTTACTTTCCGAACACTATAGTGAGGAAAGTATTGTAATCATGTCAAAAATCCGAATTCGAGATTTTGATGTTTCTATACGTTTTGAGGTTCCCTGAGTCCGTTTTCACCATTTTTACGATGATGTATGTATGTGTGTGTGTATGTGTGTATGTCTGTGGGTGAACACGCTAGCGTCTAAACGCTTCGTTCGATTAACCTGAAAGTTGGTACGCATATTGTAAGTCACCATAGTACGAACCCTATAGATTTTGGTGAATCTAGCACTTATAGTTTTTTTACAGGGACACAAAGAAAAATTCTTTATCATTATGGCCTATGGGAGCAAAATCTTAAAAGTGCGATAGCATCTAAACGCCTTATTCAATTGAGCAAAAATTTTATACACATATTATAGATCACAAATACTCAATCTGTATAGATTTTGGAGAATCTAGCACTTATAGTTTTTTTACAGGGACACAAAGAAAAATTCTTTATCATTATGCCTATGGGGCCAAATTTTTAAAAATGTGATAGTGTCTAAACGCCTTATTAATCCGAGCAAAAAAATTGTACACATGTTATAGATCACAGTTGAACTAACTGTATAGATTTTGGTGAATCTAGCACTTACAGTTTTTTTACAGGGACACAAAGAAAAATTCTTTATCATTATGGCCTATGGGACTAAATTTTTAAAAGTACGATAGCATCTAAACGCCTTATTGAATTCAGCTGAAAATTTATATGAGTATTATAAATCACTGTTGCACTAACTATAAGCATTTTGGTGAATCTAACATTTATAGGTTTTTACAGGGACACAACGAAAATTTCTTTGTCATTATGATCTATGGGCTCAAAGTTCAGTAGCGTTAAATAAAACAACGTGAAATAGATGGAGAAAAATACTCAAACACTCTATTATGGTTTTCTCTCTTTTGTTTGTTTAACAACTACTCTTTCTTTACTTTATCTACAAAACTGTTAATTACTCAATGTTCGGAAAGTCGAGTGGAGTCACTCCAGATTTTTTTTTTTTTTTTTTTTCGTCAACTTCAGTCATTTTTTATAGTTTTTCATATGATACTTGGTTTCATATTATGCAATGTTTGAAAGGGTTTTCAATATATATATATAGTATCCAAGTAAACAATAAAATTTCCTTTAAAGTTAACAATTCAGTTTACAAGAATATCCTTGGCTTGGCGTAACATACATCCAGTTAGTAAAGCTGAATATTATAAGAGTATATTATCAATTAGATAATAAAAAAGTAAATATTAATTGGATTAAAAATTGAAATAATACACAAATGTTTAAGCGCATTTGCAGCTATAAACAAAGTGTCTGTAATTTTTAAATTAATTGTAATGCCAAAATATGTATGTATGTAATTCTATATACATTTATGGATAAACAAGATTTTATAAGTTCCGAACATTTTTTTATAATAAACAAAATGCATTTAAATATTTGCACATAAGCAGCATATTGAATTTAAATGTAAAGTGAAGAATTTGATAACGTTATAAAATTTAACAATTAATAGATACATGATAATACCAACAACACACACATAAAAGTTATTGTAATTCAATTTAAATGTTAGCACATATTTTTTCTATGATTCATATACAGTATCCAAGTATACAATTGATAAAATTTTCCAAATATTAATTTTTGAAGTTAACAATTAAGTTTACAAGAATGTAGTTGGCATAACATACATCCAGTTAGTAAAGCTAAATATTATAAGAGAATCATCAATTAGATAATAAAAGTAATTATTAATTGGATTAAAAATTGAAATATACAAATGTTTAATCACATTTGCAGCTTATATTTTAATCATTATAAGGCATAAGAAATGAGTTAATTTTCAAGGTATTTTTACTACCGTTATATATCACTAGATCATTGTCATCTTTATCAAAAATCGCGATTAAATACAGCTTAATCTGTGTCACTTGTTTTTGTGACAAGCATTGACAAAGTTTATATCATTGTTTAAGAGCTTCTACGGGATTATATATAGATAAAATTCTTGGAATAATCCAGAAATAACATATTTCATATCAATTATCAGCAAAAATATTGTTTCTTACTGTACAATTTATAAGAATTTTTTTCTCTAAAAACAAAAAAAATTATTGGTTTCTTTTTATCAGCCTCATTATCGGAAATATTTATCAGTTTTTTTTTTTTTTAAATATCTGATGGTACATAAACTAATTCTTAATCTTTCTCGATTCTCTGGGAAAATATAATCTACTAAAAATGAGATATCAGGGAACGGGGAGAGGGTGTACACGAAAAATTATACAGTCAGACCCGGCCCTCAGCTAGAAATCGAAAAGGAGTCACTGCACTGGGAAAAAAAAAAAAAAAAAAAGCCTTGGAACCTTTTCTTGCTGATTCTTATGTAAAACGATCTCCTGAACCCGAATATGACCCCCCTCTTTTTGCCCAATCACCCACCATTTTCTCGGGATGTCACCCCTCCTCCAATTTTTATTACTGTTCGGCAATTTTATGGACATGGAATTTGATTTGGAGAACGGAAAATAATTATTTTAAGACTTAAAAACAAAAAAATATATATATAATGTATAATAATAATAAAAACTGAGTAATAAAATGCAATAAATGTAATACATAATTTCAGTGGCAAATCCCCCCTCCTAAATTTTCCCCCTTTCTGCAAATGTTCATGTTTTAGAATTTTCAAAATCTCTAGCCCCTCAGAAGATATTTAACAGTTTAAATAATCCTTTCCTCCCCTATAAATCAAATTTATAGTCAAAATTACCGAAAAGCGATAAAAATTGGAGGGCATCCCTAAAAAACGGTGGGTGATTGGGGCAAAATGGGCGTTATATTCGGATTCAGGAGGTCATTTTAGGAATTTACACGAAAGGATATTAAAATGTGTAATTTTTGAAAATTAGGCTTACATGCCTAAAAGCCACATTTAGCTTTCTTACCACTAGGAAAATAATAGTTGAGTAAGAAAGTTTTTTTTTTTTTTTAAGTGTAGTTTACGTATTTTCACAATAAATATTTGATACCAAACCTGAAAGATTTCCATGCTAGAAAAAATAAGTATATTAATTACGAGTGGCTTGTTATTTCAAAATGAGAATGTGAAATATTTTTAGTTTTAGGCAAACAAATCACACTGTTGAAACTATAATAATCTAAATCCTACAATAATACCTAAATAATTATTAATAAGTGACACAAAGGTAATAAAATACCAAGTAAAATATAACCAAATAAAATAACCAAAATAATAATAATAATGATGTATTCTTTAATTTTAAGTTAATTGATACAAATTGTAAATATATTTGATAACAAAAAGAAAAATGGCTCTGCAAAACCATGGTAGAGATATAGTGAAGAAACTCTCGATGGGATCTTTACTTATGCAATTACGACAGCCTTTTTAATTTATCGCAAAAATGGCAGTGAAAGTTTAAAAGTCACGAATGGAGTCTTATACTAAAGCTGTACCGAATAAATTTTAAGAAAATAACCGTTGCTAAGGGATGAAATATTTACTGCGTGCTTTTATATGAAAAAATAGATTTTTAAAAAGAAAAAAGTCCTGTCCTATTAAATTAAATTCTGTTTTTTCAGAATTTTATATCTATACTTAGAAAGAAGGGAGGGGGGGGGGTTGTTTTTACTTCCGTATAAAATCTGAAATTTTACAGGAGAAGAAAAAAGCTGCGGGATCAGCATTATGCGGGCGTGTAAGCTGTTGCTGAGGCAGTGGGGTACCCAAATCGAGGTTTTGACTGATTTCGCGCGTGTGTGTGTGTGTGTGTGTGAGAGATTTTAATATTGATAACTGATGTGGAATTTTAAATCATTTAAATATAATGACCAGCGGATAAAGCCTACTTATAGCAAGCTTACTAAACAATTACAGAATTGTTTTGTTACTGTTTTTTCCCGGCAGATAAATGAAAACTCAACTTCCTACATTATATTCTGAAATAGCAAAAAATTCCACTATTTAATGTAATTTTATTCGATTAAATAATTTTGATGGAAAATAGTCGTCAGACATATGAAAAGGGAAGCGTTGATGGCTGATGACAGTCACTTGATTTGTAATTTTATTATGATGATTTTAGGGACAAAATCAAAGCACAGCAAAAAACAGAAATAGGTGGCTTGGCTCGAATTACCAAGTATGTAATAGGCATGTGTCGGATCGTCAAAAACTGATCCGCGGATACGGATATCAGTTTTTCTATATCCGCGGATACGGATCTTTGAAAAATCTATAATAATTAAGTACATATGTTACAATTTTTACTTCCATTACCCGTTTACCGTACGTAATATGAAAGTAACGTATTCGGTTTCGATATCGATCCAAAACGATATCCAAAAACTTTTTTTTTTTTTTTTTTTTTTTTTTTTAAATTCATTGTGTACGTATCAATTTGTAGGGGGTGGGTGTGTATCTTCTGACAACGACCGATGAATCTTTTAACTCTAAAGATAGAACGACGGAACTTTATATTTAAAACTTCATATTTTAACTTTTGGTGAAAATGGAAAAAAAAAATGGAAATGGGACAAGGAAAACCGAAAACAGATAAATCTATATCTCAAACAAAGCTTTAATATATTTTTTTTTCAATGTCGCTATACAGCCCCTTTCAGGTATCTGTTCGTTTGTGTTAGTCGATTTCTTCAGGAAAATTGATAGGCAGTGTTTTCGTGAACATAATAAAATATAGCAAAACATTTTCATAAATTACGTTCAATAGAAAAGAACGTTCAGCTTAATTTTAGATAGTCCAGTATATTGTCTATAAACTATGTGCACATCGCATTGTGTTCTTAAATTTAGTTTTATATGAAAAATGCCAAACGCAAAAAGAAATAAATTTCCAGCAATTTCCAAATATAGTCCCAATATATCCAAATACTTTCAGCAGTCCTGTAAACGAATGATGAATAATTTCCATTCCACAATCTGCACGAAGCATGTATTTATGCATACAAGAAAATGTTTATTCCATTTTGTTTAGGGCAGCCTATAGATATTACACTGTCCTTACAGAGTTTGGACTGCTTGCTACTATTTGTTCGTGAGATATTCTAATAAATGATACACACAAACCAACCGCTAAAAACATAATTTCAGATTCATGGTACCTCAAAATGTGCAAATATAACAAAAACTCAATTTTGAAAATTTTATCCAAAAGCAAAATTTTCTCTGCCATATATATATATGGGAAAGAGAAAGTAAAAAAACTGTTCCAAAAAATTTCATTTACACACATTTTCAATGAACTAATAACATTTTATTAAATAAAACTCGTATATCTATGCGAATTTTACTGAAAAATGATGGGATTATTTAGATACTTAGAAATTTACGTAACTATTCATTATTTATACATTTCCATTTTAATATATTTTTTACGTTTTAGTTTAAGAGATGTAAATTATATGTATTACTTTTTAAAATTAATTTCTTTTTCTTAAAATTTATATTCTAAGAGATAATGCATGATCGATCATATAAAAATGAATGTGTCATTTATAATGATTCACAGTTAAACACCTACTTTCAAACTGTCGCTTTGAGTATATACAGCTACCCGATACCTGTTTTGGTGCATTATTTATTTATTAAAGAATAATATCATCTGCCTTACTGAATCAGTCTCTTAGATGTTTTTTTATTTTATATTATTTTTAATTAAATTTCAGCATTTATTTCCTTTGTAAACGCTGTATACATTAAGTGCAAACGGCGGAAAATTCAAAATTTCGTCATGTAAAGGTGAAGACGGGAGTTGATTGCATACACAGGAAACATGAAGGGATTTAAAAAGAAAAATTGTAAATTACGGGAAAACGTAAATTTCGAGAACGTAAAAGAGAAGATATACTGTATTTCTTTTAGTTATATATTAAAGATAGTTTATAATGAGTTATAACATTTTCTTCCTGATTTTCTGGAAATTTCTACAAAAGATCCGTATTAGATCCGTTGAAGAAAAAAAACGGATCCGGATATTTTTTCTCGCTGATATGGATCCAGATACGAATCTTTTTTTTTTTTTTTTTTCTCGCGGATATCCGCGAATACGGATACGGAGCTCCGGCATATGTTTAGTAAAAACAAAGCATAGCAAAAAAACAGAAATAGGCGGATTGGCTCAAATTACCCAGTATGTAAGAAGGTAATTAAGTATCATTTTTATATAAAATCTGTAATTTTAGTCTGAAATTAAGAACCTCTAATTTTAAATAATAATACAATTGTTTTGCTTGAACTTATGAGCTAATAAATCAATTCGAGTTATCTGTATTTAATGTATCATTGGCCCTTAAAGGCTTACTTCGTATCTCAGAAGTGGAACTAGTCAACCAAGTATTTAAATATTTGCAAATTTTTTCAACATCTAAAGATTATCTCTTCTTTTCGAAGCATCACTTTGATAGGCACGTTTCATGTTGACACAGCTTTACGAGACTTAGCGAGTGAGCGTCGCGATAAGAAGTTAGTTATACCAGGTGGCCATAATTAAACTTGGCTTATTCAGAGCACTCTGTAGCCGTAACTGAAATGCAGATTGAGTCGAAAATTTGTATTTAGACATTTCAAAGAATGCGCTCAAAAGGTTCTGCAAAAAAAAATAAAAAAAAAATAAATAAATTTTTAAAAATTTTCGTTCTGAGGTGAGGGAACATACATTAATATACAAACAAGCATTTACAGTCGAAATGCTTGAAAAGTTATGTTATAAATAACTGTGGTCTGTTTTAACATTTTCATATCATAACATTTAAAACTTTATTGTTACATTTTGCAAAAGTTTTTGTTGCAAAATTTTACAGAAGACAGAGTGATTACCCGTTTATTTTTCAAACGTTGGCCGACCCATTCCTCCGATCTTAATCTGCGGGGTTTTGGGTTTAAAGAGTTTAGTTTTTAAAAGAAACGTTGTGACTTTGAATAACTTGAAGGACCAAATTGTCTTGAAGGTTGTATAATGTTGCATGTGCGGAGGATCACTAAAGACCAGCCGTTGAATACGCTGTTCATGGGCTGCAGACTCCATGTATATACACATTATAACTCAATGATGGAGCCCACATTGAACAATATGACCTCCATCCATAAACAGTCTGTAATTTGTAACAAATTGCAATTAAATCTGTGATAAATAAAGTTGTTTGTATTAAAATTTGTATTGGATGTATGTCTTCCCAGAGCGAAATTTAAAAAAAAAATTATTAATATTATTATTGCAGAACCTTTAAGTATATCATTTAAATGTCTATATACAAATTTTCGACTGAATCGGTATTTAAGTTACAGCTGTAGATTCCCTTAAGGGAATCCTTCCTACATATTCCCTTAAGGAAATATATATATATTCTGATAAGTCTTATTAAAAAATGCTGGCAGCTATGGCTATAGCATAGCTATCATAAAAATCATTCGATTAATATGAAATTTCGTAAAAATATTTATGAGTTACATGGAATCAGTCGCTATATAATTTTTGGTGTGTATAGTGTTTGTAGCTTGCGTAGAAGAGCATGTGAAAGAAATCTGATGTATTATGGTCTTTGGGTGATGTTTTTGAAAAATACATTTTAACATTGTTATACTGCTTTCAAATATAATAAAATTAATGTACTAATTAAAGCACTTGAAAACATGATTTCTGTAGGAAACTCTGTCGATAGAATTAATTAGTTTAAAAGGGCTACACACAAATGAATTCAGATACGTTATTTATTATAGTATTTTTTATTATTTTTTTACTATACTCATAATAAACGATTCCTTGAAGAAATTAATATCGCATTCTAGAAAAATTCTTAAAGAAATTAATATCTACAAATGTATGCGTAATTTCAAAAGGAATAAAGTTAGATTATATTTTGAAATAACAGTATACAGTCCTATTTTAATGAAAAAATGAAACCTTTCTCCAAAATACATTTTTTTAAAAAGGTTTTTATGAATATCTGTTGAAAAGAAATTGTGAATATAAACAGTTTTTATATTACACTTAAACGTAATAAAAAGGTAAGAAAAATCATAACCTTTCTAGTAATTTCTAAAATGCATAAGAGTAACAGCGTATGAGGGAGGCGGGGGAGAAATCAAACTTTAAAAAATGTAATGTTTTTAATATAAAATTTATTTATACGTATTTGAATACTGTGAAAATTCAGAAATAGACATTAAAATGTAAAACGACGTTAAAATATAATTTGTTAAAATATTAAATTTTTAATTCAATACAAATAATTTAAAATTTCATGGATAAATTTACAATATTTAACAGAAATACTCGAATGCGAGTTTAAATTTATACTGTGGATCTCAAGATTAAATTTAAATGTAAAATTTATCAAAAAATAAATAAATTAAATAAATTAAAATTAAGAATTAGTATTAATTCACTTTTTATAAACAAATTTCGTACTGGACACAATATTCCCCCCTCGCCCCCCCCCCCCCCATTTTCTAAAAAACAATCTTTTAAAATTAAGGAATAAAAAATATTTGTGTATAATTACTGTATATTACTTTAAAATGCAATGACTTACCTGGTAATGCCATTTTATCGTTAGAGGATCTTGTCAGACTGGATCAGCTGCTAAAAAAAATGAGATAATCATGTTCAGATTTCTTTTAGTAAATATAAAAAAATCAGATCTTGCTTACATTATATATACTATTGAGGATATTCAAGAGCAATAAATTATTAGAAACATTATATTTGCCTGTCTTATATTATCTTCTAAACACATAACAGGTTATCAAAAGTATTCAAATAACTCAAACATTTCCCCGTTTAGCTCAATTTAGATAAGACAGTGTTGAAGTAAGAAATATTTGGAGGCACGGCAGCACACACCTTGACATCGTAAAGAAAAAAGTGACATCATGTATGATAAGGGTTTCAAGATTGATATTTTAAGGTCACTGCCTGAAACAGTTAAACGTAAACAGAGTTCGTTATATTTACTGAAAAGACATTCTGAAATTAAATTTGGGAAAAACTTCTATACAAAAAATTATAGAGGATAACTGCACCAGTAATGGACACTTTAAGGACATTTTCTGGCTATTTCTTACTTTCTTCTATATTCAATAGAAGAAAGTATTGGATTTGTAAAAAATTTCCAATTTTCGAGGGATTTACACGTTTTAAAAGGTCGAGAACATAATTTGACCATTTTTAGAAAAAGAATGTCTGTCCGTCTGTGTGTGCGAGAGAGAGAGAGAAACGACAAAAAAACAACAAAAAAAAAAAAAAAAAAAAAAAAAAAAATGTGGCAACTATTTCAAGAACTGCTGCACAAAATTCCACAAACTTATATATGGGTTCAGCTCGACCTAATTCTTGTCTATCAACTTTTGGTGTCAATCGGTCAACCGGTTGGGCTGCTATATACAGTGATTACCCCAATTTAAGTGAAGGTTATATCTCAGGAACTACTGCACAGAATTGCATATAAATTTATATGTAGATGAAACGACATAAATTAATGCCTATCAAATTTTGGTGCTAATCGCCCATACAGTGATTGGCGCTGCTATACTGTGATTTTACAAATTTAAAGGAAGACTATCATGTTCTACTGTATGTAATCAAGCAAAATTTGATATGTTTGAAAGTCATTATGCTGATTCAATTTGAATGATATCGACCAATAGATTGCGCTGCTATACTGCAATTTTCTCCGAGAACGGGAAGGCTATATTTCAACTTCTATGGCATATGACTATAGGAAACGGTATAAAACGCATTTCTTAAGATGTTATTTATAGAGAATAAACTGTCTTTCTTTGGATGCTTAGTGTTAGTTTTCTCTGAGATGAAAATCATCTGCATTCATCATGGTAGATAATTTTAATCAATAATAGTTTACGTAAATTATTTGAACCGAGAGAATTTGTGTAGAAAAATATAGAAGAGAGTACTGTGGTGGCCACAACATACTAATTATGTAATATTCTTAATTTTAGAGACTAAACTATAACCAGTGTTTGATACCTTAAGGGGTTACGGTTACATGGGTTTCGAAGGCTAGAAAAAAAAGAATATTTCTCTATTTTTTTTAAAAATATATACAGTTCCCGCCGCTTATTAAAATCGAATTCGTTCTGAGTGAAAATGATTTTATTAAGTGGCTGATTTTTATACCCGGCAAACGCCTTGCACTCAAGGAAAAGGTATTGCTTCCCTGAATTTGGAAAGAAATTTCAAAAGGTAGCAAATAATGGAATTTGTGAACAATATTAATTCATTTTTGATAGATAATTGTTCCTTCGATATAAGTAAATTAAACGCATTCCATGTTCCTATGCGCTTTCCTTTGAGAAAAATCATTACTTTGCCATAAGTTCACGCTACTATTATAAATTTAAAATGTTTCTGTTTAAACCGCTTGATTTACAGTTATTTCAAAATAACTACAAATTGTCTTTAAATAATTAAAAATTAAATATATCATTTGCAAATAAAATCTTTGTAACTTATTACTGCGCTCTGAAAAATACGTTCCTTCAAATTGTTAAGGAGATAAGTTATGGGGCATGTTTAATTTGTAACTATGTTGCAAGTGTAAAATTTTTGACAATGAACGATAACAGGGGGATTGTGTTGTGCTTTAATTTCTTTCTTTTATATATATATAAATAATTTTTTAGTGTGCATAAATGATATTTTTGGCTGGTTAGGAGATATTTTTCAGTTTATTAACCGGCAATGTTGATTTTATTAAACAGCAGCTTTAAAAGTAGTTTCTATTGATTTGATTCCGGTCTTGGCAATTCGATCAGGTAAAGCGGATGATTCTATTAACAAGTGAATTTATTAAGAAGCGGTTACTATATATATATATATATATATATATATATATATTCAATATTTTGTGCATATAAAAGTAAAATTTAAACAATATTTTATAACAATTTTATTAAAAGATTTGGAAAGTTCAGCCGATTGGTCCTGGTTTCCCGAAAGCCTCCAGAAAACCGGTGAACACGATTCTTCAAAAACTAATACACAGAACTTATTGAAATTTCCCACACTTGGGATAAAATTTACCGAAAACTGTACCGTTTTTTTTTTTTTTTTTTTTTTTTTTTGTATACAACTCTGCAAAAAATTAATTTTTTTTTTTTTTTTTTTTAATCCTTCATTCGAGTACTAGTCGACTCAGTTTTCAAGAAGTGTGCAAAATTTCAATAAGATCAGTGCATTAGTTTTGAAGAAATCTCAGAACGCACCGGCTGCTTTTACAAAAATTTTTACTGAAAATTTTAGAAATTTTGTTTAAATATCGAACTTTTATATGCTCAAAATTTTGAATAAATAAATCAAAGATTTTTTTTTTTTTTTCCATTTCGAGGAAGAAGTGAAGAATTGTTGTGCGTACTAAAAAATTATTAAGAGGTAATGATGAATAAGTATTTAAAATTAAAAAATAAAATAAAATAAAAAACTAAGTGTTAGAAAAACAGTGTTCTCAGGTTTTTGAGGTTGAGTAATTAGTTGTTCGGAGTTGTGAAACTAATAGTAGGTAGTCATTTTGAATTTCAAAATAGAGCTATGGGGCGAAAAAAGTGTTTCTGGGTTTTCAGGGAGTTAGGAATCTATTGCATTTACTTTCGATGCTGTAAAATTAAAAAGGGGAGATAAAAGCGAGTCAGGGTAAGGTACTGCCGTAGGCAGGAGGGGCACGAATATTTACGACCTAGACTCGACATAGTGCGGGCAGGGCATGTAATGACCAGCGAAGTGGGCAAAATCTGCTAGGTTTTAATATAACAGTAATCTAAAATTTTTAAATGTAGTCTAGTTCGTAATTTATTTTTTAATTATATTATTTGATGAAGACGGTAGCTGACTAATAAGTAAATTTTCTTAGAGTTGTTCCTACATGGGTTTTCAGGTGTCTTGAAAGCATACTTTATCTAAAAATTTTAACTAATGGGGATATTTAATAACATTTAATAACATACAAAATACGCATGCACATTAAATTTAAATGTTACATAGTATAGAAAAAAAAAATCTTGTGTGAAACAACCTCACGACTTCCATTACCCACTATTACACGTATTATATGCACTTTTTGGAGATAATGTGATCAGAAAATATAGAATTGAGCTAATGAAATAGACAACTAAAAATTTTCCAGTAAGAGAAAGTTATATACATTTGTTGTAAAAGCATGAAAACGTAAAGACATAAAATAGAGTTTACATAGGAAAGGGGGGGGGGGGGTGATACACCAATTTCTGATATTTAAAACTGATCTATCTGATCAGGATGACTTAATTTTCCTGTAATAACCACGTAAAGCATGAGAAAGGATATCTAAAATGGGTTTAAGTAACAGTTTTCAAGAAAATCGTTAAAGCCGTTTTTGAGACACCGATTTATACCGGATTTTGTTGACCGGAAAACAACAATTACATACAAAAGGATATCTAAAAGAGGGTTAAATATTGCAAGTTTTGAAAAAAAAAAAAAAAAATCCATACAGCCGTTTTGAAAGGAATCCACTTGCAGTACCTGAAATTCAGCTATTTATACAGGACGCCTATCAATTTTCCTGAACTAACCAACTATATCATTCGAAAGGACATCTAATAAAGTGTTTATATAGCAACTTTGAAGAAAATCACTTGAGCAGTTTTTGAGATACGGACTTACGGCCCCACTTCCAATTTTCACCAAAATTTTGAAAAATCATCTGTTAATCACCAGTTCTGTCTTAATTCTGAAGTTTCGTAACTGAATCTTTATTAGTTTCGGAGGTATGATAGTCAAAAGATTCCCCACATACATACACACACACACACACACACACACACTGACCAAAAACCACTTTTTTGGACTCGGGAGACCTTAAAACATGTAAATCAGGTGAAATCTCGATATCTAATTTTTGAACCGAATACAATACTTCCATTACATACGGTCGGGTAATGGAAGTAAAAATGAGTCATTATTGAAATGATTATAAATAAGAATACTGTATAAAGCTTTTTCATATAATATTTCAGTAATTTATTGTACTAATTATTCATTCAAAACGAATTAAAATTTGTAGTATGTTTCTTGTAGATAAAATAAGCAGACCTCGCAGCGTTTCTAAGATTTTGCCTTTGTTTTATTATACTGTCACCAGAACCGTCAATAAAGAAATATTTCTTCGATATTTTTGACTGTTTTAAATGCTGAAATATTACACTAAAAATATTGTTTTAAAGTTGTGGAGACAATATAATAAAAGGAGCCTAAAATTTTAGAAGCGCTGCGAGGCCTGAATATAAAATGTAAAAAAAAAAAAAAAAAAAAAGTGATTTATACTGCAGTTATGAAAATTATAATTTTAATTTATAAATGCACTTATGATAAACTAAACCATGATTTTGCATGTACATTTAAATAAAAGCTATTCGAGAATTAAAGTAATTTTCTTTCCTTTGCATTTAAAACTAACTGTTTTTGTTCTCTGTAACGTAACACTGTAGACAAAAATGCATATAAATTGCTGTATACATGTAATAAAATATTAAATTTCACGAGTAAAAAAAAAATAAAAATAAAATAAAGCATTTTCCTTATAAGAACAGTAGTATGTTGGGGCCATCACAAAACTTTCTTCTATAACATTCCGTATAACAGTGCCGATTAATAGCTAACATACATAAGAATTTAATCCAAAATCATTCACAATATGTTCATATGTTTGACGTAATTTTAAGTGAGATGCTGAAATGTAGCCATATAAAAAATCGCAAAATATAATAGCGCAATCTATCGGACGACATATTCCTAATTTTATTCAGCATTTTTCTTTTCCCCCATAATGGCCATTTCACACGTTAAATTTAATGCACATACTATAAAATCTGAGATATAGCCTTCCCGTACACGGGGAAAATTGCAGCACAGCAGTATTACCTTAAAGCAAAAAGTCGAAAATTTTTACGAATCCAATACTTTTTTCTATGAATTTACAAGAAAGTAAAATATTTTTCAAAAATACTTCCTTAATTTTATTATTTGTAGGCAAATCATGGATATACAGAAATATAACTAGATGTAAGCTAATAATAATAAAAGCAAGCTTAAAATAAAAATATTAATTCATGAATTTAGTGTTTCTTTCTTAATTTAACTAGTATATTTATTTTTAAAAGTGGGGAATAGTTTAGAAAAAAAAAAAAAATCTGGTGTGAAACAACCACACGACTTCCATTACGCACTATTACACATATTATATGCATTTTTGAGAGATAATGCGATCAGAAAACATAAAAGTGAACTAAAGAGAAAATCGTTAGAGCCGTTTTTGAGATACCAACTTTTACAAAAAGTCAATTATTGACCGGAAAACAATAATTACATACAAAAGGATATTTAAAAGTGAATTAATACGGCGAGTTTGAAAAAAATCCGTACAGCTGTTTTTAAAGGAACGCCCTTGAGAGACCTGAAATTGAGCTATTTATACAGGACGCCTATCAATTTTCCTGAACTAACCAACTATATCATTCGAAAGGACATCTAATAAAGTGTTTATATAGCAACTTTGAAGAAAATCACTTGAGCAGTTTTTGAGATACGGACTTACGGCCCCACTTCCAATTTTCACCAAAATTTTGAAAAATCATCTGTTAATCACCAGTTCTGTCTTAATTCTGAAGTTTCGTAACTGAATCTTTATTAGTTTCGGAGGTATGATAGTCAAAAGATTCCCCACATACATACACACACACACACACACACACACACACTGACCAAAAACCACTTTTTTGGACTCGGGAGACCTTAAAACATGTAAATCAGGTGAAATCTCGATATCTAATTTTTGAACCGAATACAATACTTCCATTACATACGGTCGGGTAATGGAAGTAAAAATGAGTCATTATTGAAATGATTATAAATAAGAATACTGTATAAAGCTTTTTCATATAATATTTCAGTAATTTATTGTACTAATTATTCATTCAAAACGAATTAAAATTTGTAGTATGTTTCTTGTAGATAAAATAAGCAGACCTCGCAGCGTTTCTAAGATTTTGCCTTTGTTTTATTATACTGTCACCAGAACCGTCAATAAAGAAATATTTCTTCGATATTTTTGACTGTTTTAAATGCTGAAATATTACACTAAAAATATTGTTTTAAAGTTGTGGAGACAATATAATAAAAGGAGCCTAAAATTTTAGAAGCGCTGCGAGGCCTGAATATAAAATGTAAAAAAAAAAAAAAAAAAAAAAAAAAAAGTGATTTATACTGCAGTTATGAAAATTATAATTTTAATTTATAAATGCACTTATGATAAACTAAACCATGATTTTGCATGTACATTTAAATAAAAGCTATTCGAGAATTAAAGTAATTTTCTTTCCTTTGCATTTAAAACTAACTGTTTTTGTTCTCTGTAACGTAACACTGTAGACAAAAATGCATATAAATTGCTGTATACATGTAATAAAATATTAAATTTCACGAGTAAAAAAAAAATAAAAATAAAATAAAGCATTTTCCTTATAAGAACAGTAGTATGTTGGGGCCATCACAAAACTTTCTTCTATAACATTCCGTATAACAGTGCCGATTAATAGCTAACATACATAAGAATTTAATCCAAAATCATTCACAATATGTTCATATGTTTGACGTAATTTTAAGTGAGATGCTGAAATGTAGCCATATAAAAAATCGCAAAATATAATAGCGCAATCTATCGGACGACATATTCCTAATTTTATTCAGCATTTTTCTTTTCCCCCATAATGGCCATTTCACACGTTAAATTTAATGCACATACTATAAAATCTGAGATATAGCCTTCCCGTACACGGGGAAAATTGCAGCACAGCAGTATTACCTTAAAGCAAAAAGTCGAAAATTTTTACGAATCCAATACTTTTTTCTATGAATTTACAAGAAAGTAAAATATTTTTCAAAAATGCTTCCTTAATTTTATTATTTGTAGGCAAATCATGGATATACAGAAATATAACTAGATGTAAGCTAATAATAATAAAAGCAAGCTTAAAATAAAAATATTAATTCATGAATTTAGTGTTTCTTTCTTAATTTAACTAGTATATTTATTTTTAAAAGTGGGGAATAGTTTAGAAGAAAAAAAAAAAATCTGGTGTGAAACAACCACACGACTTCCATTACGCACTATTACACATATTATATGCATTTTTGAGAGATAATGCGATCAGAAAACATAAAAGTGAACTAAAGAGAAAATCGTTAGAGCCGTTTTTGAGATACCAACTTTTACAAAAAGTCAATTATTGACCGGAAAACAATAATTACATACAAAAGGATATTTAAAAGTGAATTAATACGGCGAGTTTGAAAAAAATCCGTACAGCTGTTTTTAAAGGAACGCCCTTGAGAGACCTGAAATTGAGCTATTTATACAGGACGCCTATCAATTTTCCTCAACTAACCAACTATATCATTCGAAAAGACATCTAATAGAGTGTTTATATAGCAAATTTGAAGAAAATCGTTAGAGCCGTTTTTGAGATACGGACTTACGGTCCCACTTCCGGTTTCCGATGTCCCACTTCCGGTTAAACTCAATTATTGACAGGAAAACAATAATTACATACAAAAGTATATTTAAAAGTGAGTTAAAATGGCGAGTTTGAAAAAAATCCGTGCAACCGTTTTTAAAGGAACGCCTTTGCGAGCTCTGAAATTGAGCTATTTATACAGGACGCCTATCAATTTTCCTGAACTAACCAACTATATCATTCGAAAGGACATCTAATAGAGTGTTTATATAGCAAGTTTGAAGAAAATCGTTAGAGCCGTTTTTGAGATACGGACTTACGGTCCCACTTCCGGTTTCCGATGTCCCACATCCGGTTTTTCAATTTTCACCAAAATTTGGAAATTTCATCTGTATACCAGACGTATTTTAATTCTAAAGTTTCGTAGCTCTATCTTTATTAGTTTCTGAGCTATAATAGCCAGAAGATTCTCCACACACACACACACACACACATACACACACTGACCAATTGCCAAAAACCACTTTTTTTGGACTCAGGGGACCTTAAAACGTGTAAATCAGGTGAAAACCCGATATCGAATTTTCAGACCGAATACAATACTTCCATTACCTACGGTAGTAGGGTAATGGAAGTAAAAATATATGAAATATAAATTAAATATTAAAATTTTTTTTGCTTACGAGCTTACGACTCAAAATTTTGCTGCCAAGCTTGCCGATTTTAGAGAGACATGATTTACATATGGTTGTTTTACGGTTCTCCACGATGCTCCATCACAGATTCTCTTATAGGTTATTCTCTCAATCGATTGAAAAAGTTATGTAACATGCTAGAGCTTTTTAAATTCTCCATCATATTATACCTTTCCGACCCGAAACATTCCCCCTTAAAACATTACTTTTTCTGTTTTTGCAAACTGAAAGAAAAATATGGACTATAACCGATATTTGTTGATTGAAAATTGTACTTTACACTTTCTGCTAATTAGCTCGATCATTCATTTCCTGATTTTATTACATACGACTGCTCCAGATGCAAAAATGTAAGTGGATGTCTAACCCGCACGATCGTGCGGCCTGGGTCGGAAAGGGCTATAAGCATACGGAACTCTAGTAATATATATATATATATATATATATATATATATATGTTTTTTGACGTTATACGTTTTGAGGTGCAAGGAATCGGAAAATCGATGCTGTATCCTTCTGCAGGTTAGTAAGTTGGTTAGTTTGTATGTCTGTGTAGATATTATCTCAAGAATGAATAATCAACAAGTGATCGGACCAGTTTTAAAATCACTTATGATAGTGGTAAGAACCTTATTTTCAACACCCTAATTTGAAAACTTCGTATCTTATTTGAAATATACGATTTTCTTAACATGCGAGAAAAGGGCAAAATTTCGCATAAACATTTATTATGAGGATTGTTTTCATTGTAAAGATGTATACGTTTTAATACGTCATTCGTGATGCTGGCATGAGCACAATTTGCTACGAATATTCAGTGTTGATCTTTTCATTATTAAAGAAAAATCTCATGTACATTTATAAATTTATGTTTCGATCTTTCGTCTTCGGTCTTCTCTATTCGAAATAACTCAGACAGCTCACAGCTAAAAACAAAATAGCTATATAAAATGCCTTTTTTTTTTTTTTTTAAATAATGAAATCTCTTTTATACAGTTGAGAAATTGTTTAATCATGTGTTGCAAACAACAAAACCAGCAATACTTGGGGAGGAAAAAAAAAAAAAAAAAAAACTATTTTAGCGAAGATCGCCCGTAAACATAAGCTTTAATAAAAAGTCTTTACAATCCACATACAAATTTTAAGTATTTGATATTAAGTTAGAAAATGCAAGTAATGCTATTCAAAGATTAAGAAACTAAATTTTGTTCTGATTTAAGGCCTAATTTTTGGCTAATCATTTACTCACGAACCATAAAGGCAGAAACTAGTTAATGGTGCCTCTAAAATATATACTAGATCTAATAGCAGTTTAAATATTTAGATGGGGGGGGGGGGGGAGGAGAGAGAGAGTAAAAGTTGGAATGTATGAGAGAATGAATCAGGGTATACAAGCAAACAAATCTTTGCTTAAAATTACTGTTTTTCCCGGATATTTTTTTTTTTTTTTTAAATAATATTTAGATGCTTTAAAAAAAGAATTAGGTGTTTAAACATCTGAATTATCAAAATGTACTCAAAATGTGTGTAAAATTTTATACATATTTCAAATCAACTTATTATCAATTTCTTTTCCCCAGGAAGTTTAAATTTGACATTATGTGCTGTATTCAAATACAATTCGTTATTGTTCCATTTCATTGCCTCAGACAAATTTCAGTGAGACAGTGACACAGAGGAATTTTATATAAAGTTCTTATAAAAAAAAAAATAATAATAATAAAAAAAAAAAGAAGGCTTTTCAATTTATTAGTTCATTTGCAGAAAGAGGAAACGAATTCATGCGTCAAAATGACATAACAGAGCATATGGTTAAATTTTAAATTCTGGCATGTAAAGGTCAAGGTATTTTTAGCGGTATTTCAGAGAAAAGCTGTCAGACGTTTGCTTTTCTTTCAAATTTTGTTTCTTGTTCGAGAAAAAAAAAATAATTTCGTCATTACTTAAAATTTTTAATTCACAAGTCACTTTATAAGTAAGCGTGAAAAATGGTTATATGCAAAAATAGTATTGTGGTTTACACTTTTTTCTTGTATTTTCAAAAAAATATTGAAAACTTTTTAAAATTTTGATATATGTTACTTTATAAGTAAGCAGCGACAGTGGCGTACCAAGGGTGGTGCGGAGAGGGTGGTTCTGCTCGTGTCTCTGATCAAGGGAGGGAAAGGGGGGGGGGGCTACCGAAGAAACTTACCTTTAAGTACATATATCTGATAAAGTTGTGTCATTTTAATCTGAAACATTCCCTGAATTGTATAGAAAACATTAATATATAAAATGTGGCCATAGAGCAATAACTCAAAAAAAAAAAAAAAAAAAAAATGTAAAACCTGACTAAGGCAAGGTAGTTGGGACCCATGCCCCTAGCCTTCTTGTTGGGTTTGGCTTCTGAACCAATCTTAAACTTATTTCAGTGCCTTTTTATAGCAATAAATTTAAGTGAAAAAGTGCAAGGGGCTTCAGAATAGGAGGGTTCCAATTAGGAGCATTTTTATTCCCCCCAGCTCCCCCAAGTGAAATTGAAATTTTCGCCCCGGGCCTAGAGACTTATAGGTCCGCCACTGAGCAGCAGTGCCAAGTTATTACGAAATGTCCATAACCTTCATCTGCTATTTAATAAGACAAAAATTATTATATCTGAATACTGGTATAAAACTTATTTTTCGTTGGTAGTAACTTGCACCTCTGAGTGAGCGGGAAAAATGATGTGCAAAAACAGTATTGTTGCTTAGAACATTTTTTTCAACTTTTGTCTCGCATTTGCAAAATATTTCGTCATCATTTAAAAAAATTTCAGTTTTTGAGATGTGCCCCTTTATAAAATAGGCGTGAAAAATGGTAAGTGTAAAAATACTGTGGCTTATAGAATAATATTTCAAAAAGGTAGAATTCAATGTTTCTACAGATTTATAAACGTATAAAACAATTATAAATCCATTCAAAGTCTTTGTATTTTTTGCAATAAACTTAAAATTGAGTTATCTAATCAGTTTAGTATTTTACCTTTAACCTAACAATTTTAATTTATATTATTGCGACTACTCCTCTAACTTGTTTAAATAACTGTCGTGTTAATATATATATATCACGTTAATCTATAGAATTTGTCAAAATTAAATGAATAGATATAAATTGTATAGTTTTTAATTGTAATTTCACGTAACAGAGCTGAAAAGTTTCAGACAACGGTAATTCAAACGATTTAAAGTATGTATTTTGGAATAAGATTTCTCTAACAGATATTTTATGTAAATTTATGACGTTAAAAACTTATAATATGCACAAGTATAAATATGCACAGTAAGAAATAAAATTAATCTTACAACCTACTCTTCCCTCACAAAAAGAAATCTAACAGATACAATTCGTCCAAAATTATTCAGAGACCAATCACACGATGATGGAATACCTTATGAAATAGTTTTGAATTAATAAAGCATTATCGAAAAATATCAGCGTGCAAACCCAAGGAGGGCATTAATCTAACTTGTTTTAGAGATTAAACTTTGCAGTACAGTCGGTAACAGAAGTGTCCGAATACACTATCAAAAATTCCTATGTAAAAAAAGTACACTTCATACGGTTTTGTTAAATAAATCGTTGACGAATCATGTTTTTAGTCAGTGTAAGAACATGATTCGATAAGGATTTATTTAACAAAACCGTATAAAGTGTACTTTTTTTACATAGGAATTTTTACTAGTGTTAGGACACTTCTGTTACCGACTGTACGGTCCTTTATTGAGTATAAACATGGGGTACACAAACGAATTTGTTTCCTTTTCTTCTAGTTCCTTTAAGGGAACTCTCTTCCTGTTGTTGCTGGAAGACAAAACTCATGTTATTCTATGGGAAAATTTGTTTATAGAATTAAGGATTACCCAATGCATTTTTATAAATTCAGTTTTCACATTCTGAAAATTCACAAACATTAAAATTAGTATTCGTTTTCAAAAAATGAATTAAAAAAAAAAAAAAAAAAAAACTTTAGTTTAAAAATGTGAAAGATTAACAAAGTTTTTTTTTTTTTTTTTTTTTTCTCCAAATTTTTAACTGTAAAATTAAAAAAAAAAAAAAAAAAAAAAGAAAAAAAAAAATTCAATTTTTGGAAAATGTGTAATAATTTAACAGTTGTCAATTTTCAGAATGTGAAAACTGAAAAAAAAAAAAAAAAAAAAAGAGTAATGAGGTAATAAATGAGGCTTAATTGGGTAATAAATTTCACCATAGAATTTCATGGGATTTGGCGACATCAGATGGAGAAATTATAAAAGGGAATGAGGTGAATTAAGCATAAATAAGAAAAGATAAAAATCTTTAAAATGTGTTCCAGATTTTCATATGGCATTTGGAATCAATCAAGATTAAATGGAAATAAAGTTAAAATCTACAAAATTATGAATCTTAGCACTCTGATCACTTACAGAATGGTCTAGGATGGTGGTGCACAACTTACAGCCCTCCAAAAAACAGTATGAAATGTACCCCCCCCCTACTGTAAATGTTTAACTATTTAATTATTTGTTTAATAATTATCCATATATTTTATTAAAAAAAAAACTGATTAGATTGATCGTAAATTTAATAATTAAACGTAAACAAACCCTGATAGTGATCCTCACCCATAAAAGGATACGTATATACCTCTAGTTTAAATGGAGAAAGAATGTACCCCACCCCACCATATGCAGATTACATTCTTACATAGGTTAGTTTCCATCTTTCCTTGCACAATTGCATGCTTACATACAAAAGTAGAAATTATTTAGCACAAAACAGAACACTATGAATAACAATCCCGAGTACATGTTTAGTTAAGATTTTAAAAGCCTGATTTAATTGGGTAAGAATGATTTTTGAATTATCAGTCATTTTGAATACTCCAAAAAATAAGAGATGAACTCTTGATTCCCTCGCCTTCCGTATAAAATAAAACTTATGTTTATAATTTTTAAAATATGCAATAGAAAAGATATTTTTTAACAACAAAATAAAAAGAAATATTTTGTATAAAAATCTTTTCGATTACTAGTCCCCCCCCCCCCCCCCCCCCATATTCATATGGAATTATCCAAAGATGTCTTTCACGTTTTCAACAAAAATAAATATTTCAATAAAAAATTTTAAAAATATATATATATCTTACCAATTTTTCTAATCTTTAATAAAAGTAATTTTCAATGTCTGAAACGGATCGTTCTTGCGAATAGATTGAAACTTTGAGCAAACTGTCACGAATATTCGATTTTTTTTTTTGTTGTTTCATTTATTTTCTCTCGACGATTCGATACACAGTCAGCGCAAAATCATTTATTCTGCGATTGTCACGTTTTAAGTTACATAACGAATCACTATTTAGTGCGAAGTCGAGCAAAATTTTGCGTTTAACTTCTTATTTATTTATTTTCTGCTGAAAATTTAAGTACAGTCGGCAGCAAAAGTATCCGAGCTGTAGCAAAAATATAAAAAAAAGTGCACTTAATACTGTTTTGTTAAATAAATTCTTGTCGAATCATGTTCTCAGACTGACTAAGCACATAGGATTCGACAAGGATTTATTTAACAAAACTGTATTAAATGTACTTTTTTTACACAGGAATTTTTGCTAGTGCTCGGATACTTTTGCTGCCGACTGTATGCATTGGGCAATTGGCGACGGCCCAGGATTTACAGAGAGGAGTGGTTCGAAGACATACCGTCGGCAGCAAAAGTATCCGAGCACTAGCGAAAATTCCTATGTAAAAAAAGTACATTTAATACAGTTTTGTTAAATAAATTCTTGCCGAATCCTGTTCTTAGTCAGTCTAAGAAACAGGATTCGACAAGGATTTATTTAACAAAACAAGTGTACTTTTTTATATATAGGAGTTTTTGCTAGCGTTCGAATAATTTTGCTGCTGACTGTATAAGCGGTTGAGTGCGTCTGATGTCCCACTCATGTAAGAAGTGATTACTTACGATTTGAATAACGTAGAAAGACAACAGTCTTCGCGGAACTGATTAGTTTAAATTCGAGTAAGGCAACGAGTTACACAATAAGTTATTCTTGTAGAATGCGCAACTTCTTGCCCGCCCGCTTCTAAATTTTGCAGCGAAAAAATAGACCGTTGAATATTTCCTTCTACTTATATTCTAGCTCAATAGTCATACTAATAAAGCTGTTCAGTGGGAGAATCAACAACGGCCTGGGATTCACCCCTATGTGGGGTGGGGTGTCTGGAGACATGCCATCATAATTTTGATCCTCTATAGAGGGGAAATCTTCCGCTTCGGTAACTCTCAACAGTATTATTTGTAAGAAGCATGGAAGATATTGCATTCTCGGCGAATTTTACATGCACCAGCCACCATTGATGTACACGACAATCTTTAGCCGGCTCGAGCATCGAACCAATAACTTTTATAATTAGAACCTCTTAAACGTATTACAGTCGGCAGCAAAAGTATCCGAGCACTAGCAAAAATTCCTATGTAAAAAAAGCACACTTAATATTATTTTGTTAAATAAATCTTTGTCGAATCATGTTCATAGACTCATTAAGAATAGGATTCGACAAGGACTTATTTAACAAAACTGTATTACAGTCGGCTGCAAAATTATTCGAGCACTAGCAATAATCCTTGCCAAAAAAAAGTACACTTAATACAGCTTTGTTAAATAAATCCTTGTCGAGTCATGTTCTTAATCAGTCTAAGAACATGATTCGACAAGGATTTACTTAGCAAAACAGTCTTAAGTGTACTTTTTAAATATAGGAATTATTGGCTAGTGCTCGAATACTTTTGCTGCCGACTGTATATAGGCCGGCGCATTTGCCAGCGCTATTACCCGTCACGAAAGATCGTCTGATTGCATCCAATCCACACCATTCTATAGATATTATAAGAAGTGTTTATTGGATGTAAATGGCCGATCTTCCGTGACGTAAAGCTCAGTTCGGAGACATCATAGCTCGACGCTCTGCTAACTGAGCTACCGCAACCCAGACATGCAAATAAAACTGTTCAAATAAAAAACAAATCTTATATTACAGTATTTAAAAAAGAAAATAATATATTCAACATAAATTTTTAACTACAAAAAGCAAATGTAGTAAATCGATAATTATCAGTAGTTTTTGTTTAGCAATTTCATATACGATCGTAATATTTGATCATCATATGTATAATAATATACACTTTGCAATATTATATCGAGAATCGTTCCTTATAACATTACATTGCTGTAATAATGCACGTTTCGAATCTAATTAGTAGAAGAGGGTGATCTCATCACAAGCTTTTTCTCTTAGAAACATTGAAAACGAGATGTTTCTCTTTATAACTATAGAGGGTGATCCATCAGTAATTGGCCACAGACCAGTAATTGACCCCTTAATCACAAAAATTTGGATATATGCCAACTACGCTCAAAAATGGAAAGAGTCGGTCAACTGCGCCCAGGACTAAAACACCCCTTGTGTTAATTGCACTCGGGGGGGGGGGGGGGTTACAGACAACAGGGGAACGAATTTACTCTACGATAAGAATACTTTCCCTTTTATTTCCCCTCCACAAAAGCGACTCTATAATAATATACTATTCTAAAGTCAGCATTTTACGAAAATGAGTGAATTTCGTAAAACTGTTTGTTGTAGTAAAAACATGGAAAATGATGATGACATAAGTAAAACTGACAAAAAAGCTATTTACATACAAATTCAGAAACAAACGCTATAAATACTATTCGTCTTAATTCGTATTAAGCCAAGACCGGTCTTATTTATATTTCAATTAAATTAATATACATATACATACATTAGGTTACGGTTTTATTAAGTACGATGGCTTTATGTGGAGTGAAAACTAACGGAAGAACTTTATTTATTAGTGTTACCAATATATGATAATAGAATTGCCCCCAATAGTTAAAAAAAGAGAAAGAAAAGAAAAGAAAAACTAGAACCAAGAGAAGTTTCTGTAACACTTAAGTCAAATGCAGATAAACAAGAACGAAAAATCATGCGGTACACATCGATTATTAACATTTTCCAACTGTGTGTACTCGTTGTATCGTATAACTTCCATTGTTCTTTGCTTATGTTATCACAGAACGGACAGATAAAAGGGCTGAAAGGCATGCAGATAGACCAGTTAAATTCATAATCACACTTAAACATTGTTAGAAATTGTTAAAAATGCTTAACGAAAAAGAAAATACAGCCCTTAGATTCTAATTGCAGCCTTTAATGAATCTGTATATATTAGTGTAGCCCTGTAAATCTGAAAGTTTATCTTATCATATTCTATAGAAAACATTAATATATTAATAATAAATGCCAGTTTCTTTAAGATTTCAACCGAAGAAAGTTATTTAGATGTGATTTATAAAAATGTCTGTCCTAAAACGCAATGCATTGGCATTTTTCTTTTTGGTGTCCCTGTACACAAACCAGTTGTACAGGACATCTTCAGGCCATTTCAAATAGGAAATATTCCATAGTAAACTTCAATAATATTTATCATTTTAAAAAACTTATGAAAATATTTTCGGGCGCTAGAGGCAGGCAAACGGACAGATAGACATATAGATGGACAGACAGATACACAATTTGAAATTATATCAATACTTAAAATTGTTAGAAGGTTACATGCTTAATGTAAATTAAAATGCAATTCCAGCTAATTTACAAGAATAACACTTAAGTAACTGAATATTTTTGTGTGGCTCTGTAAATCTATTTCTAATTGCCGAAACGTCAGTGGAGGCCCTCTGTTGAGACTCAAAACGGTTTTGGGCTGTGTCTGTCTGTCTGTCTGTCCGTCTGTCTGTCTGTCTGTCGCGCGATAGCGGCCGCAAAATTAGCGCTATTGACTTGAAATTTGGTACATATGTTCATGAGCCCCACGAAATTAGCTGTATAGTTTTTGGTATGTATTCCATTTGTAGTTCGTATACAGGGACACGCCAAAGTTTTTCTTATCATTACAGCTTATGGGAGGAATTTGTATGTATCGCGGTAGTGGCCGCAAAAATAGCGCTATTGACTTGAAATTTGGTACACATGTTCATGAGCTCCACGAAATCAGCTGTATAGTTTTTGGTATATATTCCATTTGTAGTTCGTATACAGGGACACGCCAAAGTTTTTCTTATCATTACGGCCTAAGGGAGGAATTTGTATGTATTGCGATAGCGGCCACAAAAATCACGCTATTGACTTGCAATTTGGTACACATATTCATGAGCCCAACGAAATTAGCTGTATAGTTTTAGGTGTGCATTCCATTTGTAGTTCGTGTACAGGGACATGCCAAAGTCATTCTATCATTACGGCCTATGGGAAGAATCTGTATGTACCGCGATAGCCACCGCAAAAATCAAGCTATTGACTTCCAATTTTTGCCGAAACGTCAGTGAAAGGCTTCTGTTGAGACTCAACAGGATTTTGTGTTCCGTCTGTCCGTCTGTCTGTCTGTCTGTCGTGTGATAGCGGCCGCAAATATCACGCTATTGACTTGAAATTTGGTACACATGTTCATGATCCCCACAAAATTAGCTGCATAGTTTTTGGTATGTATTCCATTTGTAGTTCGTATACAGGGACACGCCAAAGTTTTTCTTATCATTACTGCCTAAGGAAGGAATTTGTATGTATCGCGATAGCGGCAACAAAAATCACGCTATTGACTTGCAATTTGGTACACATATTCATGAGCCCAACGGGATTAGCTGTATAGTTTTAGGTGTATTTTCCATTTGTAGTTCGTGTACAGGGACACGCCAAAGTTTTTCTTATCATTACGGCTTATGGGAGGAATTTGTATGTATCGCGATAGCGGCCACAAAAATCACGCTATTGACTTGCAATTTGGTACACATATTCATGAGCCCAACGGGATTAGCTGTATAGTTTTAGGTGTATTTTCCATTTGTAGTTCGTGTACAGGGACACGCCAAAGTTTTTCTTATCATTACGGCTTATGGGAGGAATTTGTATGTATCGCGATAGCGGCCACAAAAATCACGCTATTGACTTGCAATTTGGTACACATATTCATGAGCCCAACGGAATTAGCTGTATAGTTTTAGGTGTGTATTCCATTTGTAGTTCGTGTACAGGGACACGCCAAAGTCATTCTATTATTACGGCCTATGGGAAGAATCTGTATGTACCGCGATAGCCACCGCAAAAATCAAGCTATTGACTTCGAATTTTTACCGAAACGTCAGTGGAGGGCCTCTGTTGAGACTCAAAAGGATTTTGTGTTCCGTCTGTCCGTCTGTCTGTCTGTCTGTCGTGCGATAGCGGCCGCAAATATCACGCTATTGACTTGAAATTTGGTACACATGTTCATGATCCCCACGAAATTAGCTGAATGGTTTTGGGTGTGCATTCCATTTGCAGTTCGTGTACAGGGACACGCCAAATTTTTTTTATCATTACGGCCTATGGGAAGAATTTGTATGTACCGCAATAGCGGCCGCAAAAATTCTCCGATTGATTTGCAAATTGACACATATATTCAGGCTCGGTATAGAAATAACTATTTATTTTTTTAGGCCTATACATTTTATGGATTGTATGGATTGCAGACAGGGACACGCCAAAATACTTCACATTACGGCGTATGAGGCGAATTGCGTTTAAACGCATTTTAACATCTTTACTTTGCAATCAAGAAAATTAAACTAGCGTACATGAGTAAGATGTTTAACTTATGTTGTTTGAAGAAAATATGTGCTCTTAAACTTTCTAATTAATGTACAGGACCTTACAAAATTGTTCTGACAATGTCACGTAGTCATCCAAACGATGTTAAATTTGGAACAATTATTAATTTTAAACGCACAGTAAGCTGAATAGTTTTTACAGGTGTATAGAATTTTTATGGTTTGTTTACAGAGACACGCAAAAGAATTTCGTAGCATTAGAGACTATGGACAAACTTTTATTTAAGAGCGCACTTTAATGCGTTTATGCTGCATTGAACTTAATAAAATTATCATACATTATAAAGATGCTTAAAATTATGTTTACTCTTAAAAATGGTTATGTATAGACTAAATAATTTATGGGACCACACAAAATAATTCCGAGTATGTACTGTAATCATCCGAATGATGTCAAATTAGTTTGAAAAATTAATGAGTTATAATTAATTAAGTTTATTCTTATTATTGGCGTTTATAATGACTGTGGTTACTTTTCCGGGATATATAAAATAATTTCGTACTATTACGGTCTATAGTCGATATTTCTTAAAAGTTTATTTTAACATGGTTACACCCCATGAAATATATTGAATTTATGTTAGAATTTTAAAAGCATGTTTTCTTGTTGATAATTGTGGGCATAGAATTGGAAATTAGTTTAAAGGTTACGCAAAACATTTCCGATATGCTATGTATTTTTTTTTTTTGTATGAAATTTGGTAGTTATGAAATTTGGTATTTATGAATTTCAGGGAAATAATACAAGACCGTCGTTCATTAAGAATACATATTGTTGCGTACTTGGGGGTCCGTAAGTTGTCCGAGAATGAAAGGCAAAACTTGCAAAAATTCAGTGATGTATTCACAGGAAGTTCCAGAAAAATACAGGTCTATAAACCAAGTATCAGCTTCAATTCAACCAGCTTAAACAACAGCCGTTAACAGCAAAATAACGGTACAAACTATTTAGCAATAACACATAAAGAAAGTCTCATCTAAAGAGGCTGAAAGCAAAGCAAGCATTTCACGAAACTGACACAGATCTGAGACTGACTGCCTTGGCGAAAAAATGCTCCTTTTATACTTTTCTATCGAACACAGACTGTTCTGGAAAATTCTCGTATCTCATAATGAGATTAGAACTTCCATATTTGGTTTATCCCTAATAAGGATTTTCTCGCAAAGGTCGCCAAAAAATCGCCAAGGAGAGAAACATTCGCCAAATTTGGCGCCAAATCCATTTCTTCCCTTATTGGAGCTTTTTTTAAATGTTTTTAAGGAAAAATTAGGCTATTTTAACGCTAAAACGACTAAAAATGCACAAAGTTAGCATTTTATTAACTTTACTAAACTTCATTGAAAGAATTGATACAAAAATAAATGCAATTATTTACAATTCCGTAACACTTTATAAGATATGCAAACAGAGACATAGCGGGGGGTTGAGGGGGGCGGCAGCCCCCCTCAGGAATGTATCTGATTATGGTAACAAGTCGATGGAATCAATATATACGATTATATAATAAAGTATAAATAAAAATGACCTATTGAATAATGTCTGATGTAAATAGGACGTTGAGGCTCCTGATCTGCAGATCCACTAGTCATTATCATACTATACACTATCAAAAGCATTGTTTTTAAACTATGAATAACACATTTCAATTTCATTAAGATTTGTACGAAGTAAAGTTATTAAAATTTGTTTTAAAGAAATACCTTTGGTTTAAAGAACGCAATGCTTTGAAATAGTTTCAGGTGTCCCTGTATACAAACCAGTAAAGATATTCACTCCCTTTTCTATAGAAAACATGTGATGGTGAATTTGAATAACATATTTCAATTTCATTAAGATTTGTGTAAAGTAAAGATACTAAATGTGATTTATAGATTTACCTCTCATAGAACGCAATGCTTTAGAGTACTTTTCAGGTGTCTCTGTACACAAACCAGTAAATGTATTTACTCCATTTTCAATAGGAAACATCCGATAGTGAATTTGAATAACATATATCAGTTTCAAAAAATTCCATTAATATTTACGGGAGTTAGAGCGCGGGCAGACAGACAGACAAACCGAAGTCATTAACACTTTTCAACCTTATTGGAAAGAGTTAAAAATAAATCTTTAAAAAATTAATTTAAAAAAAACTAAAAGTAAAAGTTTTAGTTGTGTTTTTAAAAGAAGAAAGGTCAAGAAATTATCTAACAGGAACCAAATAAGTATGAAAAATAACCAAAATCTTTTTTTTTTTCTTCCTGTCTGTAAGATACTCCAAGATCACTACATATTTCCTTCTTTTTTTCCCTTTCCTTTTCTTTCTTTCTTTTTTTTTTTCTTTCTTTTATTTTCTTTTATTTTTTTTCTTTAAGGATAATTTTTCTGTTTTACATCTCTCTACCCGTATAAATAAATTTATTACTTTCTTCTATATTCAATAGAAGAAAGTATTGGATTCGTAAAATTTTTCGACCTTCGGTTTTTTGATGGATTTGCACGTTTTGAGAGCATTAGAACATGATTTGATCCTTTTTAGAAAATGCCTGTCTGTCTGTGTGTGTGTGAGAGACAAAATTTTGTGGCGATTGTATCTCAGGTATTACTGCACAGAACTTCATACAAATTGGTATGTGGTTACACATTAGCGCCTTTCAACTTTTGGTAAAAATTGCCCAACAGCTTGCGTTGCCATCCCGCTTTTTCTAAATTTTTAACATGGTGGTATAGGGAAAAAAATTGTATCAATGTGCATAAAGAGAATTATTTTTTAATAATCATTATGAAATTTAAAAGAATTATTTGTAATAGAGATAGTCAACTGGGGGGGGGGGGGGGAATTTTGTGTATGTAGGAGCCTCGCCTTAAAACGAATGGTTGAACCATCGATCTGCGATAATTTAAAATAAAGTTATCGCTTTTTTTAATTTTTAACAAATATATATATATATATATATATATATATATATACATATACACTAAGCGACAAAAAAAAAAAAAAAAAAAAAAAAAAAAAAAAGCCGCACTTGGATATTTTCTTTTTTTACCTATTACAACCGCCAATTTTATCGTTTTAAAAGAAAATTTTCGAACAGATTTTATTATGTTGGCCTCCACATACACTTTAGCACTGGCAAGGGAAGTATGAATCAGTAAAATTGCTATTGAAACCAAACCAAACATAAATTAAAGAGTATGGTCAAAAACATTGGGTACAATATAATTTTGCTGCAACAACCCCCGTGGAGGTCCTTGGATCGAGTCTCCGCAAGGGCGTTTTGTATTTTAATTTTTTATTTCAACTGAAATATTTATTTTTTACATTTTTAATTAAATTAAATCATTATTTTAAGAGAGAATATTAATTATATTAAAACAAGTGTTTTCTTTTTTTTTTTTTTTTTTTTTTTTTTTTTTTTTTTTTCCCGCGCGGACAATTTAATATATTTTTTAATTTTTAACCAATTTATTTATTTATTTATTATATTTAACGAAATTAATAATTTAACGAGAAATACTTTTATATTACATTTAGATAAGATTTTGTTAATGATTACATTCAGATAAAATTTTGTTAATGATTATGTTTTATGCAAATATTTAATTTCTATTTTTTAACGACCACATTAATAGCAAGAGTTAATCGTCTACTCTCAATTGTATTATTTATTTATGCATTTTTTTTTTTTTTTTTTTTGTGAAAAATCCTGAATGAACAACAGCTGTTGCTTAACGATTCGACTGCACATTTAATTTTTATTTCAAATACTTCATTAAACAACTATAAAATTTGGTGGTGCTGGAAGAACTGATAATAATATTGAACACAATGGCAAATTTTCTCAAAATGATTTTACTAATTTATAATTAGTTTACATCTAAAAAAAATTCAAAATCTGGGTAAATATGAATTTTACAAAACTGGTAATCTCGACGAAAAGCCAAATATTTAACAAAATGTTCGTGATGAACAATAATTGACGGTGAAAAAAATTGTAATTCAAATAATTGTGATCAATCTTTTTATATTTCTTGTTCTAATTATGAAAAATACTTACTGTTTCGTGATTTTCTACTTTTAATCATAATTCTTATAAATTAGAAACTATATTCGTAGCTTTAAACATGATTTTATTTTTTATAAATAAAAAAATAAAAATATATATTTCTTAAATTCATGGTCAGTACTTTATTAATTAGAATACTCAAAAAAAAAAAAAAAATCTTAATGTAATAAATTTTCCTCTTAAATTAATAGTTTATTTTAATTAAAAACGTAATGAAAAAAAAAAAAATTGAAAAAATAAATAAAATACAAAACGCCCTTGCGGGGATTCGATCTCAGGTCCACCGTATCAAAAGCCAAGTACGCTACTACTACACCATCCGTTCTTACTACGACGCGTGTTTTGTTGGTTTTTACAGAAATAACTAAAACTATTAGGGGGTCATATATCACCCCCATGGGGGTTGTTGCAGAAAATTTGTACTGTACCCTATGTTTTCGACCACGTTCTTTAATTTAAGCTTGGGTTGGTTTCAATAGCAATTTTACTGATTCACACTTCCCTTGTGAGTCCAGTGTTAAAAACAAAGTGCAATTGTCAGGAAAATTATAATTTTAGAAATTATTTTAAAAATGGTAAGAATAAGGCAGTTAACGGGGCAACAAAAAGTATTAATTTTTGAATAAAAAATCAAAAAATATTTTAATACGTGAGTTGATAAAATAATTAAATGTTAACGAAATATTGGTAAAATGGTTTTTAACAAGATATAACATTTTTTGGCCGTTTAAATTGGAAATTTAGCTTCAAGCGGCCATGTTGTTCATCCAAACGAGATGACTGTAAGTTAAAAAGACATTGCTTATAAAATCGGTTTGTATTACTTTTAGAACATAAAACATAAAACAGATTCAGAAAAGTGCTTAGCGGCATAATTTCTTTAACTACAGTGCAGCAACTATTAAAAGCCTCAAAATGCCGAAAGAAGATGTCAGACAGAAAATTCATTTCATCGAATAAATACAAAGAAAAATCTTTTATGGTTGAATACAGTACAGAATTTACGATGGCGGTCAGTAACTCTTTCCAAGAACATTCCGAATGGTGTCTAGACTCTGGCTCAACTTCACACATGGCTCATGACAAGAATCTGTTTACAGAGTTCGAACCCAGAAGTGGCTTATTTATAAAATTAGCCGTAGATGAAACAGCGGAGATCACAGGTGTTGGAACAGTCAAATTAAAAGTTCCCGGTCAACACGGTGCAACTAATTTAAGGCTAAAAAATGTTTTGTGTGTTCCGAAATTGAAATGCAATTTATTATCTACTTTAAAGGCTACCGCAAACAACCGCCGTGTTATATTTACCGAAAAAGAAGCGAAAATCATTGAGCCGGATGGCACTCCAATTATAAGTGCCACGAGAAAAGGTGATTTATATTTTTTTCAGCCGCAGATAGATAGCGTTGCAACAACTCAGGTAAGCAACTTTCATAAATGGCATTTAAAATTTGGTCATTTAAATGAAAAAGATTTAAAATTGTTAAAATCTGAAAATATGTTGAGAGATTTAAATTTTAATGAAAAAGATTCTTTAAAAGGTTGTAAAATATGCATCCAATCTGCAAACTGTGAAACCATTTTGTAAAGAAAACAAATGTCATAGTAAGGAATTATTAGAAGTTGTTTTTTCGGACTTATGTGGCCCTATAAATGTTAAATCCCATGGCGTTCCTTTAAAAACCGCTGTACGGATTTTTTTCAAACTCGCCATATCAACTCACTTTTAAATATCCTTTTGTATGTAATGATTGTTTTCCGGTCAATAATTGAGTTTTGATAAAAGCTGGTATCTCAAAAACGGCTCTAACGATTTTCTTGAAAATTGTAATATAAATCCATTCCTTTCACGTGTGTTACGTGGTTATTAGAGGAAAATTAACAATAATCCTTCTTAGGTGGGTTAGTTTGAAATCTCGGAAATTTGTGTTTCAGAAAATAACTCTACTTTTTTTCCCCCTCATTTTTTACTTCGCTATATGTAAGCTTCGTTTTATATGTCTTTACATGTGTATAAAGTTTCTCTTACTGGACGAATTTTAAGTTCCTGCTACTTCTTTAGGCCACTTTTATGTCTTCTGATCACATTGTCTCCGAAAAATGCATATAATACGTGTAATAGTGGGTAATGGAAGTCGTGTGGCTGTTTCACACCAGATTTTTTATTTATTTAACCTTTCAGTGGCTATGACGTATTACTTTTCTTTCGTATTTTTCTGGAAAACTGTGGTACATAAAAGCGCACTTCTTTGAGCAATTTTTATGTAATAAAAGTTAGGAATTTGGCTACACAGAGCTTGAGAGGTCTTCATAGGACACTCTGTATACATAAATACAAATATAGCCATACGTCACATGCAAATCCGCATGATCTTTAAGAAAAATCATCGAGGGAAAAAAATGCTTTATAGCAAGCAAATCAAAACATTCGCTCGATAATTAAACAGAATAAAAGCGAAATGGAGGACGACAGATGAATGTATGCGTGTGTGTGTGTAAGAGAAACGGCTCAAAACGAATTATTATAATATTTATATATATATATATACATTTTTTTTTTAATCTTTTGCGTTTTGTCTAATGTTGAGAGAGCGAATCGTTATCTTTAATATCATAAATCATTGCTAAAAACACACATAAAAGATGTTATTATCAGTTTGTTTAATATCTTGTAGTTATCAGTGTTCAATTTTTAGATCTCATAAAACTTTTTATAACTTTTATTGCAAACGAAATATCATTGTAAACGTGCTTTGATAAGAATATCAACTGATTTACTGAAAGTATTATCTTAAAGCGGTTCTCATTATCACCAATGTTATCATTGTTGCACGTGCTTCAAGTGCATTACTTGCTCTTGAAAAAGTTCTGAAGCACGTGATTTTGAGATATATTTTATCAAATGCATGTTTGCCGCGATCTTTTATTTATTTATTTATTTTTTTTAATCAATATTTGTATTTACAATTGTCTGCGAAATTAAGTGCATTGATTCATAACGTAAAGTAAATATAAAATTACTCTTTTTAATAATTTAATAATAAATATAATATGTGAAATATCGAATATAAATCAAATATATCATTTATCTAAATAAAAATGCTTAATTTCTAATGGTTCAATGTAAAGACCAAGAATTGATGAAGAAAACAATTTTACAAGTATGAATATAATTACAAACAAACAACCAAAGTGACATTTAAAAAAAATACTAGCACATAATAACAGACTGTGAAAAGAAAGAGTAATTACAGATACACATACAATATTATATATATATATATATATATATATATCATCCAACATTAAATGTTTCATATTTCCACACAACTGCTACGAGAAAAAAATTAAAATAAAAACACAGAAATCTATCATATATTCATATAAGGGTGCTTGCACATCATGTACGCTGAGTTGAATTCGGCAAAAACGCAGATGTTAACCTGCCATTCCTAATGAAGGCCATCTTGATTGTCATGTAAGACAGCTCTGCCTGAAGATGAAGACCATCATGCCTTCTTTCAGGCAAGACATTGCCTCCGTAAATTGATCTAGCATAAATAATAATAAATCAAAATCTTAAATTATCAATTTTGCTAGAAAAATCAGAAAATCGAAATTCCTTTTAGAAAAGGAAAAAGAATTTGAATTATAGAATCCTGTGTCATTATACATGAGCGCCTTCTTATTTATTTATTTACTAGCAGGCTTTGCCCTTTTCGCTGGTCACTATATTTAAAGGAATTTTCGGGGAGGGGGGTGGGTGGTGGTGATCATTTGATATATATATATATATATATATATATATATATATCATTTAAAAAACAAACAAACAAACAAAAAATTCGTTTAACATCGCTCTGAATCTCACTTTAAATACCGCAGCTTTCGGCAACATCTTCCGCGCCTTTTGCGTCGGATCAGAGTTCATACTGCCTGCGGCAACGTCTTACCCGGGGACAGATTTCTCTGCTATTATACTAGAACTACGGTTTCACACATGGCTATATCCTAGCATCTATTAATCATTTTAGTTTTGGCCCCATATTAGCGAGACGTAGTAATGTGGTTTTTCAAACCCTCGTTCTGTAATATTAAAATATAGAACTCTGTAATATAAGTACAATAAAGGGTCTAGCAGGATAGGGTAGGGTCAGCGGCCCCAGAAAGGTATTTTGAAACTGACTCGTGTGGTAACATCTGCGAGATATAAAACTACCATTGACACAAATTCAGCCTCTCATCTCGCTGCGTTCTGGAGATAATGGATAAAATAGACGCTAGAGGGGGTAATTTTTAAAATTGATTTTTATGAAAACTATTACAGCTACACTAATGAAACAAAAACTGTTCGTTAGACAAAATATTAGTCTACATTATATATTTTTTGTAGAGTTTTCCTATCGTATTTACTATTAATAAAAAATGAAATTTTTTTTTCAAGATTTTATTTCTAGTTCACGCTGAGGTACAATCACAGAAAAAATGTATAATGTAGCTTACTATGTCTAGTAATACTACCAAAAAGTGCATAAATATGAAATGGGTGCAACACTTCCAAAAAAAAATTAAAACTTATTATGACCGTCTTAAGTAGTAATGACTTTACATTTGTCTTTTGATTGAAATTTTTATTACTGTATTAAAAAGTAGTAACGTGTTTATTACTGAAAATATATTAGTAATTAAAAATATAAGTAAGACGTTGATTTTGACATAAAGAGTTTAAAATTGTTTGTGGAACTACGTTTTTAAAGAACAAGACGCAACTTGTCGCTTTCCAGCTAGTTGCGTGTGTATAATTTGTAGCATTTTGTTTATTCCTCAACCTATGGAAACCTCTGCGCCAGCGCTAATTCAACGAGTTCACTGTAAAAATAGGGGTGACAGTCATCTGGCTCAGAGAAAACGAATGATAACAGAGCGCGAATTATTGGATGTTTTCCAAATCACAAGCTGGCACACATCCAACATTTTGGACGCGTCGTCGCTTGGTAGTTTTAAGGAACGTGGCTGCAATATACCTATTATTCTTCTACCCCCACCAGTATATTAGCTCAACTTAAATAATTTTCTGCTTATTGTTTCGGAGTATTTCAACTTTTAATTTTTCTATAGAAAACTATTTTATTGTGTTTTAGTGAGTAACTGTACACAAAATATGTCTGGTAAATGTAAAAACTGTCGTAGATTTTTGCGTAAAGATAACAAGTATAGAAAAGTTATCAAAACTGAAAATGAAGCTAAAACATACACTGATTGTTTCAATAAGAATATCTCGGTAAGTGACGTAATAGGCAACAAATGTCGTCTAAGTTTTTATAATAAGACAGCCTCAACTTCAAAGCCTACCGTGAGTGATTCCGAGACTGACAGTGATTCTACGATAGTCGAACCTGTAGATACAAACGATGATGTTTTTTTGTGTCGCATAACTAGTCCTGAAGAGGATGATTATATTGAAATGCCTTTTCCACAAGTAGTATCAACACATCGGTTCTGTATAATATGTGGAGTAGAAGTAAATCTACGAGTAATATCTCTTGAAACACGATGGGACATTTTCTCAAGAAAAATGATTTTATACCCAATGGTGATCGTTGCTGCAATGAACGTATGATTGGTGATAGAATTTATGAAGATGACTTGTCCCGCTTATGCATCATTTCTAATACAAGTAAAATTAAAAAATCAGAATTAGTTACTTTTATAAATGTACTTTCCCAAACATCTAATCTAACATTGTTCGATCGAATAGAAAATGGATTATAAGAAAATCAACTTAAATCCTTGACAGGCATTACTTCGGAAAATATTATAGAGCTCAAACATATGCTATCTTCAGTGAGAAATACAAAATCTCGGACTGTGACGCAAGCCTTAATCATTTTTCTTTTCAAATAAAGGACAGGAAATTCAAATACGACCATTGCTGCTGTTTTGGGTTTGCAATATGAACAATACGTATCAGAATTTTTTGACGAGATCATGAAAGGTTTTGAGAGAGATATTTTACCAAAATATTTTAGTTATGGTAGTATTACACGTCAAGATCTTATTTCTAACACCTCCAGTACAGGCAAGAAGTTACTAAATCTATCTGATAATCAATTTGTTATTATCTGTGATGGTACTTATGTACGACATCAAAAAAGTCAAAATAATTTTTATCAAAGAAAATCTTTCTCTGGGCAGTAAAAAATTAATCTTTGCAAACCTTTCACCATCTGCACTACAAATGGTTATATTATAGAATTTGCAGGACCTTTCTACGGCACTCAAAATGATGCTTCAATACTAAAACTTGTTTTACAAGACTCTACTGGCTTACAGACATTAGTATCACCAAATGATATTTGTATTGTAGATCGTGGTTTTCGTGATTCAGTTAATTTCCTACAAAGTAAAGGCTATACAGTATTTATGGTTGCTTTAAAACGAAACAGGGCGCAACTAACAACGGAAGAGGCTAATGAATCAAGAAGAGTTACAAAATTGAGAGGGGTTGTAGAAGCAGTTCAGGGTGCAATAGCTCAAAAATATCGCCTTCTACACAATTCTTTGGATAACAAACTTATACCGCAGTTGAAAGTGCTTTGTAAAATTTTTGGATTTCTACAAAACAAGTATGGCCAAAGATTAAATTCTGAAGGCGATAAAAATGATGAGCTGCTTGAGTACATGGAGAGCAGAATGGTTGTTGTAAAAACTCTTAGTGAAGAAGTCATTAAAAAAAATCTGATGTGGGCACCACATGACTTCCTTATACACTTTTAGAAATATACATAATGTTAAAAAACATTGACATTGGACCCGAAACAGTTGGCTAAAAATATTTAAAAAAAATGAATTATCACCGTGTTCTGAGCTTTTCTGAAAGTTAGCTAAAAACCGACTGCAAGATTTGTACTGGTAACGCTGACGAAGGCAGCAGGGACCCAAAAAAATTGGCTAAAAGTATTAAAAAAAGGAATTTTACCATGTTCTGAACTATTCTGAAAGTTTCAAATGTCTACCTAGTCGTAAAGTTAGTTAAATAATTTTTTTGTTGGACCATATAAACGCTGCCGAAGGCAGCAGGGACCTGAAACAGTTGGCTAAAAGTATTAAAAAGATGCATATTCACCGTGTTCTGAACTATTCTGAATGTTTCAAATGTCTAGCTAGTCGGGAAGTTAGTTAAATAAATTTTCTCTTGAACCATGTAAACGCTGCCGAAGGCAGCAGTGACCCGAAACAATTGGCCAAAAATATTTTAAAAATGCATTGTCACCGTATTTTGAGCTTTTCCGGAAGTTTTAAATGTCTAGCTAGTCGGGAAGTTAGTTACAAATCGATTCCAAGATTTGAACTGGTAACGCTGCCGAAGGCAACAGGGACCCTATACAGTTGGATAAAAGTATTTAAAAAATGCATTTTCACCGTGTTCTGATCTAATCTGAAAGTTTCAAATGTCTAGCTAGTCGGGAAGTTAGTTAAATAAATTTTCTGTTGAATCGCATAAACGCTGCTGAAGGCAGCAGGTATCAGAAACAGTTGGCTAAAAATATTTAAAAAATGCATTGTCAACGTGTTCTGAGCTTTTCTGAAAGTTTCAAATGTCTAGCTAATCGGAAAGTCAGTTAAATTGCAAGATTTGTCTAAACCGTTTTTGAGTTATTACCGTTTTTTGATACACTATGGCCAAATTTTTGTCATTATGAACCTAATTTTCCTAAATATCTCCAAAACGGAAAATCATAGAAAGTCCAAAAAGGGAGGTGCACAACTAGATGTTATAACAAACCTATGTACCAATTCGCAACTTTCTACGTCCAACCGTTTTTGAGTTATGCGACATACCCACACACAGACACACACACACACATACAGACGTCACGAAAAATCGTGTAAAATCCCTTATATCTCTAAAACGAGAGCTCGTGTGAAGATGACACTTGCAGGTGTGCAACTAGACATCATGAAAGTCACACGTATAAATTAGCAACATTCAGCGATCATTCGTTTTCGAGCAATGTGAAATACAAAATCCATTTCGCAAATCGGGATTACTATACTTCCTTATACTTTGTATAAGGAAGTAAAAAAATGGAATCGTTGAAAGTCGGCTTTTCAGCATCTTAAATCCTATATTTCCCTCAGTTAAATAAACACCAGCTAACTATGTTTTTCACTGGCTCCTACCAACTCTCACAGGCTGTGGCTTATTTAGCTGAGATAATGGACGAAGAATGCAACATCACAGTACAAATTGCTAAAACTACACCCAGCATATTGTTGCGTACTTGGGGGTTCGTGAGTTGTCTGAGAATGAAAGGCCAAACGTACAAAAATTCAGTAATTTATTCACAGAAAATTCCAGAAAAATGTAGGTCTATAAACCAAGTATCAGCTTCAATTCAAACAGTACACACAGCTTAAACAACAGCTGTCAACAGCAAATCCACAGTACAAACTGTATAGTAATAACACATAAAGCAAGTCTCTCTCAAAGAGGCTTAAGAGCAATGCAAGCACTAGCGAAGCTGGCTGAGATCTGAACTGAACTGACCGCCTTGGCGAGGAAGCGCTCCTTATATGCTGTTCCATGGAGCCCAGATTTTTCGAGAAAACTCTAGAAAGTGGTCAACCAATCAACTTACAGCTTCCATATTTGGTATATCCCATATAAGGATTTTCTCGCCAAGGTCGCAAAAAAAATCGCCAAGGTGGGAAAAAGTCGCCAAATTTGGCGCCAAATCCATTACCTGTATTACTGGGGCTTTTTAATGCGTTTTTAAGGGAAAATAAGGCTATTTCAACGCTAGAACGACTAGAAATGCACAAAATTAGCACTTTATCAACTTACTAAAGCTCTTTGAAAGAATTTATACAAAAATGAACACAATTATTTACAATTTCGTAACACTGCCCCCCTCCCAAGGACTGCACGTCCCGGGCAGTGCAACCCTTGGTCAAGAGGCGAAACTAAACAAATTTACACAATCTAAAACACAAAAACTAAGTTGCACATAAAGATAACATAGAAATATAAATTAAGTGGGAAATATTTACAAAATTCACAAATATGTACAAATATTTATATACAAATATTTACAGTGCGCATGCGCAAATTTTACCAGTATTTACATTTTAAATTTTAATTTTACCGTTACTTGTGGTACTTGGCTAGCCTGTTATAGTGCACCACCTTCGGTTTTGATGAAGGTGTTTTAGTGATCCGCACCACTACATCATTCAGCCTTTTTAAGACTGTGTATGGTCCGTCCCAGTTGCACTGTAACTTGGGAGAGAGTCCTTTGCGTCGAACAGGATTCCACAACCAGACCTTCTCTCCTTCCTGGAACTCATATTGTGTAGCCTTTAGATCGTACCTTGTCTTCATTTTCTCCGTTGCCATGTTAATCCGTTCCCGAGAGAAGTTGTGTACGTCCTCAAATCGTGCCTGAAGATCTTGGATGTACTCCTCGGGCGATGAAGGCGCCTCGGGTGGACAACCAAACAGGAGATCACAAGGGAGACGAAGTTCACGTCCGAACAGCATCTGGGCTGGAGTATAGCCGGTGGTTTCATGGACAGCACTTCGATAAGCCAGCAGGAACAATGGCAACTTCAAGTCCCAATCTTGCTGGTTCCTTGATACTAGAAGTGAGAGGTTATTCAGGATGGTACGATTGAACCTCTCGACCATGCCGTCCGACTGGGGATGTAAGGGTGTAGTCCGGGTTTTGTCTATGCCGAGTAGTTGACACAGTCCTTTGAAAACATCAGAGGTAAAGTTCCTACCTTGGTCGGTATGAAGTTGTAGGGGCGTGCCGTACCTTGACACCCATTGCTGCACTAGGACCTCTGCGACCGTGCATGCCTCTTGATTGGGAATGGGATATGCCTCAGGCCACTTGGTGAAATAGTCCATCACGACGAGGATGCATTTATTTCCACTGGAGGTCCGTGGCAAAAGACCCAAGATGTCGATTGCAATCCGTTCAAATGGTGCTCCCACGTTATACCGTTGCAATCTTCCTCGACTTCGTTTCTGCGGGCCTTTACGTGCCGCACAAGCATCACAGGATTTAAACCATTTCTCCACATCCTCCTTTGCCTTGCACCAGTAGAAGCGTTCCCGAACTTTCCGCAGAGTCTTCATTACCCCCAAATGGCCTCCGGTAGAGCTACTATGCACTTGTTCTAAAACAGCTGGAATTTTTGATATTGGTAATAAAATCTGCCATCTGAAGATTTTCCCATCATCAGATTCCCACTTTCTGTATAATACGCCGTTTCTGATATGAAGAGAGTCCCAAAGTGCCCAATAACTTTTCGTAATGGGACTAAATCTGGAAATATCCTGCCAGATAGGTCTGTTGCTAGTCGTCTCCTTCAGCTGTAATATTGGCTTTATGTCAGGATCTTCCAGCTGGGATTTTCTAAGTTCTTCGTCACTGCATGGATCGGGATCTTGATCTGATGGTGTTGAGACAGTAACTTGGCAGGCAACCGGATTTATCGGCAGGTATTTCTGTTCCGCTCTAGAGCAGTACTTGCAGCTTTCCGAGCAGGGCTTCCGTGACAAGGCATCTGCATTACCATGTAGAGTCCCTTTACGATGACGTATCTCGAAGTCATATTCCTGCAGGCGTTGTATCCACCTGGCAATCTGTCCTTCCGGGTTCTTGAACTGGAGCAACTACGTTAAAGATGCATGGTCAGTCCGGAGCAGGAATCTTCTGCCATAGAGGTAATGATGGAAATGTTCTATGGCTTTTACGATGGCGAGTAGCTCTTTCCTGGTGGTACAATAATTTCTCTCCGGTTTAGACAGGCATTTACTCCAATAGGCAATGACATGTTCTTGACCATCAATTTCCTGCGACAGAACAGCACCGACACTCTCATGGCTGGCATCTGTATCAAGTATGAACTGTCTGTCGGGCTGTGGATACGTCAAGATAGGCGATGATGTTAAGGCCCCTTTAAGTCGCTTGAACGCATTTTCACATTCATCTGTCCACAGGAACTTCAGTTTGGCTTCCGTCAGCTTGTGGAGTGGTCTGGCAATATTTGAGAAACCCTTGACGAACTTCCTGTAGTAAGTGCATAACCCCAGGAAACTTCGTAGTTGGTGTACATTTTCAGGCCGACTCCAGTTCTCGACTGCAGAGATCTTCTCAGGATCAGTTCTCACACCTTCGGCAGAGATGATATGGCCGAGGTAGCTCACTTCACGACGGAACAAGTTACACTTGCCTGGATTCAATTTGAAGTTAGCCATTCTGAGTTTCTCCAGCACCTTTCGGATGTTTCGTAGATGGTCTTCAAAGGTGCGCCCCACAATGATAATATCATCCAAACACACCAGACAGGCTTCATAGGAAAGTCCTTTTAGCACTGTCTGCATCAGGTGTTCAAAGGTGGCAGGAGCATTACATAATCCGAACGGCATAACTTTAAATTGCCACAGTCCTTGTCCCGTGGTGAATGCAGTCTTCTCACGATCATCAGGATGTAATTCTACTTGCCAGTAACCGCTCTTCAGATCCAACGTCGAGAACCATTTATTGCCAGCAAGTGTGTCTAATGTGTCGTCAATTCTGGGAAGAGGGTAACTGTCTTTCTTCGTGATGTCATTCAAACGACGATAATCCACACAAAATCTTGTTGAACCATCCTTTTTCCGCACCTGTACTATGGGAGAGGCCCAAGGACTCGTTGATGGCTCGATGACATCATTGTGCTGCATTTCACTTAGAAGTTCAGTGACCTCTTCCTGTTTAGCAAAGGGAAGTCTTCTTGGATGTTGTTTGATTGGAGGATGATTTCCTGTATCAATTCTGTGCTGGGTGATGTTCGTTCTCCCGACGTCTTCAGGTGTTCGCGAAAAAAGGTCTTTAAATTCTTGGAGTAGCTTCTCCGCAGCACATCTCTGTTCCTTTCCTAACTCTGCATTCTTGAGTAGTTCCGTTGTTAATTGCTCAGAAGACTTGGATTCGGTTGATTGCACGGGGCGGTTTATGCATGTTACAGGAGTGCAGGCTGCTAACACTTCATCCTTCTTCACTGTTCGGACCTTATCGCTGATGTTTGCGACTCTCACAGGTATAGTACTCTTTGAGAGATCAACTAGAGATGAAGCTACCAGAACTCCTCTTAGGCTATTGTCGGTATTCGGGTATTCAATCAGTCCATAGCGGAAGTATTGCTTTGTAGGTGGTGTTCCTGAAACTATTGTCTCTGTGTGTGGGGGGATGGAGATTTCAGACTTGGCTGTTATCTGGCAAATTGTCTGAATGTCTTGGTATTCAGTGTTGAACACAGCGATGTCTTCCGAACTCGAATGCAGTTCATTATTCTTGAAGTCCAACTGAAAATTAAATTTTCTCAGGAAATCAATTCCAATGATTAAAGGATCTCTTATATCAGCCACATATGCCATATGATGGTAACTGGCATTCCCGAAAGTGATGGACAAGTTCATTTTTCCATATATTTTGATTTCGTCTCCGGTCACAGTCTGGAGTTTAACGCAGGGCGGCGTCCAGATGATCTTCTCTTTTAGTTCTTGAGCCAAATCCGCTCTAATGATGGTCACGTTGGCTCCTGTATCCAGAATCATCCGGCAGGTGGTGTTGTTTACTTGGCTGTAGACGTGAAGTCCATTATCGCCGCTACTCATCGATGAAACATGAAATACTGTAAATTGGGGCTCTTTAATTTTAGGCAACCTCCGCCCCGCGAGATGGCCTCCTCTTAGTTTCCCTGCAGTGATGGTGAAGCCGGGTGATTTCCTATGGTTGGTCGTACGGGGCAGTTCCTCTTCACATGACCATCCCCTCCACAGCCCCAGCACTTTATCTTCCGATCCTTTATTTCTATGTTATTTTCCAGGTTGCGCAATCTCTTTAAGATCTCTGCGAATCTTCTCTTCATTTCATTCTCATCAGCAGGCGTATCATTCAATGAGACTGCTCTTATGGTATGGCGGTCTTTACGGGTGGCTTGTTGGGCTGCCTCTATCCTAAGTGCATAGCCTAAAGCTGATTCTACGTCTCTGATGTTGGAGAGTCTCAGCGCTTTTTGAATTTCTGGATCCCGAACAGCATCGATAAAGTACTGAAGAGCTAAGTCGTTTCGAGTGTCAACTTGGCAGTCTGAGAATGCTAGGTGTGACAATCTCTGAATGTCCGCTGCCAGCTCTTGCAAACTTTCGCCCGTTTTCTGGTAACGGGACTTTAGCTGGAGGCGACTATAGTCCTTAGAACACTTCTCTCTGAACCGTAGCTCCAGTGCTCTAGTCAGGGCCTCGAAGTCGTTCCTTTCTTCTTTAGAAACATTTCTCAGGATCTCGGCTGCATCTCCCCGTAATGCTGCTGCTAAGTGGACTGACTTGGCGGCAGAGTCCCAGCCGTTAGCTTCAGCAACGATGGAAAACTGCGTCTTATATACATGCCAGGAGGAACTGCCATCGTCGGTAGATAGCTTGATAAATTCCTGATTCTGGATTCTTCTCTCTTTCTTTTCAGTTTCCTGGGGCATGGATTCTAACTTTTCTTCCATTTTTTTTCTCCAGATCTTCTTCTATTCTCTTAAACTTGCTTTCTATCTCTGAAACCCTTCCTTTCAGCTCTTGATCAAAGTTTTCTTTAAATTTCTCCTCAAAATTCTCTTCTATCTTCATAAATCTCTCTTCAAAATTCTTTTCTACTTTCATACATTTTCCTCGATCTTCATTGCTTTCTCTTCAAAACTCTCTTCTATTTTCAAAACTTTCTCTTCTATTCCATCTATTCTGCTTCCCATATCCGATAATTTACTTTCAATCACTTCCTTTACTGTCAAAAGTTCTCTCTTCATCTCGTCTTGATTAGATTTAATTTCTTCGGTCAAACTGTCTTTCAACTCTCTTTGCGATGTTTCCATTTTCTCTTGTGCTACCTTCATTTCTTCAGTCAAACCGTCTTTCAATTCTTTCTGTCCGGCTTTCATTTCATTCATCTCTTGACTCAGGCTATCTTTCATCTCTCTTTGCGATGCTTCCATCTTTTCCTGTCCTGTTTCCATTTTCTCTATCAATCCAGATCTTAACTCATTCATCTGAGCAGTGAGTCCTTCTAGAAATTTCTTCATTTCTTGTTCCATAGCTCTCGTTATCACCATTCACAGACAAATCCCGCTTCTGACACCAGAAATGTTGCGTACTTGAGCGTTCGTGAGTTGTCTGAGAATGAAAGGCCAAACGTACAAAAATTCAGTAATTTATTCACAGAAAATTCCAGAAAAATGTAGGTCTATAAACCAAGTATCAGCTTCAATTCAAACAGTAAACACAGCTTAAACAACAGCTGTCAACAGCAAATCCACAGTACAAACTGTATAGTAATAACACATAAAGCAAGTCTCTCTCAAAGAGGCTTAAGAGCAATGCAAGCACTAGCGAAGCTGGCTGAGATCTGAACTGAACTGACCGCCTTGGCGAGGAAGCGCTCCTTATATGCTGTTCCATGGAGCCCAGATTTTTCGAGAAAACTCTAGAAAGTGGTCAACCAATCAACTTACAGCTTCCATATTTGGTATATCCCATATAAGGATTTTCTCGCCAAGGTCGCCAAAAAATCGCCAAGGTGGGAAAAAGTCGCCAAATTTGGCGCCAAATCCATTACCTGTATTACTGGGGCTTTTTAATGCGTTTTTAAGGGAAAATAAGGCTATTTCAACGCTAGAACGACTAGAAATGCACAAAATTAGCACTTTATCAACTTACTAAGCCTCTTTGAAAGAATTTATACAAAAATGAACACAATTATTTACAATTTCGTAACAATATTAAAACTCGAAGTTAGATCAAGCCATGTGAACCGTAAAACTTATCATGTTTATATTGAATATGTACAAAACGGAACGACAATCGAAAGCATACGCCGATATTGCTGCAACTGTCCTAATGGTCTAAGAACAGTAGAATGTTGTTCTCACATGGCCGCAGTTGTTTATTACTTGTCTTATGCCCAAAATCTTTCCCGTATCTTATGTCCAGCACAAATTTTATCTGATATATTTACATCAGAAGAGATTCACGCAATTATTAATGAGGACAGTGATAAAGATTATCTATACTTTAATAATATTGTTACAAAATTGTAAATAATTGTGTTTATTTTTGTATAAATTTTTTCAAAGAGGCTTAGTAAATTTATAAAGTGCTAATTTTGTGCATTTCTAGTCGTTTTAGCGTTAAAATAACCTTATTTTCCCTTAAAAACGCATTAAAAAGCCCCAATAAGGCAGGTAATGGATTTGGCGCCAAATTTGGCGACTTTCTCCCACCTTGGCAATTTTTTTGGCGACCTTGGCGAGAAAATCCTTATATGGGATATACCAAATATGGAAGCTGTAAGTTGATTGGTTAACCACTTTCTAGAGTTTTCTCGAAAAATCTGGGTTCCATGGAACAGTATATAAGGAGCGCTTCCTCGCCAAGGCGGTCAGTTCAGTTTAGTCTGTGATCAGAGTCGGTCAGCTTGCATTGAGCCTCTTCGAAAGAGACTTGCTTTAAGTGTTATTGCTATACAGTTTGTACTGTGGATTTGCTATTGACAGCTGTTGTTTAATCTGTGTTTACTGTTTGAATTGAAGCTGATACTTGGTTTATAGACCTGCATTTTTCTGGAATTTTCTGTGAATAAATTACTGAATTTTTGTACGTTTGACCTTTCATTCTCAGACAACTCACGAACCCCCAAGTACGCAACATTTCTGGTGTCAGAAGCGGGATTGTCTGTGAATGGTTATAACTAGAGCTATGGAGGAACAGATGAAGAAACTTCTAGAAAGCTTAGCTACCCAGATGAATGAAATGAAAGAAGGGCAAAGAGAAATGAAGGAAGGACAAAGAGAGATGAAAGAAAGTATGGAAGCATCGCAAAGAGAGATGAAAGAAAGTATGGAAGCATCGCAAAGAGAGATGAAAGATAGCCTGAGTCAAGAGATGAAAGAAATGAAGGCAGCACAAGAGAAAATAGAAACAGGACAAAGGGAAATGAAAGCAGCTCAGGAAAAGATGGAAGCCAGTTTGACCGAAGAAATTAAATCTAATCAAGATGAGATGAAGAGAGAGCTTTCAACGGCAAAAGAATCGATAGAGGGTAAATTAACGGTGATGGAAAATAGAATGGATGGAATAGAAGAGAAAGTTCTAAAGATAGAAGAGAGTTTTGAAGAGAAAGCTATGAAGATAGAGGAAAATGTAATGAAAGTAGAAAAGAATTTTGAAGAGAGATTTATGAAGATAGAAGAGAATTTTGAGGAGAAATTTAAAGAAAACTTTGATCAAGAGCTGAAAGGAAGGATTTCAGAGATAGAAAGCAAGTTTAAGAGAATGGAGGAAGATCTTGAGAGAAAAATGAAAGAAGAGTGGAGCGGAGAAGTAATAGGGAATGAACTGCAGAGCAAGATTCGGAATCTCGAAGATAAGTTAGAATCCATGCCTCAGGAAACTGAAAAGAAAGAGAGAAGAATCCAGAATCAGGAATTTATTAAGCTATCCACCTACGACGGCAGTTCCTCCTGGCATGTATATAAAACGCAGTTTTCCATCGTAGCTGAAGCTGAAGTCAGTCCACTTAGCAGCAGCATTACGGGGAGATGCAGCCGAGATACTGAGAAATGTTACTAAAGAAGAAAGGAACGACTTCGAGGCCTTGATTAGAGCACTGGAGCTACGGTTCGGAGAGAAGTGTTCTAAGGACTATAGTCGCCTCCAGCTAAAGTCCCGTTACCAGAAAGCGGGCGAAAGTTTGCAAGAGCTGACAGCGGACATTCAGAGATTGTCACACCTAGCATTCTCAGACTGTCAAGCTGACACTCGAAACGACTTAGCTCTTCAGTACTTTATCGATGCTGTTCGGGATCCAGAAATTCAAAAAGCGCTGAGACTCTCCAACATCAGAGACGTAGAATCAGCTTTAGGCTATGCGCTTAGGATAGAGGCAGCCCAACAAGCCTCCCGTAAAGACCGCCATACCATAAGAGCAGTCTCATTAAATGATACGCCTGCTGATGAGAATGAAATGAAGAGAAGTTTCGCAGATATCTTAAAGAGATTGCGCAGCCTGGAAAATAATATAGAAAAAAAAGATCGGAAGATAAAGTGCTGGGGCTGTGGAGGGGATGGTCATGTGAAGAGGAACTGCCCTGTACGACCAACTATAGGAAATCGCCCGGCTTCAACATCACTGCAGGGAAACTAAGAGGAGGCCATCTCGCGGGGCGGAGGTTGCCTAAAATTAAAGAGCCCCAATTTACAGTATTTCATGTTTCATCGATGAGTGGCGGCGATAATGGACTTCACGTCTATGGCCAAGTTAAAAACACCGCCTGCCGGATGATTCTGGACACGGGAGCCAACGTGACCATCATTAGAACGGATTTGGCTCAAGAACTAAAAGAGAAGATAATCTGGACTCCGCCCTGCGTTAAACTCCAGACTGTGACCGGAGACGAAATCAAAATATATGGAAAAATGAACTTGGCCATCACTTTTGGGAATGCCAGTTACCATCATATGGCATATGTGGCTGATATAAGAGATCCTTTAATCATTGGAATTGATTTCCTGAGAAAATTTAACTTTCAATTGGACTTCAAGAATAATGAACTGCATTCGAGTTCGGAAGACATCGCTGTGTTCAACACTGAAAATCAAGACATTTAGACAATTTGCCAGATAACAGCCAAGTCTGAAATTTCCATCCCTCCGCACACAGAGACAATAGTTTCAGGAACACCACCTACAAAGCAATACTTCCGCTATGGACTGATTGAATATCCGAATACCGACAATAGCCTGAGAGGAGTTCTGGTAACTTCATCTCTAGTTGATCTCTCAAAGAGTACTATTCCTGTGAGAGTCGCAAACATCAGCGATAAGGTCCGGACAGTGAAGAAGGATGAGGTGTTAGCAACCTGCACTCCTGTTACATGCATCAACCGCCCCACGCAATCAACCGCATCCAAGTCTTCAGAACAATTAATAACGGAATTACTAAAGAATGCAGAGTTAGGAAAGAAACAGAGATGTGCTGCGGAGAAGCTACTCCAAGAATTTAAAGACCTTTTTTTCTCGAACACCTGAAGACGTCGGGAGAACGAACATCACCCAGCACAGAATTGATACAGGAAATCATCCTCCAATCAAACTACATCCAAGAAGATTTCCATTTGCTAAACAGGAAGAGGTCACTGAACTTCTAAATGAAATGCAGCACAATGACGTCATCGAGCCATCAACGAGTCCTTGGGCCTCTCCCATAGTACTGGTGCGAAAAAAGGATGGTTCAACAAGATTTTGTGTGGATTAACGTCGTTTGAATGACATCACGAAGAAAGACAGTTACCCTCTTCCCAGAATTGACGACACATTAGACACACTTGCTGGCAATAAATGGTTCTCGACTTTGGATCTGAAGAGCGGTTACTGGCAAGTAGAGTTACATCCTGATGATCGTGAGAAGACTGCATTCACCACGGGACAAGGACTGTGGCAATTTAAAGTTATGCCATTCGGATTATGTAATGCACCTGCCACCTTCGAACGCCTGATGGAGACAGTGCTGAAAGGACTTTCCCATGAAGCCTGTCTGGTGTATTTGGATGATATTATCATTGTGGGGCGCACCTTTGAAGACCATCTTCGAAATATCCGAAAGGTGCTGGAGAAACTCAGAATGGCTAACCTCAAGTTGAATCCAGGCAAGTGTAACTTGTTCCGTCGTGAAGTGAGCTACCTCGGCCATATCATCTCTGCCGAAGGTGTGAGAACTGATCCTGAGAAGATCTCAGTCGAGAACTGGAGTCGCCCTGAAAATGTACACAAACTACGAAGTTTCCTGGGGTTATGCACTTACTACAGGAAGTTTGTCAAGGGTTTCTCAAATATTGCCAGACCACTCCACAAGCTGACGGAAGCCAAACAGAAGTTCCTGTGGACAGATGAATGTGAAAAAGCTTTCAAGTGACTTAAAGAGGCCTTAACATCATCGCCTATCTTGACGTATCCACAGCCCGACAGACAGTTTATACTTGATACAGATGCCAGCCATGAGAGTGTCGGTGCTGTTCTGTCGCAGGAATTTGATGGTCAAGAACATGTCATTGCCTATTGGAGTAAATGCCTGTCTAAACCAGAGCGAAATTACTGTACCACCAGGAAAGAGCTACTCGCCATCGTAAAAGCCATAGAACATTTCCATCATTACCTCTATGGCAGAAGATTCCTGCTCCGGACTGACCATGCATCTTTAACGTGGTTGCTCCAGTTCAAGAACCCGGAAGGACAGATTGCCAGGTGGATACAACGCCTGCAGGAATATGACTTCGAGATACGTCATCGTAAAGGGACTCTACATGGTAATGCAGATGCCTTGTCACGGAAGCCCTGCTCGGAAAGCTGCAAGTACTGCTCTAGAGCGGAACAGAAATACCTGCCGATAAATCCGGTTGCCTGCCAAGTTACTGTCTCAACACCATCAGATCAAGATCCCGATCCATGGAGTGACGAAGAACTTAGAAAAGCCCAGTTGGAAGATCCTGACATAAAGCCAATATTACAGCTGAAGGAGACGACCAGCAACAGACCTATCTGGCAGGACATTTCCAGATTTAGTCCCATTACGAAAAGTTATTGGGCACTTTGGGACTCTCTTCATATCAGAAACGGCGTATTATACAGAAAGTGGGAATCTGATGATGGGAAAAGCTTCAGATGGCAGATTTTATTACCAAGATCAAAAATTCCAGCTGTTTTAGAACAACTGCATAGTAGCTCTACCGGAGGCCATTTTGGGGTAATGAAGACTCTGCAGAAAGTTCGGGAACGCTTCTACTGGTGCAAGGCAAAGGAGGACGTGGAGAAATGGTGTAAATCCTGTGATGCTTGTGCAAAGGCCCGCAGAAACGAAGTCGAGGTAGACTGCAACGGTATAACGTGGGAGCACCATTCGAACGGATTGCAATCGACATCTTGGGTCCTTTGCCACTGACCTCCAGTGGAAATAAATACATCCTCGTCGTGATGGACTATTTCACCAAGTGGCCTGAGGCATATCCCATTCCCAATCAAGAGGTATGCACAGTCGCAAGAGGTCCTAGTGCAGCAATGGGTGTCAAGGTACGGCACGCCCCTACAACTTCATACCGACCAAGGTAGGAACTTTACCTCTGATGTTTTCAAAGGACTGTGTCAACTACTCGGCATAGACAAAACCCGGACAACACCCTTACATCCCCAGTCGGACGGCATGGTCGAGAGGTTCAATCGTACCATCCTGAAAAACCTCTCACTTCTAGTATCAAGGAACCAGCAAGATTGGGACTTGAAGTTGCCATTGTTCCTGCTGGCTTATCGAAGTGCTGTCCATGAAACCACCGGCTATACTCCAGCCCAGATGCTGTTCGGACGTGAACTTCGTCTCCCTTGTGATCTCCTGTTTGGTTGTCCACCCGAGGCGCCTTCATCGCCCGAGGAGTACATCCAAGATCTTCAGGCACGATTTGAGGACGTACACAACTTCTCTCGGGAACGGATTAACATGGCAACGGAGAAAATGAAGACAAGGTACGATCTAAAGGCTACACAATATGAGTTCCAGGAAGGAGAGAAGGTCTGGTTGTGGAATCCTGTTCGACGCAAAGGACTCTCTCCCAAGTTACAGTGCAACTGGGACGGACCATACACAGTCTTAAAAAGGCTGAATGATGTAGTGGTGCGGATCACTAAAACACCTTCATCAAAACCGAAGGTGGTGCACTATCACAGGCTAGCCAAATACCACAATTACCGGTAATATTAAAATTAAAAATGTAAATACTGATAAAATTTGCGCATGCGCACTGTAAATATTTGTACATATTTGTGAATTTTGTAGATATTTCCCACTTAATTTATATTTCTATGTTATCTTTATGTGCAACTTAGTTCTTGTATTTTAGATTGTGTAAATTTGTTTAGTTTCGCCTCTTGACCAAGGGTTGCACTGCCCGGGACGTGCAGTGCTTGGGAGGGGGGCAGTGTTACAAAATTGTAAATAATTGTGTTTATTTTTGTATAAATTCTTTCAAAGAGGCTTAGTAAATTGATAAAGTGCTAATTTTGTGCATTTCTAGTCGTTTTAGCGTTAAAATAACCTTATTTTCCCTTAAAAACGCATTAAAAAGCCCCAATAAGGCAGGTAATGGATTTGGCGCCAAATTTGGCGACTTTCTCCCACCTTGGCGATTTTTTTTGGCGACCTTGGCGAGAAAATCCTTATATGGGATATACCAAATATGGAAGCTGTAAGTTGATTGGTTGACCACTTTCTAGAGTTTTCTCGAAAAATCTGGGTTCCATGGAACAGTATATAAGGAGCGCTTCCTCGCCAAGGCGGTCAGTTCAGTTTAGTCTGTGATCAGAGTCGGTCAGCTTGCATTGAGCCTCTTCGAAAGAGACTTGCTTTAAGTGTTATTGCTGTACAGTTTGTACTGTGGATTTGCTATTGACAGCTGTTGTTTAAGCTGTGTTTACTGTTTGAATTGAAGCTGATACTTGGTTTATAGACCTGCATTTTTCTGGAATTTTCTGTGAATAAATTACTGAATTTTTGTACGTTTGACCTTTCATTCTCAGACAACTCACGAACCCCCAAGTACGCAACAATATATTTTGTATTACAATAAATAATATTTTCTTTTACTTAATTTTTAAATATTCAGTATATTTCTTTTTTAACGTGAATAATAACTGTAATTTAGAGCTTTCACAAAGTTGTACGCTCTCAATAAACATGTTACTGCGTTTTAATAAAGTAATAAAAAGTTCAATCAAAAGACAAATGTAAAGTCATTAGTACCTAAGACGGTCATAAGAAGTTTTATTTATTTATTTATTTTTTTTTTTGGAAGTGTTGCACCCATTTTATATTTATGCACTTTTTGGCAGTATTACTAGACATATTAAGCTACGTTATATATTTTTTCTGTGATTGTACCTCAGTGTGAACGTAGGAATAAAATATTGAAATTTTTTTTTTTATTTTTTATTAATAGTAAATACGATAGAAAAACTCTGCAAAAAATATATAATGTAGACTAATATTTTGTCTAACGAACAGTTTTTGTTTCATTAGTATAGCTGTAATAGTTTTCATAAAAATCAATTTTAAAAATTACCCCCTCTAGCGTCTATTTTATCCATTATCTCCAGAACGCAGCGAGATGAGAGGCTGAATTTGTGTCAATGGTAGTTTTATATCTCGCAGATGTTACCACACGAGTCAGTTTCAAAATACCTTTCTGGGGCCGCTGACCCTACCTTATCCTGCTAGACCCTTTATAATTTTATTACTATTAATTATATTATAAAAAATATACCTAAAATTAATTGTTAGAAATTTAATTAAATTTAACATTTAATAAGTTTTAATGGTTCTACTATATTATCATTTGATTCCAATAAATACAATAAATTAAATATATATATATTTCCCTTTCAAAATAACTAATAAATAAAAAGTAAATAGTATACAGTTAGTCCTGTTCTTATAAGAACAGGATTCGACAAGGATTTATTTAACAAAACTGTATTAAGTGTACTTTTTTTTATATAGGAATTTTGCTAGTGCTCGGATACTTTTGCTGCCGACTGTAATAGCCATTGCTAAAGGATGTAGACGATTGAAATGAAAATAAATTTAAGAAAATGAAAAAATAAAAATCAATGGATAAAATTAAAAAATAAATAATTCGAAAAATTCAAATTAAAAAAAAAAAAAAAATGTCGATGAAGTACACTTCTACAGTATCTAAGATACCCCTCTACCAAGTTTTGTTTTTCTGCGACCAGTAGCTTGAGCTCCAGCACAGTGTGTACACAGTCAGACATTTGCCTTTATTTACACAGATTTATTTATTTCCCAGTTACTGATATTTGTCTGGCGCATAATGTCCTTTTTTGGAACTTATGCCAAAAAACATCACCCAATTAACCAACCCAGTTACTGAATTTTTACTTGCTATCCAAATAAATACTTTTACACGTATACGTATTTTCCCGTAACTTTCGGCGTATAAGCCGCAGGTAAGATATGTCATTCCTTCACCAGGAATTTTATTTAGCTAAAAAATGTATCTTTTTTCGAATAAACAGCTCGTACAAATATAACTTCTTTTGTCAATTAAAATTTCTGGTGTAAAACGGACATATCTTACCTGCTGATTATACTCCGAAAATTACGGTACTTATCCTTCCTCTTGAAGATTTTTTTTCTTTTTTTAATCGTTTCTGAACTTTTAGAAAAATAAAGCTACAGACACAGATAATCGAATTTTCTGTTGTCCTGTAAGTCATTTTGCTGTATAAAAAGAATTTGAGTACTCTTATAATGACATTTTATGATTCTTAGTTTTATTTTCTTTAGAGAAACGGTGGAGAATATGGTAGGTTTAGTTCCGTTTGAGGCGGTCATGGAAAATTCTCCCTTTTCAGGCGTTGGGGTGAAAAGGATTGTTGGTTATTCCCGTATCAGGCGGTGGGAATAGCGGTGGGACTACCGTTGGCTTAACAGGCGCGCATGTCTGTAGCCAATACGACCTGATTGAGTTGATAAGAAAGCGATTTAAATACAATATAAGAAAAATCAAAATTTATTTTTGAAGTGAAAACTTCTTTAGGCGCGTTGAGCACTTTTGGGTGAACAAAAATCATTGAATTCGCGTCATCGTCAGCAAACGCTTTTCATCCTTGTATGATACAATTAATGTATCATTCAATCAACTTGCTAATGTGAAGTGTTAATAATTATATACTGTATATTGTTTTAAAATCTGGTGCGGCTCTACACGACTTCTCTCATCTCCGGGCACTGTCTCTATTGCAGTTAGACCTCACAAAACCGTGAGAAAGCCCAAAGCTGCCATTTTTCTCACGTTTTTACAATCTGGTGCGGCTCTACACGACTTCACTCATTTCCGGACACTGTCTCTTAAAGATTGCAGCCGGAAGCGTTGCAGTTAGACTTCACAGAACCATGAGAGAGAAACACCAAAGCCGTCATTTTTCTCACATTTTTAAAATCTGGTGCGGCTCTACACGACTTCTCTCATCTCCGGACACTGTCTCTCAAAGATTGCAGCCGGAAACGTTGCAGTTAGACCTCACAGAACCGTGATAAAGGCCAAATCCTCCATTTTTCTCACGTTTTTACAATCTGGTGCGGCTCTACACGACTTCTCTCATCTCCGAACTCTGTCTCTATTGCAGTTAGACCTCACAAAACAGTGAGAAAGGCCAATGCCGCCATTTTTCTCACGTTTTTACAATCTGGTGCGGCTCTACACGACTTCTCTCATCTCCGGACACTGTCTCTTAAATATTGCAGCCGGAAACGTTCCAGTTAGACCTCACAAAACCGTGAGAAAGGCCAAAGCCGCCATTTTTCTCACGTTTTTACAATCTGGTGCGGCTTTACACGATTTCTCTCATCTCCGGCCACTGTCTCTTAAAGATTGCAGCCGGAAACGTTGCAGTTAGACCTCACAAAACCGTGAGAAAGGCCAGAGCCGCCATTTTTCTCACGTTTTTACAATCTGGTGCGGCTTTACACGAATTCTCTCATCTCTGGGCACTGTCTCTATTCCAGTTAGACCTCACAAAACCGTGAGAAAGGCCAAAGCCGCCATTTTTCTCACGATTTTACAATCTGGTGCGGCTCTACACGACTTCTCTCATCTCCGGACACTGTCTCTATTGAAGTTAGAGCAATAAATAAAATTGTAATATAATTTTTGTAGTAGTAGTTTATATTAATGAATAAAAAAACACTTCATTTAAAAGTATTTCCTACACAATAAAATATTTCCTGACGATTCAAGAAATACACTCGTAATTGTTCACGTTTTCACTTCTGTCGGCACTCCCGAAGTGCAACTTTTTTTTTAAATGCTCCCCGCTAAACAATTTCCATTATTTGTCCTGGATTTTACATAGATTATCAATATAATTATTGGAAAATGCAGTTGCTACTGCCTGTGCCGAGGCTTTACGCAAAGGCACTAATTCCACTCATTTACTAAAATAATCAAGTAAAACTAAAACATATGTAAATCTGTTGGGTTTAGATAGGGGATAAGGACCGATTAAGTCGAGTCCGAGAATTTTAGGAAATTCTACTTTAATAGGAATTAATTTACTGGCCGGCCTTATATTTTTATAATTATATTGCTGGTATAAGCGACAACTCGAAACGTATTATATTGCTGGTATAAGCGACAACTCGAAACGTAAGAATTTACAGACTTCCGCATTTTAGGTAAGTAAAAAGCATCCTTGAGTCTTTTATAAGTTTTCCTAATCCCGAGGTGCCCCGAGATTGGTGAGTCATGAAACGCAAACAGTATGGCTTGTCTAAGCGATTGAAGAATGACAACTCGTAATTCTACATTATTTGAGAATAATTTGGAATAAAAGAGCAAGCCATCAATTAAAGAAAAGGATTGGGACCAGTTTACTGTAATGGCTGATTCAATTATTGAAACTGATTCTGGATCTTCTAAATACTTATATATTAACCCAAATTCGGGATCATTTTTCTGCTCCTGAATTAAATTTCAGATCCTGAGCGGTGCTCAATTTGTATATTAAAGTTAGATAATTTTAAAGCCCATCATATCATACGAAAGGTTTTTTCTAGTAGTTAAACGAGTTAAGGCCGCATGATCTGTAATGACTGTTATTGGGAGCTGCGTGAAATATAACCTAAATCCCAATAACCTAATCGCTAAATTTTTGGAGGCCTCAGAGCACCGCTAAACATTCACGTTCAGTAACCGGGTAGTTTCTTTCTGCAGTATTAAGCGTGCGGGACACATACGCTATAGGACGTCCTTTTTGACTTAAAACGGCACCAATGCTGTAGGACGAAGCATCTGTTTCAATTTGAAATGATATGTTATAGTTAGGATGAGCTAGCACAGGAGAGGCGATAAGGATTTCTTTTAACTTATCGAAAGCTTGTTGGGCTTTGTTTGACCAATTAAATTTAATTCTTTTCCTTTTCAATTTAAAGAGCGGTTCGCATATGTGTGCAAAGTTAGGTATAAATTTGCTATACCAGACACATATGCCTAAGAATCTAGAAATTTGCTTTGAAGTCGTGGGGGGAAGGGGTTGTCATGTCTAAAACTGGCTGAACTTTTTCATCATCTACAGAAATTCCAGCAGGCGTTATTCTGACGCTTAGATTTCGATTTAATTTCTTGACGTGCAAAATGGCACTTAGAAGAATTGAGAGTTAAACCTGCATTTTGCAGTAAGGAAAAAACAGTTTTTAAATGATGCAAATGTTCATTAAAAGAAGAGGAAGTTATAATTATATCATCAAGATAAACGTGGACAAATTTATTTAAAACTGGTTTAAGGATAACCTCCATAGCCCTCTGAAAAGTTGCGACGGCTCCTGAACATCCAAAAGGCATTCGTTTAAAGCCAAACGCGCCATGTTTAGTGATAAATGCAGTCTTTATTATATCATCCGGCTTCATTGCAATTTGGAAATAACCCGACGTAAGGTCTAGCGTTGACATAAAGTTAGTGGTGGTGATATGCGCTAGCAGATCATCGATTATAGGCAGAGGATAATGAGTTATCGAGTTAAGTTTTCGGTAGTCAATTGTAAAACGCCAACCTTCAGAATCAGTATTGGCTTTACCATTTTTCTTATGGCACAAGACAACCGGCGAGGCGAATGGAGAAGTTACTGGCATTATAATATCGTTTTGCAGCATTTTATTAATATGCCAATCTATAATTTCTTGCTTGGCATGATCATATCTATAAGGTTTACTAAAGACTGGTTTGTTATTACCGGTGTCAATTTCATGACAGACGACATGCGTCAACCCGGGCGTATCCGAAAACAAAGATTTAAACTGATTAAGAAAATTAACAAAATGAGCTTTTTCAACATCATTGAGGGCACTCTCCGCGAGATTAATAATCAATTCTGTCGGCTCGACAGTTTTAGGCCATTTTGAATCATCAATATACAAAGATTTATTAGCAGAGTTTAACTCGACGTTATTTGCCTTCATGAAATACAACCCGATAATGCATCCCTAACAACACATCTTCTCCGAAAGGCATCCTGAGGATGTCCTGTGGATAAAAGGAAAATCCTATGGGCCTCCTCAGGATGTTCTTCGGACAAGTGTGCTGTTAGGGATGGGTGTTGGAGATTGTCAATGACATGAAATGACCAAACTGTGGTTAAGTGATGTATTTGAATTTTTAGATTGACTTCACCCCGATTAATGCAGGCCTGGCCTTGAGCAGTTGTAACATTTAAGGTAGAACGTTTTAAAGGTTTTAAAGAGAAGTACTTAGCGCACGTTTCGTAAGCTAAAAATGAACATTCGGCACCTGTGTCAAAAAATGCAGGAGTTACGATATCATGCAGTACAACATTTAAATTAGGTAAGTCCACCAGACTGATGCAAATAGTTTGTAGGCAGGTGGAGGTGACTGAATCATTCAGTGGTTGTTGACTCTCCTCGCAAGAGCCACTTACTAATTTAACTGTCGGCGTAGGTTATTGCGAGAATTACGAAACTTTCTGTCGTTTGTATTATTTCTAGAAAAGTTTTTGGTTGAATTTGATTGAAACGACCATTTCGAGAATGCTGAAAGTTTAGTATTACGCCTTGGCTGTGGCGCTGAATGATATTACTGAGGGCAATTGAAATTTGGATTTTGAGAGGGGGGGGGCGAAATTTTCACGCCTTACAATTTGAGCATTTGCATTATCCCGCTGGTGATAAAAGTTATTTTCAGGCTTTGGAGGGTGACGTTCCTGATATTTAGCCATAGTTTGAAATAAACTATCATAAGAAGCGACAGGTTTAACATCCAAATAATCCTGAATAAGAATAGTGAAGAGCGGGGTAATAATTTCAAGCACTGTAGCAAAAGATAAAATTAAGTCCAATTGCTTGATTATATCCAGTTTACGTAATAAAAAGGTAGTGGGCTTATCATAAAACGGCATTTTAGTCGTGTAGAGCTCTTGGCACAATTTAGCTGCATCAGTAATTGAAGAAAATGAGTTTTTGATATTAAGCTTTAAGTCAACATAAGTAGGGTTTTGGCCGAGAGCACGAGAGGCGACATTGTCAAACCACAGTTTTGCATCTCCCTGTAGGGAGTACTTGAGAAGATTAAACTTATCTGTATTTTCAATTTTAGACAGTTCAAAATCTTCCTCAAGTTGAGTAAAGAATTCAGTTACATCATTTGTACCCGTGAAATAAACTCTAGTGAGGTGGGGGTGGGATGAAGGGTATCGAGCAGATCAGAGCGCCAATGTAGGGTTTGCATGGTTGCAAACTCCATCTTAATTAACTAATTAATTAACTAGTTACTAAATAGGTAACTGAAGGGCACGAGACTTGGATATAAATTATAAATCAGCCTTTTATTTGAACTTAAATCGGGGGGGAGGGGATTATTTGTTCCCGGAACTCAATCAAGTAATTCAATAAATGACCAATTTAGAGAAATATAGAGCTTAAATCTCACCCAGCAGAAGTAGTGGACAGTTAGAGAACACTGCTCTTAGTTGACTTTCTGAACTATGCTCACTCCAGAATTGGTGGCAGGATTCCTTTGTCCGGCAATTCCTTTCGCGCAACGTCCAATCTATCTACACACTGTAACACTCGCCAACTTAGAAAACTCCACTATTGGATAACTTCGTACTAGCATAAGAATCTCGCCTCATCCACACCACACTTTCTACAACAATACCTCGATATTTATTCTTAATCCAACTACCTCCAATCACTTCACTCAGCAAAACTTCAAAAACCTGTTCATATCCACTTCACACTTATTAAGTGAGCAAGTTATTTTCCCCGTTGCAGCTCTATGCCGACGCAAAATCATCCCGACTTAACTTCCCCGACCGTTTGCGTCGACCTTCCTAATCTCCCAACTATTGCGTCACCGGGAGTCGCTGGATCCAGCTCACTTTTAAAACTGTGGTGACCTTCCATGGTCTCAACCTTACAAGTGTACTCCTGCAGTTTTGCTACGGCACCTGGAAAACTCAGAGAATTTGAAAATCTATTAAAAAACAGGGAAAACTCAGGGAATTTTCAAAATTTATTGCAAAATCAGGGAAAATTCAGGGAAATTTGAAATTTTTTGGAAAAACATTGAAAAAATTTTTCATAATCAAATATTTTTAAAATTTCTAGTGCTTTATAATGAATCAATTATGTTTTTTTTTTCCCCAACTATAGTAAATTAATAAAATTAATATACCCTAAATATGTTCAATTAACCTTAGCAACCCTGTCCTGTCTATTTCTTATTTCTTATGAATTTTTTGTATTTATTTCAAAAGATGAGATTTTTGACAATTAAAATAATAATAATAATAGTCTGGTGTGGCACACTCACGACCTTCTCTTACCTTATATTTAAATTCCATAAAGGTAGATTGCATATTGCAGAGTAAGATAATAAGTATATTAAACCATGTTAAAAAGAATTCAGACTAGGTTTAGCAACAGTTTTACTTGATAAATATTTCTGTTTTTTTTTTTTTTTTTTTTTTTTTTTTTTTGGGGGGGGGGGGCTACCGTTTGACTGTAATACATACATTTACATAGAATTCAAGGCTATTATTAAATTTAAACGTTTATTCTGAATTATTCAGACAACTTGTACCTGCACCATACCTCGAAATTTATCATTAATGAAACTATTTAAGTATCAACCTCATATGAACTTCAAAGTACACCATTTGAGTTGCTGCAATCATTTGTTTTTAATTTACACTGATAACAGACATACACAAAAATCAATCGTTAAAAACTTGACTTTAGTATACAAAAAAAAAAAAAAAAAAAGAGATTGAAAATTTTTCTTAAAAAATACATTATTTACCATATGAGTATGAGGAATTAATTTTCATTCATGAGCAGTTTTCCTGGACATGTTGAAGTATAGTAAAGCACTTCTATCAATAACATAACACACAGCCCGATCTGAAATACACTTCCAACAATTTCAATGTATAGTTCCATTATATTCTAGTTCTTCTGAGTAGCCCTGTAAACGAATGATGCATAATTATCATACCATTAAGAAACATGCTTTTTTGCATATAAAAAAATATATGTTCATTTCCTTTTGTTTAGAGCAGTCTGTTAGATCTTAAATTGTTCCTACCGTTAATTTCGCCCATAGGTGAATTCTCTTGGATGCTCTTATACCCGAACCATTTTCTTGATCTCAACAAAAAGCTTAGTGTAGTATCTGTATATGATACTCTTGTAGATATGATCGTATATGATATACATAAATACCAAATTTGGACTTCCAGCTGCTATTTGTTCTTGAGATATGCTGATAACACACACACAGACCAACCGCTAAAAATCTGTTTTTCAAATTGAGGGGACCTCAAAATGCGTAAGAAAAACTCAATTTCAAAATTTGATCCTTAAACAATACTTTCTCTACCCATATTTGTTTATTTTCAATAATTATGGGTAAGAGAAAGTAAATAATGTGCTTATTAAAGGTATTATTATTATATTTTATTTGTTTTCTACTATAATTTTTTCTTTTTTCTTTTACCATTATCTGATAGTTTAATGCATGTTTAATTTTTAAAATGTTGCTACTCTATAAAAATTATTTAAGGAAATAAATAATTTTTACTTAAAATAAATAAATAAATAAATAAAATAAAATCTGATTTTGCATTTTTTACTCACAATTGTCAAAAGCTAAAGCAGCTAAAAAGAACCTACAAAATTTATTTCGAAGCCAAACTAGTTCGTATTTCCAAAAGTGAGTTCTTTATCCTCCACCGCCTGAAATGGGACAATTTTCGTGTACCGCCTCAACAGGGAATGCCTGAATTCGCCATCACCATATGATGGAATAGTTGGGTAAGATGGAATGCCGTTATATCTCATCTGTACGATGCTGCAACCTATCGGAAAGATATCAAACGTCTTCACTGAACATAAAATATGAACGGTGGGTCACTTGTGTCAATGAGAAGAGCAATTTTTTGGTCATACAACTTGTTTGATTTATCAAGATTCAAACTTTTTTAACGTGTGTGTGTAGGTAAGTACAGAGATATGTCATAGGTAAATAGACACCATAATTTTTAAACAATGTTATTTATTTCATAGTATCTACTAGATGCAAAAACAAAATATGTACGTTAGAACTTAGTTGAACCCCTGCTTGCTTTTTTAAAAGCCTTTACTCGGTCTGGCATGGAGGCAATGAGTTCTGCTATCTCAGCTTGAGGAATTTTAGTCCACTCCTCACGTAAACATTGCAAAAGTTCTTTGCGGAAATTAGGTTGTCGTGAACGTCGCTTAACTGCATGATCGAGCAGAGCCCATACGTGTCCTATGGGGTTCATATCCGGTGACTGACTGGGCCGTGGAAGCTTTCGAATGCCGTGTTTTGCTTCCCATTCTTTGGTCCTTTTAGCCGTATGGCAAGGAGCGCCATCTTCCACAAAAAACGTCAATAATTTATTCAGTACCCCACCTGAAGATATTGGCAAAAGCTCCTTCTCCAGTATGGCAATGTATTTTTCCCTATTAACATTACCCACACATTCCACTAGCTCTGATTTTACAGTGCTCCAAATCGCACCCCACACGAGAATGGAAAATTCGCCATGCTTTACAGTTAGTTGTACTCGATTTAGGTTAAATTCTTGTTTGGGTTGTCTCCAGATCGATATGCGTCCGTTACATGAAAACTGAGTAAAAGTGGGCTCATCTGAGATGGCATACTGCCAAAATGTCAAATAATGTTTGAACATTGCAGTTGCTCATTCTTTTCTTTTCTTAATATTGGCTGCAGTAAGAAGAGGTTTGCGTCTAGAAGCTCTCCCATGATATCCTAACTTATGAAGATATCTGATAGCTATACGGCGACTCACATTAAGCTGTGTTCCCACATCTGCAGTCTTGTAACGGGGATTCTTTTCGACGATCCTTTTGGAAGCCCTCAATTGACGTGCTGTTGGTCCAGGTCTACTTTAACGGGGTTTAACAGGGATTTTTTTGCTCAGTTTCGAATTGCACAATCACCCGATTGACAGTTGAGAGAGGAATCTGCAGCTTTAAGGCGATTTGCCTTTGCCTTCTACCAGCTTCATATTGCCCACTTATTCCCCCTCGTTGAAAATCACTCAAATCTTTTGAATCAGGGTTTCGATGCATATTTTAAGAGCTTGACAATGTGTTACTTTATACAAACCTGCAAAAAAAAAAAAAAAATATATCAGTTGTTACCTCGAAATTCATTAATGTTCATAAAATTCAGAGTGTCTATTTACTTATGACATGTCTCTGTATATTACGAATTTTGTAATCTATTTACGAAGCAGTAAAATGAGTGAAAACCTACTGTCATTTCTGGTCAGGAAATTGAATCAGTTTGTATGTATAGTCTGATTCCCATGAATTTATCTTATCAACAGGTAGTTGAGGTTGATTTATTCTCTAAGTTAACGATTCGGGTAATATGGAATACCAACTATTCCATATTATTTGCAATTTTTGTAAAACTTGAATGTTGATCAATTTTTCAATATTGTTTATTTTCAATAATAATTTTGAAATAAAATGTTTTTATTGAAATTATTCATAATTTTCTGTAAAAATGCTACGCTATTCCATATTATCCTCTAAAGAATTGGGTATTCCATATTCTCCTTCATCACTATTACCTGCTTGGTCATCACTATTACCTGCTAAATAGTTTTTTTTTTAATTTCCCTTAATCAAAAACTTTGCAAGTAAAGTTTATTTTTGTGACATAAAACCATCAAAACGCCTTAACAATTGAAAATTTGCAACAGTCGAATCCACAATGATCTGAAATACTTCAGTTTATTAAGGTGAGCTCAAATAGACATGGTATTCCATATTCGCCTACTTTCGTCAATGTATTATTTATCTTTCTCTAATATACAATCAATTATTGGTCAAGTGTTGTAGTGGTGCAGGGATTAGAAACATCTGACTACGCGAGGGTCCTAAGCCTGAGTGATATGCCCTCCGATGGGAGGAGAATCTGCCTAAGTGGGTTCTAGTCAGTATTCATTCGAAAACCATGGAAAACTCCAAACGGCTAGGGCAATGGTTAAGTAACTTTTCTCAAAACTCTTAGATTTTGGAACAAATCGTTATTCATAAATTTTTAATGTTTCTTTCAAACTTTCATTTAATCTCTGTTATACTATATACAGTAGAACCTCTTTTTACTCGTAAAAAAAGTTGCTGTCCTGCAAAAAAGTTTGTTATTGAAAATTTATGTGATAAAGATTCTTTTTTTATTACAGTCGGTAACAAAAGTGTCCGAATACTAGCAAAAATTCCTATGTAAAAAAAGTACACTTCATACGGTTTTGTTAAATAAATCCTTGTCGAATCCTGTTCTTAGTCAGTGTAGGAACATGATTCGATAAGGATTTATTTAACAAAACCGTATGAAATGGACTTTTTTTACATAGGAATTTTTGCTAGTGTTCGGACACTTTTGTTACCGACTGTACTTTGACTGCAGTCTGGGCTCAAGGAACACCAGTAGACTTGCGATACATGACTTTATTTTAATCCCAATCATGGCAAGAGACAGTAAAAGGCAATGGACAGTTCATATTTTGTAAACTGGCTGGGTAACGGAACTCTGCGGTCCCGTACCGCGGGTACGGAAATCGGTTGAGGCTTCACATGACGATGTTGAGCGAACTCGTCGTTACTTAATTTTCGGATCCGGTGACCGGTGGCCGGTGTAACTTCGTTAGACAATTGTTGTCACAGGAGAACTCAAGAAAACCTTCATTTTTGGCGTGTTTCCTCTTTTATAGCCATAATTTTGGCATGTTTCTGGCGTAACCATTGTTATATTATCTAATGACGCAATGCTTCTTTGTGTCCTATTGGCCAAGGATTTCGCGCGGCTAGACAAGGTGGCGCTTACAATCGCCAAGTCATAAACAATCATATTTATAACCATTGCATATGGATATGACATAAGTAATCAAATTCTAATTTTCATCAATTATTACCCAGTCACAGTCAGAAATCTTAAACCTCATCTATAAACACCATTTAACTTATTTATGGAATATTTCAGGCATCAAATGCTCATTCAATTTAAATTATTGACTTGATTATTCATTTTCGAATGATCGCGATTACGGAATTTCGTTTTTTTTACTGCCTAATATGAGATTTCCTTTAAGTCATTTTGAAATATTAATTTAAAATATGAAAATAATACCCTAAAATACAAAAATATTTTTAAATATAAAAATACTAATTTAATTCTTACCTATTTTTCTATACTATTGAGGTGATTGATTACCGTTCTGTTTTTATAAATGAACTGGAAAAACGCAAATCTTTAAAAAAAAAAAAAAAAAAAAAAAAAAAAAAAATTCTTGGAAGAAGCCGCAGAAAAAGAAACAGAAACTTTTATTTGACTTGAGAATATAAAGTGGCTTTAAAATAAAATAAAAATTAATATATTGACATTTAACTAAAAGATTGCGTTTAACTAGAGGATGAATGAAGTGTACTGTAATTAGTTACATTGCTTTTAAAATATATATTATTTATTATCGTCTTTTGTTTAGGTGTTTATGATATTATATTATTTCTCATTGTTATTATTTACTTAATGAGTGATTATAGAAGAATTATTAATTGCCTAAAATAAAATTTAGCGAAGTGATACCCCAAGTCTAATGAGTAATTAACAAATTAATAAATAATCTAGAATTCTTTCAAATATTACAATATTTTCGCACTGTAAGTAAAAAAAAAAAAAAAAGAAAAAACTGAATTGTCTTAAGTTATTATTATTTTCTAGGGATATAAATGTAATTTTGTTTAGTGAGTTGTTATTATAATTTTTTTTTCTAACATTTAACTAGAATATTTTAATTATGAATGAGAAAAAGTATATTTTAATATTTAAAAGTAAATTTATATACAAGTTATAGTTAGTTTAAAATTGAAGTACTACTTAAAGTCAAAATTAAATAATTTTAGTTTGACATATTTGAAGCATTTAAAGATCTTTACATTTTATCTTATAAGGTTAAATAAATAAATAAATAAATAAATAAAATAAATAAAAATAAAATTTCATGAATAATATGTTTAAATATCTGTGTTTTCTATCCTTTTGGGAAAATTAAATTTTCTTACAGAGTGAACTTCATAATATGTAACCTCCCTTATACTCTAACTTTTAATAATTATTAACCCATCTTTCGAAATCAATATTTTGAACCGGGTTGTAATAGTTAGAGTCAGAATTTGATTCTTATATAGAATCTTGTTTAGTTTTGCCTTTTTGCTTAGCGGAATGATAAACACTTCCAGTTTATATTTTAATATTTGTGGGTGTCTGGTACCTTTTAATATATTTTTATATTTTTAATTTTCATTATCTATCATTAGTTGCATAATTTTTTTATGTAAACATTTTGAGTTATTGAAGCCTGTTACATAGAGGTTCATAATGTCGGTTGAAGAAAATTCACGGGCTAGTACCCCTTCAAATCGGAAAATCCGAATGTAGAAAGTGGTCATGCCATTGCAGAATCTCGGAAATTATATTTAATTCATTTTGAGAGTGAGACAGGTATTTTGAGGCTTGGTTGCATACTTTGAAAGCATGTGCGTAGATAACAGGAAAGATGAATTGTGGGAGGTGAAAAATATTCACAAATACCTAAATGGAAGGGCCCTTACTCTTTATATCAACAATTGTATCGATGTCTTACTCTGGGAGGAAGTGCTTTTGTTATTAAGAGAAGAATTTACGGGGTCCCAAGCAGTTTCTATTGCCGACTTTATGAAGTAAAATTCAAACTTCGGGAAGATCTAAAAATGCATTAACAATTGAAAGTCAAAATCAGGAGGATATTGGAATTACCCTCTAAGTTAATTCTTGAAGCTTTAACCGACAGCTTACTTTTAGAATTGAGACAGCTAGGGACTGTACGTTGCCCAGAAACTTCTAATCAATGGCGAGAAATAGTTCACAAACTAATTAAAATTCAACAACTAGAAAAAATGACCAAGAAATCCGAATCACCACCAGTAAACGCCCAATTGAGTAATTTTAGGCCAGAATGGCAGACGCCGAGATTCAGGACTGATTCGTACAGTAATCGACAATGGACCTATCGTTATCCTTCTCAAAACCCCCCACCGCGAGGGTATGCACCGGTGAATACTGATAATTCACCACGGATGAATAGATCCCCACGAAACCCCTCCAATGTACATTTTCAAGGAAGGTTGCCACCGACACCGTGCCATATTTGCACAGATCTTGGAATAACAAACGCGTATCATTGGTCAAGGACTTGTCCTTTTAGAACACAAACTTCTCCTCTGCCTTTACCTCCACCTGGCTTAACTTCTTCGCAGACTCCGGCAATCATGCCAAGTAGAGGAGAAAGTCAAAACAGCGAGAATGCTGAACGTCACTGTTGACGGCTAATGGGGTCCGGACACCTCTCGCAATCACAATGACCATTGAAAACAACCCTTTAATGTGGTGACTATAAACATCTCTCTGAAAAAACTCTCCCTCTACTGTTAGATTCAGGCTGTTCGCTAACGATTATTGCTTCAGCTCTAGTGAATAAATTAAAGTTAAAAAAGGTTTGTATTTCAAACCCAATCTCTGAAAGACAAACACAAGAAGTCATTCAAATTAATCGCAAGTGTAACGTTGGGTTAAAAATAGGCAATAAAAATTTAGGCATGTACGTGATTCATGGCGATGTACCATATGTGTTGCTTGATTTACCTCACTGCGCCCTATTTAGGTTAAATATTAATTTAGTTGAGTTTACTATTTCACAAGATAGTCATAACATACCTTTAATTAATAATGATCAAAATGAGTACCAACCTTCACATTTGTCTAATCCTACATTAAAAAAGCAAAAAGTACAGAAGCCTCCGGGGAATACTGTATACCATTCTCAGGGCGCTCCACAATACTCTTCATCTCCTACAGTGACGAATCCAAATACTATTAGAACTCCCCAAGACTCGCCAACCCCCATTAGGTTAAATTCGACTACTGATGATAAATTGCCTAAGCTGTTAAGTCAATATGCTAAAGTTTTTGCTAAAACAATACATGATGTGTGTCGTATCAGAATGGAACTTTAAAAAATACACTTAAATTCTGACTTACCTATTTCTTTAAGAGCATATCGCACCTCTCCTAAAGAGGAAGCTGAAATTAAAGAGAAGGTCCAAAACTTGTTAAACGCTAAAATCATAAAAGAAAGACCTTCTCCTTACTCTCCACCTGTGACTTTAGTATATAAGCGTGAAGAAGGAAAGAAAACGAGGTTCTGTATCGACTTTCGAAAGTTGAATGTCATTACCAAAACAGATGCCGAACCCTTACCTAGAATAGATACTTTATTAGATAAATTAGCTCGAGCAAAATTTTTTTCCACATTGAATCTAGCCAGTGGATATTGGCAATTGGCATATTCCTATCCACCCAAAAAACACAGAGAAATTAGCTTTTGCAACAACTTTTGGCTTGTATGAATGGTTTGTGTTACCAGTTGGCTTAAAAAATGCACCTGTCCTATTTAACAGCACCATAAGGAGGATTTTACAAAAATATAAAATTGTTTTTGCTTGTAATTATTTCGACGATATCATTATATTTTCTGAAAATAAAGAGGAGCATATGGCTCATTTAGAGTTAAAAGGTTACAAATATTTTTAGAATCCGTGAACGTTTATAATAAATTCATTTCAAATTATGCTAAAATTCGGTATCCCTTAAATAACGTGCTTAAGAAAAATGTTCCTTATGTGTGGACTGATAAATGTGAACAGTCATTTCAAAAATTAAAAAATGCTTTGATCAAAAAACCCATTTTGAATTTGTATGATCCCAAGAAACCGTGTCATTTGTTTGTTGATGCTTCAAGACATGGAGTTGGATGTGTAAATAAACAATCAGATGAAAATGAAAAATCACACCCCATCACGTACCATTCACGGCATTTAAAAGATTATGAAAAAAATTATGCAATTACAGAACTAGAATGCCTTGTGATTATAGATGCATTCGATAAATTCTACCACTATCTACACGGACAAAAAATTATTAATCATACGGATAATGCAGCACTTATTTGGCTTAAAAATGTAAAAAATCTTATAGGACGTCTTTTCCGATGGTCATTAAAACTTAGCATGTTTAATTATGAAATAAAATATCAAAAAGGATTTACCAACCTTGAGGCCAATGAGCTGTCAAGATTACCTGATTCCCAGCATGTCTCACACCATGTCCATCTTCTTGACCTAAGCGAAATGAAAAGTATGCAACCGAAAAATGTAATTGTTAATAATAAAAAATATCTGGAAATTAATGATCTCCTCGCAACAACAACAACAACAACAAAAGTTTGCATAAGATTATTGTACTAATGTCACTAAGATTAACTTTATTAAGCAAGGCCCACACAAGATTCGGCCATCCAGGTATTAAAGAAAAAATAAATTTAATCACATCTCAAAATTATTGGCCCTCCATGAACAAAGACATTGAAAATTTTGTTAAATATTGTCATACGTGTCAAATTAATAAGAAATGTAAACAAAAAGATTTGGATTACGACAGCAGATACCTCCAACAGATAGGCCCTTTGAATGTTTGTCGTTAGACACTGTTGGTGGATTTAGTTATTATAATTCAATGAAAAAGTATCTGCATTTGATCGTTGACCATACAATTCGTTAAGTGTGGGCTTTTCCATTGAAGAGTATGACAACTGAAACTTATACGAACGATTTGAAACAAGTTTTCCAAATACAAGTACCTGAAAAATTGTTAATTGATAGAAATGCTGTTTTTACTTCATTACGCTTTAAGAAATTTTGAAGAAATTATAATGTTAAACATATTTTAACTAGCAGTTATCACCCCGAAAGAAATGGAAAAGTTGAACGTGTCAATCAAACTATTATAACTAGACTGAAATGCAAAGTAAATTTCATTTCATCTAAAGTACCTTGGACCAAATTGTTAGAGGAGGTTCTAAGCCAATATAATGCCACCCCTCATTCTGTTACAAAATTCTCACCCAGTTATTTACTGTTTGGAAACTTACCTTATGATACTTTCATTCCCAGTAATAATTATTATCCCAAGGTGGATGAAACCAGAAAGTTAGCAAAAGAACATACAATTGAAAACCATGATAGAAATAAAGTTAGATATGATGCTCGGTTTCTCCTTGCTAAATTTAAAGTTGGTGAAGAAGTATTATATGAAGAATTCCATTATCCTAATACACGAAAATTAACATACCCCTATTTCAGGACCATATAAAATTTTAAAGCAATTATCAGATATAAATTTTGAAATTGATAGACCAAATCCTCATTTCAAGAAACAATCCGAAATTGTTCATTTTTCTAAGTTAAGATATAATAATGCACAAAAGTTCAAATTAACGGCCCTCTTCACTTACCGTCGCCAGAAACCCAAGCAAATGTTATTCTATGGGAAATTTTCTTTATTTATAATTAATTAACTAATACACATTTTAAAATTCTGTTTTCCCATTCAGAAAATTCCCAACTGTTAAATTGACGGACCTTTTTTAAAAACGTGTTTTTATTTTTATTTTTAATACTTTATTTTGAAATTGCAAAATGAAAATTTTCACATATTGAAAATTCGTATTTTATAGCTTCAAAATGAAATATAATTTTTTTTTTTTAAATCTTTTTTAAAAAGGTCCGTCAATTTAACAGTTGGGAATTTGTCTGGATGTGAAAACAGAATTTAAAAACAAGTATAAGTTAATGAGTTATAATTAAAAAAAAATTCCCATAGAATAACATTAGCTTCCACTTCCGGCGACGGTGAGTGAAGCGGGCACTTAAGTCATGAGTCGGGACCTACCCCAAGCTTTTTTTTTCTGTCCTATCGCCCTGCGATGCGTTGGATGAGGACCCACTGAGTTTGGGGAAATCGGCGGGATGTCGGGAGATATACCTTCCTTTCTTCGATTCAGTTTCATGACCGTGCGATTGCATGACCGACACCCATGTTTGTGAAAATTGCAGCCCCATGAAGGGATTGTGCAAACTGAACCAAACTTACAGAAATATAAAATGAGGTAATTCATGTAAATGATTAGAATTACAAAGCGATTGCGCATGCGTGGAACGAGAACCGACTCCTTATCAGTCGCTTGTTCCCGGTATATAAAGGACTGTAAAGGCGAGCTGAAATCTGTTTATCGTCCTCTGTCTGCGGTAAATGTTTCATTGGTGGTCAATATGCCTCGTCAAAAGCGGAGCGGATATATTTTAAAATATTATTTTCGTATTTTAGGGTATTATTTTCATATTTTTCACTAATATTGCAAAATGATTTAAATGAAATCTCATATTAGGCAGTAAAAAATGGAATTTCGTAATCACGATCATTCGAAAATGAATAAACAAGTCAATAATTTAAATTGAATGAGCATCTGATGCCTGAAATATTTCATAATTAAGTTAATGATGTTTATAGATGAGGTTTAAGATTTATGACTGTAATTGGGTAATAACTGATGAAAATTAGAGTTTGATTACTTATGTTAGATGCAATAGTTATAAATATTGTTGTTTATGACCTGGCTACTTGGCGATTGTAAGCGTCATTTTGTTTAGCCACGCGAAATCATTGGCCAATAGGACACAAAAAAGCGTTGCGTCATTAGATAATATCTATAATAATAAAAGATGTCTGTCTATCTGTCTGTCTCTTTGTCTGTGCATCTATACGTTCAGCCCCTACTGAACGTAGAAGTACAAAATTTGACATACAGGTGCTCAGAAGCCTTCCCGAGTGCATAATGCAAAAAGAATTAAAAAAATTTTAATAAGATACAGCGATATTAATTAAAACGTCAACCTATGTCTAATCAAAAAACGATTCAAAAAGCCAGGTGACCGTAATTTTTCCCCTGAATCGCGTTCCTCAAAAGAAAAAGCAGAGAGAGAAAATTTCGCGGGTTTTTGTAAAGCCATCCCAGCTAAACGGTTCCAGATATTGAAAATACGCCTATACCACGAGAAAGAGCATTTATTACCGATTCTTACGGTACAATTTTTTTTGAAAAATACGGATTTTTATATTTTTAAAAAAGTTTCAAAAAGGGTCCAAAATTTCTCTTTTTTTCGATCGTCTTTTTTGAAACGCCCTGTACGAAAGAGTAATAGTCTTATTTCTTAACAACTGGTATATTTTGAAAGGTCATTTAATCCTCTTTCGAACCATATAAAAATTTTAACAAAATACGGATTAGCGATCCAAATTTTTAATTTTACGAAACATCGATTTTTTCACAAAACATTCTATTACTCAAAATTTTTTAGAGATAAATCATTTCTTTCTTTCTTATTTCTTTTTTCACAAACATTTTACAACTCAAAATTTTTTAGAGATAAATCATTTCTTTCTTTCTTCATTTCTCGATTAGACGAATCAGACCTCAAAAGATTGAGAATTTATTTCAAAAATTGAATCAGTTATAAATTTTTTAATTATCTGCATCCGTGTACTTTTTCATAAAATTCTGAATAGCGCTTATCGCGTTTGCGGGTCGAACAATACTTGGTATATTGGTTACCATGGAAACTCTCTTTTAATTTCGCAGACGATATTTCGAAAGTGGAGCGAAGGAAAAATATCTTTTACTGATTGAAGTCACGCGTTTTTTGTCTGCGATTAAAAATTGCAAATTTCTAAATATTTCACCTGATTTACACGTTTTAAGGTCTCCTGATTAGGTTTTCTTTTGTATCTGAGCTACTAATTAAAATAATTTCATAAATAATATATCATATGAAAGCTTTGTTGATTTGGAATTGAACAGTAAATTACAGAAAATTCTATCGCCAGATGGCGCTGTAATATTTTAAATGGTCAATATTTCAAATTCTAATTATCATTAAATTATTTTTAATGCATCATTCGAAAGATATTTTAAAGTACTTTTACATTGTCGAAAGTGGAATTCGGGATTTCCCCTCATTTACATGTTTTAATGTGTCCCCTGAGATTAAAATAATTTCATAAGTAATACATCGTTTGAAAGCTTTGTTGATTTGGAATTGAACAGCAAATTACAGAAATTTCTACCGCCAGATGGCACTGTAATATTTAAAATTTCAATATTTCAAATTCTAATGAGCGAGGAAAGCGTTGTAAGTTCCAAAATGGGAATAAGGCGCCGCAGGCGCCACCGCGGGACTTTGCTAAAGTCAGAAATTTTAAAGATCATAAAATGGTGAGCGATCAGGCTGTTTCAGATATTGAAACGGGAAGAGGGCGCCGCAGGCGCTTCCGAGCTGGAATTTACTGACATTAAATTTTTCAGTAAAGCTATTTTCACTATATGTCAATAAGCTGTTGTAAGACCTGAAACGGGAAAAAGGCGCCGCAATCGCTACCGAGCGAGAGTTTTTTGAAGTCGGATTTTTCAAGGATCGCGAACCAGCTGGTCGCCGATGGCGGCTAGTAACAAATAAAGAAATGGGGAGGAGATTAATATTACGTCAGAAATGTGCCAAAATTATGACTATAAAAGAGGAAACACGCCAAAATTAAAGGTCTTCCAGAGTTCTCCTGTCACAAAATTTGTCTAACAAAGTTATGCCGGCCACCGGGTCCAAAATTAAGTTGTTTTGTTGGCGAATTCGTTCAACATCGTCATGTGAAGCCTCAACCGATTTCCGTAGCCGCGGTACGGGACCGCAGAATTCCGTTACCCAGCCTGTTTACAAAATATGAACTGTCCATTGCCTTTTACTATCACCTGCCATGATTGGGATTAAAATAAAGTCACGTATCGCAAGTCTGCTGGTGTTCCTTGAGCCCTGACTGCAATTTACTGACTCCAGAAGCTGTGACAGTAAATTTATCACATATGTAAACTTTTTAAATTATAAGTATTAAATATCACCTAAAAAAATATTTAATAACGTTATTTTTCCTTTCTTCTATATTCAACAGTAGAAAGTATTGGTTTTGTAAGGATTTTCAACTTGCGGTTTTTGATAGATTTACACGTTTTGAAAACTCCAGAACATGAATTGACTATTTTTGGAAATGTCTGTCTGTGACAAAATCCTGGTGTCAGCTTTTCATAAAATGGCTATTTGTCTACCCGTGGCAAAAGTTTTGCGACAATTGTAGCTCATGAACTAATGATACGAAAGTCTTACAAATTGATATGTGGGTAGTTACACCTTGACATAAACAATTGCTCTCAACTTTTGGTGAAAATCGAGCAATATTTTGCTTTACCATCCCGTTCGTTTAAATTTCTAAATTTTTAATATGGCAGTATAGGACAAAAATTTGGAAAAATATGCCCAAAGGGAATTATTTTTAATTAACCATTATAGAAATAAAAAGAATTGTTTTTAATAGTAATAGTCAATTAAGGAAAAAAAATGTATATGCAGAATAATCGCATTTATTTTGGAGGGTGTAAATTATCAAAATGAGTTTTTAAAAGAACTCGTCGATATCTTTAAAACAATGGTTGAATCATACATTTGACATCATTTAAATCTCAGATCATTTTTAGCAATATATATATATATATGTAATGGATTAATTACTGGATAAGAGAGAGATGACAGGCGCAGCACACAATGACGACCAGGTGTTCTTTCAGGAAACATCTTTATTGTTTCAGCATTTCAAAGTCGGGACAGGGTATGGCGAATGGAGTCTTAGTCCGACACTCTGCCGATCCACGGGCGGTTCACGCGGCGCCCCTGGCCGCCGAATCTGTTGGGGAGGCCTGTAGGACTTACGTAATTTCAGGGGAAGACTGCAGCGTGGAATTGTTTAACAAGTCAAAATCGTGGCAAGAAGTGTCCGTTTGTTTAATGTTTGGGCTTTTATACCTAATTTTCGGAGCTGCTGATTGGTTTATTAGATCGTCTGGGCTCTTAAAAGGAATTTCTGGGATTAATTAATATACAGCTCAATGCAGCGACAGTTGCAAGTTACACTAACGTCAACGAATTTCGACTTATAATTTCGTTCCTTTTCTGATTTCTGAGTTATAAAGTCTTCTGCTGGAAAGCAATCTTTAAAGAGGCAATTACGAATTATTCGCGATTATAATTTCGATTAGCGATTTTCACACTTTTAAATTAGGTTTTTTAATAATTTAAAACTATTTATTTTTATCCCTTTCATACATATATATATATATATATATATATAAATTGTTTCTGGTGAACATTTTTTTCCCCTAATGATTTCATAGTATGCTTTAGACATTTATCTATGGTTTCACATTCTCTTTAATGATCTTATTTTCCATTCCATTTATTTTCCATAATCATTTAGGACGTTTTTCTAGGAATGCTGCTTTGGTAAGTTTGCTAAAATTTTCATATTATTATTAAAGCTGTTATCTGTTGATTGTTTTCATATCTTTATTAATGATGTTGCAGGTTATTTGATTTAGTTATACATTAACTCAATTTGGTTATTAAGATTTGATGACATTTAATCATTTATTATCCTAAATTCTACTATGTAACAACATTTATACATATATAAATCGTGCCCCGAAAAAAAAAAAAAAAGGGGGGGGGGGGACACAGCTAAAAAAAAAAAAAAAAAAAAAAAAAAAAATTATGCTATTGAAAAATGTGTATGAAATGCCTCAACGTGCTCAATAATCTCCACATCTTTACCCCGAAACTCATCCAATTGAGAGGCAGTTGTATTAGTTTTAGACAGGGTTTGCTAGATTTTGCCCGACCCGAAAAAACCCAATTAATTCAGTAAAACCCATTTGAAAAAACCCAAGAAAAAGCCCAAGTGTTTTTTTCAAAATCCTTGTTTAAAATTGTTCTTTTGTCTAACTTACAATAATAACTTTGTCTAACTTACAAATATGAAACAAATATTATATACATTATTAGAACATAAAAAAGAATTTTCAGAAATATTGGTGATGATCAAAATACGAAATTCTTTTCGCAAATCGGGATTCCTATACTTCCTTATTCTTTGTATAAGAGAGTAATCATAAACAAAAAAATTAGAGGTTTTAAAATAAATGGAAAAATAAAAAGATAAAAAAAATAAAATAAAATAAAAAATAAAAAGTAACAGAGTTGAGACAATAGTCATTCAAGTTATTGAGATATTGTTTAGTATATTATATACATGGTGAGTACAGGTGCTTAACAAATCTAAAATCCTTATAAAACTCTTTATTTTTTATATCAGTTTTAAAAGTCCTTAAAAAGTATTTACTTTTATATTTATAATGCTTAAAACTCCTTATTTATTTATTTTTTTTTTTTAAGAAAGAAAGAAAGAAAAAGAAAAAACAGCATTATTGATTTTTAAAACTAAGACATTTACTTACAGTAAGAACAATAAATAATTCAAAACATGTAATTTTTTCACTATCTTGAGTTACTATACAGGCGTGGTAATGTTAAATGAGCTATAACAAAAGATAATAATTTAATAAAACCAAACCATAAAATCTATATAATATTTCTCTAACGTGGACCAGTTACGATTATATTTTGTTGAAACGATACGATATTGATGTAATTAATAAAATACACAAGGAGAGGATAAAAAATAATATTTATAAATGGACATATTTAAGCACGCGGACTTAGATCAATGATCTAATAAGAAAAAAGTAACATTTTTCTGAAAAGATATTTTATGGAAAAATGTATTTTTTAAAGTTGTATATTCAGAACCTTTGCAATCGTCATTTTAAACCTAGCAATACTTTAAAAATATACAGAATATGAATTATTATCATAAATTGATTAATAAACGCAGTCAATAAAAAGTATGATAAAAATAGGAATCAGGCGTTTTTTATTATTATTATTATTATTATGCCAAAATAAATAAATAAAACGTCATTTGCAAAATGGAGACAACAAATTAAAAGTCGTCATATTGGTCCTATGTAGGGCTGGATTATTTATCAATATATCCGCAAGTATCGATATTTTTTTAATATCCCGATAACAATATTTAAGATCTAGCTCCGCCGATATATCCCTCTAACGATATTGCCTAGTGCGCACCCGAGTGAACGAAACCCGATCAGCCAACATACAACAGCGAACGAGACCCGAAGAAAAAAAGCGCCGAATATCTTATTCTAATACCCATTCTCTACTTTCCTCTAATTACTCACTGATAAACTAGAAAAAATAACCCCACGCCAAGCGATCGCTATTGCAATACATATACTTCCTCATCCTTCATAACCTCAAATCTAAACATCACTGCTTTAAAAAGGCCACCGCATAATAAAAAAAAAATAAACCAGTATTTATTGAAAGCCATCTGCTTTGATTATCGCGTGAATAAGCTGACTTCGTTCAAGGTCACGGTTCTACCCCTTCAGAAGCAATTCATCAGCCACAGACGTACTCCAATATCACAATCCATTCACTATTAATGCGTATTCATACCTATAATCAGCAGGTGTGTTTACTAGGAAAGATGTTAGTCGAAACGATATATCCCTATCCGAGATATCTACTATGGGTTCTGATCTATCACACTATATTGACTTCCCACTCTACATTCATGCATATTGTAGGTGATGAAAAACCACAGACAAGGCGATACAAAAACAAACGCTCATTATGACGAATGAAAACAATATTTTTTGTTTTAGCTCCTTTCCTGCTATTGGTTTATTGATATCGGTCTATTTCAAAGTGTCGATATTTTCTGGCCAATGACATGCGAGCTTCAACATGTGTTTAACAAAGATCATCAAAGCCGAACTGATATCTACTAGAAGAGTTTTTTTGCAAATTTTCTTAGCGTTAAATAAAAAACTTCTGAAAATATAAGCAATTATAGAATGTAATTTTTTTTAATATTATTTTATTATTATTAAATATTTCGATAAAATATTTTTTTTTATTAAGGCTGTACATCAGTCAGATAGCTCCCTTTCTCCTTTCCCATGTTATCCAATGGGATTTTCGCTGCTTCTTTGTATAAAAATCTCATTCAAAAATGAAGTTTTTCAAATTCTGTTTTTTGAATATTACTCTTTGAACGGGTCGGGTCGCCTTTTAGCTTAGTGAGCAATTTTTCGAAAAAAATAATTTAAATATTTTATTTCAATAAGTAAATTATGGACTCTAATTGTGGATCTCTAAGTAAAATATTTAATCTTTTTTTTTTTTTTCGAAAAATTGCTCATTAAGCTAAAAGACGACCTGTTCAAAGAGTAATATTCAAAAAACAGAATTCGAAAAAGTTAATTTTTGAATAAAACATTTTTATAAAACGAAGCGACAAAAATCCCATTGGATAACATGGGAAGGGAGAAAGGGTGCTATCTAACTGATGTAAAATAAAGTTTTATCTTCAGTAATTTTACAGTGATAGTTTCTTTATTGAATTATATAATATTGAATAGTTTATTACTTTTTTTATGTAGCATTTATTTTTTGTCTTTTCATTTATTTATTTTTTTAAAGCCGTACATGTTAAATAAAATTGGTTTAAATGCAAAATGAGTTACTTTAAGTAACAAAATGAAACCTTAGCATAATTTTGTTTAAATAATATAATTTTTATATTGACAATGTATACACACATACACACACACACATATATATATAATTCAAATTTCAATTATTGTGAAACTATTACGAATGTGAATTGAACATATATATTTAAAAGATATTGTAATGATTTGGTAAGCAGATACAAAAATAAAAATGACAAGTAACTGACATTTAGGATGCATATAAGAGTTTTAAGTAAAAAATATTACTCTCTACGACCAAAAAAGGTGTATTCAATGACAATTCTGAACTATTTATAATGACAATTCTGAACTATTTAAAATGATTTTCATTTTTATTTAATATCTACATCTTAAAACAATTTTTCTTAAGCTTTATTTTTAGTAGAATTATGAATTTTGATATACTTGGTACAAATAAAACACAGATCACATATTAGCTGTGTTAAAATATGACTTTAAAATAATTAAAGCTTAAAATAGAAGATAAACTAAGGGACTAGAGGATAAGAAGAGGATAAGGAACTAGAGGATAAGAAGAATAGAAGATAAACTATACAGATGTACACTAAAAAGCAATAGTATAAGTTATAAGAAACACAAAACATTAATTAACTTTTTATGCTTTTTTTTTTTAATGATAAAGTTATGGTAGTAATATGCCAGAAAATACATGGAAAACACTCTATACTTGTATACTTTAAAATTCGTGTGCATATGTCTTTAAAAAATAACAAATGTCTATTTTTTCCTGTCTTGAAAGAAATATTGCAATGTATCACTAATATCGATATTAATTTGGTGATATATCGCGATATTTAATTTCTGATATCGTCCAGCACTAGTCCTATGCTAAAACTGTACTGCCTGCGGAAGTATGAAAAGTGGGTCGTCAACTATAAATTTTATTTTGAAACCTTTGAATGATTTTGATTTCACTGTTTCACAATATTAATTTGGTTGTAATAATAATTTGGCTTCCGGTAAATTAAAATTTTAATTAGGTGATGGAATTGGTGTAATATATATGAGTTTCATATTTTAAAGGTAAATAAAAAAGGATTAAAATGTGAAAATTTTGCACGGGTTTGCCTGCTATAGTAAAGAATAATCTGCTTAATCCATGTTTCAAACATGCATTCAATGATATTGATATTACTAAAGAAAACCATATGTCAACATTGTGCAGAAGAGAAGGGGCACATGTCGAGTAGAAAAGCGTATTTTTATTTTTAAAAAAAGAGCGCTATATTGCACATGGTGTTGATAGGGCGAGATATTTTAAACCGTTTTTGCATTGCTCTGAGTATATTATGTGTAGTAATAATAATTTAAATAATCTATATATATAAAAATGAATGTTTGTCTGTATGTTATTTATAAAATCGTAAACGGCTTGACCGATTTTGATCATTCTTTTTTTGTTTTTTTCCTTATAGGTCAGGGATGGTTTAGGAAAAAAAAAAATTGAAAAAATCTTTAAAATTAATTAAAATATGAAAATAATAAACTTATTGACTTATATTGACTTAATATAAGCCATTTAAATTTTTAATTATTGCCAAAAAAAGATTACGAGATATATTTATTTATTGTTTTCAGCATAAAATGAAATATGCTCTCACGCGAAAAATAAGAAATTACTAAATGTTAAATTGGTCGATGAGAAAATGACACTTTATAATTTTAAAATAAAATAGTAATATTACAAATCTAACATATTTCTTCTGAATTTTATTTCACAGCATTTTTTTATATACCTCAACTTCAGATTTTTTTTCTTTTTTTTTTATGGCGTATGAAACACGCTTGGCATAAACGCTAATTCAGCAATATATTAAAGGTATTTTCTTATTGATAATTCTTGACAATTTTTTATAATTTTGATGCTGAAGTAGATCAGACATTTTTCGCCAAGGGAAAGATAGAAAGAAATACGCAAGCGAAGTGATGACGTCACTGGCCGTTCGTGGATGTAAGAAAAATATTTCCTATGTTAAACGCCCATTGGAATTTTTGTAAAAAATCATTAAAAATCGAGGAAAAATATTTCCCGATTTTAATCCCCGTATTTAGGTATAGATATGTATTAGTTATCATGTCCATGCATTAGATTAAGTTATTTTTGTTGTAAAATTGACTAAATTTGAATTTTTAATTTCAAAACTCTAGAAAAAAAAAAAATGCCAAACTTCCATATTCGATTGAAAACACAAACATTTCATTTCAAAGGATGAAATTTACACAATATCCAACTAATATACTGATTAAAAGGGAAATGATAAATATTCTATCATAATTTGAAGTCAAATTTGTTTTCAAATGTCTAAATAAAGTATCTAATATAAGATACTAATATGCTGTAGCGGAATAGATTTGATATCGGTCAGCCTTGGTAAAAAAATAAAATATCGCCAAATTATTTGGCGAACATAATTTAATTCCTTTCAAAAATCATGGCTATTTTAACAACTTATTTTAAGACAGTAATGAATAATATGAAACAATATTTCGTACAATGCATATTACGAAAATATACATCTGGCATGTATATTTTCGTATTACGTTTTTGATCACCAAATACAATAAGCGCCAAGAACGACAGAGTTTTGAAATTTAAAATTAAAATTTTGTCAATTTGACAGCAAAATAACTCAATCTAACACATGAACATGATAACTAATGCATATATGTACCCAAATATGGGGATTAAAATCGGGAAATAATTTTCTTCGATTTTTAATCATTTTTTACAAAAAATCCAATGGGCGATTAACATAGGAAATCATTTTCTTGCATCCACGGATGGTCAGTGACGTCACATTTCGCTTGCGTATAGGAACAATAATCGCGTAAATTATATTTTGGTCTAAAACGGCAACAAAAATTTAAAAGTCTCCAAGGGCATTAAGGCTGTACCATGATCAAGTTTACATATTAATTTATTTATTTTTCTATATACCAACTACTATTAACTAAGCATGAAGTATATATAACCACAAAATAATAATAATTGTCTCATGCGATAGAAGTAGCCGATCATAGCATATTGTAATATTATATTTGGCTTGAAATTGCTGTCATTCTATGGTTGATCGATTAAATCAAATAAATATAGAGAATAACTTGAAAGCAAATATTATGTACATCACGTATAATGTTGCTCATATATAACTAGGATTCAAATATAAAAGGCTACTTCAAAATTTTCGATACTGTCCGTATCGAAATTGTCATATATGATAAGCACCTAAATGGAAGCCCACGGGTAAGTCATTGTCGCAGGCAATAGGGACAGGTATCGCAGAATGCGAGGACGAACAAGGCGCTGCCGAAGGTAGCGGGAACCCAAAGCGAGCTTTGGTCCGATTTCAGTATTATTATTTTCTCTTTTTTTCAAAAAACTATATAGAAAAGAGTTTCCTTTAAATATAGTGACCAGCGAAGCGGGCAAAGCCTGCTAGTATTATATATTTTTTACTATTCTCATCGCATCTGCTTTACTTCATTGGCAAGTTAAACACGGACTCAAGTCCCCAAAATTAAGAGAGTCCCAAATTATAGAACATGAATAAAACCGATCATTTTATGAAATTATGGATTTGCAAGGGGCTTTGTACAGTCATAATCAGAGTCTAATTCTTATCTTAATTTGATATCATGAAGAAGTTGTTTTTAAGATGCTCTCTTGATCAAAATTTAATTTATGAGACATTGATATGCTGTAGACTGATCGCTGTAACAAATTTATTTATACAATTAAAATAAAATTTATAAACAGAGTGGTCTAAAAGTGTATCTCTAAAATAAATAAATAAAAAACATATGCTGTCTTTTTTATAATCTCTTCTAAAAAATCATAAAATAAATCTCATTATAAGACTGGGTGAAAATATTAAAACAAGCTGCTTTTACAAGCCAAAGTTTTTCATTAGTTGTTTTTCAAAAACAAACATTTCTCTCGAGTAAGAGATTTCTTTTTTAATTATCAGAATCATCACTGTCATAGAAAATAGCTTGCTTATGACTGACCACAATTAGTTTCAGACAGACAGTTAATGACTGAAATTGAAAGACACAAAGAAAAGAAATGAAAAGAAAACTTTTTCTATAGTACATTCCCTTGGATTTAAATATTCAATTCGAATTATCTAGATTTAAAATATTCTTGAATAATTTAAACTTCTACTAATAAAATAATAATTTGGGCTTTTAATCTAAATAATAAATAAATTTCAAAGGTATTTATTTTCTTTTTCTTTCCACATGCAAAATATTTATCATTGAAGAAAGAATAACATAGTGTAACCACGTTTAAGACTAGGAACAAGGACGAGTCCAAAGGCTTGGGGGAGGGGGGGTGCCGAATTGATCGACAGGTTGGTATCCGGCAAACATCCAGTCATTCGGCCAATAGCGGATCCAGAAATTAACTTTTTTTTAGGGGAGGGGGAGGGGGCTAAAATGATACCTATTCCAAATCAATGAAAAATTTACAATCGTATTATTTGTGTGCATACCGTAGATACATTAGACAGCATTAAGAAATTGTTGCAATAATTTATTTATAGCCAGAAGGCTACGCCTGCTTCGCTAGTCACTATTTTTAAATGAATCACTATAGTTAATGAATTCTCAAAATTGCATTAATTTTCATCATGCGAAAAAAAAATTTTCATTAGATGGAAAAAATGTCGCACCGGGTCTCCACTGCCTTCGGCAGCGCAGGCCATTGTGCGCTGCGCACGCGCATTTATGTTCGACACTCTTAATGAATCACTATATTATCATAAGGGAAAAACAAAAATATAAAATACACAAAAAAAAAAAAATCTTCTTCCATCGGTGGAATAATCGGTCCGGGCCCCCACTGCCTGCGGCAGAGTATACAGGCACGCATGTTCCTTCATCTACCGTTCCCGCCCCTCCAAATTATTTTATACTTTCAAAAAATTCTCGCAATCGTTCTCTCGGGCTTTTAAACCTAATAATACTAATTTCCAACATTCTATTTGAATTTCTTTATTTTTACCCCTGTGCCCGCCCCTCGTAATAATTCTGTACTTTGGAAAATATCCGCAATCGATTTATCGGGCCTCAAAACCTAACAACACTTATTTTCAGCGCTCTAACTCTTAGTTATATATTTTTGCCCCTTTATACCCCCTTCCCGTCTATCCTAATAACTTTACAAATTCGAAAATATCCACAAACGATTTGTAAGTATCAAAAACCTCTACGTACCAATTTTGTACGACCTAACTCTATTTTATTTTTTTGCCCCATGCCCCCCCCCCTCCTTTCTGACCCTCCTAATAACTTTACACTTTCGAAAATATGCCCATTCGACTTGCAGGCCTCTAAAACCTATCTGTACCAATTTTGAACGGTCTTACTGTATTTCTATTTTTTTTTTGGCCCCAAACCCCACCCCTTTCCCGTCCCACCTGGGACGAATTTCAAAAATCAAAAAAGTTAGTTTTTATGTATTTGTGGGAGCTATATTTTAGAGCAAAAATCTCACATATATCTTTTTTTCTGTTTGCGATATAAAGGATTATTTCAAATCCTTTTGCCCCCTCTCTCCCCTTTTTGGGTCTGAATTTCTAAAATTCCAGAAATTGGCTTTTAGATACTTGTATTAGCTATATATTAGAGCCAAAATTTCACGTATATCTGTTTCTTTCTTTTTTTTTTTTTTGTTGTTGTTTGAGATATATAGGAGTATGTGAAACCACGTTTTGCCCCCTACTCCCTCTTAGGGGGCGAATTTCGCAAAATCGCTTCTTAAGGGGTACTTACACTATATGTTCTATAATCTGACCCAGTTTCGAGTCTGTGGCTCCAGTAGATTTTGCTGTGCGTTGATGAGTCAGTGATTTAGAAGAAATACTCTTTTATATGTATAGATTATCAGTACAAAAAACCCTTAACGGCTTAAAAGTTTGTGACGCCGCTACTTTATGACTATACGAATTTGAAATATGAGTCTTAAAAATAATGATATTAAATTTTAAGTGACGCTTTGGAATAAGTTAAAATATACATAGATTTTCTTATTTGATCATTCACTTTTATATTTTATTTATATTTATAATGCAAACGTAATATTTTTAACTTGAAGATCAGACAGATATATAAAATATACTCACTGATGCTTTTTCATTCGCATTTCAAATTCAAAATAACAGTTTTAAAAGGAATGATATAAAAATTCCAGTGGCGCCTCGGGGTTATTTTAAAAGATTTGTTTTTAGATTCCAATAAAATTACTTTGTTTTGTCTAATAAAGTATATTTACACAGTTAAACAGTGCTTTTAATTTTCAAATATACTGTCAAATAATTATACTTTCACTGAGTTAGCATTATAAATTAAAATTATTTATTTCAATAAATAGATTTATCTTTTGCATCACGCTATCCAAAACATAGTATCATAGTGTCCAACTAAGTGAAAATTTGCTCAAAGAGGTAGTGTGACATAAAGAAAACATTTACACAAATTTTACTTGCAGTTTTGGATAGCGTGACGCAAAAGATAAATCAATTTATTGAAATAAATAATTTTAATTTATAATGCTAACTCAGTGAAAGTATAATTATTTGCCAGTATATTTGAAAATTAAAAGCACTGTTTAAATGTGTAAATATACTTTATTAGACAAAACAAAGTAATTTTATTGGAATCTAAAAACAAATCTTTTAAAATAACACCGAGGCGCCACTGGAATTTTTATATCATTCCTTTTAAAACTGTTATTTTGAATTTGAAATGCGAATGAAAAAGCATCAGTGAGTATATTTTATATATCTGTCTGATCTTCAAGTTAAAAATATTACGTTTGCATTATAAATATAAATAAAATATAAAAGTGAATGATCAAATAAGAAAATCTATGTATATTTTAACTTATTCCAAAGCGTCACTTAAAATTTAATATCATTATTTTTAAGACTCATATTTCAAATTCGTATAGTCATAAAGTAGCGGCGTCACAAACTTTTAAGCCGTTAAGGGTTTTTTGTACTGATATCATTACTTTTTAGTGGTTATTGATAAAAAAAATTAAAACAAGTCCTTTTCGCTCCTAGGAAGGGTAAACTAATTTATCTTTTCTTATGAAGTTGCCACTATTTTTTTCAAAATGGCAGCTACAATTTATTAATGGACTTAGTGGATTTATAAATGAAGGCTATGTGTACATAGAGTTTTAAGCAAATCGGTTCATAAAACCTTTCTAATGTAAATTTGAAATTTTCAGTGTGCTGGCACAGGGAAACAAGAGGGTGGATTAAGTTGGCAAATGAACATATCAAATACATTTCTGAGATAAATCTACACTACAAATTTAGTGTGAATTAATTCAGTATTTCAAACGTTATCATATTGACAAATTTTCAAGTAGCCTGCCACTTGGAAACAAAATGGAGAAGCTTCGCACTAGGAAAAAATATTGACTGGGATTCTCAAACTCTTAAAAAAAAAAAAAAAATAAAAAAAATAAATAAGTGAAAATTTTCAAATTTAAGTTAGAATTACGTAATTTATATTTTGCAAGTTTCTTTTTAGAGAATTACAAATTAAACAGTTAAAGAAAAAATCAAGTAAATGTTAAAAATGGAATTTTATATATTTTCTTTCCCCTTTTGAGGCTAAGTATACTGCTCCAATATTCACAATTTAAATTTTCATCAAAAGTGCAGGTAAAAATTACTTCGTATATATTTTCATATAAAACGTTTGGGGGAAAAATAGACAAAATATAAATTAAGCTTTATATTTCTATAATTTTAAAAATAAGATAAAATCACCTGGAGAAAATTTTTATGGAAAATATAAGTAAAGCTTAAAAAAAAATTAAATTTTTGCATAAAAATACTATTTCATAAATATATGTACAACTACAATAAACAAAAAACCCTCCTTTAATTTCAAATAATTATTTCTACATGTTTCGAAGCAATTAAAAGTTTTTTATTTATTTATTTTTTTTTTAAGAAAAATAAATTAAATGTAGTGGCGCCATCTAGTAGTTTATATTAAAAATCATATACATACAGATTTAACTTTTTTTTTTTTTTTTACCGAAAATGTTTAGAAACAGGTAGAAATAGTTATTTAAAATTAAAGGAGGATTTTTTGTTTATTGCAATTGTAAATATATTTATGAAATAGAATTTTTCATGCACAAATTAATTAATTAAAAAAAGAAAAGAAAAGAAAGAATAATTTTTTTGAAATAAATTATTATGGGTTTCGAAGTAAAGATGTTATTTACTTATTTTGACGTGTTTTTTAATAATTGCTATTTGACACATTTTTCATGAATTTTAATAAAATTCGTGAAAAATGAATTTTACTAAAACACTGTTTATTAAAAACACTGCTTTTTCTAATAAACAGTGTAAGCACTGTTTCATCCCGTAGTCATTATTGCTTTGAATAATAATAAAAAAATTTTGATTATGTTAATATTTAAAATATGTATTATTTTAAAGTCTGAAACATAAATAAATGAATAAACTCTAACTGTATTTTCAAAAGAGATTTTTAATTTTTAAAAAGAAATATATATATATACATGTATTTACGAAATAGTATGTTTGAAATAAAAACGATAGATGGCGCCAAAACTCTATTTGCTGTTTTTTTGCATTCCCGGCGCGTAAGGATACATGAATAGGAATTGCAAATCATTGAGTTATTATAAAATCGATATTCAGGAATGATTAAAAATTTTTTAGCTTTAAAAAATTGTAAATTCATCATTATTATGATAAAATGGAATATCTAAAATTACAAAATACTTCCTTATTTAAAATATCATCTAAATATTTTTTTGACTAAATATGAAATTTTGAAATCAAAAATATTTTTTTCATAACAGAAGAGAAAATATATTTAAGTGAATTTGACTTAGTATACATACAATAAATATTTTAAACATGTAATAAAGTACTTTTGCGTTAAAAAAAATTCTAAATAATTGTTGGCTGCATTCAAGTCGGTCAACAAACCAACCCGCATACCTCACAAGTAAGAACCGGATAACAGCGTTTTCACCCGAAGAAACATATATAATTGGCGGAGTAATATAGTTCCATATTTAAAGCGATTTATATAAAAAACAAGAGTTTTCCTGAAAAAAACGAAAACGTTACTAGATTCAGAAAAATCCTATTAACAACATATATTAATTATATGAAAATCCTTCGAGCCGTTTTAGAGATATTTTTCAGAATTTCAGTCCATTACACCAACCTTTTTCCCTTTTTGGCTTTAAATTGAGATTCAGATCTCAAAACATACTGCGTGTAGAAATGTAAAATTTTCAGGATAGATTAAGACCGAAGATAAACGACTATTCTGAAAAGATCAGAACAAAATATGGCATATTTGCTGAGATATTAAGTGTCGGCTTTTACAAATCTCTTTGATGTCAAACTAGCCGTATATATGAGTTCGCAGCGTCCCGTTTGTCCCTCCGCTTGCGTCACTCAAAAAACTGCCGTTTTTCATGATTATATGGAGAAAATTTGAAAAAATTATCAAAGGAAAAAAAAAAAAAAAGAAATAACTTGAATAATACATACGCGCATGCGTGTATGTAATACATTAACGGGAACTGCAATTAAAAACATAAAACATAGTTAAAGTGTCTATTGGGGAGGGGGATAATCTTCACATACACACACACACACACACAAAAAAAAAAAAAGACAATCCCGTGTAATATATACGTACAATAATGATTACTCACAAAATTTACACGTAGTTATGATTTGATGTCATTATGATTCGTACAAAATAAAAATATTAAAATGTGATTTATAGAAATAACTCTCACAGACCGTAATGGTTTTGAATTTTTTTGGGTGTCCCTGTACATAAACTAGTGCTTGTATTTACCCCATTTTAAATCGGGAATATCCCATCGTAAACTTGAACGTAGATCAATTTCAAGAAATTCGTGAATATTTATGGAAGCTACAGAGCTCTCAGAAATACAGACATATAGACTAATTCATATAATAATCACTCTTGAACATCGTTAGAAAATGTTAAAATCGATTCATGCAAACGAAAATGCAGTTCCAGCAATTTCCAATTATAGCCATTAATGTAACTAAATATTTTAATGGCCCTGTAAATCTTAATGCTAATCATATTACACTCTAATGAAAGCTTTTTTTTTTTTTTTTTTTTTTTTTTTTTTTCCCCAGTGATTATGTGTATTGTTAATGTCAATTTCTTTCAAGTGTTAAAACATGATTTATAGAAATACCTCTCATAAGATACAATGCTTTGAAATTCTTTCTGGTGTCCCTGTAGACAAACGAGTGGCAGTATTTACACCACTTTCAATAGGGAACATCGTGCAGTAAACTTGGACAACATATATCGGTTTCAAGGTATTCCATGAATGTTTGTTGGAGTTAGTACCAGTGGCGGCTCGTGGCAGGAGCTGCAGAGCTGCAGCCCCCCCAGAAATATTCGAAAAAACTATTTTATCAACTTTCAAAATATTTTAAAAATAAATATTATTATATTGTATAGTATTATGCATATAGAAAAGCAGATTACTTCGTTATCATGAAAAATTATTAAAAAGCTGAGAAAAGTTAACCATTTTTAAACGTAATAGCACCTCGAAAATTCGTAAAGGGACTGCTCATTCATGCAGCTCCAGAAAAAAGGGATTTCTTTAGGGAAAGAACAGTTACAACCGCCCCTACTCGTTTTCCCTACCAGTTTCGACCATTTGGTTGGAGCTGCATCCTCTGCAGCTCCGATCTGAATAGGGATTTCGGTAATGCTGGAAAAGAACAATTTCCCTTTGTAATCTACGTTTTTTCTTCACAGTTTTTAATGCGGTAATCGCTGTGTTTGATGATTATTTATGTATGAGAGGTAAAAAAATTTAGCATGAAAGTTATTCACCATTATATGAGAAAATAGAAGTCATTTTTATTTATTTTTCAAACAGATTTTTATTTTATATTACATGGAAATTTCGCACGGTTTTTCGGTTTCTTGGTTTGCCAATGGCAGAAACGTTGAATAGACAGAATCTCAATTTTTATATAAATTTTGCCTTAAACATAATATTTAAAATTTGTCAAGTGTTTAATCGCTTTGTTTATAAGGTTATTATTATTATTATTATTATTTTTTTTTTTTTTTTTTTTTTTTTCATTTGTATTTTAGTCACTAATGTTTTTCTATTTTGATGAGAAATATTAGCAGTCGAACCTTTCTTAAAAACACGAGATTACTAAATTTTTAATTTCTGACATTTTCATACAACGAAGTTGGAAAGCATTTATAACTCATCATCTTTCATCTCTCTTTCTATTTGAGTGAGAACTTTCAGAAATATGCTCGGAAATTTAAGCATTTTAATATCCGTTCTTTAGATTGACCACACTATTTTTCCTATATACTTCTTTTGCGAGGACACACAAAACATCCAGAATGCACTGCTGGCTTGGATAATATTTCAAACCAAATTAAACTGATATATACTACTCAAGCCTTTTTAAATATATCTAAAGAAAATGGTGTTTTAACATTTGTAGATTTTTTTTTTTTTTTTTAATGCACGGCAATACAGAAGATGTGCAGCAAATTTTGGAAATTCATTTTTAATTATACTAAGGTTTCATATTTAAATGAAATTTTAGTTTACTGTACATGTGTGTAAAGTTCGCATTAAAAAAAAAAAAAAAAAAAAAAAAAAAAAAACAATAAATTGTTCGTAATGTTAGACAAGCATTTCATAATCTATGTGATGTGCAAGATTTTACGTCAATGTTAACTCTTTTAACTAATATTTCAAAGGATGTTCTAAATAAATTAATGAAACGCATCATTATAATTGAACTTTTAAGATACGAGCATTACATTACTATAATGTTTTGAGGTCTCCTGAGCTCATTTTTGCTATTTTTACAGTGTTATATGTATGGTGTGTGTAAGTGTATATATGTCAGTGAATATCATAACATCTAAATGCTTGGTTCGATTGAACTGAAAGCTGGTAGGTATGTGAAAGGCCACCATCAAACGAGCTGTATAGAATTTGATGGATGTGAGACTTAAAGTTCTGTTACAAGGACACAAAGAAAAATTCCTTATTTTGATTAATGGACTTAAATTTATGAAGTGCGATTGCGCCTAAATATTTTATCCAATTGAGCTAAAAATTGGTAGGTAGGTTATAGGTAATCGTCACGCAATTTGTATAGTTTTGATGAGTACAGGACTTATACATTTTTGTACAGAGACACAAAAAGAAATTCTTTATCATTATGGACTATAGATTCGAATTATTTGCAGTTATTTGCAAGAACTGTACAGATCTACATAAGTATGTAATCAAACTATTTATTATTATTTTTATATAAATCATTGTGTGTATCTTTTTAATGAGCAAAATTTGATTTACAATCATGTAGGTATACTTAGTACTTCGTACCATCTTGGAGAAAATAATAGCATGCAGATGAAAATTATTTTGTTTGGGGAAAACTGATTATCATTAATAAATAAAGTTAACAAAATAAAATCTCCAGATTTTTTTTTCTTTGTAATGAATGTCCAATAATATAAAATTTTAAATCTATGCTGCATCCTGCATTGCTCTGCTTCTTGCTCAGTCTGCGCATATAAAACCCGAAGACCCCGATTAAAACAGATTATTTAGAAAGTCATTTTCGCTTTTTTCTCAAATCTTACGTAGACATGCAGCTATGCAGCCCCCCTGTAAAGGAATCTCACGAGCCGCTACTGGTTAGTACGCGGACAGACAGACAAACCAAAGTCATAAACACTTTTTAACTTTGTTGGAAAGTGTTAAAAAAAAGAAATACATTGAAACCTTTGTAAGAAAGCCGTTCACAAAGCTGTTAAAAAAAAAAAAACCTTTATAGAGGTCGCCTTTTACTAGAAATCGTTCAGAAAATCACAATTCCTGCAAAAATTATTACGAATGAAATGGATTTAATTATTTAAATTTACATTTTTTTTTTTTTTTACATTGCTTTGTAATAGGTCGCTAAAATTAGTTTTAATTTTAAATGCTTTTTGCAGTAATTTTATTTTTAAGAATTCTTTTATATCCTAGATGAAATTGATCAATTTAACATCAATTTTGAATGAAAAAGGGTCTTTATAAAACCAATTAAAACTCTTAGTAAAAATAATTTGTTTAGCTTGTAATTTTTAATCTAAACTCTAAACTGTGTATAATATTTTAATTTTACAATTTAAATTCAACACTACTCTCTTAAAAGCTTTTTAAATTATTAAATGAACACAAAGATACAAAATTCCCTTTTCCAAAGACAATTGGGATACAAAATTAACTTTTCCAAGCCAGCATTTTTACCTACAATTTGCCCATTAAAAACCATAAAGTCTTATTAACACTTCTTTTCTCTACCGACAAATTCATAGGAAACATATGCCATAATTTCAAAATTGGAATTGGAGAGCAATAAAATCAAGGCCGTAGCCAAGGGGAGGGGATTCAGGGGTTAAACAGTCCCCGAAATTGTGCAGATTTGTTGAAAATGTTTGAAATAAACTTCACTTTTTTTACACTCAAACTGTGTACTAAAGTTTGAAGCCCTTCAAAAAAAAAAAAAAAAAAAAAAAAAAAAAAAATGGCTACGGCCTTGAATAAGAGGGTTTTTTGAAAGCAGTTACATACAAAAGTGGTCAATTCACATCAAGAGTTAAACAATATCACCTGCTCTCGCAAAATGTGACCCTTAACAGAGATATGCATTTGTACATGGGTGCTGAATCGAGGTAAATCAGTACTAAAATCCAAAAGGAAATTCAAGAAAAAATGACTCTTATAGGAAGTGGTCCTTAAATAGAAGTGAACTTTTAGAGAGGTTTTTGATTGTTGATGTTTATTGAACTATGACAGATAGTTACTTAAAATGATTTTGCTGAAATTGTTATTCAATCTTTCCAATATGTATTTAAGTTGTTTTCCTTTAATTATAAATTTTGTGAAAGCCAGTGTTTTTTTTTTTTTTTTTTTGGCCACTGCATTCGGTGCTCTCTTGCCGCTTATTTTCTCTCAGTCAAATTGAGATTACCCCCATTTTAACACTTAACACTGGACTCGTTGTGTCAACACTTGCACAGAGGCTACCATGGTTTCAAGAAATGTGGTTGAAGAATGAAAATCTCTATAATAGATTTTCGAGTCTGTTACGTCTGATAACCAGATTAGCGATGAAATTTCTACCCTCTACTGATTAATAATATATGTATATTATAAAGGAGAAAAGATTCAGTAATTTGTGTTTAAACAGTGTGGGTAAAATTTTGTTTGATTTGGGTGGGAGGATGTTGAGCTGTCGAAAAACTTTTTTTCTCGGTGAGTTTGGGATGATTTTTTTTTTTCCTTTCATGCTTAGAAGGGAAGTGTGAATTAGTAAAATCGCTATTGAAACGAAACCAACCTTAAAATAAAGAGCATGGTCGAAAACATTGGGTACTGTACAAATTTGCTGCAACAACCCCCATGGGAGTTGCACTTATTATTATTATTTATAAAAGTATAAAGAATCATGTTTAAGGGATAAGTAAGCTGGATAATGTTAAAATACCTTTCCATAAAGAAAGGCTGTAAATGAGATGGAAATTACAAATCAAAGGGGAAAAAATAATAAAATCAAAGAAATTCAATATGTTTTAATTGTACCACATTTTTTTTTTTTTTTTTTAACTTAAAAAAAAAAAAAAAAAAAACGCAGGTAATCCGAGTTTACTTTTTTTTTCATGATTTCCATAATTTATATTCTATTCATGGCAAGCAATAAAGAATGTTGTATTATAGATTGGCAGATCTCATACAATCAACTGTATTCATAAACTGATTTTATTATTAATATTTCAGTTAAACAATAAAAAATGCTTTTGTAATGAAAAGAAAGCAATTTCTGAAAATTTAAAAAAAATATTATATTACATAAAAATATTGCAAAATTAAGAATTATCATCACAGAAATTTTTAAATATAATTGAAGCATTCGTTCCACCAAAACCAAATGAATTGCTCAAACCTACTAGCTCTTTAAAGTTAGTTTCAGGCCAAGGTATTGATTCCTTCCCTGCTAGATTAACAGAAAATCTGTTATCTGAATTATCTAAATTTACATTGGGAGGCAATCTTTTTGTATAACAAGAAAGTACAGTAAAAATTGCTTCTATACTACCAGCTGCTCCTAATAAATGTCCAGTGGCACCTTTTGTTGATGACACAGTTAATACTTTAGAATGATCACCAAATAAATCATATATGGCTTTTAACTCTATATCATCTCCTATTGGAGTAGACGTAGCATGTGCATTAATATAACCTATGTTGGCTATTTTTAATCCACTGTGTAACAAAGCCTGTTTCATACAGCGATATGCGCCACTACCATCAGTACTAGGAGAAGTGATATGATAAGCGTCTCCAGACAATCCATAACCTAAAACTTCAGCATAAATTTTGGCACCTCTTTTTTGAGCATGCTCTAGAGATTCTAAAACCAGGATTCCTGCACCTTCTCCCATTACAAAACCATCTCTATCCTTATCAAATGGTCTAGATGCTTTTTTTGGTTCATGATTGAAATTTGTTGATAAGGCTCTTATTCGTGAAAATGCAGCAACTGATAATGGACTTATTACGGCCTCTGAACTACCACAAATCATAACTGAAGCTTGATCGTTACGAATGAAATTATATCCATCACCTATTGCATGCAGACCAGTAGCACATGCAGTTGAAACTGTATGATTAGGACCTTTAAAGCCATATTTTATTGCAATATTTCCTGTTGCCATATTTGCTAATATTCTAGGGATAAAAAATGGAGAAACTTTATTATAACCTCTATCTCGCAGTAAATTTCCAGTATTGACAATGTCGATTAAATCAACCATTCCAGTTCCAACGGCAACACCTGTTAATTCACTCTCTTCCATACTTTTAGGAAACCAGTTTGCATCTTCAAGAGCTTCTTTTGCAGCAATTAGTGCATAGGTTGTAGTCTTTGACATCAATTTAAGATCAGATGCTGTAAAATGTGATTTTAAATTGAATTCACCCCCTTCATCATCGTTAGGCACAAGAGCAGCAACTTTACAAGGTATATCCTTATACTCCTGCGATGTAAGTGCTACTGTACCTGTTTCTGATAACAGTAACTTTTTCCAAACATTATTAATACCGATTCCGAGAGGACATATTATTCCTAATCCAGTAATTACAACTCTCAACTTACGGGAGTTACTACTACTACTAAATCTTAAAAATGTTCTTGCATACTTTACAGCAAACTGTGTTCTAACTGAATTTATATGAAATGTAAGTAACATATTACACACCTATTAAATTAAATATATGTAAGCTTATATAAATTAAATTTAGTTAAGTGAAATATTAAATAGATTTTATATTTTCCTAAATTAAAATATTTGTTGAATGAATCAAAATTAATAACAGAAAATTTTAGTCAAAATTGAACTGTTCATTAAAAACACGGATTAAGAGTTTAATCTGTGATTAAAAAACACTGTTTGTTTATCTGATTGGTTCGTTGGTTGCTTGTTTGATAAAACAGTACGCATACCGAATACTTGATCGAATCAACTATTTCGATTTTCAACACTGATTTCAATAAATTTGAAATTCATAGTTCTTTATATTCAAATCATTCTTAGCAAGCGTAGTGAAAACATAGAAGTCAGTATACGGACAATCGATTAAGCAATCGAATGTTTAATCGTTTATCTTATTTTGCCATGGTTACCGTTTAAAACGATAAAACAAAAACATAATGAGTGCACAGGTTAAAGATATGAGATTTGATTTTATATGATTTAGTTTTGTAAAATATTAAATAAATGTTATATTTTCATAAATTAAAATAAGCTGTTTAATGATCAAAACTATAAGTAATCTGTACTCAGTTGCTAAGCGTTTGTCTTATTTATAAGTTTACATTAAGATTTTGTAAAACTTTCTTCTAAAAAGAAAATTATGAAACAATGTACTTTAGTGGTAAATAACAGCATTTTAATGATTGCATCCTAATAAAAATTACATATTGTCTATCTAAACGCATTGTTTGTAAGAGATTTGGAAAGTCATATAAATTGTTTTAGGAAAGAATTAAAATCATAATTTGAAAGCTGTTTGCATTTCAGCAGCGTACAGTTGGTAACAATTTAATCAGTGGAAACTTAATTTGAATTATAAATGGATACTATGAAATCTGCTGTTCGGAGGGTATCAGAAGTGGTTTTTCCAGGAATTAAAGTTACATATAAACAGTCAGTGTCTCGTAGAAGAGGTAACACTTAAATAACTTGTTTCTGAGATACTTCATTTATGATATTTGCTTTTAAATTCTATACATCTGTCTTAAATGTTATGATTTTATTTTCATTTTTTTTTTTTTTAAACTAAATTATGTATAAATTGCTAATTAGCTATGCAATGAAAGTTAAGATAATTTTATAAATTATTTTTTCTATTAATTAATATGTACATTAATGTATGCAGAATTTGTTTAAAAAAAAATCAGATTTTTCTAATGGAGATAAGAAAAGTTTTTTTTTTTAAATATCTTTCTTTTTTTTTTTTAGATGAAATTAAATCAAATCTACCTCTTCAGATGTGCCTGTATTATAATGTTAATTATTCTCCTTTATGGTTCATAACACGAATGGGATGTCTTATTTATAAGGTTTGCTTTATGTATATACTTTTATTTTACTAAAATAATTCTTTATAATGATTTTTTTTTTTCTTTTTACAAGTGATACAAGTTTAGTTTTTTTTACAAGTGAAAATAGAAATAATTTTAATTTATCATGTGTCTTGAAAATTGAAACACTCTGTATGATTAGTGTGTTACATTAGTTTTAAATGGACTACCCCTTTAACTTTCTGACCATCACAACTAAATATATCTGTTCACTGAACTGTTGTTTTTTCCCGCAATACATTTATAAATTAAAATTATCAAAATTAAACTTTTTTTTTTTTTTGTATTCATTTATTAAAGTGTGAAAGTTATGTATAATAGTCACGTGGTTCACTTCTATATACATAGTTATATTTTTTAATAAAAGATAATATAACCTTCCTTTTAGTACATTATAAAATTGTGTACGGAAGAACAACATTAAAATTCAGTCCTTTCCCAAGAGGTTAGGTGATTATTACTAGGGATGAAACGGATAGTGATTTTGCCGGACCTACCGGATATCGGATATCCGGAGCTCTTCTGCCTGCCAGATACGGATATCCGGACCGGATATCCGTCGGATATCCGGCATTAGTTTTGTTTTTTGTTGTGTTGTATATTTCTTTTCTTTTTCTTTATTTTAAAACAATAAAATATAAACATATTTCATATACTATTCTTTTAAAAACATTTTAAATATAATTTATTTAAACATATTTATTTAATATTCTATTTATTTGTGCAATATTGCCATGCAGAGTAAAATTTTAAGCCTAACATACTCATTCCTATACTTGCAATTTTTGGTGAAAAGCACTATCACAAAAAGATAGGTTTTGTTCAGAATTATAAAACTAAAACTTATTATTTACATATTTTTTACAGTACTATTATAAAAAAAATGAAATAAAATATTTTACTAATATAATCACAGTTGAAGGGTTATTTTCACATGAAAACTAATATGTTGTGGCCATCACAAAACTTTCTTCTACATAATTCTATATAACAGCGCCACTTACAGTTTAAATCGTATAAACGTTTAACCATAGCTTCTCACAATAAATATTTTACAAAAGGAGTTTATGCAATTTTAATCAACAGATGCTGAGATATACACTTGTGAAAAATCATAATAGAAGCACCTCCTGTCGGCTGATATACACATAAATAAGGTCAACATTTGCTTTCATAATGGTTGTCTTATATATCAAGTTTCATGCACATATGTCATAGAAGTTGGGATTAACTTAGCCTATTCATTGGGTAAATTGTAGTGCAGTATTGCCACCTGTTGGCCGATATACACCTAAAATAAATCGCAATAGTGTTTCACAGTATCTGGTTCTCTCATGCAATTATACACAATAGAATAAGAGATATAGGCTTCCTTTTTTTTGGGGGGGGGGATTTCTGTATTGCAGAGCCACCTACTGGCCAACATGCACCCAAACTGAACCAGCATAATTTCTCATAATGCCTTTCCAACATGAAGTTTTGTGTAGTTACATGAAATAGAACCTAAAATATAGCCTTTCCTAAATTCTAGAAAGCACTGTATAACAGCACCACCTGTAGAGCGATTGGCACCAAAATTTGATAGGCACTAATATATGCCAAGTTACATGTACATATATATTTATATGAAAATCTGTGCAGTAGTTTCTGAGATATAACCTTCCTCTAAGTTGCAGAAATCGCAGTATGGCAGCACCACGTGTTGAGCCATTTGCACCAAAAGTTGGTAGGCACTGATTTATGTTATGGTGCAACTACACATAAATTTATATGTAATTGTAGTACGCAGTAGTTCCGGAGGTACAGTTGAACAGAATTTTTGTCACACACACACAGACATTTTTTTAAAAATTGGTCAAACCAGTTTCTGGACTTCTTAAAATGTGTAAATCCATCAAAAACCCAGAAGTTGAAAATTTTTATGAATCCAATACTTTCTTTTGAGACATTTATAAGAAAACATAAAAGAAAGAAGAAGAAAAAAATAAATAAACTAAAAGCTTCAAACTAGTATGTTATGGCCATCACAAAACTTTCTTCTATATCTCTCTATATAACAACGCTACATGCTGTTTAACATGCAGAAGAAACAATCATAGCTGCTTACAATAAAGATTTTAGATATTGAGTTTAGTGCAATTTTAATCAAAAAATTTTGAGATGTAGCCATGTGGAGAATCACAGAAGGTGAAGAACAGCTGCGCCACCTGTTGGTCGATATACACCCAAATTAAGCCAACTTTTATCCTCATATTATTTTTATCTTGTTTATCTCTTAAATTTTACCGATGTTGAGATTTAGCCTTCCTATTCACAGAGTAAATTGCAACATAATATAGCCACCTATCGACCAATATGCACCAAAATTGAATCAACATGATGTTTTATAAAAATGACCCTTTCCCATACTAAATTTTTAGCAATTATACACGAATGAATCTGAGATATAACTTCCCCATTCACGGGAAAATTGCAGCATAGCAGCATCACCTATTGGCTGTTATGCACAGAAATTGAATGAACATGTTTCATAATATAGCCCTCCCTATGACACACTTAGTTTATTTTTTTAATTATACACAGTATACGCTGAGATATAGTCTTCCTTTAAATGGGAGAAATCACAGTATAGCAGCGCCATCTGTTGAGTGATTTGCACCAAAAGTTGATGGGCACTTTTTTTTTGGTAAGATGCAACTATGTATAAATTTATATGAAATTCTGTGCATTAACTCTTGAACTGTTCAAATTTTTTGTCAGATAGACATTTTCTAAAAATGGTCAAATTGTGTTTTGGTTCCCTCAAAATGCGTAAATCCACCGAAAACTGGAAGTTGAAAATTTTCATGAATCCAATACTTCCTTCTATTTAATATAGAAGAAAGTAATAATTCAAAATGAATTTATACTTTTTACTTATTTTATATTTTTATATTCTGTACAGATAAGAAAGAAAATTTTACATTAGTTATTAAAATTCTTTAAGTAAGTGAAGTTTTTCTGCAGTACAAAATCAAAAACTTTAAATAACTTTTTTTTTTTTTTTCTTATGAACAATATGAAAGTGAAAGTACAGACTTTCTGAAAATTTAAATATGTACTTCTATTTGAAGTAATTTTAATTTTTGGGGATATATCTATGCAACGCATCAGGGAATTCTAAATTCAGGTGCTTTAGTAAGATATTCCATTAAAAATGCAAATTTATATAAATTGGAGGGCTTTTTAAAAAATCCAAATTGAATAGATAGATGGCGCAAGTAATGCCACGTTTCTGCTAGTATAAATATATGGTCACAAAAACAACAGCTTTATTGTGTATCGAAAACTGAATTGTAAATAAACAGGTTCTAGTCAATAAATGCACATTATTTGACTCATTCTCGAAACAATCTAACAACTTTAACATCCAAGACTAACAATATTACTAAACAATCTAACAACATATTAGCAAAAGACATGAAAACAGAGTTATATATACACTGCAACTGCAGAGAATAAATACCATTTGTTCAGGAACAACAATGAACAGCTCTTTTTATTGTTATGGGGAAGATTAGGGGGAATGTTATAGATCACTCTGGAAGAAAAACCTAGCTAACTCTGTACAAAATTAAAATAGGGCTTCTATATTTCTTAGACCTGAAGCTACTTTTGGCTAAATTTGTTTGCTAATGAGTCCAAAATCGATTTTCGCAAAAGCCAACTTAAAAAAAAAAAATCCTTTACAAGCTACAACTGATCTAAAAAAATTTTTAAATTGTCGCAAAATTTTCATCTGATGGGAGTTTAAGCTTGAATTTTCTCCATCGGATATCCGTCGGATATCCGGCTTGAAATTTCCGGATATCCGTATCCGGTGTGCTGATATCCGGTACCCCGCCAGATATTTAAAACTCAGCCGGATAGGCCGGATACCGGATAGTTACCGGATATCCGTTTCATCCCTAATTATTACAACACATAAAATGCATATTTAATTTTAATTGCTTTTTGTAATTCTTAAGATAAGTAGAATATCATTTTCATAAGCCCTTTTAGCCTCGCAAACTTGTCTACCCCACCTTGTCTATGGAAATTGCAATTCTGCAGTAGTCAGATTATGAAGAGAATATATTTTCAAGATGGAGAAAGAGGAGAAGTGCAAAATACATGGTTAAATAAACAATTTAAAACACAAAACACAGATTTTAAGTTTGAACCATAAAATATAACAAATTTTGGCAATACAACAAACAGCACAAAGAACATTCATTTAGCTGTATTATTTCCAGAAATAGTGATATTCCCCACTTTGAAAACACTTCTGTTTGACATTTGACATTTATTGAGATCTATAGTTACAATGACTTTCATCTCGATTGCTCCATATTTTTACAGAAATTCACAGAAATACGTGCACACGATATTGTTGAAGACATAGGACAGCAAAAACATCCATGCCCGCACCGAGATTCGAACTCGGAACCTGGAGACTGAGAAGGCAGCGCCCTGCGGACCAAGCCACCAGGCCGGCAACACTTCTGTTTAAAACACACATAACACAATCAAAATAGCAAAACATTTTTCAGTACACATGCAGTTACTTAAACATTAATTTTTATTTACAAAAATGCCAAAATCTATTTGCTTATACTTCTTCTGGTTGGCATATTTCATATTTGTGTTATCATGCTAGTTCACCAATTATGTAAGTGAGTGAAGCATATTCTCTGTTTTTCCCTCTTACACCATCCAGTAGTGGCACCAGAAATTTCCCGACGGGGGGACACCACCTCCCCGACAGGGTGGCACTATATAGAGAGAGTTTATTATATGAATATTTATCAAAAACTGCAATTTTGTTAATAATATTACTGTTAATATTTGTACCATTCCATTTGTTAGTACTCCTCGTGGTTTTGGAGATCAACGTGCCATTCTCTGAGTGTATACTATTTTCTTTCAACAGAAAAAAATATGTACAGGGTGCCTGAAGAAATATTTTTAAGGGAAAATTAATCTTCGTATCCGTTGATCACAGGTATATATACAGTGGAATTTTCCTAAGGGGGGCCACCATAGAAAATTGGCTCTCCAGAGAGGTGGCCTTTCAATAGAAGTTGTCTTACTATTCGCAGAGTAAATTACAGAACATCAGCGCCACCTATCAGCTCATATGCACCTAAATTGAATCAGAATATTGTTTTAAAATGGCCCTGTTATATACCAAGTTTTATGTAATTATATACGATAGAATCTGATATATAGCCTTCTCGTTCACGGGGAAAATTGAAGCACAGGAGTGTCACCTATCTGGCTGTATACGCTGAAACTGATTCCTCATACTGTTTCATAATGGTTCTGTCCTATACAAAGTTATTATATGCAATAATATACAGTAGATCTGAGATACAGCTTCCTCTTCTCGGGGAAAATAGCAGCAGAGCAGCGCAACTTACCGGCCGATATGCTCCTAAATTAAATAAACCTGATGTTTCATAATGGGCTTCTCACATATTAAGTTTTGTTCGATTATTTACAAAATAGAATCTAAGATATAGCCTTCCGTTAAATGAAAGAATTTGCAGTACAGCAGCGCCACCTATAGGGCGAATTGGACAAAAAGTAACAGACACTAATTTATGTCATCGTACAACTATATAAAAATTTATGAATTCTGTGCAGTAGTTCTTGAGATACGATTAGAACAAAATTTTTGCCACACATAGACAGACATTTTCTAAAAATATCATGGTCAAAATGTGTTCTAGACCTCGCAAAACGTGTACATTCATGGAAAACCGGAAGCTGAAAATTTTTACAAATCCAATACTTTCTTCTATTGAATATAGAATGCAAAAACTGGAATGCTCCAAATTTGTAAAAGGAAAGAAAAATGCTGCTAAAAGGAGAAAAACTATAATTTTTTTTGTTTTTTCCCCCCCGACAGATTTTAGGAATATGCCCCGATGGGGGGTCACGGACTTCCCGACGGGGGGACTGTGAAGGTGTTCACATATGTTTGGTTAAATTTTAATTGAGTTTTTAATTAAAATAAAATCTAATGATAAAGTAATGCATTATCGCAATATAAAATAATTAAATTTCATGTGTGATATTTTATTCACATAATTTGTTTTCAGACATTTGAAGAAAGAATTGTTTTTTTTTTAAGTGTCATTAAAAATTGCACAATTTTAATTATACATACGACCTACACTATTTATTAACATAAAACATTAACACACATCATTCAGAAATCTACATTAGTCAACGATCACGACTACGTGAAGAAATTCATCTTCACAGGGACTGTGCCCCCCCGGCCCCCTAGCTGGCGCCACCCCTGACACCATCCATTACGTATTGTGTGTAGCAGTGAAAGATTTCTTAAGACACTTGCATGTAATTTTATGTATGGTTAATTTTTACATATGATCTGAAAGCTGTGTAAAGTGCACAAAATATTTTAAAGACAATTTCTTCATATAAATTGGTTTAATTTATGAAATTTTTGCAGAAGTATATGAATTTTGATGAGGATAATGGAAATAGAATGAAAATTACACTGCACTGCATTTTTTTTTTTTTTTTTTTTTTTCAAGTTCTGATACCATTCTTGCTGATTCATATATAAAATGACTTCTTGAATCTGAATATGACCACCATTTTACCCAGTCACCCACCGTTTTCGTGGAACGCCATCCCCTCCCCCAGTTTTTATCACACTGTTCGGTAATTTTATGGCCATGAATTTGTTTTGGAGAATGGAAAAGAATTTTTTTAACACTTAAAAACAAAAATATATAATAATAATTGATTAATAAAATATAATAAATGTAATATATAATTTCAGCAGCAAATCCTCCCCTAAATTTTCCCCTTACCGCAAATGTTCATGCTTTAGAATTTTCCAACTCTGTAGCCTCTCAGAAGATGTTTAACAGTTAAAATAATCCTTTCCCCCCTTACAAATCAAATTTATAGCCATAAAATTACGAAAGTGATAAAAATAGGGGGGTCATCCCTAAAAAATGGTGGGTGATAGGGCAAAATGGGCGTCTTATTTGGATTCAGGAGGTCATTTTACATAAGAATTTGCAAAAATGGTGTTGGAGCCAATTTTCATGCAGAACAGTGTTATTGAAATGTTTAGATGATACACATTTGTGTTATTTGAAATATTTTAGAGGTAATTTTTTTTATATAAATTTGTTTGATATTCTAAATAATATTTTAAGTGAATTAAGGTTAATTATTTAAGTGAAGTAAACATTATGTATATAATGAAGGTATTTTATGTATTTGGTAGGAAATGTATGTTTGGAACTGGATGTGATTTGAAAGGACTTTGAAATTCACATTGAAATCACATTTTTTTAAATCCTGATTTAGAAAGGATTAAATTGCTTTATTCAGAATGTGTTGATAAGCATTGTTCTTGGCATTAAAAGATTTATAACTGGTGCTTTGATTTTTCATGTGCACAAATTTTTCAATACATAAATAAGTGATAGGAATTGCTGCAGTACGTAATTTTGTGCATTTTGTGATTCATGCAGAGCAAAGTAGCAACATCCAGTGCTTTCTTTCTTTCCATCCCCCCCCCCCCTCACAATTGGGAGAAGAGAGCACATGTTTTAAAAAAAATTTATTTTTTCAAAAAATATCATCAATTTTTCACAATATAAATGCTCATATGCTTGAGTAGTCTTTTTTTTTTTTTGGTCATATGAATTTTTTTGAGAATTTGTAATAAAATATATCATTATAGTATTTTTAAAAAATGACTTCAATTATTCACATGTGCCCTTATGGTGGAAAACATATAAACAAGATTAAAAAAAAAAAAAAAAAAAAAGAATAATCAAATTTAAAAGAAAAAATCTTTAATATAATAGATACAGATAAAGATTAATATTGAAGGGGGTGTAGCTTATTATGTGACTTTAAATTGTACATTATGTGTAAATAATAAAATATTTTTTCTTAAAATAATATGCATCTGATGCTTTGTATATCATGTTTGCAGCTGATTTAAAAAATTTGGTAGCATATTCTGATCTGCAATACTCTGAAATATATTTTAATAAAAATTCAGTGCACATCATATTGGTCGAATATAATAAAAAGGGCAATGAAAACACTTTTCATGATGCACTTCCCAATATACGAGGCTCAGCTGGAGCAATTTCATTATAATATAATCTCTTTGGACTATTGCTGTATCATTTTTAGGAAAAACAACAGGCTTATTTATTTGTTTTGCATAAATGTCATATATGCTCTATCAAATTCTAATTTTCCAATTTGACAGCATAATGTATTAACTAGGAGATGTTACGACATGCAAAATTCAGATCAGGACAAAATTGCACAGAATTATAGTATATTATGAAGGTAACATATTAAAGCAGTAGCGTGCACTAACCAAACAATCTTCAGAAAAAAGGCCTTTAAAGTTTCAGTAATTGCTTAAGTATAAGTTATTCCGGCAAAGAATCAACGGTCCAGTAACATACTTGGTAGATTAAGTGACTGCCATGCGCCAGGTTCAGAGTTACCAAAGGGAAACTTATCCCTTATTATAGAAAATCAAATATGTTAGAGAGAAATAATGGTTTTAACTGTATAATATAGAGATATAATTACTATCCAAACAAATTAAATACTGTATATACTCACATATAAGTCAAACCCTAAATTTGAAGAAAAAAATTTATTAATACCAGTATTTTAGACCAGTGTTTCTTTCCCTTATTTTATCACAATTAATTTTGTGATTATACAAGGTGACGACAACAAGTTTAAAGTACTAGTGCAAAACAAGATTCCTCTTAAATTAGGGGAATAACTTATACCTGAGTATATAAATACTTCTCTAATCAATATAGCTTTTTGAAAATTTATGACACAGGATTCCGATGCAATTAAATTATGACAGGTAAGCAAATGTTCGAAATATACGACAGCATTCAGAACTGGGGATAAAAATAACCAGGGTTGGTTAATATTTAAAATCTAGATTTTAAATATTAATCAACAATTCTTTTTTCTTCGATAATTACTTGTCTTTTATCTTTCTGTGCATGAAATAAAATTTCAGCTTCTTTGTAATATTAACAAGTTAAAAGTAGTTATGTAAAATATGCATATTAAAACAGAAACAGAAGGCTGAAACCAAGATACTTTTTAATTGTTTTGTCTCTTTTTTATTGTATTTTTCACGGTTTTGTTTATTTATTTATTTTTATTTTATTATTTTATTTATTTACTTATTTTGCTATTTAAAGCTGTGGTTAATTGTAAAGATGGATGATTGTAAAATTTAATCTTTTGGGTAATTGAACTCGAAATTTGAAAATTTAATAAATAGTAATTATTGAATTTTTGTAAATTAACAAAAATATGTAGAATATATAGTTATATTTTTTCTATTTGTATAATAATATGATTTTCTATAACTTAATTTTTTTTTTTTTTTTTTTTTTTTTTTTTAAGCTGTGTTTTAATTTTAAAATAAAGTAAAAATAAAGGGTATTTTTTTTTTTTTTTTAATTATTTATTTATCTAAACATTTTATTTTATTTTACTTTATTTTATAATTAAAACAAAGCCAAAATTTATTTTTTAAGTCATAGAAAATTATAAATACTACAAACAGAAAATATAACAATAAAACCTACGTATTTTTTTTAATCAGGACTCAGGAGAAATGAAATAATTATTATTTGTTAAATTTTCAAATTTTGAATTTAATTATAAATAAAAATAAAAATGTTTTTATAAATAAATAATTTTTTTTTTTTTTTTTGCCATTAGAGCGTTGATATTTTGCCAAAATAACTTGTACATAAGCAATTACTGAAACTTTAAAGGCTTTTTTCTCAAGATTATTTGGCTAGTGCACGTCTCTACTTTAATATGTTGTGACCATCGTAGTATACTACAGTTCTGCTTGATAAATATAGTATACTACAATTTCGTCCCAATCTGAATTTTCCATGTTGTGACTTCTTCCTGTAAGATTTTTTTTGAAGAAAATTGTACTAAAACAAAATCATTGATTTTTAAAACATCTAAAATTGTTTCCCTCTTCATTCAAACTATATTCAAAATCTGACTCTATGCAGAAGAATTGGGTTTTTTTGCAATTTCATGTTCTTTATTTTTCTACCTTTCTATTTGTAAGCTTAGCAAGTCTGTCTTTCTCAGGTATATCTGTTAGAATATGTGATTTCCCCTTTTTGTATTTTGGTTTCTTTAAGTTACTTTTTTGGACTTTTGAAATGGTCAAATTAAATTTCAGTGTACAACAAATATTGATAACACTGTTTGTTGAGATCATCATCAGTATTTTTTGTCTCAGTGTTAGTTTCAGTAAAATGACGAAGTATTTGGAATATCTTCTTCTGCTTTTTGTTACAATATCAGTAATGGAATCATCAAAACCCCCTATTAGTTATTTTTATAGTCTTTAGTTTTATTAAATACTGCTGAAAATGACTTCACTGGACAATAGAAAAACTAAGATTATTTTTATGCATGCTGCTTTTGTAAAATAAGTTTACTATGGAGTGTAAAAGTATATTTAAAAAATATTAAACTTAGCTGTTTAAGTGAAATGAAATATTCTGTGTCTTTTTACTTTTTGTAACTGTAACACAAAATTGTTGACCAGCCATTCAGTAAATTATCTTTTAAAAGAAAAAAAAAAAAAAAAAAATAATAACAATTTATCAATAATAATAATGTTAAATATATATATATATATCAAGGTTTAAGCAGAGTTCATTATTTCTTTATAAAAACAGCTAAAATTTAGCAAAATGCTAAAATACTATTAGGCTTAAGAATACCTGTTCATATATCATTCTAGATACCTCTTTATGTTACATTTTTCTTCTGCAAATAAATTACATTTTATCTTTAAACAAATTTGGAGTGGTGTCCCTGGACTTCTGAAAATTTAGTTGTTACCCGGTGTTTAATCAAATTTGAATTATATGAATCTGTCCTAATCACAAAAATATCTTTGAATCTGTTTGAATTTGTTAAGTAATTGAAAAACATTAAAGCTTTCCTGGAAAATTTTGAGAATCTGCATTCCCAGGGACAGAGTTAGGCAACTGGATGTAAAACTTTCTGCTTTCTAGAGGGAAAGGGAGGGAGAAATTTTTTTTCTTAAAGCCTTGTCTTAGCATGCACTCACATTATTTCATCCCATCTTTTGACCAAATTTCAAGTCAGTGGTCTCAGTTAATTTTGATGTGCCTTGATGAATGAGGGAAAGAGTGGATGTGCTCTTTTATATATACAAGTACATAAGCAAGATTACTAAAGAAGAACAAGTTTATGCCTTTAAATTGAAATACAGTAGTGGACATAATTATAAGACACCTATCTAATTTGACAAATAGTGATAGAAAAGATTCATAAACTTAAAAATGTTTTATCAAATACGTCAAAAATATAAATTTATTCTGTTATCATATATAATTATTTTATAATAATGATATTTTTATACAATTTAATAAAAAAAAACTTTAAAACATAATGGACAAAATTATAAGACATCAACCATTTTTTCCAAATACAGTAGTCAATATAATTAGCAGACACTAATGGTCTAAAAGAAAATCCTCTAACATGGTTATTCAATATTTGGTGGAGCCGCCATTGTTTTTTTATAACATGAAAGATGCGATTCGGCATCGAATCTATAAATTCTAACAAAATATCGCAACACAGTTTTTCCCAAGCACATTTTATAGCATTCTTTAGGTCTTTGACACATATAAACTGCCTCCCATTTCGGTAAAACACACGAACTAAGATCCCCCACAAGTTTTCGATGGGATTTAAGTCTGGGGAGCGAGAAGGCAACGGGAGAACATTGATACTTTGCTCTGAAAGCCACTTTTTTGTTTCGTGTGATGCATGAATCGGCACATTATCGTGCTGGAAAGTGTAGTTTTCGCCACAAAGAATTTCACCGTATATGGCTAGTTGATCTTTAAGAAGATTCTTATACTTTTCAGAATTCATTCTTGAATGCACAAAAACAATATCCGTTTTCCCTTGAGCCGAAAAACCAGCCCAAACCATTACTGAGCCACCACCCATTTGGCGGCTCATTAGTACATGAGGAGACTTTTGTAAATCATGCCAATAATATTGAAACCCGTCAGGACCATCCAGGTTAAACTTTTTTTCACCAGAAAATAACACAGAGTATTTGGAGGTCCAGGCCATAGTTTGTTTAGCAAAGTTTAGACGCTCCATTTTTTGCCGGCTTAGAAGCAGTGGTTTTTTCTTCAATTTTTTATATTTCACATAGGAAGCATTATGCAACACCCTGCGAATGGTTCTCCTTGAACAATTCAGTTTCAAAGCATTATGCCCGTAGTGGTCATCTTATTCTGTGTAGCGAGCGAAAGCACATGGCATCTGTCTCTCGAGGACAAGCAAGGAGTACGTCCAGATCTTTTAATCACCGATCCATTAATTCCTCTTTTCAAAACATTTCTAATTGCACATCTAGAACGTTTAATAATTTTAAAAATATTATTAATTGAAGCACCAGTTCCATTTAATCTCCAAATTTCGCGAATTTCACTTTCTCTTAATTCTGTACCTCGTGGCATGTTTGTAAATGCATGAAGTCGGTTATTGTCTGCTTTAGTTAACTGTTGACGTCGTAACAGTGTGCAGAAAATTTGCAGATTGCACACTATTTTCGAAAAAAAGCAGGTGTTTTAATTAAAATACTAGGGTGTCTTATAATTTTGTCCATTATGTTTTTAAGTTTTTTCATTAAAATATATGAAAATATCACTATTATAAAATAATTATATATGATAACAGAATAAATTTGTTTTTGATGTATTTGATAAAACATTTTTAAGCTCTGAATCTTTTCTTTCACTATTTGTCAAATTAGATAGGTGTCTTATAATTATGTCCACCACTGTAATTTACGATAATACATAGCTTTGTTTGGACTTACAAGGAACATTCATGATTTGTGATACACTGATCGTAACCAAACTTTACAGGTAGTTTAAAGGGTATGTGGGTATGAAGATATACACTCCTTCCAATTTATATTGGAAAACATTACTTCAGAACAAAGGTATTGGTGTTCAAAGTTGAAACTACTTTTTTTTCAATATTGTGAGTCATTCAATTTATTTGTTTGACTTTTCTATTATTATTATTATTTTCCCATTTAACATGCGCTGTTGATTTATTTATTGATTTTTTTTTTTTAATCGTTTGCACATGCATATTTTTCTGGCTCTAGAATTCATTGTATTTATTTATTTTATTTTATTTTTATTTTTTTTGCTTTCCAAACATGCATATGTAAAGAAAGTATTGTAATCATGTCAAAAATCCGAATTTGCGATTTTGGTGTTTCTACACATTTTGAGGTCCTCTGAGTTCGAATTTACTATTTTTACAATGATATATGTATGTGAGTGAACACGATAGCATCTAAAGGCTTTGTTTGAATGACCTGAAAGTTGGTATGTATGTTATAAGTCACCATAGCACGAACTCTATTGATTTTGATGGTTTTTTCTTATGTTTTTACTTTCCGAACACTATAGTGAGGAAAGTATTGTAATCATGTCAAAAATCCGAATTCGAGATTTTGATGTTTCTATACGTTTTGAGGTCCCCTGAGTCCGTTTTCACTATTTTTACGATGATATATGTATGTGTGTGTGTATGTGTGTATGTCTGTGAGTGAACACGCTAGCGTCTAAACGCTTTGTTCGATTAACCTGAAAGTGGGTACGCATATTGTAAGTCACCATAGTACGAACCCTATAGATTTTGGTGAATCTAGAACTTATAGTTTTTTTACAGGGACACAAAGAAAAATTCTTTATCATTATGGCCTATGGGAGCAAAATCTTAAAAGTGCGATAGCATCTAAACGCCTTATTCAATTAAGCAAAAATTTTATACACATATTATAGATCACAAATACTCAATCTGTATAGATTTTGGAGAATCTAGCACTTATAGTTTTTTTACAGGGACACAAAGAAAAATTCTTTATCATTATGCCTATGGGGCCAAATTTTTAAAAGTGTGATAGCGTCTAAACGCCTTATTAATCCGAGCAAAAAATTTGTACACATGTTATAGATCACAGTTGAACTAACTGTATAGATTTTGGTGAATCTAGTACTTACAGTTTTTTTACAGGGACACAAAGAAAAATTCTTTATCATTATGGCCTATGGGACTAAATTTTTAAAAGTACGATAGCATCTAAACGCCTTATTGAATTGAGCTGAAAATTTATATGAGTATTATAAATCACTGTTGCACTAACTATAAGCATTTTGGTGGATCTAGCATTTATAGGTTTTTACAGGGACACAACGAAAATTTCTTTATCATTATGATCTATGGGCTCAAAGTTCAGTAGCGTTAAATAAAACATCGTGTAATAGACGGAGAAAAATACTCAAACACTCTATTATGGTTTTCTCTCTTTTGTTTGTTTAACAACTCCTCTTTCTTTACTTTATCTACAAAACTGTTAATTACTCAATGTTCGGAAAGTCGAGTGGAGTCACTCCAGATTTTTTTTTTTTTAACAGGGGCACAAAGAAAAAATCCTTATCATTATAGCCTATGGGCTCAAATTTTTTAAATTGTGATAGCATCCTAAACACCTTATTTGATTGAGCTGAAAATTTACACACATGTTATAGGTCATCAACGTGCAAACTGCATAGATTTTGATGAATCTAGCACTTATAGTTCTTTTACAGGGACACAATGAAAAATTCTTTATTATGCACTAAAAGCTCAAATTTTTTAAATTGTGACAGCGTCTAAATGCCTTTTCCGATTCAGCTAAAATGTTTTATACATGTTAAAGTTCACCATCACATTAACTGTAGGAATTTTGGAGAATCTAGCATTTATAGTATGTCTACAGGGACACAAAGGAAAATTCTTTATCATTGTGGCTTATAGGCTCAAATTATTTAAAGTGTGGTAGCGTCTAAATGCCTCATCCAATTGAGCTGAATATTTATACACTTATTAAGGGTCACTATTGCACTAATAGAGATTTTGGTCTGTCTAGTACTTGTATATTTTTTACAGGGACACAAAAAAAATTTCTGACTATGTATGGGCTAAATTTTTTTAATTTCAATTATAATGTTAAATTAAACAATATACTATTGAGAGAAAAATATACTCAAACACCCTATTATAATGTTCTCTTTTGTTAATCTGACGACTTCTCTTACTTTAATTTATTTATACAACCATTAATTACTTAATGTTCAGAAAGTTGAATGAAGTCACTCCAGATTTTTTTTTTGGATAAGATTTGAAAACTAACATTGTGTCTTTGTGCAAGAGAGATTTCAGTTCAAATTTTTAATATTTAATTTAATTCCTATTTTATTATATAACATAATAACATGTATCGTATTAAGCAGTTAATAATATGTGGCAAATGGATATTTTCAGGTCTATTTCAGTATATCTCAGTATCTATTTAGGATCAAACATATATGTCTACATTCTTTCTTGAAAGCAATCTGAAATACAGTTTAAATAAATAAATCAATAGCATGTGTATGGTGGGGGGGGGGGGGAAATATAGAAAAGTCAAAGAGATAAATTGAATGACATCACAATATTGAAAAAAAAAAAAAAAATAGTTCCAACTTCGAACACCAACAGCTCTGTTCTGAAGTAATATTTGTTGATATAAATTGGTATCAATCTTCATACTCTTTAACTACCTATAAAGTTTGGTTACGATCAGTGTGTCACAATTTGCAAGTGTTCCTTGTTAGAAATGCTGAGAGCTTATTTACTGAAAAATATTTTTTGAAGAGACAATAATAGATGTATTTGTCTTTCAGTTTTCAGATCTCATTCAACTGTACAGAATACTACTTAGTGCTATTACGACTGTAATGATTTTAATTGAAATATCCAGGCTATACCTAGGATATGCTGGGAATTTGCAGGAAAAAGTATGTAAACACTTTGCTTCTTAAATTTAGAATATATGCTAATTAAATTCATAAATCCTTTATTTAAAATATTTACATCATGAGTGCGTTTATTTAAAATATTTAAACTTAAAAACTTCTCACACACTATACAATTATTGTAAGCATTTGCTGGTTTAAAAAAAAAATGGTTTTTCTTCTTCAGGTGTAAAAAACACATGCTACTGACATCAAATTTAATGATCTGGGTTTGAAAATAGCACCTCCCTTCTACCATTATAATTTAAAAAACAAAATCTCTCTCTCTCTACTATTTATTATTTTTTCCCCAAGAAGTCAGTTTATAAATGTTTTAATTGAAAATTATCTAAAGTGGAAAACTTCTCAAACTAAATTTTCAGTAGTATTTATTAAAAGTTCCCCCTCCCCCCCAACATGGAAATGAAGCTGATTGACTATACTTGGATGAAAAACACACAGGAAGGCCCTTGTCAACAGTAATCCCGGATAATGTGTTTGCCATTCGGAAAATGTTAATCGACGACTATCGCTGTACCTACCATATGATACAGAAGGAACTTAACATTGGATCAGCTGCAATACATAAAATTATTCATGAACAGAGCTGCCACTCAATAAAGACTCCAAAAATAGTCGCCTTAGTTGCATTAAATATGAAAAATAGTCTCCTAAATAAGTCTCCTGATGTAAAAAATAGTTTTCTTTTCCTAATCCCCCCCCCCATCCCTTTTTTTTAACCCAATATTAATGGTATGATTATAGAGTATAGAACCCATTAATAAGTACAAAACTTTGAATAAACACCATAAAATACAAGAACTTTAAACAAATATTTCATGTCGAAAGAAAAAATGACTCTTCGTCAGGCGAACAAAGTAGGTACAAGTGCTGCAATGCAAACAAAGCCGCTTTGTTTGTATTGCAGTACTCGTACAGGGTGTCGACAATCTGAGAAAACAAAGAAATCATGGAAAAACCAGGGAACTTTATCAATCTGGAAATATCGTGGAATAATCAGGGAATTTCATAGAAAATACTGAAAAATCACCAAATGGGTGATATCTTAGCACAGTGAGGGCTGCTTTTTTTATTTTAGTTGAATCTCAACAAGTCAACATTAAAATAAGACCATAAAATACAAGAACTTTAAACAAATATTTCATGTCGAAAGAAAAAATGACTCTTCGTCAGGCGAACAAAGTAGGTACAAGTGCTGCAATGCAAACAAAGCCGCTTTGTTTGTATTGCAGTACTCGTGCAGGGTGTCGACAATCTGAGAAAACAAAGAAATCATGGAAAAACCAGGGAACTTTATCAATCTGGAAATATCGTGGAATAATCAGGGAATTTCATAGAAAATACTGAAAAATCACCAAATGGGTGATATCTTAGCACAGTGAGGGCTGCTTTTTTATATTTTAGTTGAATCTCAACAAGTCAACATTAAAATAAGAACCTCCCCCCCCCCGCTATTAAATATTCTTAATGCAACAACATGAGGAATAATTTTATGTTCTGATGTTAATATATTGTGCAAATTTTGAACTTTTAGTTTTTATTTCATTTTTCTTTCTGTGTATGTCTACAAAGAAAAGAGATTGAGATATTTTTGTCCATCATCAGTATAGTTTTTTGAATTGCAATGGTTTGTGAGCATGTTAGTATGTTACACAAAGGTGCAATACACAAAATTATGAAATGTATGTAATAGGTAACGAAAATCATGGAAATCTGGGAAACTATGGAAAAATCAGGGAATTTCTCTATTTCCGAATTCTGTAGCCACTCTGTTGTGCTTACTTCATCCCCTGATAAAAGGTAGTGTTTTCTTTCGACCCGAAAACAACTGTTGTGAGTTCTCTTACATTTTATGGTGTTTATTCAATGCTTTGTACTGTACTTATTATTTTTAAATTTTATTGCTTTCTTATAATAGGACCCATTATCCGGAACCCACGGGACCAACAGTATTCCGGATTTTGGACCTTTTTCCATTATTTATTCCCTTGAATTATAAAACATAACTCAAAAACTAATTGTTAATTATTTACATATGGGTGTAACTACATACTTGCCAACCAATTTTAATAAAAAAAGGGAAGACTTTTGTTGGAAAACCAGAAGATTTCATAAAAAAAGGGAAGATTTTTTTTTTTTTTTTTACTTGTTTATTACGTCAAATAGAAAGAAAAAAAAAAAAAAAATACAGTTTTACAATTTTAATATTTAGAAGCAATCTATAAAAATGTTTTACTATAGATTGATTATACTAAATATATGAAAGTTTTAAATGAAGTTATTCCTCTTCAACGTATAAATATCTACAAAACAGAATCTGTAAGAAATTTATTTAACAATAGACAAAAAACTTAGTTAAGTTAAAGTATAACTAATTTTTTAAATAAATAGAATATGATTTTTGTGTATGTACATTAATCATATATATATATATATATATGAAGTAGCAGCAGCTAATTATCAGTTTCAAACATGCATAAAAACAACTAAGTATTAATTTTCTTAAATTGATTTGGAAAAAATTTTCCTACCTGAAAAAATTATTCTTATTTTTTCCCCCCATGTTTACGTACATTTGGTATAAATGTGACATACAAATATTTAATTTAATTGAGGAAAAATAAACATATTCATTAAATTCAGCAATAAAGATCTAAAAATAATTACATACGTGAAAAATATTGAGCACTTCCATTGCTTTATTGTTTCTAGAATTGATCATTGATCACAATCCAGGGAAACGGGGGGGGGGGGGGGGGGGATACAAAAATAATTACAGAGTAAGAAATATTAAACTCTTTCAACTCTACTTCTTGAATCTAATGAAAGAAGTTTAAAATTAATATTATCATTTATGTTGAAAGATGGATAAAGATTAGGAAACAAAAGGCTTCTGCAGAACATTTGATTGCTGATCACTAGTTGGAAATAAATGAAAGGGGGGGGGGGAAATAATTACATCAGATAAAGCAAGTTTGAAATGAATATTGACATTTATGTTATGGATGGAAAAAGATTGGGAATCAGGAGTTTTCGTAGAACATTTTTTTTTTTTTTTTAAACGAACGATATCCGCGACTTTTTTAAAAACGGAAGATTTCATCATCTGTCCGGAAGACCGGAAAATACGTTAAAAAAACGGAAGTCTTCCGGGAAAACCGGAAAAGTTGGCAAGTATGTAACTATATGTAATTCTGTGCCTTATTTCTTCAGCTAGAGCTGCCACAAAATATCAGTTACACTCAGACAGGCATAATCTAAAAATACTTAAATCATATACTAGAACTCTGTAAATGAGCAAATAAATTAAAAATATTTAAGAATTTAATCCTTTCTCCTATTGAATATAACAGGAAGTAAAAAAATAACCATAATACATAAACATGTACACAGATACATTACTACTGATGCCGCTCACCATCAGCATCATAGCTGCCCATTATTGTTTCCACTAAATGTGAATGACAACTTAATCATGAGAGCAAAATGCTAAATGATTTTTTCTTTTAAAATTTCCCTTCCCTCCGTTTTTTTTTTTTTTTTTTTTTTTTTTTTTTTTTTTACTTATGGGGAACAACTGTCTTGTCGAGAAATTAAAAATCCCTGGAAATCAGAGTCATTGAATAAAATCCAGAATTTTTTTTATATGGTTGGACGTGAATTCCAGGGATGTCTCTGACCACAACATCACTGAGAAAAATGAATTATGTTTTAATTTCTGATTTTCACAGTATCTAATAAAAAGCTTGATAGTTAACTTTAGTGTGATTTTTTTTTTTTTTTTTTTTTAATAAATAAAATTCTGGTTTTAGGTACGAAATATTTTTAAAATCATAAAAAAAAAAAAAAAAAATCTAAAATGATTCTGGATAATGGATCCTATACTGTTTAAAATAATCGGAATAAGTAAGCAGTCATTTTTACAGATGCTTTATAAAACCAGATAATATTAATTAAAAAAAAAAATATTCTGAGTTTTTCAGATTATTTTTAAAAAATATTAGCTATATATTATAAAACACCAGACAAATGGTACCTGTTGCTCTTGCAACCTAGAATTGGTTTACCCTGATATTAAATTTCTATCCTTTGATTTGCTTTTAAGATAAAATTTTGTGAAGGTTTAACTTTAGAGTAGGATTTTTTTTTTTTTTTTTTTTTTTTTTTTTTTTTAATGTAACCTCAGATGTTGTTCTTTTTAGTTGCTAAATGTTTAAAATAGTTGCTTATATTTTTTATATGATACCAAAATAGTTGCTTTTGTCTATATTTTGGCTAAAAAAGTCACCATAATTGCTTTGCTTTCAAAATAGTAGCTTTAGTTGCCATTTTAGTGGCCAGTGGCAGCCCTGCATGAAGAATTGCATATGAAAAAATTAGTTTGCCGTTGGCTTCCCCATAATTTAACAGAGCATCAAAAACAAGAGCATGTCAGAATCAGCAAAAAAACCTTTAAATTACTTAATAATGTTGGCCACCGCATTATTTCTAAAATAATAACTGGTGATGAAATGTACATACCATTTTTTGATGTTCCAACACACCAAGAAAGCAAAGTGTAGGTCTTGATCCCAAACCCACAATGGTGAAAAGACAACGAACCATGAAAAAAGTAATGTATGCTGTTTTCTTTAGAAGTACAGGATTGGTCAAAGTATCAATCTGGAAGGACAGAAGACAGTCACAGCTAACTGGTACTCTACTAAATGTCTTCCAGAAATTCTTCAAGAAGTAAATGTTAGAGGACTCATTCTCCACCATGATAATGCATCTTCTCATTCAGCAGGATTAACAGTTGAATTTCTTCAACAAAAATGCATCAAAGTACTGGAACATCCACCCTATTCACCTGATCTAGCTATGTGTGACTTTTGGCTATTTTTTAATCTGCAAAAGAACTTATGTGGGCATCGTTTTCATTTCAAAGATGAGATTGATGAGGCTGTAACTGCATTTTTTTCATTGATTCCAAGAAATAAATGGTTAGAGGCATTCAATCTTTGAAAAATTCGCCTACAGAAGTGCATTGATGCTGGAGGAGACTACTTTGAACACACCTAAAATTTGTTAAGTTTAACATTAATTACCTAATCGTATCTCAAAAATTTCAGAGTGACCATATTAAAATATCTGTTTTATTACTAATTTTCAGCACATGATTTTTAATTTATATTTTGATTTTGTATGTCTTTTCACCTTATGGGTCACAGAAAGATTAGTATACATTTTTTTTAGCTAAATTTGGCTGATTTTTTTCCGAAATATCTTACGTATCTCATGAAGCATCCACATGTCAAATTTGGTGGCAATCTGCTGGCCCATTTTAGCTACAAAGTGTTATTTGTAGTGGAGGTTTAAATATATGTATGAAATGAATTGGGGTGTACCCGGCTTTTAGGTTTTCACTAACAAAACTCACAAGTTCCACAGGGTTGGTATTCCAGGGTATAGACATCTTAGAAAAGATGATGAGTCCTTTAAATGTTAACTATAATCCTTTATTGAGTTAAAAGATGCAGTCTTGTCTGGAAGTAAGGCACCTTGAGCAGACATTTGCTCAGCGTGCCTTACAATCCAGGAAGATATGTTTAAGCGGCTGCGAGGACAGTCAGTAGTGCCAAATCCCCATGGGCTGTGAGTCCCAGTGAACCAAAGGTTTTGTTAACAAGCATTACATGATGAAATGTTGTCTTGTTTGTTTGTTTTTCACTTTTTGATTGCCAGATTTTGATTCCAGTTGGTTAATAAACTGCTGACTGTCACTTTAGCTAAGGTTCCAGATATCTAGGATTAATTAATTTGAAAAATCTAACCTCAGTTATTTACCAAAAGCATTTAATTCATCATGGAAATTAATTTCTGATAGAATGGAGTAGAAGGCTGATTTTTACCAACTATGTGAAAAATACCAGAGCCGGGAATCGAACCCCAGGCCTTCTGCTCCGCATGTTAAGCGGAAGGCCTGGTGTTTGATTCCCGGCTCTGGTATTTTTCACATAGTTGGTAAAAATCAGCCTTCAACTCCATTCTATCAGAAAAGCATTTGACTAAGCAATTTTCTGTCTTAAAGTACAACAATATTTCGACTTTTGCATTATGAAGTTATCTGCTGTGAAATAAAACTTAAAGGGGCAATTACAAATTCTTAGCAATTTCTAAATTTTAAAATGGGTTTTAATTATTTAACTGTTTTGTATCCTTTCATGTATATACACATAGAAATATATTCAGTATTTTATAAATCCTCTTTGTATTTTACTTTGTATCTTTAATAAAATTTCAGTTTGAAATCATTTTTATGCATAATTCCTTGACAATAGTAATAATTGATAAAAATTTAACTCTTTTACATAGTGTAATATTATTAACATGTAATATTATTTTCATTATCAGACTAACATAGGTAATGAGAGAATTGTATTTGATAAAAAATTTTGATACTAAGTTTTAATCTGATTTATGTTGATGTTTTAAGGTCTCCAAATCAAAAAAAGGGATTTTTGAAAATTTGGTCAGTGCATGTATGTAGATTTGTGGAATAATCTGACTGTCTAGAATGAAAAAGGGACCAAATAAGACAGGTCTGCTGTATAAATGTACAAGGGTTGTTCGCACACTAGATGGACACATCTAAAAGACAATATTTTGTTCAATTATGGTGCATTCTCAATAGCCAGCATGAGGTATTGCTGGCTATTGAGACAACATTGTTCGAAAGAGCAATGTTTGTGAATATTTTTTTTAAAGGGATAATGTGTTGTAGAATTTTTCAAAGGAAACAAAGTAAGTTTAAAGTTTTGATGAAACATTTTAATAAAAACTTGTTGCAGAAATAAAATTAAAGCTAGATAAATACTATGGAGATTCTGCTTCTTCTTAATGAACCATTTACAAGGTGTTCAGAAATTTTCATTGTGGGCAAATAAACATAAGTGATATGGATCATCCTAGGCATTCTGCTGAAGTCACAACTCCAGAAATGATTAAAAAAAAGAAAAGAAAAAATCCATGATATTGTTTTGTAAGATAAAGTACACTGTTGGTATTTTGTTTGATTGTGTGCATAACATTTGCAAGTGAAAAAACTGTTAGCAAGATGGGTGCCATGCTTGCTGACAATCAATCAAAAACATGAGCATGTGAATATTTCTTAAGAGAATTTGATAATTTTTCAGAGAAATCCAAATAAATTTCTTAGAGATTTTATCACAGTGGATGAAACCTAAATTCATCACTACCAACCAGACTAAATAACAATCAAAACAGTTGGTAGAGTTTAAGGAATGATGCTCTAAAAGTTAAGATAACTCCTTTAACTGACAAAAGTCATGGCCACTGTTTTTTTTTTTTTTTTGTTAAGGTATAGTTTTAATTGATTGCATATCCTTATTGGGCAATTTATTCCAAGAAATAAAAAAGAAACAACTCCATCTTGCAAAGAAAAATCCATTGGTTCCTTACAATGATGTACCAGCACAGAAGTTTACAGTTGCAAGAACAAAATTTTTCATATGTTTTGAAATTTTATAGCACCCTTGTTATCCTCCTGATCTAGCCACTTCAGACTATTGTGTAACCACGTTTCCACGAGTGAGGACGAGTCGAAAATCTTGGAGGGTTCCTAAGTTGACCAACAGGTTTGAATTTAGTAAACATCCAGTTATTCGGTATTCCCTTATCGCTTATTTTCTCTCAACAAAAAGCTTGTCTCCCCTATTTTACTAGTGGACTCGTTGAATCCGCACTTGCGCAGAGGCTTCCATGGTCGCAACAAATGTAGTTAAAGAGTACTTATTGTTTTGAAACATGTGGCTTGCTGGGGGAAAAAAAAATCTCATCAAATAATGAGGCCGGCCACAACAGGAACAAAGTAGTATTTTGCTGGGCTTCTTAAGGACTTCATAGGGCATTACAAAATATATATGTTAAAAAAATGTATGCTCAACAAAGGTTAGATGAAGTACATAGAACAGAAAGAGGACTATGATGAAAAATAGCAAATAATTTTTTTGTAAAAAACACTAAACAATTTTGCACAGATTTTTCAAACAGCTTTTGTATTTGCAAAGTTTTTGTAAGAATGGGAAAATTAAAGTAGGATACAGAAAGTAGTCAATATCTCAGAAACAGCTCTAATGATTTTCTTCAAATTTACCCTAGGGATAAAATAGTGATTTTTACTGGATATCTTTTGTGACCTGTATAAATTATCCATTGATTTTTTTTTTTTTTTTTTTTTTTTTTTTTACTTAAAACAATCACAAACATATCTTTCACACATCATCCATTTAAAAGATATTTTAAAAAGCTGATTATATATGTACTTAGCATGAAAGAAAGAAATTTTAAGCTTAAAGAATACATTCATTATTAATACATTTATTACACTGTCAAAAAAAAAAAAAAAAAAAAAAAGGGGGGGGGGGTGGGGGGTATGCTTATAAAAATTAAATATTTATTTTATTGTGCAATATTAGCAGGGGGAAAAAAATAATAAGTTTAGTTAATTATTTAATGCTATTTTAAGTCACAAATTATTTTACTAGACACATAAGTATGGGGAAAAATTAATATCTACAAATTTATACTTTTCCTATTCTTTATATTTTTGTACAGATTAGTACAGCAATTTTAAAGGATAGCTATAAGGAAAACACTGAGCTTGTAACTTTAGAATTCACTGAACTTGTAACTTTGGTGGAATCCATTACTCTTTAAGCTTCATTTCCTTGTCACTTCCCCCCCCCCCAACTAAATTCCTTGCTATTCACAGTTCCTTGTTTTTCAAATTGCTGGACACTCTATCAGGGGTAGTAGTGGTTTAAAAAAAATTTCAGGACACAATTTTTATAAAATTTCAGGACAATTTCAGGACACACGCACTAAAAATTGCCTATTTTCATAATATCTCAGCTATAATTTTACTGAAATTTAATTATATAAATTACATAACATGGAAAAAATACTAACTTAATAAGTTAATTTATAAATTACAAAAAAATGCAATCACACTAAATACTTGCTTAAAATACATATATCAAATTAGAAAAACTTATAAATCAATTCATTACAGAAGTTTTTATTTCCATGTGTGGTGTGAATTTTGAACTGCTTTCATTACTTTATTCTAAATATATAAGGAGAAAGTATTGGATTCGTGAAAATTTTTCAATTCCTGCCTTTGACGTACTTGCATGTTTTGAGATGTTCTGAACACTACCTGACTATTTTTTTAAAATCTCCATCTACGTGTGTATAAAAAATTTTGAGGACGCAGTATCTCACAAAAAAAATGAACAAAATTCAACGAAAACTTGATATTTTGATGACGATGACCTAAACTGGTGCTGATCACATTTGGTGATCAATAGCTCAACAGGTGGTGCTGTCATCCCACCTTTTCATAATTTTTAATACAGCATAGGACAAAATTTCGTATAAATGGTCAAAATGAGAGATATTTATAGCAAATGATTGTAAAATTAATATAAATTATTGATAATAGGAATAAATTAGGAAAAAAGTTGTGCGATGTACGAGCATCATCATTCCCCCCTGGGTGGGAAGTATACTCTCCAGGGGGGTGTAAAATTTTAATATGGGTATCTTTTAAAAGAACTTGCCAATACCTTTGAACCATTGATCTGTGATAATTTAAAACAGTCATTGATTTTTTTCATTTTTAATGGGGGGGGGGGGGACTGCATTTCTTCTGATGTCACAAAATTTAGTTTCATTCAGCATTTGGAGTTATATTTCTCAGACATAAAAATCATCTGCATTCATGAAAAATAACTTTAATAAACAATTTTTACTGGACGAATGTGTCTAAGATAATATAGAAGAAAGTCTTGTGATGACCACAACATACCAGTTATATATATTGAAATTTCTCAGGAGTATTTAAAAATCATGATGCATTCATATGGCAAATAATTTTTTTTACATAAACTTGAATATATAGTATCAAAGCGACATCAGACTTAGTACTTTTTATAACAAAATTTTATATCTAACTATATTAAGTCTTTAAACAAAGTAAATAGTTTAAAAAATATATACATGTACATAATAAATATATAAAAAAAGTTTTTTTAAATAAATTTTCAATCATTAAATGTAATATTTTTATATCCTATTTTATATCCACCATCGATAGGTGATGCGACTTTATATCATATTTGACACTGTCAGGACCCGATGGCTGACAGGGCATGCAACGTTTTAAATATTTATTAGTACTGCTTTTACTTTCGGGGTAAAACTTTCACTGAAATGTTTGAAGTAGGTATACCATGTTCTACACACTCCTAAAGTTTCAAGATGATTCCTTCAGTACTTAGAGATATGACAAAATGTCTAGAATCTAGAATGGCTGACATGGCGCTCAACGTGTTAATTAATAAAAATACTTAAGCAAAAAAGGCAGGGATTCAAAAGCTATGTACACAAACGTTTTTAAAAACTTCCAATAAAATTATCACTTAAGTTTTATCTTTATTTATTTATTTATTTTTTTTGTTTTGTTAAAAAAACAAATAATTTTCCCCTGTAGTCTTAACTGTGGCATTAGCAGTTTTTAGCATCATCTATTCAACTGTAACAGTTTGAATATCACTGTTTTTTATGCCATACTGCACTTTTATGATGCTTCATTAGACAAAGCATGAGCAGCTTTTCCTTCACACTTAAAATCAGCTTCTTCTAAAATTAATTGTTTAAATTTATCTTGCAATTCTTCCTTTCTTTTTTTTTTTTTACTTTGAAAGCAGCAGCATCTTTATCATGCTTCCATTTTTGAGCTTGTCTTTATTTGCTCTAAATTCAGCATGTGACTGATCTACATATCAAATCATCTCTTTTGATACAAAGAGGAGTAATTGAGGTCTGCTTTCTCAAATAACAACTGCAAAAATTAAAAATAAATTACAATTTCTGATATGCTGCTACTCTCTTTTGTGACAATATTACTTATAGAAAATCCTCTCTCAGGCACTGTATTACTGTGAGATACAGTCAAAAAAATGTTAATAAACTTGACTAAATCGTAAACTTTGAAATTACCATAGTGAGATTACCTTTCTTGTTGAAAAGTGAAGGAAATATGAAAAGTTTTTGAAATGCACTGAAATTTCAGGAAATTCAGGACATTAAGTGAAAATTCAGGACATTTCAGGACAAAAAAATTTTCTTAAGGAATTTCAGGAATATCAGGACAACTACTACCCCTGCTCTATATATAATTAAGGCTGCACATCAATCAGGTTCACTCTTTTCTATGGGGTTTTCATTGCTTCGTATTATACAAACAACTTATTCAAAAACATACCTGCCAACCTGCAAAAATTCCAAGAAGTAAAACAACACACAAACAAAATAATTCAAACAAGTAAATTAGAGTCTAAATTTACTTAATGAAGTTAAGTCTTTAAATTTATTTATATATTTTTTAAATTGTTTACTAAGTTAACCCAATCATGTTATTGTGGGACTTTGGAGACCCGAGCCATTTTTCTTTTGTCTCATTCCTTATAATCCATATACAGAAGAAATAACTATCCACAGTGTCCATAATTTTTTCTGTAAAAATGCCATTTTTAAATTTTACTATGCAATTTAAATTTTTCAAATATCTCAATTTGTTCAAAAGTTATGAATTTTTCAGTAAATGCCTGCATTTTATGGAAATGGGTGTATTTCTGATGAAAAATAAAAATGTTTGCTTAATTTTTTTTTTTTTTTTTTTTATATATATATACTTATTGTTTGCCCTTAAAGTAGAAGTATTCAAGAATTTTATCAGATTATTTTCATTAAAAATTGCATGTTCTAACACTGCTTGGGTCTTCAGCAACCCATGATAAACTGACAAGGTGCTGAAAAAAGTGATAACCTGATCGAGTTAAAAAGCAATATGTTCAAAGAATGGATATCAAAAAACAATTCAAAAAACTTCCTTTTTGAATGAGACATGCTTATGAATCAACAAAAATCTCATAGGATAACATGCAAAGAAAGAAAGGTTGCATCTGACTGATAATGATGCAGCTTTAAGATTCTTTCACTGAAAATAAATATAATTTGCTCCTAACATATAAGTTAAAAAAATATATATATATATATAAAGCTTGTTTGTTTACTATTACGAAAAAAAAAGTCATTTTAATAAACAATATCAAGTTTTTACTTTACAATCTAAAAGTGTTTTAAGTATCAATTTTAAACTTAATATTTTTTTGTGTTATCTTTTACTCATGGACAGCAAACTTATCGTATTTAATTTTTCTTGTTATAAACATGAGTTTTTCAGTATTGTTTAGGACCAAACTATTTCTCTATCTGTATTCATTTAGCTGGGAAGAAAAAATTCTCTAAATTTACTGAACTTAGAACATTAAGTATTTCAAGACTAAATTTTATTCTAGAAAATTTTTGAATTTGATACTTCTACTATATTTTTCAATTTGTTTATTTCTTGTACTTATTGCATAGATGCCCACTTTTCAAATTTTTAAGCTAATCTTCAGACTTCCAATTTATTATTAATTTCTTTTGCTTTTAGAAAAGTTGCAGTTGTAGTTTGTTAAAAAGAAAAGAAAAAAACTCCAATAACGATCAGTGATTGATCACGCTTTTGATTCTCAGTCTTTCTCCATCCACAATATAAAGGTCAATATCCATTTTAAACTTGCTTTATGAGATTCTATAACATATGAAAGAATAGAATTAGTCAATATTTTTCAGTCATGTAATTATTTTTTTATTCCTTCCACCCTTTTTCTTCATTTTCTAATCATCAATAATGAAACATGCTGTGGAAACCTGTTTTTTAATCTTTGTCCATCTACAACATAAATATCAATATTCATTTTAAATTTTATAATATTCTAGAGCCTAAAAAACAGTAGAATTGTTTAATATTTTTCTCACTCAACTTTCAAAAGCTGTCCTTTTCATGAAAAATAAAAGAAGACCGAAAATTGGAAGAAAAGTTTAGCTCTTTAAACAACCTTCATTTGACATGTACAATTTATTCTAATGAAGAACAAAGTTATCTATCAGTTGATGTGATTCTCAAGGTCAAGGGGAAAGTTGGACAACAATCTGCTGTATGCAGGGCTGCCAACCTCTGGGAGTGCTAAAGTGTAGTTAAAAAGCAAAAAAAGTGTAGTTTTAAGCTACAAAGTGTAGTCGCTAAAAAATTAGAAAATACTTAAAATATAAATAAGCATAAAATCTTTTGTTTACATTATGACTTACTTTCTGAAATTTATTGATTTTTAATAATCAAACATTCAAAAATAATAGAAATTTTATCCAAATTTACTTTTTATATTAACATGGATACATGAAAATACACTAATTCTAATATAATACACTAATATGCAGGGTTGCCAACTTTTCACAAACAGTTTGAGGAGTATTCAGAGAAATTTTGAGGAGCATTTCGGCTACTTTGAGGAGCAATTTTAAAAATTAAAAAAGAAAAAGAAAGAAAGAAACTACTAACAAAAATATATTAGCAATAATCATATGAAATTAAGTAAAGAAAAAAAAAAAAAAAAAGGTAAGATGTAGGTATGCATCAAATTTTTAGTTATTCAGTATACTGAATATTCATTATTCAGTAATAATCAAACATTTAGTGCATGCCTATTCAAAAGAAACTTGTTTAATTACAAGAACAAGACAATTGATGTGAAAATAATTTCAATGCTATACTTCAAACAGATACAAAAATTGGATTTTTTTAAACAAAATCTTAAATTTTTGGAGTAACAAAAGTCAAAATAATGAACAATTTTAATAGTTTAGATATTAGAAAATGTAATAAAACTGAATCTACAATAAAATAATCATTGTTATTAAGGATGGAAAAGGATTGAAATTGTACAACATTAAATTCAATTTCAGTGCAAACTGACAGCGATCAACTTTTCTGAAACTTTTTCCCCCCTTTAAGATTATTGCTAAATATACCTAAAAAATCGAGTTTCCGTAGAGGGGGGGGGGGGGTAGAATTACGTTTTTATCATTAATTAAATAAATATGCTATTCTTCTCGTATTTGACAGAATTCGCAATATTTTTACGACTGATTGCCGAAATTCGTAATTATCTCACTGCAAATTTACAAAATCTACGTTTAATAGCAAATAATTGCTAAAATATACTATAATTTTGCTCTAATTGATAAAATTCACTCTTCTTTAAAGGTAAATCCTAAAATACGCGATTATTATGCGGCCGATTGCCGAAACACGCTATTATTTAGCTACTAATTTGTGCAAAATACGTTCATCTGAAAGCTGAATCTTAAATACTCAACTATTTTGCCACTAATCAGTGAAATTTGCTTTTTTTTTTCAAAGTGTAATCTTGGAAATCGGGAATAATTTTGAAGTAGTTTTCGCTAATACGGGATCGCTTACCCACTAATAATCAAAAATTTACGTTTTATATGCTATCATTTGGCTGCTAGCCAATAAAGGTTTTTTTTTTTTTTTTTTTTCCCCAGTTGATTTCAGTAAATCGCGATATTTTTGTAGCCGATGACGGAAATACGCAATCATTCCGCCGCTAATTAACAAAATTTATGTTTAATCGCTGAAAAAGGCTTTATTTTGATGCTAATCGATGAATTTCTTGATTTTTTCAAACATGATTTACATTATAAGTATAATTTTGTGGCTTTTTATAGAAATACGGAATTATTTTACAGCTAATTTTCAAAATTACGTAATCGTAAACTAATTGCTAAAATAGATGTTATTTTTCTAAAGATGTCTAATTATTTAGTCATAAATCAGCTTTTTTTTTATTACTGAAATGTCATTTTTTGCGGCTGATTTATAAAATACGCAATTTTCTTGTGCTATTTTTGTGATGAATCCATTTTAAATCCGGCGATTTTTGTGAAAGTCCCATTTTCAGATATGAAAATTTCTTAGAATCACCCAATAAAAACTAAGTTATCGCGTATTCAGTTATCCTAAGAAAAAGCACAGAAAATATTCTTTTTCTTTCTCCAACGGTAGATACTTCGTACGATAAAGTTCGAAATTTTCCATGATTTTCTCAGAAACTTGTATATTAAAACACTTAAGAAAGTTTCCTATTACAGAGGACAATTCCTCCGTTAAAGTCCGACTTTATACTGTTTTCTCCAAAACTCGCGTGATTACGGCTTCAGACACTTTAGAAAGTCTCCCACGGAAGATAGCTCTTCCTGGTCTTAGTTTCCTTGCGTTGTCAATCGTACTTAAAGATCAGTAACTTTGAATCCATTATTTTTATCGATAAATAATTAAAATAAACAATTTTTTTCGTTAGAAAGTATTATTTTTTAGCGACTTATTAAGCATTAAATTAACTGAAACATTGATAGAGTTTAAATGAAAATCAAAATACAGCATAATCATAGCCATGAAGATAATCATAGCATTCGGTTTCTTTCTCCCCCCCTTTCAGCTTGCGGTGTCTGTGCTTGCGGTTTTAATTAAGCACACACTCTCAGCTAATGTAAACAAATATGTGTTCCCGTTCTGAGTCAGCAATATTTCGATTACGCAATGCCTAGCACTAGAATGTTTTTTTTTTTTTTTCTTTACTATTTATTTATGAGTATTTACGATGAAGCATGTGGTTCTTCAACTAGATTGTAAAAGTTAGTTTTGTTATTTTTATATTTTCAAGAAGCACTTTCATAGATAAAAAATAAAATTCAAAGAATAATGTTTTATGCGGCAACTGTTGGAAATGCAAAATTAAAAGTTGATAAGGATTGGATTGGGATTTCTGTCTAGATGTGTGCAAGGAAAAAAAAAAGAAAAAGAAAGAAAGAAAAAAGATAGTTTTTTTTATTTTTTTTTCAGTGTCTGCCACTATTTAGTTTTATATTATACTTTTTTTAATCCGTGGTGAAATCGGAGTTCGCTCGTTGTAAACAAGATGATGATGGGGAAAGGAAAAGCGTAGCTTTAAGTATACGATGCGTAGAGTGTAGTAGAAGCAGGCTAAAGCGTAGTTACTACGCCAATTGCGTAGTTGTTGGCAGCCCTGTGTATGAAATAATTAAATTCGTTTCACATTAAAATGTGTTTTTATTTTCTTTAGGTGGATAAATAATCGGCATATATTTTCAAAAATTTTAAGTCCAAAAGAATTGTGATAAACTAATTCAAAGGAGAATAACGAGAAAATGTGTATTGTTTAGAAATAGAAAATGTTAAACGCTATTCAATTCTTAAAAGTTTTCACTAGATAACTGCCCCACCTCTTGCTACAGTGGCGGATTTAGTGGGGGGAGGGGGCTAGGGGCAGAAGCCCCTCCCCCCCCCCCCCCCCCCCAAAAAAAAAGCACTAACATTCCCAATTGGATGTTACAATTGTAAATTTTTCTTTAATCTGTAATAACAACTTGGAAACTCTTAGCCTCCACCCTCCCAAAAGTTAAGTTTTGGATCCGCCACTGTCTTACTAGACTTCGTTTTGCCGATGCTGGTCCATCCCAAAAATTCTAATAATGTTTCGAGTAATTTTTGATGAAAGTGGAAATAAAAGAATGAAAGATAAATTTTTGAATCTGTTTGATTTAGGAAGTGACAATTCTCACTTCGATGGCTTTGTTTAAATTTTGAAAAAATTGGATAATATTGAATAAATAATTCTTTAACAATAATAAAAGGTATTTTATAATTTTATGAGGAGAGTTATGGAAGTTTGCAATTGCGAATGTAAAGTAAGATCGTTTTTGTATTATCTTTATTGAATAAATTAAACAATTAGTATTTACTTAATTATTTTTAATTTTATTACTTTTTTAGCATTTAATATTTGTATGCTTACAATTATTTAAATTTAAAATGATGAGAAACATTACCTTGGTAAACATTGTAGTAAAAAATTATGCGGCATATCTGATGACTTTTTTTTTTTTTAAATCAATTTTCGCAGATGCGGCATATATGCAGGGGCAGCTTATCTCTCCAAAATTACGATACTTACTTTAAGCAAAATATAGTTAAGTATTTTAATTAGCATAAGAGGAGAAGTTAATAAAGTACATAAATTGTATATGTTGGTTATATTCTTTAATTTTATGAAACAGTGTATTATTATTTTACTATACAATTTAATCAATTTTCCTGTTATTTGAGCATGAATCTTCCTATTTTCATCTGTTTCAAGTTGGCAGGTATGTTATTGTTTTAAGAAAAAAGAAGATTCTATGTTTTACAGCATTATACAAGGAGTTTCAGAAAGGACTTCCCAACTTTGAAATGGCATAACTGTGAAATAGTGAGAGACAGGTAAAACAAAGTGATATGTTGAACAGAGAGATCTGGAATTTTCTATATAAATAAATAATGAATTGTTTTCTGGTCTGAACTTTCTTTAATATTAAATTTTTGTTGCAAGCTTTGCCTTGTCATCGTCAGACATCGACACAATCGGTGGTATTCCAGTACAATAAAAACGCATTGGAGGAAGGTTTTTTATTGTTCTGGATGTATTACAACGAATACGACATGGTGTTAAATTTTCTATAATAACTAATTCGATACAACTTCTTTACATGTGTCAGCAATGAAAGACTGATGAATGATCTTTCTTTACTTCTGAGCATTATTCAAAACTTCATGTGCTTGTGGTGCCACCTATTGTCTAAGATAGGGGTGCACAACCTTTTTGCCTGGAGGGCCACTCTCCCTGTTTATTGGGATATGAAGGGCCACAGACAAGATAATAAAAAAAAAAAAAATTAAAGAATGCAGATATATTTGCCGTGTTATACACACACATGCATATATAAAGAGGTGCACTATCATTATCATGTGCCTGTTTGCAGAACTTGATGTTGTATCATATGTAAATGCTGATATAGGATACCAAAATAAGCAGTTTTAATGTAGGTATGAAAATATCACTTTGAGGTATTAGACTGGCGAGACTAGGCACTGGCGAGATATGTGAGTGAAAATGCTTCTATGGTCATAATTGTCATTTTCTTCATGAATCTGCAACAAAATGCATTGGGTCACCTTCCTGTTCTGATGTAACATAAACAACATGGTCTGCAAAAGTTTCAGTGAGTTTGATGAGGATTTCGTTGCTAAATTATTATAATAGCAACTAGGGCATAGCCAAGGAAAGGGGTGTGTGTGGGATGTTAGTGCCTTTTGTTTGTGGTTATGCCACTATTAGAAACCAGCTAAACTATCATGATAGTAATCAGTCAGCAACTGCATCTACTACTGAAAATTTGAGATATTTTTGCATATGTAACCCCATTACATGTGCAGCAACTGAAAATCTTGGTGGTCGTTTTGAAGTACAAAACTGTCTATTCTCATCCAGTAAAAGTATTTGAATGTTTTATCAGCTATGCCTGTGTTGAAATCGCTCCCTGTACATTCTTTTAGCCACTGCTCCACTTCTGTTTGCAACCTCATAAATCATAAACTGTGTTTTTATCAGTTCTATATAAAATAATACGCATCATTTGGTCTTTTTGTCTAAGCGTATTTTCTTTTTAATGGTAATTAATAGGGTTAGAAATAAGCAGTCGTCAGTCACATTTTGCGACCAGTTTTTTCATTTTGATGCCTAGAATTCCAATCATAGGTGCCATATTTGACATCTGGATTTTTTCCTCATGATACTTAATAATTTTCCCAATCCCATCAGACTGTAAACAAGTCTATTTCAGTAAATTGAACCTAATAAAAACTGATTTAAGAAATCATATCTCTATGAAAGTAGTTGACGATTCGTTAATGATTAAATTAAACAGCCCTAAATAATTGGAAGATTTCTGCCCAGAAAATGCTTTTAAATTGTGGTGGAATGATGTATCTTCTGGGTGAAGAATGAATTTGCGATTTTAAATATGTACGTTTAATATTGTCAATGTAAAATTACATTCATTACATAAATATGTTTTATATAATCTTGCATGTATTATTTACAAGTTGATGCTTTATTATTATTTTTTTTTTAATATACATATTTAATTGTAGATGGCACCTAGATTTTTCATTTTGACGCCCAAAAAATTTAATCCAGGCGTCATTTTCATGCCTAGTTTCAAAATTCTTATTTCTAACACTGGTAATTAATTACTACTATAAATTTATGCTTCACCATCATTAAATTTAACACACATAATTATTGTTTTTTCTCTTTAGACAGATTTAAAAAAAAAAAAAAAATTGGGGGGGGGGGGAAGCTTTAACTTACTGATTGTTACATTTTTCAGTTTTTAATCTTCTCAGATGGATAAAGATATAACCACTTACCAATAGATTATTCTATGATTTTCACAATAAAAGATTAAGGAACATTATTGAGAAACGGAATAGAAAACTTAGCTCTCAAACAGAAATATGTATAAAAATCAACATTTTCATACCTTCCCGCCCCCCCCCTCCAATAAATAAAAAGTTTTTGTAAATGTCAGTTTTTTTTGAATGCAACAAATAAATATTTTTTATTTTTTTCTCCTCCAGCTGATAATTAATGCAATCTAAAATGCCAGTCCTTTAGCGGGCCGCAAATTGATGGCTACTGGGCCGCAGGTTGTGCACCTCTAGTCTAAGATATAACAAATTCCAGACTTATCCATCCAACATACTATTTGTTTTCACATAAAGCTTTCCAGAGTAAGATTCTTTGTTGCAGTACCCAAATAAAAGCTGCAAAAAAAACCTTGCCATATTGTTCTTTCTTAAAAATGTTCCCTTATGTTTTTAATGTAAACAAGAATTCTGGCCCTATGTGAACATTACAGATGTGACTATTTACTTGAAATTATTAGCATACATTTGAGTTTAAATATAAAATGCATCTATGTTATATGTTTGCTAGTAATTTCAAGTAAATAATCACATCTACAGTGTTCACATAGGATCAGAATTAATTAGTGTAAAGATGTATGCAATTTTAAAATTTTGGAAGAAAAAAAGGAATCAAAAGATGTTCTCTTATGTTTTTAATGTAAACAAGAATTCTAGCTCTACGTGAACATTACAGATGTGATTATTCACTTGAAATTATTAGCTTTATTATTATTATTATTATTATTACTACTACTTTTTTTTTTTTTTAATTAAGTGTTCCATAAAACCAATCAAACAAAATATGTTTGTAATAGTTTTAAAACCAAATCTATAACTAAAATACTAGCAACAAAATAACATTTAGAAATGAAAAAATATAATATACACTAACTTGTTCTAACCTCCTAACAAATCAAAGCAATTGAATTCAAAATTCTACAGATTTTCTCTTGATCTTCAATGAAAAATTGAAGAAATTAAGATTTCAATAATTATATAAATTATAAGGAGTATTCAAAAAATATTTTTTAAAAATTGTAAATTATATTATCTTAAAATATGGGAAAATATACGAAATATGAATACTTTAAAAATACGTTGATTTTTCCGTTCAGATGTGAATTCGTTCAAACTCCAATTCTATTTTAATTTTAAACATGCCTCATTGCACAAGTAAACATATTCTACTTGAGCAAGCACAGTTTCAGCCTGAGTAGTTCAGGTACCATGAATGCCAGATGGCCTTGTCAGTGATCACTAACGTAATCATGACATAACCATGTTCCCAATAGCTCCATTGCGGTGAATACACTTAATAGTACTCACTTTGTTTTGACCTTTTTATTTCTTACTGTTTCATAATCAAGTCACTTCAAAGTTGTGGATTCCTTTCTGAAACAACCATGTTCTAAATACTTCAGTTAAATTATAATAAGTCATCATAAGGAATAAGAAAGTATGAAATTAACAGGGATGCCACTCAAAATATTTGAAAAAAGAGAAAATCGCACACAAAACTAAATTTCTGATATTTTTTGTATATTTCTATACAAATTCTGTAAAATAATATGCAATATTGTAGAATTGAATAAAACAAGTTTCTCATGAGCACTGATACTTATGTTATAGATGGAAAAAAAAAATTAAGAATTGCAGATCTCCGTCACAAGTTGTTTAATGGCTGATCACTAATTTTAAAGGGGTGAGGTAATGGGGACAATGTAACTGTATATATAAGAAATATTGAACAATCCTACCTTTTTAAAAGGTTCTCTAGAATCCAATAAAGCAAGTTAATATGCAAATTAATATTTACATTATGGATGGAGAAAGACTGGAAATTGCATGACTTCAATGGCCTTTTTGATCGCCGATCATTAGTTTGAGGGGGGGGGGGGGAGAGACAAAAAATTTATGAAAGCAGAAATCCACCATTTAGCGGAAAAGTGGCATAACTGAATTGGAATTTTGTTGGAATTATTCAGCATGACATTAAAGTAAACTATATAAAGTTTTGACTGTATCAGTGTTACTTTTAAATTGAAAATTCTTGAATTTATTTACACTTTTTTTAATTTTATTTTTTACATTTTATGATTCTTGTAGGTTCCAGAACTAGCTGGATTTTGGATGCTGACTACATTTTTGCAATTTCCTCTACACAGTTTGTGCACTTTTAGTCAGGATTTCATGGTTCTACCTTGGGAAAGAGTAGTAGATGTTATTCTTATGATTTTTATAGTATTTGAAATAATAATTGGTTATGTAGCAGTTAAAAGAATCTCTGATCATCAAGCTTTAAAAATGAAAATGCACTTGCTACAACATAATACAACTAACAGAAGCACAGAGACATTCGTAGAAGGATAAATTTACAAATTATTTTTTTTAAACAGGAATTTATTTATTAATCTTGTAACTAAAGAATTAAATTCTAAAAACATATCATGTGCAGCTTTTTTACTCAAAATTAACTTTGTATCTATACATTATTGAAATGCTTTTGTAATATATTTCTAAATGTGAGTGACACATGGAAAACAAAATCAAAATGGGTTTGTACATGTTAAAAATAATCTGCATATTTAGCTTCTATGTTAACTAACGCATACACACACACGTTACTTTCACCTATTCAAAAATAAAGCTTAATGTTACAGAGAGAGTGAGAAAAAAAATATAAAACTGTTCTTATATTTTTTTCTCATTCTTTCTATAACATATTAATTTATAAGTAATTCTAGATTAATTTCATTTCACTTATTTTTATTCACATAAAATTATAAAAATTCACTTTAAATTATCTTTATTTGCACATTTTTATTTTGCTTTGTTTTCAATTTTCTTTTATAATAATGTAAACTGTCTATAAGATTGTTTATGAACCATCCAAGTATTTCATATAGGTGATTGTTATTAATCTCCTTTTCTAGCTCTATAAATCTTTTTGTAATAATGCTGAAATTTAACAATTTCATAAATTAACTTGCACGCCTACATCAGCATTAAAAAAATGTGTTTTATATAGGCAAATGCATTTTTAAGTGCAATACTTTTTAATTTCCTGAAAGAAATATAACCTACGTAAAAAAAAAAAAGAGGGGGGGGGGGGGGTTAGAAACAAAAACTTTAAAAAGGAAATATTTTCTAAATTTGTATATTCTTATAAGATTCATAAATAATTAAACCAGATTTCATTATTTTAAGAACAACAGAAAATGAAAATAATAAATGAAATGAAATGAAAGTAAACAAAAGTAGTGTTTCACAAAAATGAACAACTTAAAGTCAGTTTAATAAAATAAATAATGGTTGGAGAAGGGAAAATTAATTTTTATTGCTAGAAAAATGTACAGTAAACTTCTGACCAAAATTCAGGTCTGTAAAATAAACTCAAAATAACAACAACAGAATATGAATATTGGATTTTTAATTTTATTATTAGTTCCACAGAGTTGTTCAATCTAAGACAGCAATCTGTTAGAAAATGTTTAATCTTGTAACAAAAGAAACATTCTATTGTAATATTTTTCTAAGTCTATAAGAAGTAATTCTCTACTCTTGCTTTCCTATCACTAGAATTGTACAATAACTTACAGAACTCAAGTTGATTTTTTGCACATTCCCATTTTTACTATGCAGCTACATTGGCATCACACTAAAAAAAAAATAATAATAACAATATAATTAGTAAAGGAAATGTTAAATGCTATAAAGTATGTATTTATTTTGTAATATGACATGGCAGGAAAATACTATAATTATTGCACATTTAGAGCAAATTAATGAAATTCAAATTATATCAAGTTCAAAATTCATTTAGTTTTAAACACATTTGCTTTATGTAAAAACTATCAAATGATAAATCTTAGTTATTTTTTAACATGTGAAATCACTGATAAATTTAGAAAAGCATTCAACATAATTCTATTCAATAAATATATATGAAAGGATAAAAAATTGTTTAATTAACCCATTAAACTCCACTATATGAATCCTACTGAAAAACTTTGAATTTTCATATGTTTTTGTTTCAATGTGCATTTCTAATCTTGTGAAGTTTAAATAATTATATATATACATACATACATACATACACAGTGGAACCTCTTTCGTTTGTCCCTGCTTACTTTGCATTTCCTGCGTATTTTGTTTTTAAAACTTGGTCCCTTGTAGTTTCCTTATTACCATAATGTTAAAAAACCCTGTATATTTCATCCTATTACTTTTTCGCTTTCCTGCATAGTTCGTAATGAATTCGCTTAAGATCAGTTGATTTTTTTTTTTTTTTTAATCACACATAGGACGTTGTTGGAGACAGCCAACATAGCCAGACAATCTGGTGCGAAAGGGGAGGAGACTGCTAAAATGCGCCTCACCATATGACTGAACTATTTCATTGGAACTCTCTTAACTGTGAAAAAGACTGAGAAATTGTATTGTGCTCCGATCGAAGCTAGTTAAATTATTAAAGGAGTGTTTTTTTTTTACTTGCACTTTTGAGCCTCGATTATTTAACAGATAGCTTCCAGAAGCAGTACAAAAAGAAATTTTCTCACGTTGAGTGAAAAACTAGCTATTCTAAAAGAATCGGCATTACGAATTTCTTTATGTAATTATAAGTATGTATTTAATTGTACAATTTACTAGTACTAGTATTTATTAAATATACAAAACTAAACTTTTAGGGCTTTTATATTTCTTTTTACAAAGATACTGATCACAATAGCTATTTATTATAACTTTAATTACACAGTGCTTTTACGGCATTAAAATTTTTTTTGTAATTTTACAGAAAAAATGTTGATCATACATGCATCGTTTTTTCCTGTTTTTGTTTGTTTTTTCCTTTGAGTCCCGTGAAAAACGAACGACTGAGGTTTTACTATATATATATACATATATTGTTAGAAGATATAATACGGTTCCAAAATGGGAGATTAGAACCTAATGGTAGTAGAATAGATGTTGATAAATTGAAAAACCTTTTAAATTAGTTATCTTGATTCCTGTTTGTTATAATTTAAGGAAACTTTTATTTCCTATCTATTGTCTTAAACCTCTGCACTCAAATGAGTTCTGACCTCTTTGCCTGATCAAGTAAAAAAAAAAAAAAAAAATTATAAACTTTTTGAAAAATTACCAATGAATCTAGGCACTTCAATATTCAATGTAAAAAAAATTATCTTAATTACTTGGTAGAGAAAAAATTCTTAATCAAATGTTTCTGCAGCGGGAGCTTTGGTGCCTAATGGGTTAAAGAAAAACCTTCTTTTAAATTTTGAAATCACTATTCAAAATTATAGATTGCCGATAATTTGTAATTTCCCTTTCAACTTTGTTTCATGGCAGAAGACTATTATGCGAAAATTAGAAAACGATAGAAATTGCAACCTAAGCATGGCCTTAAGTTAACTGCAGTAACATTTTGATAAAAATTATGCTTGGACATGTTTGTGTGAGCCCCCGGCAAAGTTCTAAACCAATCACAATCAGTATTCCGGCAATTAAACTCGAAAACACAAATAACTGGAGCACTTTTTCCACAGATTTCAACTGCTAAACATCTCTCAAGAGTCCTGTTTTGAAATTATATTTAGAAATTATTTTGCTTGTATGACATTACTCTCAATTGCTTTAAACAATACTAGACGCTGTCCTCAGCCAGTGAATATGCAGAAATAAAGATGCTTCATTGAACCAATTCAGAGTCATTTTTGAGTGAATGATTGCATGCCTTCAAGACAGATATAAGCTATAATTTTTAATTTTTAAAATAAATTTCAAATGATTACATATGCTTTATTTAGAACTAACATAATATTAAAATATTTCACACCTCCTTTGCAGTTTTTTATTTTTATTTTTTTTTATGTCATTAAAACTTGTCTAATTTTAAGGTTGGGGAAATTAAGATCTTTTAATAGATAGAAGAAAAAAGGTGGTTGTATTAATAATATAAAATAGTATTTTTTATACAAAGTAATATTTTATTGTATTTCATTTCTTATTATCTACACCAACCATTCTTAGGTGAGAACTATCAATTTACTAAGTTTCAAGTGTATTTCTTTCAGGAACAAAATATGTGCCATTCTTACCCAAAAATGAAAATTCTTTTTACAGAAATATAATAATTTTCTGATAAGCTTACTCCTTTTTAAACATTTTTTAACACATTGAGTGCCATATCAGCCATCAGCTGACACTGAACATTCCGTGTCAACCAACGGTGGCTGACAGTGTAAAATATGATATAAAACTAAAAAAATTACATTGCTTTAAGTAATTACTGAAAATTTATTTAAAATTTACTTAATTTTTATTAATTTAGACATAAAAATTGAAATTTTAAATTACTCATTAGTGGTCAGTAAATATTTGTAGAAACCCTTTTAGTTTATTCACCATTTTTTTGTAATTACTTTGATTACTGAAATAAACAATTTTTTTTTTTAAGAATCATTTTAAAATTGTCCAATTTTTTGGAAAGGAACATTTTCAAACTTGAATAACTTTTTCTAGATTTTCTAAGTGTTATTTTACCATAGCAACTGATGAATAAGACTATCTTTTTTTTCACCAACAAATGCTGCTAATTGAAAAATTTTTGGAGTAATTTTTCTGAAAATCTGCAAAATTCTTCCATTTATAAATATTTGATTGCCAAAAAATAAGCAGCCTATTACCAAAATGCATGATGCTTTTGCTGTTGTAGGAATTACTTTACATTTTTCATGACATCTAAGTATAGTAATGCACTTTTTTGCCTCCCTGTCAATTGCAGAAATATACAATTACTTTGGAACTAATAATCAATGATTTTTTTTTTCTTCCCAGAGTTGATTTGGAAATATATTTCACATCAAATCAAGAAAATTTATACCTTTATGGGATCTAATTTGAAATATGCCATATTTTTGCAGCTGTTTTGTAAAATGCAGGATAATTTTTCCCCACTGTTTGAGCTAAATATATTTAAATTCTGAAATACATATTATTTATAAAGTTAATCAATTCTTGATTACTAAAATGAAGGGGGGAATACTGTTCATGGTTTTAAGATGAAAATTACAGAAAAAAAAAAAAAAAAAAGACATAAATCAACGTTTGATTTTCATGAAAAAACGTTCTAAAAAAAAAAAAAAATCTGATGCCTCAATAATAATAATAAGTTTCATATTCTACTTTTTTTTTTTTTTTTGTTAAATTATATCATTACAATTAATAATTTATACTTATTTAGCTGGATGGGGAGTGTAATTAGGACAGATTTTTTTTGTTGTAGGAAAATATTTGGGGGGAAAAAAATGAGGGGGAGAGGCAAAATTAAGAGTTATCAGTTGCTACAATAGATAAAATGATCAGTTATATGATAAATGTTTTTACTGTTTTAAATTGAAAAAAAAATAAATAAAATAAGATGAAGAATCTGAAGTTGATAATATTAAGTATACTGGAAAGTTCTGTCTACTCCAGTTACAACAATTTTCAACAAGCACAAGCACGTGCATATTCAATTGATGCATAATTAGCTCTCTCTTTTTATCAATGAATGACCTAGCAAATGAACTAAAACGAAGATAATTCATGTTAATTTTAAGTGAGATGTGATCTCATCATGTACTCATGGCTACTGATAAAGTTCATTTGCACCACTGTATTTTGTATGAATTCCAACAAGGAAGAAATGCAACAGAAGTATGTAGAAATTTATTGAAAGTGTTTAGTGAAGGTACAGTTTTGGACAAAACATGCAGAAGATGACTCGAAAAATTTCAGGTAGATGATTTCGACCTTTTTGATAAGCTATGCTCTGGGTGACCATCTTTGATCGAAGACAATACTGTCAAGATCATCTTAGAGAAAAATCCTTTCTTGACAACATTGAAGATTGCAAAAAGGTTTGATTTAGCTTTGCAAACCATTTTTTAGACCATATTCAGAAACTAGGATTGATGTGGAAATATTCAAGATGGGTGCCACATTAGTGCACCCATGTGAAAATATTTGAAATATATTGGAATAATTATACTGGAATTTGAGATAATGTGGAAATAGTCAAGATGGGTGCCATTAGTTAAGTGAAAAGAATTTGAATGACTGAGTCATATGCACATCTCTGCTTGCACGGCACAAAAGCAAACCCTTATTGGAGAGGATGATAATTGGGGATAAAAAGGGGATTACCTATGAAAACATTAGGAAAAGGGCACAATATAAGGAAAAGGTGTGAACCTAGAAAACCTGTCCCTCCATTTCTAACCAAAGTTGAACTCGAGTAAGAGAATAACATGTTGTGTATATGGTGGCACATTCAAGGACCAATACATTTTGAGCTGTTAAACCCGAACAGAAAGCTAAATTCAGAGGGATACTGTCAACAATTGGATAATTTAAAATCAACACTCCAAGAAAAGAGACCAGCAATGGTAGGAAGGGCATCATACTGCTTCATTATAATGCCAGGCTACTCGCTGCTCAGGGAACTTGTCAGAAACTTGCAACGATAGGCTGGGATATTCTATCACATCCACCATACTCCCCGAACCTAACACCCCCCCCCCCCCCCCCCCGATTATCATTTATTTCTGCGCTTACAACATTTCAAAAACTAATATGTCAGACAAGCACTGTTTTTATTTTTTCCCTTCAGGGGGGGTGGGGGGTGCCAATCCATATAATTTCATGGAAGTATGTTATGAGTGCTAGTTTTAAATATTAATATCAAAGATATAAGGTAAAGGTGTCACCTGCTCAGTTATACTGCTGTAACTTAATAATTAAAATTGGTCAAAGTTTAAGAGGCCAAGCATAAAATTTTTATTAATTTCTATTGTGAATAACTTTTTTAGGGGACAAAACAAAAATATCAAATTAAAAGTCTGGGACCATACTAATGAGAACATTTAATTGTAATTGTGTGGTTTTTAACACTTTATAGTTTATAGCTCCCTGAAATGTCAGAAAAATGACAAACTGATATTTTAAGACCCCCCCATGAATCAAAAGGGAATGAATTAAAAAAAAAAAAAAAAAAAAAAAATCTTTGCCAATTTATTAATTTATTGAAGTATTATGTATACTGCATGCATTGTTTTGTAATTCCGAGTTAAAAAAACAGAATTTATTTTTTATCATTTTATCATAATCCCATTAAAGTTATTTCGCATTATTATATAAAGTACACTTAAATAAAAACAATTTAATCTGCAATTATTTAAATCAATGTTTCATTTTTAACTTTACCATTCATTAATTTGCCAAACTATGCTGTTTAAAAAAACTATATATTTTTTTTTAAATCAAAACCACAAAACAAATATACACATAATATATGCATAATACTTTAATAGATTAACATTTTTTTTTTTTTTTTTTTTTAAATCCCCTTTTGGTTTATGTGGGGCTTAATGTCATTTTTATCATCTTTCTAAAATTTCAGGGGGCTGTAAACGGTAAAAGGTTAAAAACAACACAATTAGAATTAAATTCTCATTAGTGTGATCCCAGGGATTGACTTCAGTAATATTTTATTTTGTGGTTTTGTTTCCTAGAAAAGTTATTCATGATAGAAATTAGTAAAAATTTTATGTTTGACCTTGAACTTGGACCTATTGTAATTATTTTAGTTATTAAGTTACAGTAATATAACTGAGCATGTGATATCTTTACCTTATATACTCAAATACTAACATTTAAGATTAGTGCTGAAATTTAATTCAAAGAGATTTATGCCAAAATATAAAGGTCCCATTTTTAACCTACAGAATGACTTTTGATGACCTGTATAATATCCAAGGTCAATAGTAGAAAAGAAATAAAAGATTTAAACATATCTCATATGTGCTTTATAAGAAACAAGTATTAAAAGAAACAAAAAAAAAAAAAAAAAAATCAAGCAACACACTTCCATGATATTATATAGACTGACGCTAGGGATAAAGCATTTTTCAAAAATTTTATATACAAATTGCCATCACATTAGCAAGAAGTCATAAGTAATGATGGCAATTATATACAGTTTATTCAAGGTATGAAAAATTTATTATTTTGTTTCATTCTAAAAAAAAAACTTTCCGGTAGACCTAATATTATAAATAAGACTTTTAATGTTGCTATTTACTGAAAAGTAGAAAATTGCAGCAGAAATGTTTTATCTGTGAAATTGAAATTAATATGACATATTAGGGATCAATCCAGAATGAATTTAGTGTCACTTTCCGGCATCTTTACAAAGTCAGTTTTCTACGAAGCAGTATCTTCATAAAATCAATTTTTGCCGATGAGTCATTTTCACTACATCACCCCATAATTCTGATTATTATGCAAAAAGTCTTCAAATGAGCAATAGCAAAATGACTAAATTCATAAAGAATTTCTTCAAGTCTATTGCTCCTTTGATCCAGACCAAAATGTATCTAATAGTACACCACTTATACATATCTTCAGCTCAAGTGAATATTAATAACAGTAGAAATGACATTTCCCCAGTCCCATTGCTGATGTGAATCTATTCCTCACATCAAACTGTATCGGACCTGTCTCCTGTGTAGTACAGGAAAAATGATTTTGTTTTACAAATCCATAACAAATAAGAAATATTTCTGAATTTTAATACTTAAAATATGCTTGGAGGAATTAAAACTATCTCTGAGAGAAGGTATATATAACAACTTAATAGTATTTGTGTAAGTGAATATTATTTGCTTATAAGAGAAAATGTATTTATCCTTTGCTTTGAAACCTTTAAAGTTAATAGGTCTGTATAATGCTTTATGATGATCTATAAAAAAAAAAAAAAAAAAAAAAGTCATTGTAACCTGCATCTTAACTCATACAAAAAATCATAAATAGCTTCAATTTAGGTATTTACTCAATCCATATCCAGTTATTTTTACAATTGGTTCTATTTTTATTAATATAATAAAATTATATAAATTGCTTTGTGCTTTTTGTTCACAAGGCAGCAACTTATTCCCCCTCCCCTTTCAAATATTCCCCAAATTGCTTAAAAATTTGCCAAAACAGTACTATTTTCAAAAACCTGGATTAACCCCTGCACATACAAATCAGCAGAAACCCAAGCGCACTGTGGCAATCATACATAAATGGGGACCTTATTTAAAGACACTCCACCCCCCCCCCCCAATTCTTTCATGGTCATATGATGTGCCGCTACTGGAAGTATTGGTCTTTATACATATATATATGCGTATAGCTCAACATAGAAAAATCTTTCTGAAGCTGATGATATCTTTCAGTAATGGGTATTACATTTAGAATGCACACAATTAACTAAAATGTAAATTTTTGAGGCAGAGCTTTTGTCATCTGCAAATATTTTTTTTTTTTTACCTATTTTTTTTTTTTTTTTTTCTGGACTAATATATATATATATATCACTTTCCTAAGGAACTAATGTGTTTTGTTATTTAATATATTGTATGTATTAAAAACAACTGAAAATACAGAAGAAAAAATTCATGTAATTAAACTCTCTTTATTTTAAACAAGTTTATCTATATGTCCTGGATACCTGAGAAATGGCTGTAATTGATAAAAAATTGAAGATTTTTTTTTTTTTTTTTGAGTTGACACACCGGTCTGACTTATTCTCATCTTCAGAAAAATCAGTGTTCTCTGGTAACTCCTACTCCGTTTCGGGCAAAATATAGAGAAACTTGGGGGGATTTTTGAACTGACAATTTGATTTAAATTAACTTCATTTTTAGGAAAATTAATGTTCACTGGTAATCAATGCTCTGCTTAGGATAAAATGTGGCAGAAATCAGGTTATTCCTTGAAAAAGCATTTTTTTTTTTTTTTTTTGAGAAAATTATGAAAAGATACTTTTAAAATTAAAAATCCATATGACTTATTGTCCTCCTCTGAAATATGAGTATATAAACGCTAAAAATTCAGTCAGTAAAAAAATATGGTAATCACTGGTAATCAATGCTCTGCTTAGGCTAAAATGTGGCAGAAATCAGGTTTTCTTTGAAAAAGTTTTTTTTTTTTTTTTTTTAAATTATGAAAAGATACTTTTAAAATTAAAAATCCATATGACTTATTGTCCTCCTCTAAAATATGAGTATATAAACGCTAAAAATTCACTAAAAAAATATCTTTAGAATGATGATTTCTAAAAAGAAATCAACCTAATTTACTCTGTAAATGATTTTTACAATGTTTCTGGGTGAAACTTAGTCATCAAGGTACTATTTTAAATGAACTAGCAATAAAACCAACACTATCAAAACTAAATCACTAAGAATAATAGAAAGAAGCCAATATTGATTCAAATTTTTATATCTTTTAATTCCAACATAAGTAAGATTTAAAGACATGGATGTTAAATATGTATTTAGTAATTTTGCTTTAAAAGATTATGAATGTAAACAAAAAATCTCATTACAAAACCAAATAATTTTCAAAGTTAGGCAAAATATTAAATAAAGAGATTCAAGATAATGAGTGTGAGACCACAAATAAAAATTTTAATAATTACTAAGTAAAATAACATTATTATAATCTGCCATAAATAACCATTTAATTTTAACATATTAATTATTTTTTAAGTTTAAAATATATTTTACAAGTTCATCAAAAGAATAATAACTTATAATTTTTCTCTGTCTAAAATTAAAAAAAAAAAAAAAAAAAAAAAAAAAAAAAAAACTAAAATTTTCTAAATAAAAAAAAATCAGTTAAAATGTAAAATTAATAACCTTCAAATGTATGGAATTGTCTTGAATTTTCCCACTGTTTTAAGGTATGATTTATCCTATTTTGAAGGAGGAGGAAAGAAGCTTTAGAGTGGTCTCCTTGACTTTTTTTTACATCTAAGATCAATATTATATCTATTACAGTTTTATAAAAGAAAATAAAGAAGGTATACAGAAAAGATATAACTAAGGTAATTACAAAAAAAATTTCTTTGCATATTTCATAAAAATGTGTTTTTAATTCATGCATTAAGACATGTTTGTCTAATAATTAAAGAATCTAATGTTCACTTAAATGTGCCTGAATAAGTACAGCACATATTCAATGAAATATATCTGGCATCTTAAATTTGTTTCAAAAAAGCAAATATCATATTCTAATCCATATTATAGTTTCCTTTATTTATCAATTAGAATCTTCTGTAATCAAGAAATTATTATTAAACAAATTTAATTTATGTATATTACTATTACAATTACAAAACTGTGTAAATGTCAAAATTAAAATATAAAAAAGGACTAATTAAACATTTAAAAAATTAAAATACCTTACATTAAAATCCTTTAAAATGTAGCATTTTCATTATGTATTTTGACTCTCAACGATTGCGGTCATCATCAGATGTTAATAGTGCTGCTTTGACCATCGTTGCTGGACCTTTCCTTAGTTTCTTCTTTCCTGACATCATCTTTACATTTTTTCTTGTACATTAGTTGTTGCCAATCACCAGGAATTGTACCATGCTCCCAGTCGTTAATAGCAGTGTTAGTTGTTAGTATTTCGAGCGCTTCACGTTTTAATGCGTATTGATGGAAATTATAAAGGGCGATTTTTGTAGTGGTTATTGTATTAGGATTAATGCAGTGGAGGAATGGTTATAATATCAGTAATATGTTTCGCTTTGCGATCTTTTATTAGTTCCCCATCATACTATAGGTATGGGGAACTTAGCAGGGTTGCTACACAAATCAGAAAAAAATTCCCTGAGTTTTCCCTGTCCTTTTTAGAAGTAAAATAGATGACACGCAATCATGCAGCATTAGAATCTAACATGTTTACAAGTCAAATGAACATATTTAGGGTATATAATTTTATTAACTTACTATAGTTGGGGAAAAAAGCATAATTGATTCATTATGAAGCACTAAAAATTTTTAAAATATTTGATTATGAAAAAATTTCAAAATTCCCTGAATTTTCCCTGTTTTTGCAATATATTTTGAAATTTCCCTGAGTTTTCCCTGTTTTTTAATAGATTTTCAAATTCCCTGAGTTTTCCCTGTTTTCCAGGTGCCATAGCAACCCTGCTTAGGTAATCGTGAAAATTTTTGACCTCGGTTTTCTTACTTTTTTATACGTTTTCAGGTGTGAGGAATCCGAAAATGACAAAATTTGTATGGTGTCTGTTAGTCTGTTTACACGATATCTTACGAACAAATGATCACAGAGAGGTCAGACCAGTTTTAAAATGTTATTCATGACACTGCCAAGAACCCTATTTATTTGCAACATTCTCATTAAAAAACTTCAGAAGTTATTTGAAATTTATGATTTTCTTAAAATGGGAGAATAGAGCAAAATTTCACTTAAACGTGTATAAAAAGAAATATTTTTATTGTAAAGATGTAAGAACAGCTCTTAAATATCAGTTTTGATGCCGGGATGAACATCATTAACTATAAACATGCAACTTTAATTCGTGTTCGCTGTTAACCCTTTATCGGCCCATTGTATCACATAGCAGAAATTGGGTTTATTCGGAAATAGATATAGTGATTTTCAAAAAAGTTTGTAGTTAAGTGTTTTTCGGGGTGCTTGGATTAACCCTTATCTTTCGAAAAAATTGAGTTTGCTATTAACCCTTTATTGTCCAATGACAACATATGGCAGAAATTGGGTTTACTCGGAAATGGTTATAGGGATATTGATGAATGTTTGGAAATAAGTGCTTTTGGGGGTGCTTAAATGATTGGAATTGTCCTCATTGCCAGAAAAATTCGCGTTCACAGTTATACCTTTAAAGGCCAATTGTAACGTATGGCAGAAATTGAGTTTATACAGAAATGGAGAAAGCAATTTTGATGAAAGTTTGGAGTTAGGGATTTTTTTTTATGAGAAAAAACGATTGGATCTCATCTTCAGATAAATTCACGGTCAAAGTTAACCCTTTATCGGCCAATCACAAAACATAGCAGAAATCGCGTTTACTTGGAAATGGATATAGCGATTTTGTTGAAAGTTTGGGTTTAAGTGCTTTCGGGTAGGTTCGAAAACGATTGGACATACCCTCATCTTCAGAAAAATTCGCATTCTCAGTTAACACTTCATCGGTCAATTTCAACATACGGCCAAAATTGATTTTACTTGGAAATTGATATAGAGATTTTGGATTAAAGTTTAGGAGTACAAAAATGATTGGAAATATTTTCATCTTCAGAAACTTTCGCGATCACTGTTAAACCTTTAAAATGCCAATCACACAACGTATGGCAGAAATATGATTTACACGAAATTGGACATAGCGAATTTGATGAAACTTGTGAGTTAGTGATTTTTTGGTGAGAAAAAGCGATTGGAAATATCCTCTTCTTCAGAAAAATCTCATTTGCTGTTAACCCTTTATCGCCCCATAGCAACATATGGCAGAAATTCACTTCGAAATGGGTATAGCAATTAAAAAATATATATTGGAGTTAAGTGTTTTTCGGGGCACTAAAGCGTTTAAACTTATCCTCATCTTCAGAAAAATTCACGTTCAAAGTTAACCCTTTATCGGCCAATTGCAACATATGGCAGAAACTGGATTCACTTAGAAATGGATAAAGGAATTTTGATGAAAGTTTGGGGTTAAAGGCTTTTTTTGGGGTGCTTAAACGATTGGACATCCTCATCTTCAGAAAAATTCGCATTCGGAGCTAAACCTTTATCGGCCAGTTGTAACATGTGGCAGAAATTGGGTTTACTTGGAAATGGGCATAAGGGTTTTGATGAAAGTTTGGGGGTGCATAAACGATTCGAAATATTTTCATCTTCAGAAAATGTCCCATTTGTTGTTAAACATAGGCCAATTACAATGTACTGCAGAAATAGGGTTTACACAGAAATGGACAGAGTGATTTTAATGAAGAGTTATGGATTGGTTGGAGAGAAAAAATTATTGGAAATATCATGGCGGTTAAAATTCATTTATAAACTTTGTTGAGACCCTTATGTGGTCTATGCATACATTGCCACTTGAAAACAAAATTGTAGAGCAACTTGGTTAACGAACTTATCAAAAGATATTTATAAGATAAATTCGCTGTCCAAAATTGGTTCAATTTGGAGTACTATTTGGAACGTTATTGTGATGATAAGATTTCGATTGTATATATATATATACAGAGAGAGAGAGTGATTGGAATATTTCGATTTCCAAAGAAATCAACCTATGGCAAATTTGGGTTTATGTTATAGAAAAATGTGTATAAAATGTCCCCAATGAGCGTGGAAAATGTCGCATCTATAACTCCCAATTCATCCATCTGAGAGGCATCCATGTTTTATTATAACCAAGTTCATTCTATATACCATCTTTAAGTTGATTCTTCTCAAATTCTGCATTTTTAAGTTGTGTCATTTTTCTTGCCGTGATGCGATATGTCAATTTTACTTTGATAGTTTTTAACAATAATTAAAATGTTCGAAACAAATACGTGATGGGGAACTGCACGGAGTCCACCTACGGCAACTAGTTTTTCTCTTGGTCATGCCGATGTAACATGCGCTATTTTTATTGTTTTCAAAATTGAATTCTATTTTATAAATGCTGGAAGTTTCTTTAGGGTCTATTAAATCTTTTTCATTTCTAATGCATTAGAAAATATTTTGGTTAGGTTTTATAGGTATGTTTATTCCAGCTCGTGATGCTTTGGATTTTATTTTATTAGCAATTCCATTACCACAGATTAAAAGAGTATAGGATGTTTACAAATGTTACGGAAAGATAGTAATTTTCATCTTACAGATAGAGGGCGACCAGATTTCGAAAATCCACCAATCAGCACGTTTCTTTACATTTCTGGCTGTTTGTTCTCGGAAATCGGATGATGACTGAAGCTGAAGGCGGGCTTTCTCTCTCTTCTGATAAGTTTCAAAGATACTACACCAGGCGACGATCAAATCGTTTTCCTACACTCAGCTAAATTAATGCAGAAAATAAAGCTCCAGTTCCCGCGCTCGCTGCCCTATCTCGTTTTAATTCCTATACAATCTTCTTCTGTGTCTGTTACAGAAGGGAATGAAAGGATAAAATTTGGATTTTAATTTCTGAGTGTTATTAATTTGATTTAGGGATTTTTTTAAAGTTTTTTATAGAGTTTTTGCACAAGGAAAGTACTATAGCCTGCTTTTTGCACGATGTTTTTGATAAATTTAATTTCAAGATTTAGGAGCTTTTTACTAGGGAATACTTTGGATGACCACATTAAATTTACACTTGAAGTTGAATCAAACAAATAGCATAAATTTCCTAGATGTAAAAATTATTAAAAACTATGATAATACATTCAATACCACCATCTTTCGTAAACTGGCCAATACTAATGAAATTATCAATAATAAATGTAAAACCCCTTTTCAAGATAAAATAGCCATAATCTGCTCCTACATAAATCGTACCATCTTCGTATGCTCTAATAAAAACCTTCTAAATCTTGAAATTAAATTTATCAGAAACATCAAGCAAAAAGCAGGCTATAGTACTTCCTTCATGCAAAAACCTTAAAAAAACTTTAAAAACCAAAACTTAAAAAATTCCTAAATCAAAACCCAAATTTACTCCTTCCATTCCCTTCTGTAACGGAATTACTAATGAAATAAAATCCGAAGCATAACGAACTGGAATAAACATACCTACAAAACCTAACCAAAATATTTTCCAATGCATTAGAAATGAAAAAGATTTAATAGACCCCAAAGAAACTTCTGGCATTTATAAAATAAATTCAATTTTGAAAACAATAATAATAGCGCATGTTACATCGGCATGATCAAGAGAAAAATAAAATATTGCAAAGCAGAACATATTAATGATATTAAATATAACCGTTCCTCCACCGCATTATCAATAATTCACACTACTAACCCCATTAATCCTAATACAATAACCACTACAAAAATCGCCCTCTATAATTCCCATCAATACGCATTAAAACGTGAAGTCCTCGAAATACTAACAACTAACATCACTATTAACGACTGCGAACATGGTACAATTCCTGATTATTGGCAACAACTAATGTACAAGAAAAAACGTAAAGATGACGTCAGAAAAGAAGAAACTAAAGAAAGGTCCAGCGACGATGGTCAAAGCAGCACTACTGACATCTGATGATGACCGCGATTGTTGCAAGTCGAAATATATAATGAAAATGCTGCACTTAAAAGAATTTTAATGGAAGGTATTTTAAAAGAATTTTAAATGTATAAAAATTGTCTTTTGACAACTGCAAGGTTGGTATGAAAAAAAAAAAAAAATCTAATTTTATTCAAAATAAATAGTGAGAATTTGAATTATTTTTTTCTCAGCTAGAATAGATACATATTCATGTATAAACTATTGAATGTCAAAAAACATTTTTCGTAACAAGTTATATTTTGTAAGGAGGGAAAAATTAATAATTATTCATTTATATAATTAATACAAGAAATATTAAATATTTCTGACTGAAATTTCATAAGCATACTTTGATTAATATCTGTCCTTATTAAAAAAAATATTTTTATGGTTTTTTTAGTAACCACAAATACACATTAATTATGAAATATTAACTAATTCTTATTCTCTGCACTTTTATAATAATAATAAAAAAAGGCAATTCTAAACAATTTTTCTTTCATAACATTAAACTTACTTAAGAGTACAATAATAACTCTACATTATCATTTATAAAATTGCATTTAATTTCTGTGTTAATATAATATATATCATTCATAAAACATTTAAATTACATACATAATATAAAGATAGATCAGGGTTCATAGTCAAATAAATAATCCTGGGCTTGTGTGTTCCAGATCATTTTCAAGAAAATATTAGCAAAACATTACGAATCAGACAAGCAGTATATGCTGTCCTCACAATATAAAATTGTGATTAGCCTGATATTAACTTTTCCAATAAGATATGATCACTTAATTATTAATACTTTTCTGTTATACATTTTTTAAAATTATTAAATATTGTATGGTGTACTATATTTTGTTGATCATGGTTAAAATCTTTGAGTATTGGCTTGCATATTTTTGCAATACTTTATCATTTTAATCAAGCTAAACAACATAAATAAAAGTGAAACTTTATTTTTCAGGTTTTTCAAATCAAATTTTTAGAGAATTAATTCCCTGAATTTTCCTTTTTTTCTCTCTTTCTCTCTGAGAGAAAGGACTTGGCTGATGGAATTATTTATTTCCATATTCAAAAGTTATATAATGCCATTTTTAAATTTTGGCAAACAATAAAAAATAGAATACAAAAATAAATATAAAAATTATTCACCTTGAGAGTGTGGTACATAATGACCAGTACTAATAGCTGCTGTTGGAGTATGTACCATAGCAGCACTAGTTGGTATCATAGCCATTTGGGCATGTGGCAGAACATGAGTTGGAGTGCCAACATGGCTGCCAGGGGTTTGACCATGTAAATGATGATTAGGCAGTGATGAAGCAGCAGCAAATGTTGCTGGATGTGGAGCATGGGGCTGCTGTGGCAGAATCACTATGGGCTGAGGTGTGCCAGCATAAGAAGCTGCAAAAGGATGTCCTTGATTGGAGGAAGAATGATTTGCATGCAAAGGATGTTGAGTTGTCATATGCCCATGAGCATACATCACAGGCTGTGGGGTAGGAGCATTACTAGGATGACCTGTAGGAGTAGGTGGTTGACCATGCGAACCTGAAGGAGGAGGTTGATGAACTGGAGAAGGGGCAGGGTGGAGATTAGGTGTTTGAGATTGAGGCGTAGATGGTGCTGAATGTTGCCCACTGTTAGCAGAAGCCATGGGATGCTGAAGACTAGGCGTTCCAGGATGCACTAAAATAAAGAATTAAAAAATAATAAATACCCCCATAAAATTTATGTTACAGCATATAAAAACTATGGTTTATTAAAAAAAAAAAAAAAAAAAGGGATACATACAAGGGAAAATATAAGATCTCAGTTTTCAAAGAATAAAGGATTTAAAGCAAAATTAACAAACATTACTGATATTTTTCTGAAAAACAAATAATCTTTACTAAGTCTTTAAAATAGCAACAAACTTTCTTGAACCATAAATGCATATTTTGCATGAAAAAATAAATAAGTAAATAACTTTCACACACAAAAGAGGGGGGGGGGGGGGACTTACCATTACAGAAAATAATTAAACTGGAAAATTCTCAAAAGTCAAAAGTAAGATCAATAAAATTTATTAAGCATGCAACAAATAGTGTTTTATACAAAAAAGCTTTATTTATAAACCTTCACATCCATCAGTTTTTTTTTTTTTTTTAAAGGATTTTACCAAATTTCTAATGTTGAATGGTTTGAATAAAATATCATGAAACACTTACAGGGTTCCCAGCAAAACTTATCTGATACCTGACTTTTTTTAACCCAAACTGAAAAAAATCCCTTATTAAATAACTTGCTAAAATATTTTTATGAAATAGAAATAAAAGCAGATGCATTATGATTTCTTTAAGAAAATAAAATAAAGGACAATTGCTAAAACTTTTACAAACACTAAATTTTTAAAAACACATTTAAAGTTTTAAATATTAAGCTTTATGACTTATTTCTACAAGGAATTTATTTCATTTTTAATTGCTTTTTCTAAATTCAGTAACTTTCCTTTTCTTCAAATTATCTCCTCCCCCCTCCCTTTTTTTCCCTCTGCTTTTTCTTATATTTTATGCTTATTTCATACATGTGATTACTCAGCCAGTAAATTGGCTGAAAATGTTTAAGAATTTAGACTCCCCCCCCCCCCCCCCCGCCAATAAAAGCCTGCCATAACATACCATATGTTTTGACAAGCGAAAAAACAGACCAACAAATTTTATTTAATCAAAAAAATAAATAAATAAAAATGTGCTTTTGTTTTGGGCTCCAAAGACAACTAAAATTACCTTTAATCAGCTTAACCACAGATTTTATTTTAAAATATTATTCATATAAGTGAAACACAGTTGAGTTAGGAGAAAAAAAGAAAGATTTAGAAAATATATTTTAACCATTAGTAAAATATTTTTGTCCCTCAAATATATCATGGGGCTTGTGCGGTTATCAGGCTCTATTTCCCTGTTAGTGTAAATTAAAGTAATTTTAAACAAATTTTGATATAATTTTTACATGTTTCTTTGGATCAAAGATTTAAACTTTTGCCTTTGTTCCTTTTTTTTCATTAAAATTTAAAATTTCATGCACGTTTTTATCATATTTAAATATATTTCAGCATCAACATAAAATAAGTATTAACATTAAATACATAAAAATAAAATTTCAAAATATATTACCTTCTCTCCTTTATACTCAAATGAGAAAAATTAATAGGCACAGTTTAACCCATTCAATATATACAAAATGTTTGGATTTTCTACAGCATTTCCAGTCTTTAAAATGTTTAAGAATTGTTGATGATTTCTTGGGCAGCTTCACAGTATTTTATCCATTATTTATGGAGAGCAAAAGCTTTCATAAATTTTTATTAGAATTTTTTCTTTCTTCCTTTTTAGTGACTATCTTCTTTCTGTCTTTGACACGAAGAAGTATTATATTAACATATTAAAATTTTCTATTCTTATAACCTAACTTAGTTCTCTTTCAAATTGTATCACTGCTTTTTTAAGAGAGATCATTACTGAAAATAATACTGTGGGTATGCCAGGCAAAAATAAAACTTATATGAAGAGAATTCAATAATAATAAAAAATCAAATTTTACTTAAAGAAAAAAAAAAAAAAATCTATATATATATATTTATTTACACACAAAAATTATATATAAAATATGTAAATTTTCAGGAAGATTTTTTTTTAGATGCTGCTGCATTAAAAAAAATTTTCCACATTTCTTTTTGGTTTTTTATGCTGGAAACATTTGTCATTGTAGTAGAAGTTGTTTCGATTTTATCAATAGGTTTTGTTTTATTTTGACAAATGCTCTTTATTTTTTTCTGAACTTTAATCTTTCTTTTCAATTGTTCTTTTTTTCTTTAATATTTTATTTCTTCTCTGCTCTTGAAATTTTTTAAGAGCCAAAGATTGAACTTTTTTAATAGAGCTTTGGCCATCTTTCTTTGTTTGAATTTTCAATTTTTTCTTGTTTTTAGGTGACTCTGTCTTTTCTTCTGTGTATCTTTTAGACGAAGAACTCATATTTCTTATGAGTTTTGCATCCACATTATCTCTAAGGAAATTTTCCCTGTGAAAATATTTTACAGCTGAGGTTTTCTTGGATCTTAAGCTATATTTTACAGTCTGTACTGCAGCATATGTTTTTATACTGAGCCTACCAGATCTTGGATCTATAATATGGTTCATTGTACTGAAACTGCCTTCAACTACAGGCCCATGGAAACAGCTTATCAGGGCTTTTACTAATTTCGACAATGCAGGAAATTCTCCTAAGCTGAATATTTCATTCCACCATTCATTGAAACTCAAACACTTATTTGAAGAAAGGGGTGATGGTAAATCACAAAACTGGTAAACTCTAATTTCTGACATATATAAATTCAATTCTGCATCATCTAATACATTTTTAGCTATTGATGGCAATTCTTCAAGCCTTTTAAGGGTAATAGTCTGTCCTCTAGATGATGGATTTAAGGCAGCAACACTTATTAAAAACGGATTTCTCAGGGGTAACTTCTTCTGTAAATATACGCCACAAGCTATATAGGCAGATTTTAACTGTTGATAAAATTCATCCAATATAGTTTTGTTACATTTTTTCACCGTAGACAAGGTACTGCCCCCAACAAAAAGTTCCTTATCTTTTAGGATATTCTTTTCAGTAATGAATCTTTTTGTGGATATATCTTCTCCACTTAAATCCTTTACAACTTCTGGCTTGATAAAGTACGAAAGAAATGTTTTAAACAGTTTTTTTTGTGCAGCATACAAAGTATGTATTGATGGTTCAGTTGTTTGGAACAAGGCAACATATTCTTTTAATAAAGGTAAGACTGCAGTGTATACTTGCAATATCAGTAACGTTTTTTTTCTACAGTAGAACATTTTGCTTAATATTCACAATCTTCTCTCCTTTCCTTCATTAGTAGATGGTTTGATTTTCTTTAGAATGTCTTGGATTCTTTTCACATCCTCAGTATCAACTCCTAATTTTTTGTAGATGGCTAAAACTACAGACTGGTATGTGACTGAGTCATCTAACTCTAAATATGCATAATAAAAGCATGTTAGAACATCCCACATCCATAGTGTTTCTATTGCAACATCATAGCAAGACAGCCATCTATGGCTCAAATAGCGTTGGGGTGCAGAAAAACAAATACCAAAACAATGGCATATTTGGTTTAAATACTGTTTCAATTCTGCTGATCACCTAAAATCATTATTCAAATCTGTAAAGAAACTTTCAATAAAATAATCAAACTTCCTGCAAAATTTTTTCGTGGCGTTATGAATATGATGGCATGAATCTCCATCTACGTCTAGAAGATGTGGAGCCTTTTCTTGGCGAATGCGAGTTTCAAGCCCACTTTTTGATCCTCTCATGACGGCACAGGAATCCATCAAAATAGACATCAGATTTGCATAAGGGATGTTATTTTCACTCATTACAGTATCAATAGCATTAAAGATATTTTCAGAATTTACAGAAATCAGATTTATTGAAGAGAGATGTTCAATTACAACTTGCTTTAATTCTTCTGAATAGTAACTAACTAGAATTGTTAAGACCCTCATTGAATTATTGCTTGTTGCTTCATCAATATTAAATGAGAAATGTGAATTTTGAAGCTTACCAACTGTTTCTTCAAGGAATGTTTTTGCCAGTCCATATTGCATCTTCATTGATGCTGAAGTTCTATCCATAGACAATGCTGATAGGGATTTGTTATCTCTGGATAGTTCTTTCGACAGTTCAATCAAGCGCGGAGCCAGTGTAAAAGGTAAATTATTTTCTGCTATAAATGCCAGAATAGTTGCTTGTGCTGTCACAACACGAGCAGATATAGGAATGCAGAGATGCCAACTTCTAATGACCAAAAAGCAGGAGATTTTTTAACAGAAATCACGAGCGTTTTTTCAACAAGAAAATTTATAAGAAAAATGAGTAAAATAATGCAAATTTAATTTTAAGTAAAGCTTTATAAGCTTAGGAGGTATTTACAAAGCATCGATATTAAAATTAAATGAATAATATATGTTTTTTGCACTAAAACAAACTATTAAAAAAAAAAAAAAACTTAGACATACAGTTGTTTAAAATTTAAGTCAAAGTAGACAGATTTGATCATTCTGATCCTAATAAGCAGGGTTGGCAAAGTGGGCCCAGCCCAGAAAAACCCATCCGGGTTTTTCTGGGCGGGCCCACCAACAAAAACCCACTGGGTTTTTGCAATAAGCGGGTTTTTGTTAAAAATTATTTATAACTTACAAATCCCATCTATAAAGTATAGAAAACACCTTACCTTTAAAGAAAAAACTCTTATTTTTATTTTCTAGAAAATAGTATTAACCATAAAAAGTAACTACAGTTATAAATATAATAAAAGCAAGTTTATCTTCTATAATTGGTTCAATTTTCCTTTTCCTGTAAACTGTAAAACCGAACGATATTTTTTTTTTTTTAACAGCGGACATAAATGTTGTCCAGAATCAATGTTTAACTAATTAAATTGTTTAGTTTTAAAACTTTATAATAATTTTATTTTAATTTTAGTACCAACATAATTATAAATCTAATAAAATAAAATTTTCTTCTATAACCATTTCAACTATTAAAAAACTTAAAAAAAAAAAAAAAAGGATAAAGCAGTGCAACTTATTTTTATAATTATAACTAGATAGCATAAGTGGACTCTGCTAAGTTCCCCATCATATATATGTTCTCATAGAATGAAATCCCCGCCTAATAGGCTATCCACCGTTCACTTTGATATATTTATCTTATTCTAATCTATTAATTTATTTTATTAGGAATAGGATCAATTTCGTAGTTTCGTTTTCATGCTACTATTTCCAATACAACAATCCTCAAAATGCATATTTATATGGGATATCCCCCCATTTTACTATGTTGATAAAATCTTAAATTATGAGTAACTTGCAAAATTTTCCTATTAGAATATTTGTAGTCAATTATGTTCAAACAAGTATCATAAATGTTATTTTGAAGTTGTCTGATATATTTATGATCCTCAAAATGGACATTTATGCTCAATTTTGCCCTATTCTGCCATTTTAAGTAAATCGTAAATTCCAAATAATTTACGAATTTTTTAAGTTGAAAAATTTATACTCTATGATATTCATGCCAGTACCCTAAATAATATTTCAAAAGTGGTCTGACATCTTTACGATGAAAATGTTCCTCAAAATTGACATTTTTGTGAAATTTTGCCCTATACTGCCATGCTAAGAAATTCATAAATTTCCAGTAACTTGCGAAATTTTCAAAGTAGCATGTTTCTAGTTACTGATGTTCATTCCGACATCAAAACTCATATATTAAAACTGGTCTCACATTTTTTCAGCAAAAATTTTCCATTTAATACACGTTTAAGTAAAATTTTGCCCTATTCTCCCATGTTAAGAAAAGCATGCATTTTTAATAACTTACGAAGTTTTTTAATTCGAATGTTGTAAATGAATAGGGTTCTTGCCAGTGTCGAAAATAATATTTTAAAACTAATCTGACTTCTCTGTGACAATTTGTTCTTGAGATATCATGTACACAGACTGACAAACTAACACACACCATACAAATTTTGTTATTTTTCAGATTCCTCACACATGAAAACGTGTAAAAAAGTAAAAAAACTGAGGTCAAAAATTTTCACGATTACCTAAGTTCTCCATCTATAGAATGATGGGGAACTAAAAAATTTAAATGATATGTATTGTATTTAAGAATTTAAATTCTTTTATTTTATCAGTTATTAAGAATATTTATTTTGAATAAGCATACATTAAAATAAAATATAGCTTAATCTTACTAATTAACACTATTTTAATATTAGAATCAAACCAATTTTTATTTCTAAGATAAATATTAGATTATTAATTAGTAATTAGTAATTTAATATAATTAGGTGTATTACAACTAATATGCTAAATAACATATATTTAACATTGCAATGCAAATGTATTCAAACAAAAGCCCAGAAAAACCCACAAATGCCCAGAAAAACCCGCAAAAACCCAAGTGGGTTGGGTTTTTCTAGAAAAACCCGGGTTTTTGCCAACCCTGCTAAGAATCTTAATTATCTTTGTAAAAGAAAAAGTAATAAAGAAATGAAAATATCAGCTATATTCTAATGAAATTTTAATTCTTTAAGTTTTCACTAGTTATGGTATTTAAAAAAAAATCTTTTGATAATAACATATTTTTTATTATGCAAAAATGAAAGTTAAAAATTTATTCTTAGAAAAAATTAGTTTTAAAGCATTGTATAGTAATTCACATTCAAACTGAACTTGATAAATTGCAGGGCAAGATAAATTTCAATTTTCTTTCAAATTTTTTTACCCAATCCCACAAATTTTAAGCATAAATTATGCTAAGAGGGATAGATAAAAATTACATCAGAAAAGCAGGAGAAATGAGTGGAAAAGCAGGAGCATAGAAAAACAAGCAAAAAGCAGGAGACTCCTGCCAAAAGCAGGAGACTTGGCATGTCTGGGAATGGCAGGTTTCGTCTCTGAACTAGAAGTTTGAAGCTGGGAAGTTGCAGAAGCAAAAGTAGTGTTTAGTCCATAATTGCTTTTTCTTAATTCAACAGTTTTGACATGTTTGGCTGAAGAGATATGTCTTAATAATGTGCTGCATCCTCTTCCTCCGTAATCAATGATGTCATTGCAAAATAAACATTTTGCTTTGCCTGGCAGGTCGATTTTTCGTATGGAATCAGACAAAGCTACATTTACTACATCACCATTTTTTAAGCGCAACGATACTTTTTTCTCTAACCAATCCCAGCGGAATTTATTTTTAACAGTATTGTCTATATCACGCACTTTCACAGTATCACAATTTTCGATGATAGACATAATGAAAACGTAACACTGCTATTTATTTACGAACGGCGAGATCTTACCGAGTTAACCCTAACGGAAGCATGACGAGCACGAGACCGCTGAAATTTCAAATCACGCACACAATATCGGACGCTTCCTGGAGTAGAAAAAGTAAACAGCGATGCGGGGAGCCGACGAAAAGGCGTGGCCAGCGCGGGGAGAGAAGGTGCGTAGCACGCATGCGCCACAGCCGATGGAGGAGAATGAAGTGCTCTCTCTCACTTGAGAGAAGGAAGGATGAGAGAAAATCGCGGGACGAGAGCGGCATAAATCCGGGCGTGAAATTTTGAATATGGAAGGAAATTTGAAAGCGGAATTTTCATTTTATCAAACCAATTAGTGGAATTTTAGTTTTGCAAAGCGAATTGGCGGAAAAATCACATCTATGTTATTTTTAACATCCTGTTTGTATCTTTTATGGCTAATTAATTTTAATAATTCTTTTCTTTCTTTTTTTTTTTTCTTCTTTTAAATTACATTTACAGTCTAAATACCATCACAAACTTGTCTCTGATTTAGCAGTTACTTTCAAGCAAATTTTCAATTAATACCAGTTTGATTGAGAAACCATTTTTGACAGATACATGATTTCATGGGGGAAAAAAATGTAAGCATGCCTTAATTTTTCATAATTCTGTAAAACTTTTATGATTTGGTATACATACATACATATTTATTTATAAACCTTATCGAGTCATCTGACACAGCCTTACAAAAAGTTTAAAATCGTTAGATTAAAATTGGCTGATCTTGTTAGATGATATATTGCTGTTCTGTTTTTTCAGCAACACCAACAAAATGATTTTTTCACCTTTACATCTTGCATATAATACATTTATACAATACATATAAATAAGGGGTGGGAAATTTTTATCAGCTAGGGATTATTTTTACCATTTAGCAATATACGTTACATAGTCAATAATCTATACAACAGAATTAGCACAATTGTAATAGACTAAGGGCTAGCGACTGCCAGACATACGAAATAGTATGAAAGCTGATATTTTTCGTGAGTATTTACTCTGTAGTAGGTAATTACGTTTGGATGTTATTAAATTTGAATAAAGGGGGAGGAGGGGGGGGGTCGCAAGATATTAGGTTTTCAAAGTACAAAAAAATAACGTCAAAAAACGTTACAGTATAAAAGCTGATTTTCTTACACGATCATCTAGGTAACATTCCTAACTCCGATAGACCGCTGCCAGACACGTGCACTGGGGATTTACTCAGCCAAACACTTTTTAGGTTGCAAAATATGGGTTGAAGTTATGTTATAGTATGAAAGCTGATTTTTTGATATGACCATCTGGATAACATTCTTAACTCTGACTGACCGTTGCCAGACACATGCGCCGGGGTGGTTAATTCAGCCAGACTCTTTTTAGGTCGCAAAATTTCGGTCGAAGTTATGTTATAGTATGAAAACTGATTCTTTGATATGATCATCTGGGTAACATTCCTAACTCTGATCCACCGCTGCCAGACACATGCGCTGGGGGGTTAACACAGCCAGACACTTTTTAGGCTGCCAAGTTTGGGTCTAAATTACATTATAATATGAAAGCTGATTTTTTTTATATGATCATCTGGGTAACCTTCCTAACTCCGATCAACAGAACTTATTGTAATTAAATGCATACATATTTTTATGCGATAATGTATTTTTAATACATATTTTATTGACATTTTAAACAAATTTGCAATTTAACAATTTAATAGTTGCGTATAAATGATTAAAAAAGAAAGAAAGAAAGAAAATGAAAATTGTAGCAATCACAGATACAGTAATTTATGTATATATCTATCGTCTCTATGTTATGACACAAAGATTTTTGATGCCGAAAATTATTTTTTGTATCAGCCATTAACCGGTATTGAAACTCGGCAATTGTAATAGAATAGAATGTTGCTGAATTTTTAAAATGCTGAATATTGCGCGGTTTTCAACTGTACTAATAAATAGATGAAAGGAAAATTAATAGATTTTCATGAGTAAGTTATATTTAACTAATTTATGTAAAATATAATTTTTATAATCAGTTAATTTGTTATTATTATGAAATAATTAACGTCTTCATATTTAATGGAATAAATATGCTTTTCAATTTTAATATTTTTAATATTTTATATTAATAAGTCCATATTACACATACGTTCGTGTAATAAGGACCAAGTGGTCCATAGTGGTCTTTCCCGAACAGTTGACACACTTGGAATTGTGAAACTAACTGTCTAGCATGTTCCCTCGTCCATCTCTTGGAAATAGTAGAAATGGACGACAAAAATGGAGGTCCGAAGGCTATATCCAATGGGTAGCAGCATGCAAAGGAAGTGATAGCTTGATTACCCCTGCTTCTCTGGCCTATTCAATAGTCTCAAGATTTTGAGTATGCGACATACGTACTCAGAGCATTAACAAAACATCTGTTTTGATCACGGACTTCTAGTCCATATTACACAACAGAGCATGGTTCATATTACACGTATAAACAAAGCAACGTTGTTTCCAATCACATATCGCTATGCAAATTGGCGCACATGAAACACATGTCTAAATTGTTTAGGAAATAAGTACATTTGCTACTATTAATGCGAAAATTATATTATAATTATCTAACAGCAGAAAGTGATACTTTCATTTTAACATATTTGTTACATCAATGATCATATAAACCGAAAACTCAATGTCATAATCGTCCAAATACAGGGACGCATGTATAAGTCACTTCCTACTTCGTATAACAAAAGTATTCACTAAAGACAATGAGATGGTTTTATCATCTAGTGTTGAACATATAAATTTTCTTATGGTCCGTATTACACGATGGTCCATATTACACGGTTCTCCCCTATATATACATATATATATATAACAGTATTCACATTGATAATCACATTCATATATTAATAATTTAACATATACGGTAAATTTTGTCAGTTACAATATATTTAAAGAGTACATTCTTATGGGTTTCATAAATAAACCCTATTAACAATAATATAATACCAATAACAACGATAATGTCATATAATATTTTAATAATGTTATGGTCAATGACTTTATGATTGACGTGTGCTATCAGGTTGGTCAACCCAGAGATTTTTCGAAGCATAAATTTGGCTGCTACAGATTTCAACTACAAAAATTTATTCTAGTACACTTAAAAGGCACATTTTCTTAAAGGTATTGAAAAAAAAAATTAACTTTTTCTGCTGAATTATATGCTTAAAACCTCATATTTACAGCTATATTTGAAAGAATTTAAAGAGAGTTAACATGTTAGCAGCCCAGCATGATATATTGGACACTAATTATCTCGAGCTGTAATAAGAGAATTGGAATTATTTTTCTAGATTAGTTTCAACTTGATGTCTTGAACATAATTCAAAACAATTTTGCTTATTTTTATGCTTTAAATTAAATTAGAAGTTAAAGGTTAAGCTTCTCGTTCATCGATGGCTGTTCAGCAGAGCGGTGGCTGTGCAATCTATTGATCTAAATTGAAAATATCTTATAAAATAAACTAATTTTGAAAGCCAAAATTATGTTTATTTTTAGATTTTTTCATTCATAAAATTAACATTATTTCTTTTTATACTTTTATTTTACAGATGCGTTTATTAACTATGGAATTTAAATTATATAGAGTAATATGGTAATTACGTCAAATTTTATGAAATATTTGATATAACAATAATTTAATTGTAAGAATTTTTAAATTTCAGTGGAAAAATAGTTTTCTAAAATTGAAATTATAATGCAAATATCAAAGATTTAAATCTCTTTTATTGGAAAAAGGAAAAGATGTGAAATTTTCCAGAGAATTTATTTATGAGATTTTTCTGAAAATCATATTCGGTATTTAGGTACTCTCACGCAGATATTCTGTGCAGAAAACGTTAGTCCCAATAAGTGATCTAAAACTATCTAGTTGATCACGTAAGAAAATCAGCTTTCATACTATAATGTAACTTCGACCCAAATTTGGAGACCTAAAAAGTGTCTGACTGACTTAAACCCCTATTGCACGTATCTGGCAGCGGTTGGTCAAAGTTAGGAAGGTTACCCAGATGATCATATAAAAAAAATCAGCTTTCATATTATAACGTAACTTCGACCCAAATTTGGAGACCTAAAAAGTGTCTGGCTGTGTTAACCTCCCGGCGCACGTGTCTGGCAGTGGTGGATCAGAGTTAAGAATGTTACCCAGATGATCATATCAAAGAATCAGCTTTCATACTATAACGTAACTTTGACCCATATTTTGTGACCTAAAAAGAGTCTGGCTGAGTTAATCCCCGGCGCATGTGTCTGGCAGTGGTCGATCGGAGTTAGGAATGTTACCCAGATGATAGTGTAAGAAAATAAGCTTTCATACTGTAAAGTAACTTCGACCCAAATTTTGCACCCTAAAAAGTGTCTGGCTGAATTACCAGCCAGTTTGAAGTAGTAAATTGTTATTTTAAACTTACATTTTTATTTTTTCTCAAGAAAATATTGAAAATTTTCCCAGTTAGTTGAAATTTTCCCCAAACCTCGTTTAGGAGTTTGGACATATTCTGCACCCCTGCTTTCCAGGAGATCAATGAAAAACTTCAAAGAAGTAGTAGGATGTGCTAAGTGGGAGATTATGCCAAGGAGTAACTGATACTCTACGCGTTTAATATAATTATACCAAGAGGAGCAATGGTATGTGTGTGTGTGTATATATATATATATATATATATATATAGTTTTTTCTGTTACGTATGGAAATGCATCTTATGCTTAAAAAAAAAACTTAGTTTTAGCTGCTTGAGTATATTGAAAAAATCTCCAAGAAAATGTCAGAGTATAATAGTATTTTCCAAGGAGCTGAAGTCATCCATCGAGCTGAAATTAAGATAATCTTTATATATTCTAAAATTGCTGTTCCAACAATGATGATCTGCTAAGTGACACACTAATATCAGATCAGTGATCTCTTCCAAGGGAGAATTTCATCTGTTTGGCAATTGTGTCTGTTGCTTAAATAGTGGATTGTAAATCTTTAAAAAGAGTTCTTATTCAGTGGCTGGCACTCGTTTCTGCTAGTAATTCTCTTTACCAATTCTGCAAAAATCTACATAACTCTGTGATTACATTGCTCTATGATAATCTCCATTCTGATTAATGCATCATACAAATTTCATCTGTTCAGCAAATATAAACTTAATCGTACATATTTAATGGCTGGCACTCCTACATTCTGATTAATTCAATGCATGATTTTTTAGTGAATCCACGGATTCTTTGGAAATTTTATTTAGTTCAGATTTAATAACGATGAACTCTTATTGTTTTATAGGGTTTCCAATGCTGATAAACTTCTGAATTCAACTATATGCAACTATAATATTTTCTTGTTTTATCTTTCATTTGTTAAGACCAGAAAGTTTATATGTGTGTGAAGTTTCTTAATATCAAAAACAAGGAGTGATAAGTATTTGTAAATTTCATTTGGATTAACCTAATAAAAATCAAAATGTGTTTCTAGATACAGTAGTAAGTTATCTTTTTCTATATAAATTATTTAATACCTTATTTTAAATCCTTACTATTTCCGAGTTTTAATATATTTCGGCATCCAGTCGGAGCCATCATCAGAAAACACTCGGTAAAATGATCCGCAGGTGTTAAGACTGGGCGGTTTGTTGATCTTTTGTAGCTTCTTTCTTGCTTTCTTCACTTCGCTTTTCCTGTCTGTACAGCTGTTGCCACTTGGGTGGAATTAGGCTATGTTCGATGTCATTAACGGTATTATTAGATTTTAGTATTTCTAGTGCCTCTCTTTTGAGGGCATATTGGTGGGAGTTATATGGGGCTATTTTTCTATAGTTAATGGAGTCAATATTAATTGGATTAGTGTTGTTAGTTCTTCAGAAGGCTGTAGAGTGTCTATTGTATTTTAAATCAGTTATATGTTCAGAGATACAGTCTTTTATTTTCTTTTTAGTCATGCCAACATATGAAGCTTTATTTTTATTTTGGTATTGAAAATTAATTTTATAGATGCCGGCTGTGTGTTTAAAGTCGATTAAATCTTTTTCATTACGACACACATCCGGCATCGTTAACAATTGTACAGTTATTAATGAGATGGTTGGCAAGTATGAAATTAATACTCAGTTGGTTTTATGCGCGTTTGAAACTAATAATTAGCTAATGCTACTTTTATATGAATGATTAATGTACATACATAAAAATCATATTCTATATTTGTTTGAAAAATTTGCTTTTCTCTTGGTGTGAAATGTTAATAAGATTTTATGTGGATATAAAAGTTATTGCAGGTATATTGAAGAATTTTTTTTTACGCAAATGAAAAAATCCTGAAAATGCTTAATGTTGATAAAAACTATATATATAAATGTTTATGTCATCGGTTTATTGAAAGTGACGTTATCAATATTCAACTAATCATTCAATCAATCATATTAGCGAAAAATTTTCAGCTAATTTCTAATTTCTCAGCAATCACATGTCTGTAATTTGCATATTTCTTGAAAATACTTTTTTTCTGTAAAATGTAATTACTAACTTAAATTTAAAAATCTCGCTTAAATTTTGAAAATCCCTCTTAATATTTTTGTTAGAGTGGGAGAATCCCACTAATTTTTTTTCCTTAGTGCGAACCTTGAACATATTAAATATTTTAATCATATTCAAAAATTTAAAATAAAAAAACCTTGTTCCTATCTTTTTGTTGTGGTGTGTAGTCTTAAATTAGAGAAAATTTAGTCTTAAAATTTTTCTAAATTAGTCTAAAACAAAAATTAGTCTGGGAATAGGGTTATTTTATGATAATAATAAATGATAAGCACAATTTAGATAACTTTATTTTATGAAAAATCAAAGAAAAAACCCTTTGCACCTATCTTTTTCTCGCGGGGTGTACAATTCATTCCTATCATTTTTCGAATTATAGTGATATTTTAATTTTCGTTGCTCTTAGGTGGCTGTCACTTGTTATTATTTCTGTTATATATTACTTTGCATGCACATGATTGAAAACTAGTTGGCATAGGTGGACTCTACTCAGTTCCCCATAATATGTATGTTTTCATAAATTTCTAGTACATGTTTTAATTTGACCAAACGCTTGATACAGTGACAGAACGAAATCCCGCCTAATAGGCTACCTACCGTTCAATTTGATATATTAATCTTATTCTAATCTATTAATTTCTTTTATAAGGGTAAATTTCGTAGTTTAGTTTTCATACTATTATTTTCAATGCAACAATCCTCAAAATGCATATTTATATGGAAAATTTTCAATTTTGTTATGTTGATAAAATCTTAAATTTCGATAACTTACGAAATCTTCCAATTAGAATATTTGTAGTCAGTCATGTTCAAAAAAGTATCAAATATTATTTTGAAGTTGTCTCTTGTCTGACATATTTATGATCCTCAAAGTGGACGTTTATGCGAAATTTTGCCCTATTCCACCATATTAAGTAAATCATAAATTTCGAGTGACTTACAAAATTTTTAAATTGGAAAATTCATAGTCAAGGATGTTTATACCAGCATATTATATAATATTTTAAAAGTAGTCTGACAACTTTACGATGAAAATATCCCTCAAAAAGGACATTTATGCAAAATTTTGCTTGTAAGTAAATTTCGAATAATTTGCGAAATTTTCAAAGTAGTGTGTTTATAGTTAATGATGTTTATCCCGGCATCAAAACTCATATTTAAAAGCTGTTCTGACATCTTTACGATAAAAATATTTCTTTTCATGCATGTTTAAGTGAAATTTTCCCCTATTCTCCCATGTTAAGAAAATCGTAAATTTCAAATAACTTCTGAAGTTTTGTAAGTCGAATGTTGCGAATAAATATGGTTCTTGCCAGTGTCATTACTAATACTTAAAAACTAGTCTGACCTCTCTCTGATCATTTGTTCGTGAGATACTGTGTACACAGACTAACATATAAACGGACTAACAAACTAACAGATATGCTACAGATGGACACCACACCCATTTTTAGATTTTTACATTCCTCACACCTGAAAACGTGTAAAACAGTCAAAAAACTGAGATCGAAAATTTTCACGATTACCTAGTTCCCCATACCTATAGTATGATGGGGAACTATTAGGCCTGCCGCACACCAAAGAGGCAAGCGACAGCGGCATACGCGATACGTCTCTTGAATTGGAGACGCGGCGCAAGCGACTTGAGTTTCACACTCACACCGAAACGACAGAGACATCCTGCGAAGGAAGCGTTTTTGATCACGTGTGCTTGTTGACTTTTGAGATTTCAGGTTTTATTTATTAGAATATAAGGAGATTATAATTTCTAAATCTATTATAATTTCAAGTAAAACAGAAAAAAAAAAAAATTAAGATAAGAGTAATTAAGGAGAAAATAATTATTAAATTTAAAATATATATATATATATATATATATATATATATATATATATATTTGTTAAATTAATCAAATATTATATTCTAACTAAAAACACTTAATTTTTCTTTGTGATTTAAGGGAAAGTAATTTTCATATTTTTGTGGGGGAAACGGGGGGGGGGGGTTAATGTTTTATTTAAATTTATAATTAACATTTGATAAACATCTTCTAATAGAAAAAGCTGATCGCTTGCTTTAATTGTGTTACTATTGTTGTGTAAAAATAAATAGTCTATTAAATTATTAAAAAAAATTATTTCAACCTGAAAAAAAAACTATTATTAAATAAATAAATAATTTAAATAATTTTTATATCGCACTTTTTATTTATATTTTATTTATTTATTTATTTATTCAATTTTTTTTTTTTTTTTTTATTTATTTATTTATATATACTTTTTAATTTATATTCATTTAAATGAATGAATAAAATAAAAGTTAATTTTTCTTATTTAAAAAATGTTTAATTTTTTAAAATAAAAATAAAAGGATAATTTAAGAGAAAATAATTATTAAATTTAAAAACTAATTTTTCGTTGTTGAATTATTAAAGTATTTTAACTTAAAAAAATTATTTTTTTACTTTATCATTTAAATAAATGGATAATTTAGGGGAAAATAATTTTTATATTTGATTTATTTATTCCTTTATTTTGTTAATGTTTTATTTAAATTTTTATTTAATGCTTTATATCCTGTTTCTAGCAGAAAACAAATCTTGTCTGCTTTAATTAAGTTATTATTGATATGCAAACAAATATTCTACAAAATTATTATTATTACTATTATTATTATTTTTTTTTAAAGCTAAAAAAAGTGTTTTTATTTATTTTTTTTCTTTATAATTTAAATAAATTAATAATTTAAGAAAAATAATTTTACATTGCACCTTATATTTTTTTCTTTATTGTTAAATTTAAATTAATAGTTTCCAGTTGAAAACGTTGCTTTTAAATCTGAACAGTTTTTAATAAAAAATTGCAAAATGATGCAAAAACCCAATAATTTCCAAGATGTTATTAACATTGTATTAAATTCCTATATTTGATCTTCTTCCCTTTAAATGAATAATTTTTCTCTATTTTTCCTTTTTATTGTTTTTCTATAGAATACATCTTAAAAAAAAAAAAAAAAAAGAAAGAAAAAGAAAAATAGTAGAATTCAATCATTATCCTTTTTCTTAAATTATTTTTCTACTTTAAAAAAAAAAAAAAAAAAGAATTCTCCGGCGAGGGTCGAACCGTGTACCATTGTGACACGAGTTCAAACCTTTACCCCTAAGCCACGCATCCCTTGCTAGTAATCTTGTTCTGTTTCTTTTATCGGAAACGGTCAAACGGATGAAATTCAAGAGTGATATTTTAATATATAATGGGGGTTATTGCATAAAATTGTTACTCTATAATTTGTTTTCATCCGTATTTTTTTTATTTCAATATGTTTTTCCTTCCTATCTAAACTTAAATTGATTGTTTGCTGTATATTACACGAACTTGAATTTGGTATTGTCATTGTAGGACTCAGCATAGTCACTTTTGTTTTAATACTATTATTTATACAAAGCAATCTTCGTAATATGCAATCAAAGAAAAATATTGCAAAGGATTACTAAATATTTCTATTAAAGTTATTAGTATTGAAAAAAGCGACTGCGTTGAGCCCAGTGTTATTTAAATTTAGCCACAGTTGTCAAATCTCTATCGCCGCCATCTTGCAACATGAGCGACAAGTCGAAAGGTTGTAGCATGCGCGATTCGAGCGACAAACGGGAGACACACGCTCGACTGATAAGACATGACGCTTGTCTCTCTGGTGTGCGTATGCAGTAAAGTAAAAGTTAGCGGAAATGCTAGGGATTGTCTCTTATGTCGTCCAAGTCGCGCTTGTTTCTTTGGTGTGCGGCCTGCCTTAGTTATTCAAGTAAGTTTAGACGTACACATCATTTCTTAATTAGCATTACTTTACTTTATTTTATATTTAAAATTGTTAAACAGTAGAACTTTGATAATTCGAAGTTGAAGGGACCAGAGAAAAATTCTAAATATACAAAAATTCGAATTACATATACTATTTTGTCCAAAAAAAGAAGGATAAATTAAAAAATTTAAACTCTATGATCAAAGATTTAACACAAACTTTATATCTAAGAATATTGCTACTCCCCCCCCCCCCTCCTCCACTAAAACAATACTTTTTACGAGCTTAATTATTCAACACTTTTTTAAAAATAGTCAGATATTTTTTATTCTTTAAGTACAATCTTTGTGCCATAGAATACGACTTGATACAAAAATAGAATCTTGCACATTTCACATGACTTTCAATTAATAAACCCCGAAGTTCATGTATATGCACCATATCTTCTGGTGCACTAGCTAGGGGCTTCTTTTGTATTTCCTTTTCTTTCTTTTGAAAGACTTAAAATATATAATGCACTTTTGCTGAGAAAAATCTCAGGAACAAAGTTTACTGCAATATTTTAAAGGTAATCATATGAAAAATTCGAATTATCCAAAGTAGAATTCAAATTATCCATGATTTTTTTTAACATTATTTTAATATAAAATTCAAGGGACCGAGTAAAAAATTTGAATTATACAGAATTTCGAATTAAACAAGTTCAAATTATTCAAGTTTCACTGTACTTCGTTTCAGATTATTATCTGAAAGGATAATACTTTTCTGTGTGATATCCTAATTTATTATTATTATTATTATTATATTATTACAGAGATTTACCCCTGACCAATTTTTGCTTCTAACTCTATGAAGACTTGATATAAAGAATATAAACTATACCCGAACCAATTTGACCTCAGAAATTCGAATATGTAGTCAAAAATGGCTGTTACTATTCCAAACAAAAAAAAAGTTTGTGCAAGTTTTAAGACATAGATGACACCCTAAACAAAATTTAGCAACTGCTTTAAAATCTAGATTTATTACCAATTGTTAGGCATCAGCTGCTAGCTTCTATGATAATTTACTGCGAAATTAGTTGGGGAAGGAAATTATTATTTTATGACTGTACATGTGCATATATGCTTGTGAGTATATTATTCATGTATGTATATACTTTTTTTGGGGAGGGCAGGGTGAAAATTCAGAGCAGAATGCATTAATTTAAATTATTTAATTCCTAAATTAACAATAGAATCGTGAAATATATATGACTATATATTAAAACTATAATAAAAAGAATGAATAATGGATCTAATAATATTTCATTACAACAGTTCTTTAGTTACTATAATCGTTGAAAGATATTTTCACTTCGAAAAGTCCGAACATATTTAATAATTTTTGATCCGTTAACCAAAGTTGTCAAACTTTAAATATCGTTAGTCTCCTCGCAGACTGCAAGAAACTATGTGGTGGGCCACATGCGACCTGCGGGTTGACCACCCCTGTTCTAGAAAAATCAATATATATTTCAAAATTTAGTCAAATTAGCTAATTTGACTATGCAAACTTAAATATAATTATTATTGCAAAAAGATGGTCATGACGCTTAAAGGATTAAAAATCATTCATTTTTAGGAAAAAAAAAAAATTTTACTTTGAAGACTGCCAATGATCACAGTTTTCAAAAAGTAGACAAAGTATTAACTTACTATAGACATGAGTCATTTGGGGATTTTCACTATAAGCAGCAGATGTTGGAACCATACCAACAGGTTGAGGAGTAAGAACTCTAGGCATCAAAGAATACATCTAAAAAAGGATTTAAAAAAAAAAAAAAAATTAATACAAAACTGATTAAATAAAACACTTATGCGATAATTTATATAGGGTAGGTGCTCCAGTAATTGACATCTTTCCCGAAATAATTAATGAATAAGTAAAAAATTAAAAAGCACATGTTTTATATGTAAGAATTTTAACGTTGTATATCAATCACTGGAGCATAGGGTAGAGGTCTGCATGGGCCGAAATTTTCAGGCCCAGCCCAGCCCATTGGAAAGGTTTGCTTACCCAGCCTGGCCCGGACAGAAAGCGATAAAATCAGGCCTGACCTGATTCAAAAATATGTAAAATTACAAAAAAAAAAAAAAAAAAAAAAAAACATGCTTTTCTACGAAAAAGATTTTTAGTATGTGTTTTGCAGAGGTTTTATATAGCTAAGCAATAGAATGTTCTTTAACAAAGCTGCTGAATGTTTGCAAGATATTTATATATAAACGGTATTTCATTATTACAGACGGCACAAAGACAGACAGAAAATGAAATCGAAAATACTAGCATTCATGAAACAATATAGGAAGATATTTAAAATAGTTAATAGTACTAAAAATACACTTTCAATCACTTCCTGTTATATATCGTAATGTATCCAAATTTTTCATGTGATCTGGTAAACAAAACTTTAATGCTAATCCAACCACATTCAATAGAAAAAAAGTTTTTGCACATGCTAAAATTGATGCTACTTTCATCCAGTGCACTGGAGTTTAAAAAAAAAAAAAAAAGGAGCTTTCGCGAGAAAGTTACAGTGGAAGGATTTTTATTGCCTTCATACCACCTAAACACTACAGACCATAGAAAACAAAGCCTTATATACAGTAATGTATCTAATTTCATTTGTTTGTTACATGTACGCAAACTGGTAGTAACATGCATATTATTTTGAATTAGAAACCATCTAATATTACTTTAAATAAAATATATTAATTTCGAGACATGTTTAAAATATTTGCGGAAAATCAGATCGCGAACAATCAAGCTGATAGACAATTAAATTATAGTTACAGACACCTTTTAACAAAATAAAATTTTATGTGACATACTAGACTGTAAAATTATGTAAAATAAATGACTGAAAAAGTATTTTATCATTTTCTTTTTCGTTGATTAACGAGGAATTTAAAAAAAGATTCGGGCCGGGCCAGGCCGGGCTTAAAATTTCCTCCAAGCCCAGCCCGGCCCGAGTACACACAAAAAATATTGTGCCTGAGCCTGACTCGAGCCTACAAAAAAATTTTGAGCCCGGCCCGGCCGAGAGCAAATTGAAAAATTTGGCCCGAACCCGGCCTGTGCAGACCTCTAGCATAGGGTGCCAATAATTGGTAAAATGAAAAACTAGCAGTGTCAAACACTGAAGCATAGGGATGCTAATTACTGGTAAAATGAAAACTGGCAGTGTCAATTACTGGAACATTGAGGTGTAAAATAAAAATTCATTCAAAAAAAAAAAAAAAAATATTTTAACATAATAATAATAATATTTTAACATATATGTGGTTCTGAAATTCTTTCATGACATATATATTAATGTAAGATTTCTAAAAATAGTTTCTGATGACTAAAACATTAAAAACAACAGAAATTGCTCAAAAAGTGTCTGTCACTAGAGCACTTATCCTATATGCAGAAAAAAAAAATTAAAAATTGTTCGCTACATATTTACTGTATTGCAGAATTATTATCAAGTAACCAAACGAAAAATTGAGAAATTTTTCTGAATTGACTGAGTCAGAATTTAAATATGGTACATGGTATAGTTAATAAGTCGTAGCCTGTCTTTTTTTTTTTTTTTTTGAGTATATGGATGATATGAACGAGCATAGGGAAGTAAATAAACTACAAATACTTTTCTAATGACTGTAGTACAGAAGCCTTTTTCAGGGCAATATACAGATACCAAGGAAAGAAAGAACCATTTTTATTTTATAGGCAAAATGGATATTACTATCTAAGGTATTCATAAATCATAATTAGTATTGAAAAATTCAATTCAACTAGAACATACATTAAAAAAAAAAAAAAAAGCAGAAGGCTTGTTGCATTTACATTGTATTACTATGCAAACTTTCTTTTTCCAATAAAATTTCAGTTTCTTCCTTTTTGAGTTGGCAACTATATTTAAAATTCTAATTATACTATTAATTAAACACAATGTAATCAATCGGTGGATTTCATTGTTGCTTCGTGATTTCATTGTTATTCATCTGCTTTGAAATTTTGCTTTTTTAAATCCATATGGTTCCTGTTCTGGTCGTGGCAGGCTGGGTGTGTGTTGCCCACATGAAACTAGTTTAACCCCACAGGCAAGTCACAAGTCTTGCCGCCTGCCTCCTTCCTTCCTATCTTGTGTTCCTTAGGTTATTTTTTCATTAATTTTGATAAGTTTATGGTTTTAAGTTAAGATTTGTTGTGTTACTTTATTGATTCATTTGTTTTGCAGGCTGTTAATTAATAGATCTGGTTGCTTTACATTAGTGTATTTCATCCATTGATAATTTTTTTTAAAATCTTATTGGTCATTGTTGTTTCAGTGATCTTGTATCTGTTGCTCGGCTTCTACTATGCTTAATAGATCATCATTATATATATATATTATAACAGTAACCCTGATCTATCATCCCCACATCCATTGTTTTCCCACACAGATTGTTTTATTTCTATGGTCCCTGCACAAAGGTTGTTGATTTTTTTTTTTTTTTTTTTTTTTTTTTAATAGTATGAGCCACTCAACTTGAGACTTTGTAGCTACAATAATGTATTGAAATAAAGAAAGTAAAATCTTACTCACGGTATGGAACACATAAAATAATTTTGGAAAAGGATAATTTAATAGGAAAAATGACATAACTGAAGTACTGTATAAGGAGAAATAAATTGTTACTCAGCTTCTAAACAAAATAAAAATAATAAGGAATTAGATAAAAAGAAAAAAAAAAAAAGACTATATCCTAAAAAAATTCTTACTTAGACTAAACAAATATCATTTGAACCAATATATATAATTGAGACGGTTTGATGTTTGTGTACGTTAAACACATTAACAAAATTCATATTTTCATTACCATCTTAATACTTTCACTTATTCTTTTATCTTTTTTTATATTTAGTGTGTACAATTCATTAAACAAGCAGTGACAGCAGCCTCGAACTGTATTTAACTGATTATATGTAGTTAAATTAAAAGGTTATGGTATTTTTAAAACTTTTTGGAGCCTTCAGGGCATTTTAAACACTACAATGTAAAAAATGCCATTATTTTTAAAATATCATGTGAGCCAATGTTAAATGATAAACTGGTATTAGAGCTAAATAAGCAAGGAAATATTTTCTTTATGAACCACAAGGTGAGCAAAGGCAAACTAGCATATACATAAATATATTAAAATTATATACTAATTAAATATTTCAATTCATACATCAGTCATACGGTTATGCTTGTATAAATAATTAAAATATTAATATATAATAAAATGTATAAATAATTAAGAAGGTTAAGGCAGGGTTCGCATTAGAAGGTGGGAATCAGGAGAATCTCGCAATATTTTGAAAAATCCTATTCAAAATTATATCATAAGGGGGATTTTCCCCCAATTTTTTCACATTGCTCATTGAGTATTTCATCAATTTTTTAGTTCAGTTGGGTAAAGTATTAATTACTTTGAAGCCTGTAGTTATCTTTTATTAGTAGCTAACTTCTCAAAACTTTCTTGATAAATGTAAAAAAAAAAAAAAAAAAAAAAAGGGAAAATATTATGTAATTACTATTTCAAAATACTTCTTAACTGTAAATATTTGTTAGGAAGATTTATGAATTGTTTATTTTATCAACAAAAAACTACGAAGTGTGAAGGCTAAAAATTGCACTAATTATATATTAAATTTAGGATATGTTAATGCATTTCTGTCAAGTACTCTTTCTTTTCATTACTCAAAATCAAATTGAAAATAAATTTTGAAACAGATTACGTAATAGCTTGAGCAATTCCTTCTACATTTTTTGATAAAAATTTAGATTCTGAATATTGAAGGAGTACCTGTCCGTAGCCACAAAACAAGAAAGAAAATAAATAAATTTCCCTTTTTAACATTTGTTTGATTTCTTTTTAATTGTTTGATCTGCAACTGTGATTATCAAAAAAGAAATTTGCAAAATGTAAATTAAGCAATTTCTCACTTAAATTTGAAAGATCCCACTTATTTTTTTTTTTTTTTTTATTAGAGTGGGAGAATCCCACTCAATATTTTTTTCTAGTGTGAACCCCGGTTAAGGTATAATTTATTTTTGTGATTAATTAATGCTGCTTTATAGAGATGAATCTAAAGTCAATATATGAGAAATATTAGCTCTTTTAATGAAATATTTTGTTATATTTTACAAATTGTATTTTTAAATTTACATAAGAAATATTTGAAAACCTCGTTTAGTTAGATAAACAATTTCATTCCATTAAAGCCAATAACTTTGATATTTAAAAGAAGTGATTTAAATCAGTGATTAAAAAAAATAATAATAAATCAATTTATTTAAATCAGTGATTTAAATCACTACAACTCTACCACCTTGCACAAATTGTATTTAAATAATGTTAACGAAACCTGCATGTATCTTGCTTCTAAAAGTTGTTTTCCTTGCATTCATCGTTGTAAAATATTTTCTCCTGAAGGTAAAGCAGTTCCATAAGGCATGCAAACTGTAATTACTTCATTCATCCTAAAATAACTCTTTTCCTCATTTGCATGGAGGATTAAAAATGGGGTGCAATGTCTGCAGACCATCTATTCATTTTGTAATTTCAGAATGGCAGGAAATAACCTCTTCAGTAATGAAAATAACAATGGAGAAACAGAGCCCCATAGCAGAAAATGCAAAACATGAGACTACGTTGCAGATTATTTCTAAAACCTTATTGTGCAGAAATTCCAAGTCTCCCGATTTTAGTAGGAAAGATAGCAATTTTCAATATTAAATTTAAACATGCTTTATTAGATTCTTGAACCTATAAATAGATGGAATTATTCAATATCGCTCACTCATGTAATTTTGTTTCACAATTACAATGCTTTGAGATATCTAACAGATTTAATAACATTAGATAAAACTTGTGATAAAAATACGCTTACTGAATTCAGCAACCTTTTCCCTGTAATTTATTGTGAAATTATGTTGCAGATTATTTTCTAAATAGTGTCGCAGATTGACAGAAATAATTCTGTTACTGGAAAACAGAGTATAACTTTCACGCTAATGAGACTGAGCCTACAGTCAGCAGCAAAATTATTGAAGCACTAGCAATAATTTTTATTTAAAAGATTCTTATTTAATACTGTTTTGTTAAGTAAATGTTTGTTGAGTCATGATCTTATGCAGTTTATAAAAAAGTAAATTGATAACAAAAAATAGTGATCAAATTAAAAAAAAAAAAGTATGAAAAATGTGAATGAGTGCTTCAATAATTTTGCTGTCGACTGTAAGCCAGTGTCAAGTATGTTTGACATAATTATGGCTTTTGAAAATGCACAAACTTTTATATAAGCACATGAAATTACAGAAAAGGATCAGAAAAATGTTGTAAAATTGGAATAATTCCTGTTTAACTTATAAAATGAACAAAAAAACCCAACTTAAAATTACTGATTCTTAAGAATAAATTTTACTTAATGTTCTACAACATTGATTTATTTCTTTGACAGTTTGGAAAGTACATTAGTTTTTATTAATAGTATACTGTATACATTATGTGCATTAATTCATAAACATTGTTTTCTTCATGTTTTGATTTTAACCCGCGTTCGTCATTTTTCTACTTTCATCTTTTTTCCCCCCATGCACCCCGTGAAAAACTATGGGTCGGGATTCTACTCTCTCTATATAAAAGATTATGTATTGGTATTTCTTTTATTTGAAAAAAGAAATCTACAATTGGATTAAAATTAAATTACAATAACATTAATATATATATACAGGGGTCTTTCCAGACTTTTCAGATAGGGTCCTGTGTTTGTGAAATTGTGAAAAATCTACACATAATTTTGTGAATGTAAATTTAATGGGAAAGTCACGTTCTTCTGAACTTTTTGACTAAGGTTCTTTTTTTTGAGAAATTGTGAAAAAAGTAATTTTACAAAACAAAATTACAATTAAGGTTTCATTTTAGACAATTATGGTTCACTTTTATACAGAAAAACTCACACATATGCATAGAAAGCTTTTATAAATCAAAAATTGAATACCAGCTTTTCACGAAAATACAGCAAAGCACATCCGACTATTCCGGTAGCCTGTTTGTTCAAGGGAAAATTAGTTTTTGAAATGAAACAGATTTATCAAAAAGTCTGTTTTTAACAGTGTTGTGCAAGTTCACGAAAAAAACGAGCTAGTTCAAACTCAAGTTCGTCGTGTAAAAAACGAGTTAGTTCGCGCTCAAACTCATGTCTGAAAAAAATGAACGCGCTAAACTCAAGTTCATTTTTAAAAAGGAGCGAAGCTCATTAGAAGTTCATTTTTGAGCTTTTTTTTTTCTTTTTTTTCTTTTCTAAATAGATCTTCCCTGTGAACACTTTCATAGGTAATTTACATTTTTTTAAATTGTCAATTACCATGAAAATTATTCTTAATTTGGTATTAGTGTTTAATTAAACTTATAAATATTTAATTCTTAATTATAACTTATTAATTTAACTGTAGTAAAAAATTATTTAGCGGACACTTCTGAATAGTGAACCCACTGTTTTTGTGTATTTTTTTATTCTCAAATTTCCAATACGTTTGTTTATGCGCACAGTGGAGCACCCAGGAATAAATTTTGGAAGGGGCCTGACTTGAAGAATAAAAAATACCATATATATATATATATATATATATATATATATATATACTCAAAGCAATTCCAATCCTATGCCAGTATTTCTGAATATAAATTTTTGTTTTAGTTAAAGCAGAAATTACAAGAAAGTTTCTACAAATATTTAAGAAATGTGGTACAGTAGAAGGACAACTTTATAAGCAAGTGAATGTAGTATTTATCAGAATAGGAAATAGGAAATATAAACATGTATATGTCGATCCTCGTTCTATAAAATTATTTCCGAATAGAAATTTTGATTTTAGCTTAAAGCGAAAAACTTTCTAAAAGTTTCTCCAAAGATTAATTTTTAAAAGTTATGAAAGAAAACGGGTGTGAAATTATGAGTATATTCAATGTTTATTTTGAAGTATGATGCGTCATGGTCAATATCAAACAAGTCTTTGAAAAAAAGAAGAAAGAAAATATTTAGCAAATATTCGGATTTGAAACTTCAATCTTAGATTACCTTGCAATTAATGTTCATTATTATAATTTATTCAGGATTACCCGATGTTACCCAAAATGGTGTCGTAAGCTGCCATTTCTAGATAAACGAATTTTTTTTAAAGGTTTAAAATAATTAATAGAATTATAATCAAAATAATTTTTAAACATTATATAAGTTATACACTTTAAAAGTATTTTTACTTCCAAAAACATCTAAATAAAATAACATTTAAAAATGTAAATTTAAATTAAACTTTAAGTTATTTTTGAAATAATTTACTTGACAATAATTTTAATCTTTTGTTCTATGCAGCTTACTAATTGTTTGAATTGCTTAAATTAAGAGTTATTTATTTATTTTTGATAACGAAACTAGTATAATATAACATTTACAAATGACAAATAATAATAATAATAATAGAAATAAAAAGAAAATAAAGTTTTATATTTAAAAAATATCCTACCCTGTCATTTTTAATTTATAAAGCAGGCTGAGTTTTTATTGATTATTAATATCATGATATTAAATATGATAAAGAAATGAGTATCATTTAAAATTTAATAATAATAATAATTAAAAAAAAAAAAGAAAGAAAAAAGAAAAAAAAAATAAAATAAAGAAAAAAAGAAAAGAAAAGAAAAATGGAAGAAAAAGAAAAGAAATTTAAAATGTATAATAATATTTAAAATGTAAAAGTATATAACATACACTATTTTCATTTTTAATATATAAACAATATGTAAAATTTCATGAAAAATGTAAGTAAGATAACAAGGATAAGTAGGAATCATTTTACATTTTGCTTAATACACATATATAACATCTCTGTTGTATGCAAAGAAGAATCTATATTTAATATATGTTTTTAAAGAAAAATATTTACTTCTACTTTTATTTCTAAAGCAGGCTGTGCTTTTATTGATTTCATATTTAAATATGATAAAGAAATTAGTCAATTTATTACTTTCCGATCATACATATGTGAGGAAAGTATTGTAATCATGTCAAAAATCCGAATTCGACATTTTGGGGTTTCTGTACGTTCTGAGGTCCCCTGAATCCGTTTTCACTATTTTTACGATGATATATGTACATGTGTGAGTGAACACACTAGCGTCTAAAACCTTCGCTCGAATGAGCTGTAACTTGGTACGCATGTTGCATGTCACCGTAGAACGAACCCTATTGATTTTAGTGAATCTGGCGTTTATAGTTTTTTTACAGGGACACAAAGAAAAATTCTTTATCATTATGGCCTATGGGACCCAAATCTTAAAAGTGCGATAGCATCTAAACGCCTAATTATATTGAGCAAAAAATTCATATGTTATAGGTCACAGTTACTCAATCTGTATAGATTTTGGAGAATCTGGCACTCATAGTTTTTTTACAGAAACACAAGGAAAAATGCTTTATCATTATGGCTTATGAGACCAAATTTTAAAAAGTGCGATAGCGTCTAAACGCCTTATCAAAAAGAGCAAACAATTTATACACATATTATAGGTAATAGTTGCATGAACTGCATAGATTTAAGTGAATCTAGCACTTACAGTTTTTTTACAGGGACACTAAGAAAAATTCTTTATCATTATGGCCTATGGGACCAAATTTTAAACAGTGCGATAGCGTCTAAACATCCTATTAAAAAGAGCAAACAATTTATACACGTATTATAGGTAATAGTTGCAAGAACTGCCTAGAATGAATCTAGCACTTACAGTTTTTTTACAGGGACACAAAGAAAAATTCTTTATCATTATGGTCTATGGGACCAAATTTTAAAAAGTGCGATAGCATCTAAACGCCTTATTCAATTGAACAAAAAAATTATACACATGTTATAGGTCACAGTTTCACGATCTGTATAGGTTTTGGTGAATCTAGCACTTCTATTTACAGGGACACAGCAAATAATTCTGCATCATTATAGCCTATGGGGTGAAATTATTTAAAGTGCGATAGCATCTAAATGCCTCATCCGTATGAGTGGAAAATTTATATACGAGTCATAGGTCGCCATCACACAAGCTGTATAGATTTTCGTGACTCTAGCACTTAACGAGTTTTACAGGGACACAAATAAAAATTGTTCATCATTAAGACCTATAGGCTCAATTTATTTAAAGTACGATAGCTACTAAATGCTTATTCAAAGGAACTGAAAATTTATATGCATGTTATACGTCACCGTCACACGAACTTTATGAACTTTGGAGAATCTAGCATTTATGGTTCTTTTTACAGGGACAAAATACAAATTTCTTTACCATTGTGGCATATGGGCTCAAACTTTAAAGTGCTATAGCATCTAAATGCCTTATCCGATGAAGCTGAAAATTTATATAACTATTATAAGTCACTGTTGCACTAACTATAAGCATTTTGGTGAATCTAGCATTTGTAGGTTTTTACAGGGACACAACGAAATATTCTTTATCATTATGATCTACGTGTTCGGTAAGATAGCGTTAAATTAAACATAGTGTACTATATAAAGAAAAATACTCAAACAACCTATTATAATTTTCTCTTTTGTTTATTTAGCAACTCCTCTTTCTTTACTTTATCAACAAAACCGTTAATTACTCAATGTTCGGAAAGTCGAGTGGAGTCACTCAAGATTTTTTTATAATAATGACCAAAAAATAAAAGAAGAGAAGAAAAAACATTAAATAAAAGAAAGAATATTTTTTATTTAAAATAAATAAGGAATCAAAAACCTCATCGTTTTTGACTTATAAAGAATGTAAAATTTTATTAAAAATGAATATAGGTAGAAATCATTTTATATTTTGGTTAAATTAATAACTAAATTTAATCATTTTATATATTTTTAATAATAAAAGCTGTATATGAACTCTAAAGAAAATTGTGTTTTCAATGTCTATTTATAGATAAACATGCAATTTTCTATTCTTAAAACAGGCTGTTGATCTTATCGAATTTCGAGATATTTAATTATGAAAAAGAAATTTGTATAATTATGATTTAATCATAATAATAACATAAGCACTCATATATATGTTGTTTTTTAAATTCTTAATAATTATCATCTCATCAAATAAAGGTTTTACTTCGTGTTTTCTATGTATTATAATGAATGATGAAATAATATAATAATTTTACATATTTTTAATATGTTGATTAAAGTAATAAATAATCTTTTATTTTCTTTTTAATTATTATTATTATTTTAAATAATAAATACTTATATTTGAATCGCACTCGAAAGTATATGTTCCTTAAAAATTATATTAAAAATGACTTTCACGTTCTAATTGATAACATATTTTTAATTTTAGTTCATAGAGAAGCATAGAAATTAATATATTTTGTTGGCTGTTATGTGCTTTCATAGAATTTTGAGATATTTAAATGTGATAAAAAAATATTTTTATTTAAAATTTAACAATAATAATAAATAATACATAATAAATAATAATTCTTAAGAAACATGTAAACAAAATTAATTGAAATTTATAAAGAGTATTGTGTTTCATTTAAAAAGTATAATAAAAAATATCGCTAAAAATCTTTCAACAATTATTTTAACATTTGTTATCGAATTTCAAAGAATTTAAAATTGATATATATATATTTCTTTTTTTTTTTTTTAATATATTAATGTTTATATAATATTTTATAAATTAAAATGATAATAATAAGATATTCCACATATTTTATATAAAAATGAAATATAATATAGAAATTACAAATTATAATTTTTGGAATTCTTCAAGAAATTTTTCAAATCTTATTCGGATTTTGCTTTTCTAAAATTCATTTTCTGTTGATTAAAAAAAAAAAAAAAAAATCTAAAGTTTTGTTAAAAATGAAATTCTATACTATTTTTATTTTTCCTTTTAATATTCTTTAGTTTCTCTGACTCATAGGGTCAAGAAAGTATTGTTTTAGGGTCAAATTTTTGAACGTGTGTTTTTTGTTATATTTACATGTTCTGAGGTCCCCTGAATACGAAAATCATGTTTTTAGCGAATGGTCTGTATGTGTGTTATCAGCATATCTCAAGAACAAATAGTAGCAGAAATTTCAAACTCGGTATGCTAAATATGTCATATAGGGATGCTACACTAAGCTTTTCGTTGAGATGAAGCAAATGGTTCGTGTACAGGGACACTCAAAAGTATTCAAATACATTACGTCTATGGGGGAAATTGCAGGTAAGTAGAGTTTAGCATCTATAGACTGCACTAAACAAAATGAAACGAATATATATTTTTTGTAATAGAGATAGTCAACTGGAAAAAAATTTTGTGTATGTAGGTGCCTCGCCTCACCCCCCTGGGGGGAAGTCTCCCCTCGAGGGGAGTAAATTTTCATGATGGGTATCTTTCAAAAGAGCTCGCCAATACCTTTAAAACGAATGATTGAACCATCGATCTGCGGTAATTTAAAATAATGTTATCGATTTTTATCATTTTTAACCAAAAAAAAAAAAAAAAGGATTTTTTTTTTCTTTTTTAATGTAATATTTAGAATAAATTCAAGTTTTTTTTTTATTTATTTATTTTATTTTTTTTTTTAATTTTTTTTATTTAGTGTTATACTACTTCTCTAATACGGAAATCGTCGGCATTATCATGGAAGATAATTTTTTTAAATATTAATTTTAATAAATTATTTTTACTCAGTGAATTTGTATAGGAAAATATAGAAGAAACTCGTGTGGTGGCGGCCACAACACACTAGTTATTTGTTGTTAGTGGATGTGCTTTACTAATAATATTTTACAATTTCCTGGAAAGCTGTTCCGGAATTGAAATAAATTCCTCATAGAGATATGATAAATAATGTATGTTTTAAGCTAAACTGTCATCGCTTATTTTTTGTGTATTTACACGTTTTGAGGCTTCCTGATTACCGTAGTCAAGTGTTTTAACGTTTGATCTTTGTCTCTTAGAGTAACTTAAAAACGAATAATTTTAGGAGATCCAAATGTTGTAATTTTGAAGTTGTATTTTTCACATGGTCTTACTTTCTCAGAGAAATTTGGGATAAATTTGCAAAAGAGTACGACGGAATGTAAAAAGTGTTAAAAGTGAATGACTGAGAAATGAGAATACTCTTCTTAACTAAAACTATCCCCGTTTTTTCTTCCCCATTTCTCTTTCTTCCTTGAAAATAAATCGGACATAGAAACATACATTCACTATCTATCAAAAGAGGGAGATGCTGTCTGAGCTTTAACCAATGTCCGGTTATAAATTTTAGCTGTTATAACACTATAACACACACAAAAAAAGAGAAAGAAAAGAAAGATTCGCTTTCCAGTGTCCCCCTCTCTTTATTTTATTTTGGGGTAGTAGTCGAAAGTGGTTACCAATACTGCCCAGTGGCTCCCATCTGGATATCTGATTATAGCCATCAGATAACAATTATTCAAGTTTCAACCAACAAAGATCGGTAAGCCCCCTGTTTCCTGTTTTTACGACTTCACTCAATAAGGGGTCTCAGTCGCTTTAGGGAACAGTTTTGTTTACATTCATGTAATAAGTTCAAAGAATGCCGTTTTAGATCAGAAAGAAAGCAAGTAAAAATCTGAATTGTGTTACACTGTATAATGGATTTGATTTCTCTGCCGCCGTCTGCCGCCAATTGCCCAATGCGTAGAAAAAGTGCGACAGCAAACTCGCTCTGGATATTTGCTCAGGCTTGGTTCCGGTTGAAATTTTTAATTTTGTCAATTTTGTATCGGGACAAAATTGATTATTTTGTTTTCTTAATTTTGCGAACCTTGCACTGAAAAGAAAAAATAAACGGGCCGAGCTGGGCAAGCAAAGCTTCCATACGGGCTGAGCCAGATTCGCACCTCAAAATTTCGGACCGTGCAGACCTCTTCACTTAACTTATCCATAAGTCTGAACGATATGGCGTTCATACTCATATCATAAACGATATTTTAAACCTTTTCCAGTTTTTTTTTTTTTTTTTAATGATGAAAATAGTTCTCATAATGCACACTTATGCGAAAATTTACCCTATTATCAATTGTTTAAAAAATCAAATACAAATTTTTCAAATTAGAGGTTAAGGAGCAAACATTCAAACCGTGTTTTTTTTTTTTTTTTTTTTTTTTAAACTAAATTAGTGATTTTTCTTTAAACTTAACATAAATAATATTACAGTTTTAAAAAATTAAAGAACACGCTTTCATAGAAATGTGAACTAAAAAAGCACAAAATATCTATCTTAGTATTAAAATGCAGGGTAAGAGAAAATCGTGTGAGTGACACACCATAATATTTACATACATTTAAATCTTTAATTAAAATAACTTAGATTTAAACAAAAACCATTTTTAAAAAATCTCCCCTGACTGGGATCGAACGCTAGACCTTTAGGTTCGTAGTGCGGCGCCTTACCTCAACGCCACATCGTTCATGTAGGGAAAGTATTTTTTTACAATATAAATTTTTTGTTTGCTCCCAGAGCCGATACAAACATACATACAAACATACATACAGGTGAAGCTAATAAAAGCGTGTTAAAATAGTATGTCTACATATCATCCTAGCTATGTCTACATATTTTCCTAATATCTACTATTGCATCTATAAACAAATGATAATTAGGTTTTAAGTTTAGTTATTTTTTTAATTTATTACTTTATTATTATTATTATTATTATTATTATTATTATTATTGTCTGAAAATTGTATCCGAAGGAGAAAACATGGTTTGAATGTTTGCTCCTCAAATATAGTTCTTTTCAATGTCATAAGCGATATTTTAAAACTGGTCCGACCTTTCTAAGACCATTTGTTCTTGATATTTCGCCTACAAAGACTAATAAACTAACACATAAAAGAACTGACACACTAAACGGACAAAACGCATATCTTGTACTTTTTAGACTCTTAAACCTCAAAATAAGAAAAAAAAAAAAAAAAGAGGTCTAAAACGAAAGGAAAAAAAAGAAAAAAAAATCCTGACATTAGAATACAAAATCGTTCTATAAAGCAAATGACTGAAAATGAGGCAATATTAATTTTCGGATTTTATTCACTTTTTGTTAGAAAAAGAAAAAAAGGAAAAGAAAAAAAAAGAATAGTATATTAAAAAAAAATAATAATAATAATAATAGTTGGCATTAGAGGAACTCTGCTCAGTTCCATTTCACATATTAGTTCTCATAAATTTCTGTTACAGAGAAGAATACTATATTCATAACAGAAATGAATTTGACCGTTTGCTCACTGTCATAGATTGAAATGCTCCAACTTGTAGACTACCCACCGTACAATTCGATAGATTTTCATTACCTTAATTTGGTGATTGATTATATTAAAGTCGGTTTCGTATTTTACTTTCATGCAATTATATGCTACTATTTTCAATGCAACGATACGATCTCCATAATGGAAGTTTCACAACGAGATATCATTCGACTGCTTTTATCTTACAATAAGAGTCTAATATTAAACGAAAAACAGTCTAATATTAAAGACTAATGAATAACTTTTTAAAAATTATCAGTTTTGAAGTTCTAATAGCTGCAATTTTTAAATTTTAGCGTACTTATTTCCCATACATAATCCATTAAATTTGTAAACAGTTGTTGATTCATTCTTGAGAATCATTCACATAAGATCATAGAGCATTGTTGCAAAATGAGTGCAAAACGAAAGAAATATGTATATATTTTTAATTTAAATTGTAATATATTATTTTAACTTTTTGACATTAAAAAGAATTTTTAATTATGTTACAAAGCTCAAAATGTGACATAAAAAAGAAATAGTGAAAATCCCCCCCCCCCTTTAAAATCATTTACTATAATTTTAATAAATATTAAGTTATATTTATACAAAGTTCCAGAGAAATAGTGATATAAAAGCAAGCATTTCGCCCCTTTGCTCCCCACCCTTCAAGATATGTGTAACAATTTCATAATTTTATTTCAATCTATAATAGAGTGGTTTAAAAAATTCCTTTTTGCATCTACACAAACCCCTTGCCCCTAAGCTATATATAACACTTATTGTGATTTTCGTAAAGAATAAGTGATAGTGATAATACGGAATATCGTTAAAATCGGTAACAAGATGATATTTAAAAAAAAAATCCTTCAGCTCCCGAAGTATGTATGACACTGTATTTTTGTCATAAGCAGCAAGTGACTATTCGACAAAATTTCATTAAAATAAGTAAGAAGGAGATATAAAAACAATTATAATCTTTCAATCTACTCCTGGACTCCCCCCCCCCTCCTCCAAGTATGTACTAAGTGAAAGTGGTACCAATTTAATTGATTGAAATTTCTAAAAATATATTATGAAAATCTTTCTTTAAATTCATCATTTGATGTTTATTGTTTTTGCGATTTGCAAATTGCAAAAGTACCCTTTCTTCCGGTGCCCTTTTTTCCAGGTACCCTTTTTTCCGGGCGCCCTTTTTTCTGGTGCCCTTTTTACAAGTGCCTTTTATTCCGCCGAGTTATTCTCTTTTCTGTCCTTTTCTTCTTCTACTTTCCTTTTTATATTTCAGATAGAAATATGTAATATGAGTTTGAGTTTGAATTGCTTTTTCACGCTCAAGTTCGTGTAAAAAACGAGTTTCGCTCAACTCACGTTCATAATTTAAAAAACGAGCGAAGTTCAACTCAAAACTCAAAATTTTTGAGCTACGCTCATGAACGCGTTCAAATGAACGCGTTCGTGCACAACACTGGTTTTTAAGGGGAAATTTTATGAAGGACCCAGGTTTTTGTCTGGACAGACACCAGATATGTATTACTGAAGAAAAGAAAAAAAATAATAAAAGTTTCATAATTAAATTTATTACTTAAAAAAAAAGGGGGGGGGATATCTTTGATACTTCTGATAAAAATAATAAACATATCAGGGGCAGTTAACTTTTTTTTTTTTTTTTTTTTTTCAATCTACTGCCCAATCTCTGGTAGTAGTAAAAATTTTCACCGCCCACTGGTTCCACAGTGATGGTAATTTATAAAATAGGGAATTTACTTTTTTAAAATCTATAAAACAGAGTTACAACATGTTAAAATATTTAATTATTGTAATAAAGCATATTTCCATTTTAATGTTTTAAAAAGTCAAATTTAAAAGAAAAGGAGACAAGTGCTTCAGTATCAGACAAAACCCCTAGCCCTCAATAAAAACTAGTGGGCAGTAGGGACCAGGCTGACAACCACTGAAATATATGAAGATTATAATAGCATCATGAGCTTACAATATTACCAAACAATTACATCTAAATTCACTACTTTCACATTAGACAGAAAATAACTAAGTACAACTCTTCATAATTTTTTTTAAAGCACAAATACAGCATCAAAGCAGCAGCATACATGGAATGTTGCTGTTTTAATGTTGCACTTCCTACATTTAATTTTTTTTTTTTTTTTTTTTTTTTTTTTTTGCCTGATAATCATTTTTAATTGTTGTCATTGTAAATGAGTGTAAAGTGCTTTTGCAATTTATAGTGTTAGGTTACAAAATTTTCGTTCATCTTCATTAATAATTTAAAACAACCTTACAATTTTGCCCTTTTGAAAGACAGTTGCAGGGTTAAAATACTTATTATAACTAGGAGCTTTTAAAGAATTAGGGGAGAGTGGTAATGAATGGGTCATGGGGATAAATGGGCCACTAACAAAATATGAAAAAGTATTTGCATAAAATTATTTTAGATGCCACCAATAGATGGAGCTATTTGTTCTACCAAACTCAAATTTTCCATTTTTTGGGAGAAGCCATTTCCCCCACTAGAGTAGGATGGTCAAGAATCTGATTGAAAAGTAATTTTTTCCCTTTTCAGTAAAATAAATACTAGCTAAAAATTATCTATTATTTCATTGCAGATGTGTATTAGCAAGTCTTTGCATATCTACAAACTAATTTTAGGATGTATTTAGATGTTATTTGAATTTAATGGACTAAAAAAAAAAACCTGAATATATTCCAGAAATATAGGTGGGGCTGAATGGGCCACTATATCATGAATGGGTCACCATTGCCCTGATCATGAAAATATGGTATTTCTTTAATTCCTTTTTTTTTTTTTTTTTTTTTTTTTTCTGATTTTCCCTTTAATATGAAACATACTGGCTGTCACGAATTTAGATTAAATTACTGTCTAGTTATAATAGGTTTATAGTGATTTCTAAAAAATAATTTGCACATTTTCACCCTAAGAAACATTGGTTATTTATTAGAAACATAAGTTAAATTGTATTAAATGATTAAGGTGAACTGCCCAGTTGTTGACCACACTTAACAGAATTTTACCATTTGATATAAAACTAGAATAATTGTTTATATTCTGAATCTGATGGATAGGATAAATAATACCAGAAATTTACACTAAACAGTCAATAGGCAGTTCACCTGAATGAAATTTTACCACTTGAAATGTAATTTTTTTACTTAAAGATTTTCCTTTAGATGGGCCGTGACTGTTACAACCATGCCGTTTAATAATAATTTTGAAAAATATAAATTTCGTTAAATCATAATGTGTATTATCTGCTATTTTTATGCTTATTTTATGTTTTTTCTTTCTTATAATCTCATTATTTAGTCATTTTTCTGCTATAATTTTGTGATTAAATAATATCACTTTTGATGTTTATAAATTTTGATAAGAATTGTGCATTACTTACTATTTCAGTATGCTTTTGTGTCATATCATGTCAAGAGCCATTTATTTTGTCATATTTGGTAAATAAAAGATTAATTCAACATTTTTTCACTGAGTTCATTTAGTGGCCCATTCATTACCTTCAATGGCCCACATTCAATCCCATGGGTGGGGATGAATGGGTCAAATTTCTATATTTTTATTTTCCATTATCATTCATTATAGACATTTTTCTAATCCAATTTTTATGACTTTTTTATATAACCAAATAAGTAAAGTAACTAAAGAGCCAATTCTATGTCCAAAAAAATTATTAGAAAAGATTACAAAAATTAAAAACCAAAAATTGGCCCATTCATTACCATTCATTCTCCCCTACATGTTCAACTCAATGCCACCAAATTTAGAAATGTTATAAAGGCCAAAAGCATTACTAAAATCCCAGCAGAACCCTCTAAAAACAAAATTAATATTAATACGAGGGTAAATCAAAAAATTTTTGCCTCTATTTTTTATAGCTAAAATAAGATACATGCAAGTTAATAACAAATATGCTTATGTACCTTACACTATTTTTTCACAGTCCACACACCAATTCAGATATTTGTCCCATCACATCATTAACCACTTCACCGGCTATCCCGAGATAACTCGGGAAAAATTTAGCCTTCCAAACACAGCTGTGGCCAGTGAAGTGGTTAAATTTGAAAATGCCTCTGTCATAGAATTTGTCCAGTTGATGGGAACAACAGTTGAACTGTTGTCTTGGCATGTGAATCACAGTCCTGCCCCTAATTTTTTGCCAAATTACAGCTGTAAAAGCAAGGTCAACATATCCATTCCCAGAAGTGGACCTTTCTTGAACTGGACCAGACCGGCCTTATCTGCCCAGTATCTCTGCTGCATAGAGCAGGTCTCATTTGTTGATATTTCACACATCCAGTGCATAAGAGGAAGCACAAAGTGCAACCATCAATGCTGACGGTTATTGTTCCACACTGGCACGTCTTTGAGCTGCCATCCACTGAAAGAGCTGAAGGATCCAGATGTGAAGAACTTTGTTATCCTTCATGACAATGTGAGACCACCAGACCCAGAGAATATAGACAAACACCGTTCGCAGAAAATTTTCGAAGTTTGCAGACAGTTATGACTTTTTTAAAACAAATTTCTTTAATAAAAAAAAAAAAAGGAAGTTATCTAGCGAAATCTCAATTCTGGAATCACAGATTTGTGCTCTGAACCAGACAGCCTTCGTTTCTGCAGACAAAGATCTGTGCATCCTTCGGGTCGGTGCCGCCAAAAAATGCATCTTGTCTCTGTCTGCAGAAAACAAGGAGCGCAAATCTTGGCGCTGCGGTTTTATCTCGTTTCTCCTATGAGTTATAGCGAGTCTATTTCAGACAAGGGGAGAGAGGAAGAAAACATGTGAGAAGTATCACGTGGGCAAGAACCTGTTTATCTCGCCATGCAGTATAGTGCTGCACTAGAGCAGTTAGCTTTTTGCCTTTCACTACGTTGTTTTCCCTGTTTCTTTGTAATCAAAAAATATTTTTATAAAACAGTCTTTTTCAAGACCATTCACAAAATTTTATTTACACTTGCTTTATGTGGATTCTGTTACTGATTTATTACAATAGCTTCACTATTGTAGTGTTTTGCATGATTCTGTCTGCAGTTAAAAAAAAAAAAAAAAAAAAAAAGTATCAAGCGAATTTTAATTTTATTGAGTTCAAAATATCGCAAAAATATGCAAGTGCAAAGCAGAAAATTAAATGTCGTTTTTGCGATGAAGAGATGCTTGAAAAAAACTACGGCATGCACCTTCACAGAAAACAAACTCTTCTGGTGATAAAAAGAGTGCTGGGCAGATGTCGCTCGCCATATTTGTGGCTCCCTCAGTTAATAATACTGAAAAAGAAGTAGATGTAATTAAAAGAGAAATAAATAAAATTGAAAAACAAGTAAATAATTCCAGACAAGAAAATGTGTTGAGTTGTGTTAAGGGCCTGCTTCACTCACCACCGCCAGAAGCCAAAGCTAATGTTATTCTATGGGAAATTTTTCTGTACAAATAACTTATTATTTAATACATATTTTTACTTTCTTCTATATGTAATATAGGGAAAGTATTGGATTCACGAAAATTTTCTACCTCCGTTTTTTGACGGATCTATATGTTTTGGGATGTCCTGAACACGAATTGATAGTTTTTAAAAAATGTCTGTCTGTCTGTGGTTTTGTTTTTTCACCGTATCTCACGAACCAATGAATGAAATTCAACCAAACTTGGTATATAGTTGGACCCTGGCGGGGCATTGTGCTGATTAGATTTGGGGATCAATAGCCCAGCAGGTGGCGCTGTGATCACATTTTATGTAAATTTTTAACATGGCAGTATAGGGCAAATTTTCGTATTTTTCACCGTATCTCACGAACCAATGAATGAAATTCAACCAAACTTGGTATATAGTTGGAACCTAATGGGGCATGGTGCTGATTAGATTTGGGGATCAATCGTCCAGCAGGTGGCGCTGTGATCGCAAAATTTCGTATTTTTCACCGTATCCCACGAACCGATGAATGAAATTGAACTAAACTTGGTGTATAGTTGGACCCTGACATGGAAAGGGTCTGATTAGATTTTGGGATCAATCGCCCAGCAGATGGCGCTGTGATCGCATTTTATGTAAACTTTTAACATGGCAGTATAGGACAAAATTTCGTATAAATGTACATAATGAGCGTTATTGTAAAATTAATATGAATTATTGATAATAGTAGTGGTTAACTACGAAAAAAATTTTGTGCATGTGGGGGCACCGGTTCCCCCCCCTGGGGTGTGTGTGTGTGTAGATTTTCAAGATGGGTATCTTTCGAAAGATCTCGTCAATACCTTTAAAACGAATGGTTGAACTATAAATCTGTGACAATTCGAAACAAAGTTATCGATTTTTTTTACTTTTAACGGAAAAAAAAAAAAAAAAAAACTTAGAAAAAAAAAAAAAAATCTTTTTTTTTTTTTTTTAAATATTGTTACTGGTTGAATATGTATTACTTTTAACAAAAAAAACTTAGAAAAAAAAATCTTTTTTTTTTTTTTAAATATTGTTACTGATTGAATATGTATATAGGAAAATATAGAAGAAAGTCTTGTGGTGGCCACAACATACTAGTTAAATTCTGTTTTCACATTCTGAAAATTCCCAGCTGTTAAATTAACGGACCTTTTTTAAAAATATATTTTTTTAATTTTTTATAATTTATTTTGAAGCTTCAATATGTGAAATTTTTTCATTTTTTCATTTTGCAATTTCAAAATAAAATATTAAAAAAAAAAAAAAAAAAAAATTATTTCTAAAAAAGATCCGTCAATTTAACAGTTGGGAATTTTCTGAATGTGAAAACAGAATGTAGAAATATGTATTAGTTAATAAGTTATTTGTAAAGAAAATTTCCTCATAGAATAACATTGGCTCGGGGTTCCAGCGACGGTAAGTGAAGAGGGCCGTTAATGAGGATGCTTCAAAGGATGATAATTCCACAATGTAGAAAATTTGACAAGATGTCCTACAGAGACAGAAATGCAGCTGAAGCAATAACAACAGCTTATAAATTTGCCCTCATTCTGCAACGTATAAAAATCTGGAGAAAGAAGTGGCCAGTTTGAGAGAAAGAGAAATTAATCCCTCTCCCTTCAATGTTCTATAGAAAGACTGTATAAATGAAAGCGAAGCAGATAAGGAAGAAAATACCATTTCATATGCTTTTCAGTCTTGCTGATCAATCTCCTTTTTGATGAGTTTGATGAAGAATTATCAACCATAATTTGTCGTACTTGTGTACCAAAGGGAAACTCCCTACTGGAAAAGACTGGTTTAAACAATCATCCTGCACTTTTCATTTATAACAGAGAAAATGGTTTGGATTTCCCTATTGGCTGCAATTTACCTAATGTTTTCAGGTGTCTAAAAGACATTTTAAAGACCATCTAACGAGCAATATACATCAGAAGGCAATAGAACTTAAGGGTGACAAAGTAAAAGAATCACACCATGCCAGAGATAAAGAAATTGGGATGTGCATTGGGCGAATAGCTTACAGACTATTCGATAAAGGTCGATAGGGAGGAGATAGCTCTCAGTGCACTGAATGGTTGTGATATGGGAGATATTAATCATTCCGAAGCATTTGCAAAGAAGTTTTTAATAAAAGTTTTAAATAAAAACCGCTATCAGAATTTTTTAATAAATGAACGTCAAATTCAGACTGGATTTCAGCCCCCAATTAAAATAGTAGCTGACAAAGCTACATGGAAACATAGAACTCGCTATTTTATTATGGCAGTAACAGTAGCGCCAGATTCCAATAAATTATTACAAGCTATTTATTTAGAACTAACATCCTGTCATCAAGGTGCATAGTGGTAGAGGTGTAGCAGAAAGCATCTCAAGCATGTCTGAATGGAACATAAGCAAAGAACAGTTTATTGGAGGAAGCTTTGACAGACAATATTTCAGTTTGAGTGTCCTTAATACTTAGATGAGTATTTTGGCAAAAAAAATGAAAACTTTTTTTTTTTTTAATGACTGGGATCCCATGCATAAAATCGGTTTAGTTGATGATCATTTAAGAAAAAATTCAAACTTTTCATGGGTTGTCGAGGTCTCTCAGTCAATAACATCAATTTTTAATGACTTTAATTTTGGAAAGGAATATGAGCACCTAAAAGATGCAAGTATAGATTTACAAGAACTTGATAAAGGAGAATGGAAGTTCAAAAATCCTTGTTTCTTTAGCAAAACTAGGTTTGCTAATCATTGTAAAAACATCTACAAAAACTTTAGAGAGGATTTTAAGGCTATTATAACTGTCTTGGAAGAGCGACAAACAGAAGCAATAAATGGTGGTTATTTGCAGAAAGAGAAAGCAACAAATGCATAAAATATTCAATTCTATATTTTGTCTCTGGCTCTCTGGTTTATGCAATATATATGATCACTTTAGCAAAATAATTTTACAAGAAGTGGATATCCTTCCCCATAAGAGATATAGTAGTTTTATTGCTAAAGTAAATTACCTCAATAAAATTGGATTCTACAAGTAATAAATTGTTCAATGATGTCTCTTCCGAATTGCATGGCCTTACTTCATATATAGCCCAAGAACTGACATTAAATGTGCATACTGAAGATGACTTAATATTATTACATGGTATTCAAGTTTTAAGAGATTTGAAACTTGAATGGTTTATTTCAAAAAGAGTAGACAAAATGATGACTAAAGTTCATTTCTTCCATTCATGGACTAAACTTTTTTTTTTTTTTTTTTCATTATACATTTAACAGATGTTAAGATGCAGGACTTTTTCTTCCACTCCACTCACATATAACTTTACATTTTTGCTGTTGGCAGTGATATAAAACTCAGAAGGCACACACAGCATCCCCCCCCCCCCCCAGAAATTTTTTAAGAAATTTGAGTTTGCAGACAGTTTTACATTTTATCTAGGTCTGGAGATCACATGTGACAATCAGAATCATCAGCAAGCTCCAGTCATTTCACTAAGAGAGCCTGGACCACACATTATACAGTACGGACCTCACACCCTACTGATTCACTCTACTGATTTCCTGGCCGGACAGATTTATAAGCAACGATGAAGCCAAGACAGTAGTCCGACTGTGGTTCCACAATCAGCAATATTCTGGTCAGTACTTTTTAAGGGTGAAACTACCTTGCATGTAAAACCCTTGAAAACTACTACTGGCATGTAGAATGAATGGTGAGGAAGGGAGACTCCTTAATGATACATTATATAGCTATTATTATAATGTATTTATATCAATAATAAACAATGTTTGGAAAATTAATACATAAAGCCAACTAAACATTTAAAATAGGAATTTTCAATAAAAAGAAAAAAAAAAATTAAAAAATCTACAGGCTGCAAAAATTTCAGAACCCTCAATTCAGTAACAAGTGAAAAGTTTCACCTCCGACTTTTGTAAAATTTTATTCCCTTGCTTTTCCTAGACTTTCCCGACTATTTCACTCTATTTTATGCTAAAATCATACATAGTACTGGTAAGATATTTCTTTTTTCTTGATAAATAAAAATAATAATAAAACTATAAAACAATTCCTTCATACTTCGCACATTTAGCATTAAATTGGCATAGATGTCAAAATATTGTCATAGACTTTACACAGAAAACTTTTTTTGGAAAGGATTTAAGCTTTAGTATGCAATGTAGAGTGTTAAATATTAAGTATAGCTCAAAAATTTTTCACAAATCTGCAAACTTTTGAGTGAGTTTTGAATCCCACTCCGAATCCCCCAGCTATACCCTTGTCAGTATGAAAGAAAAGAATCTGTGAATATATATGCTCAAGGAAGTGAAATAGCTCATAACATGGTAACCAATTGAAATACATTTTAGTAATGACTTAAATAATGAATAGTACTATTTGAAGAAATGATGAGGGAAGCCTTTCTTTCTTTTACATTACTTTCTTCCTTCCTCCCTCTGATCCAATAGCAGTTGATTTCAACTTTAAATAAAAATTTCCACTTACAAAATTTCCAGTTTTCCTGATTCACTAAATTACCTAACTTTTCCCGTGATTTGCTGATTTAAAGCCACTATGTACATACAGAAGTTTTTTAAATTTTTATTATGACATTTCTATTTATTCAATATCATACCTGAGCATATGCAAGTTGCTGTGGTGGCCCTGGTGGATGCAACATACCAGGAGATGGAGCATATTGGATGGCAAACTGGGGAGCTGAAAGTGTAGGTTGCGCCAAAATAGGTTGTCCTGTAGCTGCTTGGACATGAACTGGCTGAGATAAATCTTGACGATGCATAATCGGCATAGCTGAAAAGTAGAGGGGCTCATTCTTAAGTCCCATATCTAAACCATAGTCATCGTCTTTTTTTTTAAACCAAGACAAAAGGCAGTAACAGAAATAAAAGCAGAAGAATGAAAAAGAAAAGAAATTAGTACCAAAGAGAAAACAAAAGAGATAAATAATTAAAATAAATAATACATAGGATCTACCAACTGAATCAATAAATAAGGAAAACAAAATAAAATAAGTAAAATAAAATAATCAAAACTAAATAAAGCTAATAAGATGTTTGGGCAAAAATATGACAATGGCTAAAAATAACCATGCAACAAAACAAATAATATTTTCTGAAATTCAACTTGTAAAAAAAAAAATAATAATAATAAAAATAACACATCAGTTGTTTTGAGTATCAATTTATAACCCCAGTGGCAGAAAGTTTTGTAGCTGTTGTCGGCAGGCTTTTAAAATTTCATAATCTGTCTGCAAAATTTGCATGTAATCAGGGGTGAAAATGGCTTACACTCAAAAAGCTTGAAAGCTGATAGCAGCAATCTTGGGGAGTGGGGGGGGGGGGGGGGGACTTAACAACAGAGGTGATCTCATGCAAAAATATACAAATACAATTTTACTACAGAACAACATTGTATAAACAATTATAAAATAATAAGCTGAACTCATTCAATTAAATATTTTATAGCAATGTTTGACAGAACACAATATAAATAATTATAAATAATAAAAGTATTAGTTTAGTTTTGATACAGAAATTTTTAGAAGTGAATTTTGAAGTAGAGGAGAAGTTTTAGAGCAGTTTTAAATTAATTTAGCACTTTTCTACATTCCTGTAGAATCTCAGTAAAAGGTATCAGGAGAAAAGAATACATGCATAATGCTGCCTATCAATTGAGATCTAGGCTACCTAAGTCGCCATTGTTAAGCACTGTTTTGTGTGTTCCCACCAAGGCACCTATTTTTTTTTTTTTATTATTTTTTTTTTTTTGGGGGGGGGGGGGGGGGGGCTTTAGAGTTCCTTCTAGAGAGCGTCTAAGATGTCACATATTGATAGCACATTGTCGCGGGTGAAAATTTCTATAAATTGCAGACAATTTTTTTATGACTGCTGACAAAGACCGTCTGAAAGTTGTAGGCAATTTTTTTAAGAGTATCCGAATGTTGCAGACTAATTGTTTTATTAGTGCAGACAAAAACCGTCTGCAAACCGTTTTTCTGTGTCTGCGACTATGTCGCCGTGTTGCAATGTTTCTGCCACTGGGTTTATAACTATGTTAAAAAATTGTTGAAGGAAATTTCATATACATTTAAACATGAAGAGAAGTTTATGTAAAATAATAATAATGAATTAAAATATATGTATATGCTTAAATTATAATCAGTATTAACCATTCTTACCTTTTAAAAACTATTTTGGTATAGTTTCTAGTATACATCAAAACATATATGAAAAGCAATATTAGCTTCAGACACTTTTTATTCTCTCAATAAAATATGCATACACATATTTTATTTCTTTTTGTGTGTCTGTGTTAGACACACACACAAGTAAATTCAAGGAAATTGACGAAAGATTACTAAATGCAATTTTCACAAAGCAAGAACAAAGTACGGAAAGGTCTTAAAAATAAATCAAACTGAAAATTTTAACATTTTGAATCATGTCCTTTTTAATAACAGAAAGGAAGGTGATGAAAGTAATTACACTATTTCATATTAAACAAAAATTTCCTTTGGCATGTTATAATAAACATTATGTTGGAATTATAATTAGGAAGATCTTATCTGTTGTTTGCAATATGATTTAAATAATGCACAGAGAGACTTTTCCAATAAAAAAAAATCTGGAGTGACTCCACTCGACTTTCCGAACATTGAGTAATTAACAGTTTTGTAGATAAAGTAAAGAAAGAGTAGTTGTTAAACAAACAAAAGAGAGAAAACCATAATAGAGTGTTTGAGTATTTTTCTCCATCTATTACACGTTGTTTTATTTAACGCTACTGAACTTTGAGCCCATAGATCATAATGATAAAGAAATTTTCGTTGTGTCCCTGTAAAAACCTATAAATGCTAGATTCACCAAAATGCTTATAGTTAGTGCAACAGTGATTTATAATACTCATATAAATTTTCAGCTGAATTCAATAAGGCGTTTAGATGCTATCGTACTTTTTAAAATTTAGTCCCATAGGCCATAATGATAAAGAATTTTTCTTTGTGTCCCTGTAAAAAAACTGTAAGTGCTAGATTCACCAAAATCTATATAGTTAGTTCAACTGTGATCTATAACATGTGTACAAATTTTTTGCTCAGATTAATAAGGCGTTTAGATGCTATCACATTTTTAAAAATTTGGCCCCATAGGCATAATGATAAAGAATTTTTCTTTGTGTCCCTGTAAAAAAACTATAAGTGCTTAGATTCTCCAAAATCTATACAGATTGAGTATTTGTGATCTATAATAGGTGTATAAAATTTTTGCTCAATTGAATAAGGCGTTTAGATGCTATCGCACTTTTAAGATTTTGCTCCCATAGGCCATAATGATAAAGAATTTTTCTTTGTGTCCCTGTAAAAAAACTATAAGTGCTAGATTCACCAAAATCTATAGGGTTCGTACTATGGTGACTTACAATATGCATACCAACTTACAGGTTAATCGAACAAATCGTTTAGACGCTAGCGTGTTCACTCACAGACATACACACACACACACACACACACATACATATATCATCGTAAAAATAGTGAAAACGGACTCAGGGGACCTCAAAACGTATAGAAACATCAAAATCTCGAATTCGGATTTTTGACATGATTACAATACTTTCCTCACTATAGTGTTCGGAAAGTAAAAAGTATGCACTATTTAAGGCTTTGCCAAATGTTTACAAGTATGAATAAACATAGAAAATACAAATTAATAAATATATGTACATATGAAAACCTATAAAACAATTAATAACGTATATCAAAATGCTTTTTATGTGACCCTTACAGTTATAGGGGAACTTAATTTCCTTTTAAGGTTACTTTTCAAATATTATCACTTTTTAACACAAGATCTGATAAGAAAACTTAAAAATAATTTTGTGATTCCCTGCAAAAATAATTTTACAATTATCTATTTTCTATTGTCAGAAGTTGCATAAAATTAATGCATGCACATTTTTCATGGGAGGCCCAAAGAGCCTGAACTATCAATAAAATAGCAAATTGTTTAACAAAAAGCAGGGGCGGAGGGGGAGAAGGAAGAAGAAAGAGAAAAACTTTGGAATGACCTAAGCATTATCTGTATAGTAAACAAGGAATTAATGAACAAAAAGGTGGTGCAAAACAGACTGAATACTATACTATACTATAATTCAATATGTAACATCAGGCCTGTCCTCCCAGCTAAAATTGGTAATACATTGATCATCAAAATATCTGAAATCCAAACACTTGTGCCATGATACACAAATAGATACATGTTAATAAAGATAATTAACTTTGAATATATCATCTCTTTATCGAATTTCAATGTTATTTCACCAATACATATTGTTACAAAATTGTAAATAATTGTGTTTATTTTTGTATAAATTCTTTCAAAGAGGCTTAGTAAGTTGATAAAATGCTAATTTTGTGCATTTCTAGTCGTTATAGCGTTGAAATAGCCTTATTTTCCCTTAAAAACGCATTAAAAAGCCCCAGTAATGCACGTAATGGATTTGGCGCCAAATTTGGCGACTTTTTCCCACCTTGGCGATTTTTTTGGCGACCTTGGCGAGAAAATCCTTATATGGGATATACCAAATATGGAAGCTGTAAGTTGATTGGTTGACCACTTTCTAGAGTTTTCTCGAAAAATCTGGGCTCCATGGAACAGCATATAAGGAGCGCTTCCTCGCCAAGGGCAGTCAGTTCAGTTCAGTCTTCAGCCAGCTTCGCTAGTGCTTGCTCTTGAGCCTCTTTGAGAGAGATTTGCTTCAAGTGTTTTTGCTATACAGTTTGTACTGTGGATTTGCTATTGACAGCTGTTGTTTAAGCTGTGTTTACTGTTTGAATTGAAGCTGATACTTGGTTTATAGACCTGTATTTTTCTGGAATTTTCTGTGAATAAATTACTGAATTTTTGTACGTTTGGACTTTCATTCTCAGACAACTCACGAACCCCCAAGTACGCAACATTTCTGGTGTCAGAAGTGGGATTTTGTCTGTGAATGGTGATAACGAGGGCTATGGAGGAACAGATGAAGAAACTTCTAGAAAGCTTAGCTACCCAGATGAATGAAATGAAGGAAGGACAAAGAGAATTGAAAGACGGCTTAACTGAAGAAATGAAAGCAGTACAGGAGAAAATGGAAGCATCGCAAAGAGAGATGAAAGAAAGTCTGAGTCAAGAGATGAATGAAATGAAAGCCGGACAGAAGGAATTGAAAGACGGTTTGACTGAAGAAATGAAGGAAATGAAAGCAGTTCAGGAAAAGATGGAAGCCAGTTTGACCGAAGAAATTAAATCTAATCAAGATGAGATGAAGAGAGAGCTTTCAACGGCAAAAGAATCAATAGAGGGTAAATTAACGATGATGGAAAATAGAATGGATGGAATAGAAGAGAAAGTTATAAAGATAGAAAAAAATTTTGAAGAGAAAGTTTTGAAAATAGAAGAAAGTTTTGAAGAGAAAGCTATGAAGATAGAAGGAAATGTTATGAAGGTTGAAGAGAAAGCTATGAAGATAGAAGAAAATGTTACGAAGGTTGAAGAGAGTGTTACGAGGATAGAACGGAGTGTAGAGGAGAAATTTAAAGAAAACTTTGGTCAAGAACTGAAAGGAAGGTTTTCAGAGATAGAAAGCAAGTTTAAGAGAATGGAGGAAGATCTTGAAAGAAAAATGAAAGAAGAGTGGAACAGAGAAGTAATAGGGAATGAACTGCAGAGCAAGATTCGGAATCTCGAAGAAAAGTTAGAATTCATGCCTCAGGAAACTGAAAGGAGAGATAAAAGAATCCAGAATCAGGAATTTATTAAGCTATCCACCTACGACAGCAGTTCCTCCTGGCATGTATATAAGACGCAGTTTTCCATCGTTGCTGAAGCTAACGGCTGGGACTCTACCGCCAAGGCAGTCCACTTAGCAGCAGCATTACGGGGAGATGCAGCCGAAACCCTGAGAAATGTTTCTAAAGAAGAAAGGAACGACTTCGAGGCCTTGACTAGAGCACTGGAGCTACGGTTCGGAGAGAAGTGTTCTAAGGACTATAGTCGCCTCCAGCTAAAGTCCCGTTACCAGAAAACGGGCGAAAGTTTGCAAGAGCTGGCAGCAGACATCCAGAGACTGTCACACCTAGCATTCTCAGACTGTCATGCTGACACTCGAAACGACTTAGCTCTTCAGTACTTTATCGATGCTGTTCGTGATCCAGAAATTCAAAAAGCGCTGAGACTCTCCAACATCAGAGACGTAGAATCAGCTTTAGGCTATGCACTTAGGATAGAGGCAGCCCAACAAGCCTCCCGTAAAGACCGCCATACCATAAGAGCAGTCTCATTAAACGATACGCCTGCTGGTGAAAATGAAATGAAGAGAAGTATCGAAGAGATCTTAAAGAGATTGCGCAGCCTGGAGAATAAAAAGGAAATAAAGGACCGGAAGATAAAGTGCTGGGGCTGTGGAGGGGATGGTCACGTGAAGAGGAACTGCCCTGTACGACCAACTGTAGGAAATCACCCGGCTTCACCATCACTGCAGGGAAACTAAGAGGAGGCCATCTCGCGGGGCGGAGGTTGCCTAAAATTAAAGAGCCCCAATTTACAGTATTTCATGTTTCATCGATGAGTGGCGGCGATAATGGACTTCACGTCTATGGCCAAGTCAACAACGCCACCTGCCGGATGATTCTGGACACGGGAGCCAACGTGACCATCATTAGAACGGATTTGGCTCAAGAACTAAAAGAGAAGATCATCTGGACTCCGCCCTGCGTTAAACTCCAGACTGTGACCGGAGACGAAATCAAAATATATGGAAAAATGAACTTGATCATCACTTTTGGGAATGCCAGTTACCATCATATGGCATATGTGGCAGATATAAGAGATCCTGTAATCATTGGAATTGATTTCCTGAGAAAATTTAACTTTAAATTGGACTTCAAGAATAATGAACTGCATTCGAGTTCGGAAGACATAGCTGTGTTCAACACTGAAAATCAAGACATTCAGCCAATATGCCAGATAACAGCCAAGTCGGAAATTTCCATCCCTCCACATACAGAGACAATAGTTTCAGGAACACCTCCTACCAAGCAGTATTTCCGCTATGGACTGATTGAATACCCGAACACAGACAATAGCCCAAGAGGAGTTCTGGTAGCTTCATCTCTAGTTGATCTCTCAAAGAGTACTATTCCTGTGAGAGTCGCAAACATCAGCGATAAGGTCCGGACAGTGAAGAAGGATGAGGTGTTAGCAACCTGCACTCCTGTCACATGCATCAACCGCCCCACGCAATCAACCGAATCCAAGTCTTCCGAACAATTAATGACGGAATTACTAAAGAATGCAGAGTTAGGAAAGGAACAGAGATGTGCTGCGGAGAAGCTACTCCAAGAATTTAAAGACCTTTTTTCTCGAACACCTGAAGACGTCGGGAGAACGAACATCACCCAGCACAGAATTAATACAGGAAATCATCCTCCAATCAAACAACATCCAAGAAGACTTCCATTTGCTAAACAGGAAGAGGTCACTGAACTTCTAAGTGAAATGCAGCACAATGATGTCATCGAGCCATCAACGAGTCCTTGGGCCTCTCCCATAGTACTGGTGCGGAAAAAGGATGGTTCAACAAGATTTTGTGTGGATTATCGTCGTTTGAATGACATCACGAAGAAAGACAGTTACCCTCTTCCCAGAATTGACGACACATTAGACACACTTGCTGGCAATAAATGGTTCTCGACTTTGGATCTGAAGAGCGGTTACTGGCAAGTAGAATTACATCCTGATGATCGTGAAAAGACTGCATTCACCACGGGACAAGGACTGTGGCAATTTAAAGTTATGCCGTTTGGATTATGTAATGCTCCTGCCACCTTTGAACGCCTGATGGAGACAGTGCTAAAAGGACTTTCCTATGAAGTCTGTCTGGTGTATTTGGATGATATTATCATTGTGGGGCGCACCTTTGAAGACCATCTACGAAACATCCGAAAGGTGCTGGAGAAACTCAGAATGGCTAACCCCAAATTGAATCCAGGCAAGTGTAACTTGTTCCGTCGTGAAGTGAGCTACCTCGGCCATATCATCTCTGCCGAAGGTGTGAGAACTGATCCTGAGAAGATCTCTGCAGTCGAGAACTGGAGTCGCCCTGAAAATGTACACCAACTACGAAGTTTCCTGGGGTTATGCACTTACTACAGGAAGTTTGTCAAGGGTTTCTCAAATATTGCCAGACCACTCCACAAGCTGACGGAAGCCAAACAGAAGTTCCTGTGGACAGAGGAATGTGAAAATGCGTTCAAGCGACTTAAAGAGGCCTTAACATCAACGCCTATCTTGACGTATCCACAGCCCGACAGACAGTTCATACTTGATACAGATGCCAGCCATGAGAGTGTCGGTGCTGTTCTGTCGCAGGAAATTGATGGTCAAGAACATGTCATTGCCTATTGGAGTAAATGCCTGTCTAAACCGGAGCGAAATTACTGTACCACCAGGAAAGAGCTACTCGCCATCGTAAAAGCCATAGAACATTTCCATCATTACCTCTATGGCAGAAGATTCCTGCTCCGGACTGACCATGCATCTTTGACGTGGTTGCTCCAGTTCAAGAACCCGGAAGGACAGATTGCCAGGTGGATACAACGCCTGCAGGAATATGACTTCGAGATACGTCATCGTAAAGGGACTCTACATGGTAATGCAGATGCCTTGTCACGGAAGCCCTGCTCGGAAAGCTGCAAGTACTGCTCTAGAGCCGAACAGAAATACCTGCCGATAAATCCGGTTGCCTGCCAAGTTACTGTCTCAACACCATCAGATCAAGATCCCGATCTATGGAGTGACGAAGAACTTAGAAAAGCCCAGTTGGAAGATCCTGACATAAAGCCAATATTACAGCTGATGGAGACGACCAGCAACAGACCTACCTGGCAGGACATTTCCAGATTTAGTCCCATTACGAAAAGTTATTGGGCACTTTGGGAGTCTCTTCATATCAGAAACGGCGTATTATACAGAAAGTGGGAATCTGATGATGGGAAAAGCTTCAGATGGCAGATTTTATTACCAAGATCAAAAATTCCAGCTGTTTTAGAACAACTGCATAGTAGCTCTACCGGAGGCCATTTTGGGGTAATGAAGACTCTGCAGAAAGTTCGGGAACGCTTCTACTGGTGCAAGGCAAAGGAGGATGTGGAGAAATGGTGTAAATCCTGCGATGCTTGTGCGGCACGTAAAGGCCCGCAGAAACGGAGTCGAGGAAGACTGCAACGGTATAACGTGGGAGCACCATTTGAACGGATTGCAATCGACATCTTGGGTCCTTTGCCACGGACCTCCAGTGGAAATAAATACATCCTCGTCGTGATGGACTATTTCACCAAGTGGCCTGAGGCATATCCCATTCCCAATCAAGAGGCATGCACAGTCGCAGAGGTCCTAGTGCAGCAATGGGTGTCAAGGTACGGCACGCCCCTACAACTTCATACCGACCAAGGTAGGAACTTTACCTCTGATATTTTCAAAGGACTGTGTCAACTACTCGGCATAGACAAAACCCGGACTACACCCTTACATCCACAGTCGGACGGCATGGTCGAGAGGTTCAATCGTACCATCCTGAATAACCTCTCTCTTCTAGTATCAAGGAACCAGCAAGATTGGGACTTGAAGTTGCCATTGTTCCTGCTGGCTTATCGAAGTGCTGTCCATGAAACCACCGGCTATACTCCAGCCCAGATGCTGTTTGGACGTGAACTTCGTCTCCCTTGTGATCTCCTGTTTGGTTGTCCACCCGATGCGCCTTCATCGCCTGAGGAGTACATCCAAGATCTCCAGGCACGATTTGAGGACGTACACAACTTTGCTCGGGAGCGAATTCACATTGCATCGGAGAAAATGAAGACAAGGTACGATCTAAAGGCTACGCAACATGAGTTTCAGGAAGGAGAGAAGGTCTGGTTGTGGAATCCTGTTCGACGCAAAGGACTCTCTCCCAAGTTACAGTGCAACTGGGACGGACCATACACAGTCTTAAAAAGGCTGAATGATGTAGTGGTGCGGATCACTAAAACACCTTCGTCAAAACCGAAGGTGGTGCACTATAATAGGCTAGCCAAGTACCACAAGTAACGGTAAAATTAAAATTTTAAATGTAAATACTGGTAAAATTTGCGCATGCGCACTGTAAATATTTGTATCTAAATATTTGTACATATTTGTGAATTTTGTAAATATTTCCCACTTAATTTATATTTCTATGTTATCGTTATGTGCAACTTAGTTTTTGTATTTTAGATTGTGTAAATTTGTTTAGTTTCGCCTCTTGACCAAGGGTTGCACTGCCCGGGACGTGCAGTCCTTGGGAGGGGGGCAGTGTTACAAAATTGTAAATAATTGTGTTTATTTTTGTATAAATTCTTTCAAAGAGGCTTAGTAAGTTGATAAAATGCTAATTTTGTGCATTTCTAGTCGTTATAGCGTTGAAATAGCCTTATTTTCCCTTAAAAACGCATTAAAAAGCCCCAGTAATGCACGTAATGGATTTGGCGCCAAATTTGGCGACTTTTTCCCAACTTGGCGATTTTTTTGGCGACCTTGGCGAGAAAATCCTTATATGGGATATACCAAATATGGAAGCTGTAAGTTGATTGGTTGACCACTTTCTAGAGTTTTCTCGAAAAATCTGGGCTCCATGGAACAGCATATAAGGAGCGCTTCCTCGCCAAGGGCAGTCAGTTCAGTTCAGATCTCAGTCAGCTTCGCTAGTGCTTGCATTGCTCTTGAGCCTCTTTGAGAGAGACTTGCTTCAAGTGTTATTGTTATACAGTTTGTACTGTGGATTTGCTATTGGCAGCTGTTGTTTAAGCTGTGTTTACTGTTTGAATTGAAGCTGATACTTGGTTTATAGACCTGCATTTTTCTGGAATTTTCTGTGAATAAATTACTGAATTTTTGTACGTTTGGACTTTCATTCTCAGACAACTCACGAACCCCCAAGTACGCAACAATATATTTACTGAAGAAGGTTAAATTTAAAGAAAAGTTAACATGTTGATTATGACCCCCTCGTTCCCCTCTCCATTAATTATATGATGGGCTGTAAAATAAAGACAAATTATATATTAGCATCTTATTACAATATATTTTTTCATTATTAGATAATTTTAAAATGGAAGTAATCTGACTTTCTAAAATATTTTCAAAAAAAAAAAAAAGGGTGATTCTGAATAACAATAAACAACTAGTTGAAAAAAAAAAAAAATAATAATAACTTGAAGCCTAACAATAACTTTAGATATTAATTTAAATAACCTGAATTAAAAGGTTTCATGCTGTAGTTACTTTCACAGAGGGGACCCTGGTATCATTATCAGCGATTTGTGCAGAAGTGATAGTATTTTTCTTTCTTGCTCTTCCCATCAGGAGGTGGTGACACACCCAATCTATGTTGGCTGCAGGCTCATTGCCATTACATGAATCTAGATAACTAAGGATCTTTATTATTTAACAGTTGAATGCATAAGTGGAGTTAATGTACTTTGCGATTTTCTTAGCACTGTCAAAATTAATTTTAATATTTTTATTTTGGGAAACTTTTTGCTAGAGCAGTAGTGATTTTTCCGAATATTATGTCCATGACATGTTCTTCAATCCTGTTTTGTATTTTGACATATCTATGTAATAGCCTTCAATTACATCTTGTTTAACAAATGGAATTTTATAAATAATAGATTTTGAGGGGGATTGATAGGATCTTTATCACTATGTATTAATTGTAAATAATATTTTGATTAGATTTGATGGGTATATTAACATTATATTTAGTTTATTCATTTTTAATTTTAGCAGAAATACCGCAATTGGCATGATACCTTTATCAAGCATTTTCTAAACTTCCTCACGAATGACATTCTTTCGATCGATGATACCCGGTAGGCTCGTTGGCTGATTGGAGCATGATCCCCTGTATGAATCCTGTGTTTAACATTCGTCCATGAGGCTGTCGACTTGTCAGTCTTCTTCAAAATTCCAGAAAACTCTTGAAGCAGTTCGGCTAGCTTGGTTCTTTGTTCGTTGCTCAACTTGGGAGACATCACCTGGGAGCAGTCCATCGGGGAGTTTGATGTGTCTTGTGTATTCAGGCCATCCGTTGTGTCAGCAATCGCACATAAATGTCCTTCATTCAGGGGTTCAGCTAGGCCTAAGCACATTCCTTTAGGAATGACTTAGTTTCTGAACTGGAGGTTGGCGACCCAGATTTCACTTTGCCCGTTATGGTATAAGGATAGCATGGATGGTATAGCAAAATTCTTCTCGAAGAGCAGATGTTTATTGCGTCTATGACTACATTTACGGCTCTTCATACTTGGCATCCTGAAACTGCTATTTTAGTTAAAGATTGGGGCTTGAGAGTGTAGTCTCTTGTGGCGTACAACTTCCAGGCGTCCATCGCTGCAAGGTCTTGGTAAACGTCTTCTAAAAATAGTTCACTCTGTCCACAGTCTATCACGGCTTTGGAAGCTTTTAAAAAGTCCCATTCAAGGATTATGTCATGACTACAATGCGGCAAAACAATGAATTCAAATGACAGCTCTCTGTTATTTATCTGAATACGTAAAACACATTTTCCCACTGGCCGGACAAAATTTCCACCGGTGACTTTGAGCATTAAATTCTTGGCTTCAGAAAACAGAACCTTCTTTAGAGATTGACGATACTTATCGGAGACGACAGAAAATGAGGCTCCAGAATCTACTATGGCTCGTACCGGGTTTTTTATCCACGATTACATCTAGTTGGTTATCAGTCACCTTTGCGGGGATGACTGGTGACCAACCAGGGAATCTAGAGTTCATGTCCAGGACGTCCACAGTGGAAGCAGACTGGTCTGTTGTCAGCTGTTCTCTAGAGGTCAGTTTTTCTCGGCTGCATGGGTGATCTCTGGACAGGAACTCTGGATTCCCTGGTTACAGTGGCATATGTTGGTCGTCGTGGAGTTTTGGTTGGTGTTGCTGAAACAGGGGCTAGAGCCCTTTGAGCTTCGTCTTGGACTATTTCTTCTAGGAATTGTGAACATGGCTCTGAAGGATCTTTCGTCTGGTTGATCAGTCGATGGATTTCCTCCTCCATGGCTGCCACTGGTACGACGTTCGGAAGCCTCTCAAATCTTTGTCGTCCAACCCTCTTCTGCTTCATGTCCATGATGTAGTTACACCATTTAATGAAATCAGTTGTGGTGCTGGTTTCTTTCATCACCAGGGTCTGATATATGTCCTCCGCAATGCCTTTCATTAGGTGAGACACTTTTTCATCTTTGGACATTGAAGGATTAATTTCCTGGCAAAGACCTAAGACACTCTGTATATAGGACTGTGTACTCTCACCTGACAGCTGTGCTCTGTACTTCAATTGTTCTTCCGCCTTCCTGGTATACTTTTGTCAGTCGCCAAAAAGTTCGCTTAATTCCTTCTTGAACACTTCCCAGGAATTCAGAGTATCTTCATTGTTTACGTACCACTGCTTTGCCATACCATCAAGGAAGAAATAAGCATTGGCTAAGCACATCATGTCATCCCATTTGTTGGATTTAGCCACTCGATCGTATTCTTTAAGCCACTTCAGAGGGTCTTCTCCAGGCACTCCTTGGAAGTTCAATGGGCTCCTTTGTTGCTGGTAGGTAGGAGTCAATACAATGGGCTTGGTCTCTTCTGGCACTTTGGTTTCTGACATCTTTGTTTTTACTGTCTGGAACTTTTTCGTACTCGGAAGATTGTCCTCTTAAACGGAGACTTCTGCAAAGATTACCACTGTTATCCAATTTTGCAAGGTTTATGTACCCGGCACCTCCACCAAAATGTTGCATAAATGTTGTGAAGGGTCAAAGTGAACACTCGAAGTGAAGTAACAAACGCAGTTTATTAGCAGAACAAATTTGTAACACAGCTACACTCGGCTGAGAACATATTTAAACTGAGGAACAAGTCGCTAATATTCGAATATTCCAGAATACAAGATTAACATAAGAATATTCTAGAAACTGCTAGAATAGGAAATTAAATATGCAAAGATAATTATAAGGGTTTAGAAATAATTTTTTAGAGTCTTTAAATTTACTTGCCCCCGGATGGAACAACAGAGGCCGTCTGGGTGACAGTCCAAAGACATACCTCTATGCCACAGCACAGCGGCTGTAAAGAAAGCTGACTTTGTGGCAATATATACAAATGAATTACATGTCAAATTTTCTTTAAAGAGTATTTCATATATATGTATTTCTCTATACACATTAAATATTCGTGCCCAGTACTAGAATTTTCTGTTATCTATCTGCAGCAAATCAATATTTATCTGTGATCTAGAAATACTGGACCAAATCTGTAATCTTAAGAAGTATCAGCAATTTATAAAAATATGTAAAATCTACATCTATAAAGAAAATAAACTAAAAATATACAACAAGAACAGTAATAGAGTGACATAATGCAAATATTTAAGTTCTTTTTGAGCTTTAAATTAATCTGCAGAGCTTTTAACAATCTGTAGTGCTTGCTGCTGTGCTGTATTGTTTCTGCTACTGGGTGTGCATGTGTCTTCCTGATTTTCAATAAGATCTTATTGCTATTATTAAAATATTAAAAACATTTTATTTATTTATTGAGCAGCCTGCTTTAAATTTTAAAGATTTTTTTTTTTCTTTTTTAATTTTAAAACAGAATCACCCATGGTAAGAAAGTGAAACTGTACAATTAAGTACCTTTCCTAAATCTTGGAGCTTGCGTTACAGATGCAGCTGGTGTAAAAGGGGGTGCCATAGGAACAGACACTGGTGTAGCTGATACTACATAATGAGGTGCTACATTGAAAACTGTTTGAGGCATCCCAGGTATTATGTGATGTTGAGGCATAGCCATTATAGGGCTTTGGGTATGCAGTCGAGGAGGCGGTTGAACTGGTGGTGGAACAACATTCTGCATAGGCATGCCAGCTCTCTATATTAAATAATTTATTACACATTTCGTTAATATAAAGTAATTTACAAAAATATCATGATACATTTGAATTAAAGAAACTTCTAAACTGAAACTTTGATTTAAATGTAAGAAAATTAAAAAATACAATAAGCATTTACAGAAATATACTAATTACAGCAATAATTTCAACAAATTTTAAGATGGAAACTTACTGGGGTAAATGATTTTGCATTTGGATTAAATACAAATTCCTTTGCATTAGGATTTAGTGTAGAACTCTTGGGATTATCTGGACTTCCTCTATTTTCAGGGATACTTTCTATTTTTCTCTCTTCTTCCTTGGACTTATCTTTATGTGATTTAGATGAAGGCATAGAAGATGGAGTGCTGGAAGGTGTCTGCACATCTGATTTTGGCACATCTTTAGCATCATGTGCATCCTTAGGATCCTCGGACAACTAAAATTATTAGAGCACATTTAAAATTCTAAACAGAATAAATTACATATATAGAGCCTTAGACAGAACAAACCTCAACAATTTGAGAGTTTCCCCTCAAATCAAAACTAGTATAAAATACTATAATATTGTGGCCATCATAAAACTTTCTTCTACATTTTCCAATACAAATTCCCACAGTACTAATTATTTATTAAAATTATTTTCTTATGGTCCGAGTTTAACCTGGCAAAAATGTTTCTTTGGCATTAGATTTTTTTAAATTCAGTTCTTTGGCTATTATCAATTTCTTAATTATTCCCAACTTTAATTATTTATTTAATTTTGTTTACTAATGACTTTAATCAAACATTCATAGTTGTGATTTAAGAAACATAAATTAGCGAAACTTTGTTTTGATCTCAAGAACTAGGGGGCTCTGCTCACCAACCCCTGAAGGAGGCGAGTGGTATATGGCACTGCTATTATTCATCTTCTGTGACTTTTCACATGACTACATCTCAGCATCTGTTGATTAAAATTTCAACAAACACCATATGTAAAATTTTTATTCTAAGAATCTATTTTTAAACTTTTGTGCATGTTCAATTGTAATAAGAGATGCTTTTATATAGAATAATATAGAAGAAAGTTTTGTGATAGCCACATCATACCACAGGGTTCGTGCGGGATCGCGAGAATCGTGCAATATTAAAAAAAAATCCCACTCAAAAAATTTTCATATGCGTGCTTTTCCCGCACTTATTTTCCAGCGTTTTTTTTTTTTTTTTTTTTTAATCTAATTCATTGAACTCTGCGAATTTATTTTTTCTATTTAAAAAAAAAAATCGCGGATATCATTCGTTAAAAAATAAATAAATAAAAATGGAACAATCGGGGATCAAATGTCCTACAAAAGCTTCTGATTCCTAATCTTTCTCCATCCACAACATAAATGTCAATATCCATTTCAAACTTGCTTTATGAGATTCTAGAGCCTGTAAATAAATACAATTGTTAAATATTTCTTGCTCATGTAATTATTTTTTGCCCACCTCCCCCTTTATTTATCTCCATCTAGTGATCAGCAATCAAATGATCTGCAGAAGTCTTGTTTCCCAAAATTTACCCATCTGAAACATAAATTATATTTATAATATTCATTTTAAACTTGCTTTATTAGATTCTAGAAGTAGAATTGAAAGAGTTTAATATTTCTTACTCTGTAATTATTTTTTTTAATCCCCCCCCCCCCTCTTTCCCATCTCCGGAATACGGATTGTGGTCAATGATCAATTCTAGAAACAAAGCATAGAAGTGCACAATAATTCTGACATATGTAATTATTTTTAGACCTTTAGTGCTGAACTTAATGAATCTATTTATTTTTTCTCAAGTAAATTAAATCTTTATGGGGTGTGATACCTATACCCAATTTGTAAACATGGGGAAAATGAATAGACTTTTCAGGTAAGAAAATTCTTTCCAAATCAATTTAAGAAAATTAATACTCAGTTATTTTTATGCACATTTGAAACTAATAATTAGTTACTGCTACTTTTATATGAATGATTAATGTACACACATAAAAATCATATTCTATATTTGCTTGAAAATTTTGTTTTACTCTTGGTGTGAAATTTTAATAAGATTTTAAGTGGATATACAAGTTATTGCCGGTATATTGAAGATTTTTTTTTACGCTAATGAAAAAATTTTGAAAATGCGTAATTTAGATAAAAACTTTATATATAAATGTTTATGTCATCAGTTTACTGAATGTGGCGTTATCAATATTCAACTAATCATCCAATCAATCATATTAGCAAAAAATTTTCAGCTAATTTCTAATTTCAGCAACAACATGTCTGTAATTTGCCTATTTCTTGAAAATACTTTTTTTCTGTAAAATGTAATTACTGACTTAAATTTCAAAAATCTCACTTAAAGTTTCAAAATCTCACTTAATTTTTTTTTAGAGTGGGAGAATCCCACTCATTTTTTTTTCCTTGTGTGAACCCTGTACCAGTTATTTATTATTATTATTATTATTATTCATAATTCATCATAGCAGAATAACAACATGCAATGGATTTAAAAATGAACTTTAATGCAAATATCAAAGTAAAGGATATTCTTAAAACTAAGTTATTTTTAAAATTGAACAAAAACTGCAATGTTATATATTAAAAATTTATTTTTGTCCGATTTTTTCACAAAATTTTAAATTTTGCTAATAATTATTTTTTTAAATGCTAACTATTTATATATAATATCTTGTACTATGTGACATGGTTCCAAAAAAGGAATTAGTTTAAAAAACAACACAAAAGAAATCCTCTACTTAATGAAAATCAGATACAACATACTAACCACAATTTATCTAACAAAATCTTTGAAATTAGTATTGAGAAATAGTACTGAGAGAACAATACAGATTTAAATTTAACACTCCAAAAACACAAAATAGATTTAAATTTAACATGGATGAAATATTGCTAGCAATAGTTCATATCTAATAAGTATGAACAAGATTTTCAAAAACAGATAATTGTGTCTTTCTGTACTGCAGAATGGAGCAGTTTCAATCACACCTTTGCTTTACAAGGGTTTAAGAAAGAAAGAGAGAGATCTTCAGATTTCAATCATAGAAGAGACTCTACAAGCTTGATATCTAAACAAAATTTTTTGGTAAATTTTAAAGAACACTTTTAAATGTTTCTTCAAAACTAGTCTCTTTTTAATTCACCATCAATTAGATCTCTTTAGAGTTCTTATATTTTACTATAATCACCATTCTCAAGTAAGAGAGAAAGATATTTTGGAGCATTTGTATCAAAAATAAAATATTCCTTTAACATACAGAAAAACCACTGAAATGTATAAAAAATGTTTCTATAGTAGATTACTAGGGTTTCTTTGCAGGGAATGTGGAAAACTGTCATTCATATTTTTTGCATTCTTGGGAACAAAGCATGTAAATGCACAGAATTAAAAACTATAATAAAATAAAGTATATGAAGAAATTAGATAAAAAGAAAACAGGTGAATACAGAAAAACTGGAATAATTAACAGGGAGATTTAGATAAAAAATTATCTAGATATTTTTTTTTATCTAGAAATAATACTCAGTTTATTAAATCAATATAATATTGAAATTCTGAAATTTGAAAACTGCTGCGAAAAGTAAAACTATACTAATACAAAAGCTATAATATTTTTTTTTTATTACTTCATATATATAATTTTACAGAAAAAAATTAGAATATATTTATGAATAATGCATACTTTAAACTTGGAATGAAATCGTTTCAAATCTTCAGTCTTATCTTCTCGAGCTAGAATAAAAATAATACAGGTTAAAGAAAAACTAATGACGTTTTAGCTTAAAAATACATAATATATGGCTTGTTACCTGATATATCTAAAATTATGTGAATGAAAAAATACACAGGATTTAAAACTGATTGATCCATAGAAATTAATATAAAAATTCCATTTAAATATAAAAAAAAAAAAAAAAAAATCTTGAAACTGGGAAGTAATGAACTTTCCTAAGATACATGTAGATATGAAAAGTAAATAATATTGTAATTTAATTAAATGAAAATGTATTTCTTGCTAATGTTATTGCTAATCCTAGTAGCAGAAATTCCTGTATTTGTCTGCAATTGAGGAATGTCGAACTAAGTCTGGCTTCACAAGAAGTATTAACAATTAATAAAATATATATAATTTACATCTACAAAGAAAATAAATTAATAATATACAATAATTACACTATTCTAAAGGCATAATGTAAATTATCTTTGTATATCTTTGCCTAGTTATTTTTGAAATGTTAAATTTGTCTGCATAAATTTGAACAATCTGCAGCACTCGCTGCTGTGCTGCACTGTTTCTGCTACTGGGTTGCCAATTTTAACAGATGCATAAAGAAATGAAGCTTCTGTTATACAGAATACTTCATATTTTAGTCAGTATCAGGCCTTTAGACAACCCCCCCCCCTCAAACAAAATAGAATCAGTTATAAAATATACAAAACAAGAAAATAACTATAACCAAAGAGTTGATGGTAAATGAAAAGATTTAAAAAAAAAAAAAAAAAAAAGTATATTGGCTTAAGAGAAAGAACATTGCCTTTATAAAAAAATCTCTTTCAGATCTAGTTAAAAATTAATACATTTTACGTGACAACAAACTTGATATATATTTATTATACTCATTAAATATTTAATATACATTTTTAAATCATTAATCTACACAAAAACTTTTTTTTTTTTTTCCCCCATTTTGGATTAGATTGAACTTCTCTATGATTCAGTCTTAGAGATTCAACTCTACAAAACTGAAGTGTGGAGAATTTTAGATACTTAATAAAAGTTTATCCAGAGCTGCCAACCTCACGACTAAAAATTTAGGAGCAATAGACTTAAAAGATCAGTGCAAACAAGAAAAAATCAGAGCAACTATTATGATATAAAAATTCTAAATAAGATTCTCATACATAATCTACATTTACACAATCTTAATATAGATTTCTTTCTATATATATTGGCCTCTATTTTAAAGGATTTTTATAAAGGTAATTTAAAATATTTTTAATTAGATTTCTTTTTTTAGATCAATGTAACTATCAAAGAATGGTTAAATAAACTATAATAATAATTAAAAAAAATTATATTTATCTAAGGTAAGCAAAACTGAAGTGTGGAGAATTTTAGATACTTAATAAAAGTTTATCCAGAGCTGCCAACCTCACGACTAAAAATTTAGGAGCAATAGACTTAAAAGATCAGTGCAAACAAGAAAAAATCAGAGCAACTATTATGATATAAAAATTCTAAATAAGATTCTCATACATAATCTACATTTACACAATCTTAATATAGATTTCTTTCTATATATATTGGCCTCTATTTTAAAGGATTTTTATAAAGGTAATTTAAAATATTTTTAATTAGATTTCTTTCTTTAGATCAATGTAACTATCAAAGAATGGTTAAATAAACTATAATAATAATTAAAAAAATTTATATTTATCTAAGGTAAGTTTAAGATAATTATACCCAAAACATTTTTTTTAAATTAGTTTCAAGATTTCCTTTCCAAACTGTATTTTTTCTTTTACAATGTATTATTTACACTGTTTACAGGTTATTATAAATTTTGTTCTAGTATATTATAATTCTGACTCCTACTACAAAGATTTACTTTTATACATAGTTAGTACTCAGAGTTTAAAATCATGTCTTTTTTTTTTTTTTTACAATTAACAAAGAAACAAAATTATAATTTTTCTTTTGAAATATAACTCTACATGTAGAATATTTTTTAGATTCATAAATCCTCCCGCACCAGCTTTCTCTTTCCCTCTCATCTCCCATGCTTCGCTGAATGATGAAAAGTAAAGTCATTCAGGATTAGAGAAAAAGAAAATGACACATTTGCAAAATCAGAAGTGATATTTCCAAAAATTTTCACATTTTTATTCTATAGAAAAGATGAATTCACAAAATGTATACAAAGAAAATAAAATGAGATAAAACAGAAATGGAAGAAATAAAAGAGAAAATCAGAGTTTTCCAATAATTATCGGATTCACGGAGCACACTGATAAAAATCTGAATACTTGGCAGCTATGCTTTATCCATATAGTTGTTGCAAATATAGCTTAAAAATTTTCTCCCACACTTTTCCCCCAAAAATAACCTAAAAAATGCCAATTTAATGACTTTTATGAGTGTAAAATTATTTACATATATAAAAAGAAGAAATGTGACTTTAGCTTGAAATAAAAAATATAAATTAAAATTGTACCAGGCCTTTAGACCCCCCCCCCCCAAACAAAATAGAATCAGTTGTAAAATATACAACACAAAATAAAACAACTATAACCAGAGTTAAAGGTAAATCAAAAGACAAAAAAAAAAAAGAATAATCAATGATATTTATTGGCTCAAGAGAAAGAAAATTGACTTTATAAAAAATCTCTTTCAGATCTAGTTAAGAATTAATACCTTTTATGCGACAACAAACTTGCTCAATTATATGGCAAAGCAGTTGTTCTATAGGAAATGTCTAATACAGTACACTCTCAAAAATCCGCACAGCTTAAAACGAAGTGTTTTGCGGATTTCTGAATTTTGCAGATTTTAGAGTAATTTCTTCTATTTACATCTTAAAACCTCATTTGAGTAGAAAATCTTTAAGAAGCAATTTACATGTTGAACATACAATGCTGAAATAAATTGTGCCGATTAAAAGTACAAATATTTCATGAAATTTTAATTTAAAGAACAATTTTTTTACATCCTATTATAGTTGCAAATTATCTAGATTTTTGAAAAGTCTCATCAATAGTAGTTTAAATAAGAATATTCATACATATTTATTTTCCTATAACCTGCAAAAAAGTCACATAAGTTTGTGCTATGAGAAAATTTAAATATATATCTTCATTAGAGAAAATCTTTCATGAAAACTGTCTTTCTCCTTCTTCCTCTAAATTAATGTCATTTATTTTTTGATAATTATATATAATTATATTTATCATTTCCTCCTCTGTAATATGCTGAGTGATCAGTGATTCATCAGCACCAGTTAATAATTGATTTATTTCCTAACACAGCTGAATATTTGCAATCCACTAATCAACAAATCAGTTGTGGCAATGTTTGTTTACATTGCAAATGATATGCGGATTTCAGAGAATTGTGGATTTTAGGGTTGCGGATTTTTGAGAGTTGACTGTATATGTAGACAAAAGACAACTAGAACCGAGAGAATCTTTTGAATTTTTTAAAACTTATTTTCTATATTATTTTTAAAAAGTTTGTACCTTTCCTAAATAAAACATTTAATTAAAAATAATAATTACCTTTGTGGAATAAATATATAAAGAAGTTATAATGTCAAAATGAAATCTCTGTCTATATATGTTAGCTGTGCATTTCATAATTTTATTTATTTATTTAAATACCTTTTTGTCCTAGTTGTTTTTTATCTGTATCTTTTCTTCGTTCATTAGTCTTGTTATTACCTTGATTTGTTACTTCTCGCATATCTTTATTTGCAACAGATTGAAGATTAAGAGAACGGGGAGGTTTTGGAGTAAACTTTATTTCAGTTTTTTCAGCTTCTAGAGTAAATGGAAAAAAAAATAATATTGTTCAATTATCACTACATTTACATAAAATAAAGACAAACATTATTTTATGACAAAAACTAGAATATATTTAAATGAACAAATAAGCTAAAATATTTACTTCTCAGTACAAATGAACTATTGCTTTTAAATCTAATTGAAACAATATATTTGCCATAAATAAATATATATACACATACATACATATGTATGTTTTTTACAAGGACTTGGCACCACTGAAGGTATAAAAGCTTATATTTCCAATTTAATTTAGAAATTTATTTATCAAGCCTGAAAGTTCATTTCAGAAAATTATGGAGTAGAAGGTTGATTTTTTATACCAACTATGTGAAAAATACCAGAGCCGGGAATCGAACCCGGGCCCTTCCGCCTTACGTGCAGATGCTCAAACCATCGAGCTACCCTGGCTGATTCCCAGCTGCATTTCTCACATAACATTCATTGGCAAATTCGCCGAGCCTGCAAACAGACAGCAACTTGATTCTGCAAACTTGATAAGCCGTGTTTGCAGACTCGAAAACTTTGCCAACGAATGTTATGTGAGAAATGCCTACTGGGAATCAGCCAGGGTAGCTCAATGGTTTGAGCATCCACGGGTAAAGTGGAAGGCCCGGGTTCGATTCCCGGCTCTGGTATTTTTCACATAGTTGGTACATAAAATCAGCCTTCCACTCCATAATTTTCTGAAATGAGCTTATATACCCATTTAATATTTATAAAATGAACTAGAATAGGTTTATTCATTAAAATATATATCCAGGCAACAAATTCTTATGGTATTTGATATCCTTACACGTTTAAAATACATAAATTGCATTTTTTATTTTTATTTATTTATTTATTTTTTTTTTTTTTTTTTGGGGGGGGGGGGCAGAGTTTAATAGAATGTAAGTAAAAAATTAGGGATAAGTTTTGCAATATCTTTAATAGAAAAAAATATTAAAATATAACAAATGTTTTTTTTTTTTTTTTTTTTTTTTTTTCAAACTTTCACATTGAAAAACTCCTTATAGGCTTGTAATTTTAACATACTTTTATTTATTTACTAAGATTTGTGAGTTCATAAAGGGTTTTTCAGAAAAAAGAACTTTTGCAATGTGATTGAAACAATTGGATCTTAAAATTAAATACATGGCATTTCAACTTTGGAAAATACCTAAAATCTAGGTCATTCTTTTTCTGGCAATTTGCCTAATTTTCACTCTATTCAAATGAACTTTGGAGAAAAGTTGCTCAATATATCTAGCTTTCAACCTATGCAACAAAAACTTTCCTTATCTTTCACGCATGCACAATAAAATAATATTTACTGAAAATGCTCATATCTCAACAAATATTACACATATGAATATTATGTTTTAGAATAATGTTTCTCTAACATTTTATCAATTTTTCAGCAAGTTTGTAAAATTTTGTGGAAATTCGTTCTAGTATTAAGCAAAAAACTTGTCAAAAATATTAGTAATTTTTGAAAAAAAAAAAAAAAAAAATATATATATATATATATATATATATATATTATATCCACCTAAATAATTGCACAATTCCAAAACCAAAACATAAAAATATTGTACATAGTATGTGCCACAATGTACTAAAGTTACAAGCCATTTGTAGCTTTTTGTGATACAGGATTATCCAAAGTATTTTCACACTTCAATTTATGGTTGGTCCCCTAATTGCACAATGGACTAAATCGATAGTAGGAAATATGAGTTTTTAAATGTTCTTTGCACGTATGAAGTTTCAAGCCATTTCATCTAGTATTTTTTTTAGATAATCAAAAAAATTTCAAAATAAAAAAAAATTCTAATAATTTGAACACCCACTGTACACTTTTTTAAATGTCCTTTAGTATGTATTATTAAGTTCAGGAAAACTGATGGATGTTTTGTATAAATATGCCAATTTTAGGATTTGCAAGTGCTTTCCGATGAAAACAGCACTATGGATTTTCTTCAAACTCACCATATTAACCCCCTGTTAAATATAATTTATAACTAATTGTTAGTTTATGATGAACTGATGAGTTTGGAAGTTTTGATGAAAATCTATCGCAGAAAAAGGTTTTACGATTTTCTTAAAATTTGCTACATAAATATCTTTGTTTGATGTCCTTTCGCATATATTACTTGTTTGCTCCAGCAAAATCAACAGACATCTGGATTATGTAGGTCAGTTATAAATTTCAGAAATGGGTGTTTCAAAAAACAGCTCTAACTATTTTTTAAAACTATCTTTTGTATATCTTTATGACCAGGCTTTAACCCTTTAACATGGCAAAAAAGTTTCTTTAGCATTTTATTGAAAATGTACAAACAGTATTTTAGTTTTTTCGAAAGTTACTTTAATTCTTCATATACAATTTTATTTTTACCTTAACTTTGTTAGCCTCACCTCAATTTTGTTTTGCATTTCTTTTGTTCACTGATGATTTTAACCAAGCGTTTTTCAACATTTATGATTTAAGAAACATATGAACAAGTAAAACTCAATTTCAACAGTACAAAAAACGTCATCTATGTCACATGTGCAAGGTAATAAAATGATTTAAAAGGGAAGTAATAAACAGTGATAGATTGTTGTGCAATTCTAGTACTGGAACACTTCTATAAAACATTCTGAATTTTGACATATTTTTTCATTTAAATTCAACAATTAAAAATTGAAATTAAATGCAAATAAATATACTAAATAAATTAAATAACAATTCCTGATATTTTCAGTAATTTCATAATTTTTGCCCATAAATATCTGAATAAAAATTAGGAAGTTATTATATACAGATATTTCATATTATCTGGTTTCTGCTTTTCAGTAAAATTCTTACTGACATATTTTAGCAAAACATGATATTGTTTAGCAAATTGCTAAAAAAAAAACTAAGGCAGTTTAAACCCTAATCATGGCATATATATTAGCTTCATCTTGCAGAAAAATTGATTGACATCTAACTTGTTAATTTATTTTATGTTCTTTGACCACACTCTTTCCAAAAAAAGTAAAAAATGTACATAGTGGGTGGGTAATAGAAATCGTAAGGCTGTTACACACTAGATTTTTTTAGTATTAAAATGTTCAATTAGCACTTTTTACATTAAAGTAATTAAATAAGACATGAATTAACTATGGTTTTGTTACAGCTTTTAAATTTAAGTACAAAAAATAGCCAGAAAATGTCCACTATTGGTAAAATTACTTTACTGTTGGAAGCCTAATTTATATTTTACTTATTTTGAAAGGCCTTTCCCACTCTAATTCTAACTATTATTATTATATTTGTAAATACTTTTTTTAATCAATTCATATACCTTCTGATTTCACCACTTAATAAAAAAAGAACCATTACACAGGACTGGTAAAAACGTTTCCAAGTAACTGCATAAATGATTTTGTATGTTTTTAGAGAATTTTATAATCAGGAAATATGTGGTTATGTGGATATAATCAAATCATTTAACACTTAACAGATGAGTTGTGCTTTCTCTGTCTGTCTCGGTTTCCAGAATTTTTTTTTCAGAATTAAATAAACATGTATATATGGGCATTGTATTTTTATTGAATGGTTATTATTTTTTAATATAATTGTATAAAGTTTTTATTTACAAGTGTAGTAGTCCTTACGAATGTGATATTTGATAAAATATCCACTCTTATGAAATGGAACTCACATAACTGACATATAATAGTCAATAACTTTCCCCATATAATTCTGCCTTTTAACACTTTGACTGCCAAGCCAAAATTGCAAATGTTTACCACGGTGCCAAAAAAATCTGTTGTGTAATTTGTATTTTTTTCGACATAAAATTATATATATATAAAATATTTTTCAATCTGATTCCTTTTGCAACACATGGGGAGATTCTCATTCTTCAACATCAAACTCCAGTACAATTTTCATGTAACTGATATTGTCTTTTATAGACAAGGACTGAAGTGTTGAAAATCTATGGCTATCATATCTAATAGCCAGTGTCCCAACGGAAACATCACTGGCTATCACATATGATAGCCATGGCAGTTAAAGTGTTAAAGAAGCAAACATTCTACATTGCCCGCCTTAGACAGTCATAAGGTAAAGACGTAGATTTATAAGGCTCATCTGTTAAATGTTAAAATATGCCAATTTATTATAAATAAACATTAAAAGGATTGATAAACTTAAAGTAGCGAAAATCAGATATTCAAAATACACACCCCCATTTAATTTAGGATTTTCATCCCCTTGAGGCACTGTTGGAGTAAGTGGAGTGTTAGAATGAGGAACCAATGGAGTAACACATGTACTAGTATTTGAAACTGGCACTGATGATGGATACTGTGTTGCTGCAGGAGATTGTAAGGGCAACTGATTTTGTTGCACTTGAGACTGTCGAGATGTTGGTGTAGAATCGGGAGTTGATCTTGTTGACAGAGCAGATACACATGATGTAGCTGACATAGGACTAACCATTTTATAATTGCCCTGAGAGTTTGTGACTGCTGATGCGGGACTAGATACACGAAAAAGTGAAGGATGTTGATGTGAATTACGATTGGCATGATGAGGAGGTGGTGCACTATTCCGAACAGAACGAGTTACTGGCTTTCGATTACGATGTGAAACGTATCTATAAAAATGTTAAAAAAATGTCTATCAATTTAGCATGCTCAAATATAATATGTATTTCAGTATAAATCATATAAAAATATTAAAAAGGGTTCCATGCAATTTTTCCTACCTGAAATTATTGTTATTGTTGTTGTTATTATTATTACTGTTGCTATTTGAATTGTCTGTTGGCCTTATAACTGCACTATACCTATCTTCTTCATCACCATTTTCAAGAGCAGCTCTTGATTTATGATGTGAACCACTTTCAATTTCACTAGCAAGTTTACTAGCTCTTGCTTCTTGTTGTCTATATTCTTCAGTATTTTGTTTATTGAGTGGTATTCTAAATAAAATGGTTATGATTATATCAAGAATAAAAATAAATGCTAAAAATGTTTTTAAAAACATTAGAGAAAAAATACACAAAATATGATTTTAGACTATTAAAACTTGCAAATGTTTTTACAACAAATGCAAATAAATTTTTTTGTTTATTCATTGCTACAGGCCATGCTTATAAAAAATGTAGAAACCTTTTAGGGAAATACTACCGTGATCAAAAAGTATTTGGAATGGTTGTTTTTGTTGATTTCCATCAGAATGTGTGGTAAATTTTCTTTTATTGAATTAATGGACTGAAAATGATTACTACAAAGAGACAATTTCAACTGTGGGAATAAGAAAATGTCACAGTTTTATAGTTATATCAGGAGAATACAGTGCTTATGGGGCCATATTAGTAGAATGTTTGGTTAAAAAATGATAAAAAATAACTGCAGTGTAGGAAAGTGTGTTGTTATGGTTCAGAATCCGTGAGTTTTCTCACCATATTTCAGGTCATTTTTGACAAATTGCTTCTCAGAAATCATACAAAACACTCAAATAATAATCAATCTGATACGAACACCGCATGACATTCTTATACATCCACTGAAATACATATGTAACTGGTTCATAAATGAATTTTTCTGAAAACAAGCCAAGAAAACTATTACTCCAACCACAAAAGTCATAATAGGATTATATACATTGCAGTCTTGCACAGAACAATATAGTTTGTTCAGGAATAGAATTCTACAGCTTCTTCAAGTATCTTTCATTGTCGAATACACAGCTTAGAGTTGAACAGAATTCACTTGAGTGTAGATGACCTACTTTTGGTTCTCTTTGGCGAAATTTAACAGCAAAAAGCAATACATTTTAACAACTCTATAAAAACTGAGAAGGGGCTTATTTATTCTAGCTACCCTGAACTATTATTATTTTCTGTCAAATTTAGTCACTAAACTCACCGAGTTGTCAAATTTGTTGCCAACACAGATTTTAGTCTTGGTGCTGATTTTGGTGATTTGGCATTGGCAACACCTTTGGCGACTTGGAGACCAATTTAGTAAAAAATTGCAGTTTAGGACAGCCAAAGTTTAGAACTTTAACTTCAATAAGAACAGAGTTCTGGAATTTTCAGGAATTATTTATTGGTTTCCAGCCTTCAAAAGTTATCTAAATTGCTAATGAATTATAAACACAATAATGGTGGAAAAACAATAATAGTTTTTTTTCAGTTGCACGAAGATGGGTGTTGGAGGCAAACTTTTTGACGTAGTGTCAAATGGCAATTTGGCACCCAAATTTGGCAAAAAGTAGTAGTTTAGAATTTCAAAATTTGGAATCTCTAACTTTAGTAGAAGCCAAGTTCTTGAATTTTTCCCAAATAGATTTTATTGGTTTCTACTCAGAGATGCCAACTACTACGGTTTGTCCGTAGTTTTTACGGAAATACGGCAGTAATTACGACCTTACGGACAACATATAAAAATTATGGATTATACAATTTAAAAAAAGTCGCGGAAATCATTCGTTAAAAATAATGAAACCTTATTTACGATCGACGATCAAACGTACTTTGGAAGCCTTCGGATTCCCAATCTTTCTGCATCCACAACATAAATGTCAATATTCACTTTAAATTTGCTTTATAAGATTTTAGGAACTATGAAAAAACAGAATTTTTTGATATTTCTCGCTCAAGAAATTTTTTTCACTTCTCCCCCTCTTTTCTTATATCCAACTACTAGCGATAGTCGATTAAAAGCTCTACAGAAGCCCTTTGTTTCCCAGTCTTTCTCCATCAGCAATATGAATGTCAATATTCATTTTAAAATTCTTTTATTAGGTTCTAGAACCTATAAAGGAGTAGAATGGTTTTATTTCTCAAACATCTATTTATTTTTTTATTCTCTCTCTCTCTCCCCCCCTCCTTCCCATCTGCAGCTAGTGATCATGAAATGTCTATTTACAGTAAACAAATATTGCATGTGTAAGATAACCAAATTTGTTTAGAGTATATCAATAAATTATTTTGAGTTTATATTTATATTTTCTTCATTTATTAAAAAAAAAAAAAAAGTCAAATTTTATTTATAACTTTAAAAAGTAAATGACAAAAAGAGCTTATTAGTTCAATGTATAAAAATAAATCATTTTTGAGTGTATAACATTTAAAATTTTTTTTTTTTTTTAATTTGAACTTAAATTTACACCAGTTAAGACCGACTTACCAGACTACTGACAAGTACCCAAAACTACTGAAAAATTTCTTGTCTACTACTGAAAATTGTCCTTCAAGGCTGGCATCTCTGTCTACTGCAGAATTACCTCGAAAATTCTATAAATGACTGCCTACATTCTTGATGAATTCAAATTCTATTAAGACTTTGATCTTTGTCACTGAATTAGCAAAATTTTTGCTCTATAGTGTTTTAGCATTGATTACTTGATTTTAGTGGTATGAATGACTTTTTTGAGAATATTCATTAATTATTGATTTTTGTGGTATAAAGAACAATTTTATTTGACTGTTTTCAAAATATTCATTAAATAAGTACATTTGTCGACTAGAATCTGCTTATGTCTTTATGAACTACTTTCTACACACATAAAAAAAAATGTTGACGACTTTCATAACAATATAATTAGCTTCTGTTGCAATTTCTATGATGGTAGGTTGTATATGAAGTTAGAAAATTTTGTATTTTTAGTCATTATAAATATAATTTTTATAAATATCTCTACAATTGAAAGTCAGAAAAAGATTAAAAAGAGAAGTGTGCAACAAGATGTTCAGAGGTGAAACTACCTAACATGCAAAAACACTGAAAACTGTTACTTGTATGCAAACAGGGAAGATTTATCAGTGACATTACACATAGTTACCTATAATAAGTGATATTTGCAAAGTTTTTAATGCATTACAAAGCAAATTAAACATTCAAAATGAGAAGTTTCTATAAAAATAATATAATTTAACATGAAATTCAGAGACAGCAAAATTTTCAAAAACTCTGAATTCAAGGGTAGCCCTGAAAAGTTTCACCCCTGTGTTATGATTATAAATCTGCATACGAATTTGCAACATTCTATATCCAACTGTTTTTGAGGTATGTGGATAAATACACACACATACAACAAACATGACAAAAAGTCATGTGAAATCTTAGATATCTCTAAAAGGGGAGCTCATGTCAAGACCAAAGTTGGAGCTTACCACTAGATGTAAATATAAATTTGCAAAACATTCTACAATATTCGATTTTGAGCTACGGGAGTTACAAAAACCATTTTACAAATTGGGATTACAATTCTTCCTTATACTTTTGTAAGAAATTCAAAGTTCCTGGAACAACTCAAGATGTGACACACTGCAACCCTAAATGTTCTTTTTAAATTGTTTGACAGGAACCATATGATACAGGAACTTGTTCAATAATGTCCTTTATTGTCAAATGATAATCACCGAGTATTGATTGTCTGACTTTATAGATTTCTTGAGCATTAATCTAAGTAGATGACCTTTTAGATTGCACATCATCTTTAATGGATTCTCTGCTATCTTTAAACTTTTCATACCTGTCAAAATACTGTTGATTTTGAAAAACATTCATCTTTAAAAACTTTTTACAACATTTTGAATGTTTTTGTAGCAGAAATTTCATGAAAAAACAAAATTTAATGCTTGTTTTTGCTCAGTTTTGCTCATTTTGAAAAATCAACAAAAAGAAAATTCTCATTTGATTATAAACAAATTTATCTGCAGACTATAAAATTAAATACTTTCCTGACTGTTACCAGATGTTCATAAAAGTCTTAAAAATGTTTGATAAAAGTTTGCAGATGATAATTTATTATGTATATCCAGAAATGCTGCATGAAGGTGGTAGACGGCACTGTGTTGAAACAAACAAGCTAATAATGCAGGATTTTTTTTTTTTTTTTTTTTAATGATGTCAGATGGATATCTGCTAGTTCAGCATTCGTGAAGCACTGCATGCTGTATAAAATCACAACAGAATGACAGCTTCCCACATTGCTGACTTATATTGATTGCCCTACATAGTGGCCTCTATCACTTTCAACAAAGCATTTCCAGATACACATTATATTGTAAGTTCTTTTATACCTCCCCCCCCCCCCCACCTTCTAAATTTTGGCCAGCTTATCACCCTGCATATATTGATCTTAATTTTAATAAGTTGCAATTTGCAATAGTTTTGAAAAATAAAAACAATGTTCAAACATATTTAAAACATTTTCATAAAAATAAAGCAAATTTCTAACATTTTTCTCCTTCCAAAAAATAGAAAAAGTGGAGAGGAAGGGGAAGTCAATTTTGATTTGTTTACCTGAATATTACTACTACATTTATGCAAATATTTCCTATATAATGTAAAAGAAATTTTAATGCATCTAAATAATTAACATGAACTTACGTATAACCAGGTAAATTACTATCAAAAGAAGATTTGACACCATATTTTTCTTCATTAGTACGAAACATATCATTAGCATCCCAACCATTCTAGAAAGAAAATTGGGGTGAACCATGTTTTAAGACTTGTAACAACATTAAAAAATAAATAAATAAAATTAATGTGTGTGAATTCCACTTTACATACTTCAAAATAATTAAATAATAGAATACTTATAAATAATTCTTAACTTTAAAAAAAAATAAATAAATAAATAAATAAAATTCAAAATTAGCTTAAAAATCTAAGATGTAACAAATACCTAAAAATTTTAATTATCTAAACTAATTTTTTTTTTTTTTTTTTTTTTTTTTTCTGGAACATTTTCATATATTATTTTAAGATTTTACAAATATGAAAAAACATTATTCAGCAACATATTTAAGATATAAAAAATATTTACTCATTGTATGTATTTGAATGTATTAAACCACTTAAAGACTAGCATGACTTTGTTGAAGGTAGGTATAACCACAAAATATCATTTAAAATCTTTAAAAACAAAAACTAAAATAAATATTTGATTAACTCTTTTTAAAGTAATAGTGATACTAAACCACAAGTAAACATCAAACTTTAAGAAAATTATTTTTAAGAAAAGTGCTCAGAACATAAAGCATGATAACTACTAACGTTCAAACTATAAATCTAATTATCTTCTATATTTTGTTAGTTATTTGGATGATCATAAAAAATCCTCTACATAAAAAAAAAAGAACATTCATTTATAAAACAAAGCAAAAAGAAAATTAAAAAAGCAAAGAATTCAAGAAGAGAAAGCATCATTCAAAATTTACATCTATTTTTAATTGAACTTTTTAAAACTAAAAAATACAGTCCGTTAAGAAATTATAAGACCACTTTAATTTTGTAAATTATAAGAAAAATAAAGATTCTAATCATAATTTAAATATATAAAATAACATATTGCTCTATTTTTTTTATAATTAGCTTGCAATAACTTGGTATAGTGCAATAAATGTTTAATTAAAATACATATTAGAAATAAGTGAAAAATAACCTGTTAATAAAATATAAGACCACTTGTCAAAAAACAAAATTGTATAAACAATTAATATGATATTGGTCCTCCATTTTTCCTGATGACTTCAAACACTCTGTTTTTCATTGAAGTAACCAGGTGGTTAAGTTCAGTTATAGAAATATTGTACCATTATTTTACAATGGCTACTTCCAGTTCATTGGCAGATGAAAATTGTTTATTATTAGCATAAACCTTGCGAGATAATATACCCCATAGGTTTTCCATGGGGTTCAAGTCTGGACTTCGACTTGGCCATGGCAAAACATTATTTTTTTCTTTTTTAAACCACTCCTGTGTGGATTTAGATGTATGACAAGCAGCATTGTCCTGTTGAAACATCCAGTTAGCACCATCTAATAAAGGTCCAAACGGTATCATATGATCATATAGTATAGACTGATATTGTGTAGAGTTCATATGACCCAAAATCAGCTGTAAATCACACAACCCCTCATAACTGAAAGCTCCCCAAACCATTACTGATCCCCCACCCATTTGTCGACTGAAGCATTCTTTTGGTTCTTTCCTCAAGTCATGCCAATAATTTTTGTAACCATCGGGACCATCAAGGTTAAATTTCTTTTCATCAGAAAATATAATTTGTTTCCACTTATCATTCCATGACATGACATTTTTAGCCCATTTTAATCTTTCTTCTCGATGGCATTTCAATAACTTTGGTTTTTTCTTCAATTTCATAAATTTCGTATTAATAATTATTTTAAGACTCTTCCAGACTGTTACATGTGAAGTTTTCTTACTGAAACATTTCGAAATTTCACGAGTTGAAAGACCTTTTATAGTTAACAGTCGAAAAATTTGTCTATTATCATGTGCTGTCGAATATTTTTCTACCAGATCATTTTATTTTGTTTGAATAATCTTTTCTAATTAGGGCATTATCAATGGCAGTTTTAGAACGGTTCATTAACCTCGCAATATCTCTTTCCGATTTACCAGAACCTTTATAAAATAAAATTTTTCTTACTTCGCACTCCGATAATTCTTTACCTCGAGGCATCGTCAAATTAATTGTAGATAACACATTCAAAACCAAAGTCTTTGCTTCTTAAGTAATGCTTTTACAAAATACTGACACATGCGCTCTATATATAGAGTTTGACGTCATGTATAATATGCTAATTTTCTCAGGTGGTCTTATAATTTCTTAACAGTCACAGTCTTTAATTTTTAGAAAAATGAATAAGTTTTAATGAAATTTAATTTAATTTTAAAAGTTAGAATTAGTATAGGATGTGTTTTCCTGTCAATGTTAAATATGTAACTAAAAATTTGCATATTATGCTCTCTTCTTCAGAAATGCACCAATACGCTGGTGGTCTTATAATTTCTTAACACACTGTATATCTTACAAGGAAGGTCTCAATAGGTACACATGGAAAATTTTTTTAAAAAATTACAGGATACTCTCCTCATAAAGTTATGTATGCTTATTAACCCTTTCATGCGCAGTGGGATATATTTGATACCACCTAATTTCACTTCCCAACTTCAAGAATTCATCCCAGAAATTTTTTAGAAAAAACTTACGTTTTTAAGATATCAGAAAAGGCCGGCTTCTTTAACCTTAAAATTCAAAATTTCTTTTACTTTAATTTAGTTCACAAATTCCAGTGGCAGTGTAATTTAAAGGATCTGAATTGTCTTGCACCGGAAAGGGCTAAAAAAAATTCTGGCGGAATCATTATACATTGCCTGTAAAAAAATATTGAAAATGTCCGATTGTTGGCTATTTATCACTTGTTGGCGAGCGACACAATGAAAACTGATGCAAAATGGTGTTTTGATAAATACTCATTACACAAAAATGTTTTCTATACTCCTCATATTAAACAAAACTAGTTTAAGAAATTTTATTTTAAATACACTTTTAAAACTACAATTTTGTCATTGTATTTATAAGTAAACCTAACGATCAAATTACACAACCTTTAGTTTAACATGAAACACTTAAGTTTTATTTGAGCTTTAAATATTATGTCTTAATGTAAAAGAATATGCATATTTATTTATATTGCAAAATAAATTAAAAAGAATGTACGTAATTTGGAAATGAAACAATGGTAAACAGCAATCACTTATCAGTGTGCTGTTTTGCATTTTCGAAGAATACCGAATTTGCAACCAGTGATTTAAAACAAAATTTAAATTGATAAAAATTATTTCAAACTTAAATTTAAGTCTCAAATTTCAGTATTGATTACTCATTAATATTGAAAATTTACACCACCTTTATTATAATTTACTTTTCATTACATTGGTTAGATAAATTTTACCAATAATACAAATAACTATCATAAAAAAGTTAAACAAAATAACTTATTTTTAACTCTCCATACCAAATTAATTTAAATAAGTTTAAACTTAAAAAAATACATTTGTATAACTGCAATTTTTGAAATGTGTAATCTTTTGTTAATTTATTCAAACTTTAAACTAAATTTTAATGGAAAATTATAAAGAATTTTTTTAATCTCTTAATGAATTTAAATAATCATAGATTACGAGGGGGGAGTAAAACAAGTCTTTGGATTAACAAAAATGCACAAAAAAAAAAATTAATTTGTATGAGCATATGCTTTGTTACTAAAAGATGCTTCATTAGACCCTACCCCCTCCAAAGAAATATATTTATTTTTTTCCTCTACGATTAGTTATATTTTCAACTTGTTTCTCCCAATGATACAATTCATTTTTTTTTTTTTTTTTTTTTTTTTTTTTTAACTCATTTTCATTGGAATTTTGCGATATTTCATTAGATGAAGGATATGATGCATCATCAGGAATGCCTTTAAATTTTCCATAATTTACGCACTCATATTTTTTTTAAATATTTCAACAATGTGGTTTTTATAATATAATTTTTTCTTCTGTAACATTTGTGAGTACCATGTTTTTTTCCAAGTATTGCTTATACAGCATCCAAACAATATTGCATATGTTAATTTCCAAAGACACTGTCTTCAATTAAATTTAATTTTCAAATTGTAAAATTCATTGTTAACTAAAAGTATCTTTGCAACTTGCAAAATACCAAAGTCTTTTCAATTACCAATTAAAACACTGAAGATCTGTATAACTTAAACGTGTATTTGACTGCAATTTAAATCTTTGCAACTCCCAAGATTTAAGGGAATAAAAAAAGATTTTTCAAAACTGAATCAAAATACTCTTAATACAAAACCACATTCACATATTGTACAAACTTGTATGAGAAACAGGCAACTCTTTCAATAATTAATTTCAAACTATATTTACTATAATGCTTTTCAGAAAGATTTGTTTTGCAAGAAATTCTTAAACACTTTAAAATTACTCACGTTTGAAAGAAAAGGAATGTTGCTCGCCAAATCGCACATACTTTTTGCATTTTTGCACTAAATATTCGAAAGTCTTATTTTTTTGTAGATTTTTCAGGAGTATTACACCATTAAATCTGACTTACCTTGTATTACCTATGTAATTAGTTTCTCTGTAATTTTTTTTCACAATATTTTGAGTATGCGCTTTAAGTAGACCTTCCTTGTTAGATGATAAGTAAATATGTGTGTAAATAAGCCTTTTTTAATTTGCTTTTTAACCTGATTCAGTAAGTTGGAGAAAGAAATTTTTTAATATTAAATTAGTCTTCATAAATACCCTGATTTGAAAACCACTGTAGATATCGCAGTTTCAAATCAGTAAGAAATCTTAAAATGTACTTAATACTTGATACAATTTCAGCCTTGACGATTTTATTAATAATAAACAGAAAAATATTAACTAAATAAAAGTCAATGAAAATAAATGCTTTTACTAAAATGTTGATTTTTACATTATGACCAGGGTTCGCGCTAGAGCGCGGGAATCGCGCAATAATAAAAAAAATCCCACTTAAAAAATTTTCATATGTGCGCTTTTCCCGCACTTATTTTCCCGCAATTTTTTTTTTTTTTTTTTAATCTAATTCATTGAACTCCGCGAATTTATTTTTTCCGTTTTTAAAAAAATCGCGGATATCGTTCGTTAATAAATAAATAAATAAATAAAAATGGAACAATCTGCGATCAAATGTTCTACAAAAGCTTCTGATTCCTAATCTTTCTCCATCCACAACATAAATGTCAATATCCATTTCAAACTTGCTTTATGAGATTCTAGAACCTGCAAATAAATACAATTGTTAAATATTTCTTGCTCATGTAATTATTTTTTGCCCACCTCCCCCTTTATTTATCTCCATCTAGCGATCAGCAATAAAATGTTTTGCAGAAGTCTTGTTTCCCAATATTTACCCATCTGAAACATAAATTATATTTATAATTTATTATTATAGATATTCATTTTAAACTTGCTTCATTAGATTCTAGAAGTAGAATTGAAAGAGTTTAATATTTCTTACTCTGTAATTATTTTTTAATTCCCCCCCCCCCCACCCCTCTTTCCCATCTCCGGAATACGGATTGTGGTCAATGATCAATTCTAGAATCAATAAAGCAATAGAAGTGCTCAATATTTCTGACATATGTAATTATTTTTAGACCTTTAGTGCTGAACTTAATGAATCTATTTATTTTTTCTCATATAAATTAAATCTTTATGGGGTGTCATACCTATACCAAATTTGTAAACATGGGGGAAATGAAGAATAGATTTTTCAGGTAAGAAAATTTTTCCAAAATCAATTTAAGAAAATTAATACTCAGTTGGTTTTATGCACGTTTGAAACTAATAATTAGCGACTGCTACTTTTATATAAATGATTAATGTACATACATAAAAATCATATTCTATATTTGTTTGAAAAATTTGTTTTACTCTTGGTGTGAAATTTTAATAAGATTTTATGTGGATATAAAAGTTATTGCCGGAATATTTGAGAATTTTTTTTACGCTAATGAAAAATTCCTGAAAATGCTTAATGTAGATAAAAAAAATATATAAATGTTTATGTCATCAGTTTATTGAAAGTGGCGTTATCAATATTCAACTAATCATCCAATCAATCATATTAGCGAAAATTTTTCAGCTAATTTCTAATTTCAGCAATCACATGTCTGTAATTTACATGTTTCTTGAAAATACTTTTTTTTTTTTTTTTTTTTTCTGTAAAATGTAATTACTGATTTAAATTTCAAAAATCTCACTTAAATTTTGAAAATCCCACTTAATTTTTTTGTTAGAGTGGGAGAATCCCACTCATTTTTTTTTTCTTAGTGCGAACCCTGATTATGACTATTTTTTTTTTTTATTATTAGCTATGATTTAATATGCATTTCATTCATCTATATATTTAATGCCAAAGTCAAAATAAAATTGTGTGTTTATAATATACTGGAACTTACTGCTTCTTCATCCCCACCACCAAGATCAGGTAAACTATCAGCAGATATGGAACCACCATCCCAGGGTTCAAGTTCTTTTTCAACCACTTGGCCATTAAACTTACTTATAGCAGTATCAGTGAAACTGTCTGTAAAATTTGAAAAAGAAAAAAATTACAAGTGTAAGTTTTTGGTTCAATAAATTTTAAAAATAGTTCAATGATGGCTTTTATCTAGTAATACAGATCCATGAATTACATATATATATATATATCTGATATGCAGATAAGATTTTAAGACAGTTGTTTTTGAAAAGTTTACCTACTAGAATATTACGTTCAGAAACAAACCAATAAACAACCACCAACAAACCAAATAAGTTGCAAGAATCTAAAATATATTGACTAACAATCACTTCTAATCAACTAACCCTAACAGTTTCACAAATATATATATATATATTATGAATTTGTAAATAATTCATAGTTATTTTTATGTAAATTTATTCAAAGAGGCTTAGTCAGGTTATAAAATGTCAATTTTCAGCATTGCTAGTTTGTTTTCCCAATAAAATAGCTTAAAAACCCATTAAAAAGCTTCATTAAGGCCGGTAATGAATTTGGCACCAAATTTGGTGACTTTTTCAGCAACCTTGGTGAGAAAATCTTTATCATCAATATACCAAATACAGAAGCTGTAACTTGATTGGCTGATCAGTTTCTGGAATTTTCTACATTTTTCTACGCACATATTTAAGGAGTTGCTGTATGCCAAATCAGTCAGTCTCTCGCCAACTGCCTTAAGGAGCTCTGAGCCTCTTTGGATTACAGCCTTGCGTGTGGTAATGCTCCGATACAGTTTGTACTGTGAATTTGCTGTTGACAGCTATTATCTAAGCTGTGTTTACTGGTGAAAGTGAAGTTGATACTTGGTTTATAGACCTGTATTCTTCTAGAATTTTCTATAAATAAAGTTTCCAGCCTCTGCAAGATTCGCTTTTCATTCTTGAACAACTCGCGAACCCCCAAGTGTGCAACAATATATATATATATTTTTTTTTTTCATAATTAACATTTTGATTTCTATGCTTCAAGAGTCATGATATTTTGAAATTCTTGAGAATAATTGGTGTTTATAACCAACTCACAGACTGCCATATTTATTTTAGCAATAGTAACCAAATATAGTATAGTGTCTTATCACAATGGATAATACAAAATAAATAAAAATAACCATTTTGGACTTTTATTATTTTTATTTATTTTTAATAGAAATTAATACAAAGTTATTACTTAGTCTGTCTATATAATTAAGAAAATTTCGTCATCACAATAATTTAGCTTGCACACGTTTATTGGCCAATCTGATCTGCCATCTTGTTTCATCAAAATGGCAGGCAGCCATTTGAAAATTTTAAAACTTTTATAGAAAACGTATTTATAAACTGATCAAGTTTTCCACTGTGAATAGAAATGTGTTTCCAAAAACTAGAAACTTTTTTAAATTGCTTTAAACTTATTTATTGCAGACATTCCAGTAAAATTCAGAATACAATTTTAATATGTAAAATTCTAGGTGAACAATCAATTATAAATATTATTTACCTCTACATTTGAAAACAAAATTATGATTTTTCAACATTGGTGAAAACAGATCTATCAGATCAATGTGTAAAAATTTCTCAAATTTTACAACTGTGCAAAATGTGTCAAGCTTGAAGGTATTGCAATTTAAATTTGATTTGACAAATAAAGAAAAAAGAAAAAAAAAGGGGGGGATGCAAAAATGTAAAAAAAAAATTTATCCTCACAATACAGTTTTTAAATACTTCATTAAATTACAGAATTTTGTGCTACAGTTGCTGCATTCTATATACATAGACATTTTCTCAAATGAAAAAGAAAAAAAAAAAGTGCAAAATAGTGAGTATCTACTTCAATACTGCATTTTAGAAATAATAATTATTACTTCAATACTGCATTACTTCCTCATTTTATAAAATCAATAGTAAATCTTAAAGGCTAATTCAGTATTAAAGTTTCAAATTATGTATAATTATACATTACCGTAATAATGAAATTATTAAAAAAATAAAATAAAATAAATAAATCCATTAAATATTTTCAAACACAAAACTTATTCAATTAATGAAAAACTATTAATCTCTCATATTTTTAATGCAAATATTACGGCATTATAGAATTTTTCACATAAAAATGAAAAATTACTTTTAGAGAAATATACTTAGAATATTAGCAACAAATTAAATAATAACAAAGTTACCTCTTGTAGCATAATCTGGATCAACATTTTGTGCATTTAGAGTTACAACATCATCAAACCGAAATATCATTTTTTCTGTGACTTCTTCTGAATTTGCAAAACTAGTTACAGTGTTAGATGAAGCATTATTAGATTTCTTCACATCAATTTTACGGGGCATCTCTAGAACAAAATCTGCCTATAAAAGAAATTTATAATATAAAAAAATGTTTGAAATTGTATTAATTAAAAAAAAAAAAAAAAAGCAATAAAATCATTTTGGTTTCAGCTACTGTAGACAGTTTGCAGTTGAAGTAGAAAACAAATTATGTTTTAAATTTAAAAAACTGATTTTATTTTACTAAATATATTAATAAAATACCTAGTTAGTTTAGAATTTATTGGCACATTATTAAATAAATATGAGGAAGAAAGATGGATGTCATACTTGTTATATCTTTAGTTATTACATTAATTATTTGCTTGAGCAATTTAATCATTAAATTACCAACCAGAGGGGTCATTCATAGACAGGACATGCATTTTTCAATTTGAAAATACTTTTGTTCACTCTAGTGCAACTGATTCAAAATGATCATCAAAGCAACTATACATTTCTGAGATTTTTCTAGTTATATTTTTTTTTATCCCTCCAAAGACAATACTTTAATTAAAATGATCGTACTTTTTTCTTTCAACTTAATTAAAAGAAAAAAAAAAATTACTCCCTAAGTTTAAAAAAAGGCAGGCCTATGGAAACCGACAAAAAATGGGAAAGGTGCCACTAATAACAGGACATATTTTCGTGGAGGTATAAAAAGGTAACTTTTACATAAATAAAATTTAAAAAAAAAGGGGGGGGGGGTGTATTCGTGAAAAATAGGCAACAATATTGTAAAATTTTTATTAATGCAGCTCAAGCTATTATTGCTGCCACTGTAATTGGCACCTTTGTTTATACATTTATGAATAATTTTTAGCTCATTTGTCACTGTAGAAGGTTGTAGCAATCTGTCAGAATATCCAAGTGAAACAATTACAGGACTATATTTTAGCCAAGTAGAATACATTTTGGGGGCAATTAGGGCATATTTTGGAAGGCAAAGAGGATGCATTTTTCAGGGGTGAAACTAATGTGCAAAAACCCTGAAAACCGTTACTTACATGGGGATATGGGAGGCTTACCATTTATATATCATACGGATACCTATAATAATTGATATCTGCAGATTTTTTTAATACATTATAAGGAAAATTAAACATTCAAAATGAGAAATTTCTACAAAAACAAAATAATTTAACATAAAATTCAGAGATAGCAAAAATTTCAAAAATCCTGAATTCAGTGGTAATCCCTGAAAAGTTTCACACCTGATTTTTATTCTTTAAGGGGCATCTAGGATGCTCATAAAATTTTAAAGGGCAGGCAGGGTACAGCATGCTTCTCTATAGAGAACCCAGAGAATAGCATTATGAAATATTTCTTGCGTTGTAAAGTATTTGTTTATCTTTCACTAAAAACTGAAATAGTTAATATTGGTGAAGTTTTCTTTCCTTGCAAACTCTCATTATCTGGTAGAGGTCAAGATTCACAGTTGCCACTTGCCGACTTAATTTAAAAAGTGGCGATAAAAAAAATTTGTTATAATCGCCAATGAGGCATGTGATTTTTTCTGCGAATTCACGGAATTCGGTGATTTTTGTTTTTTCCTTTAATTAATTAATTTTTTACACTTTTAAAAAAGTCGCAGATATTGTTCGTTTAAAACAAAGAAACCTAATTAACGATCGGCGACCAAATATTCTACGAAATCCCTCAGAGTCCCAATCTTTCTCCATCCATAACATAAATGTCAATATTTATTTTAAACTTGCTTTATGAGATTCTAGAACCAATAAAGAAATAGAATTCGTAAATATTTCATACTCATGTAATTATTTTTTGTCCCCCTCCCCTCTTATCTCCAACTAGTGATCCATGATCAAATGTTCGGCAGAAGTCTTGTTTCCTAATATTTCTACATCCACAATATAAATGACAATATTCATTTTGAACTTACTTTATTAGATTCTAGAAGTAGAATTGAAAGAGTTTAATATTTCTTACTCATGTAATTAATTTTTTTACTATCTGCCCCCCCCCACCCCTTCTCTATTTCCAGATAGTGAATAATGATCAATTTTTTTAGATTTAATTATTGAACTTTATGAACCTATTTATTTTTACTCAATTAAATTAAATATTTATATTTCATATCTATACTAAATGTGTAAGTAAGAGAAAACTAGATTTTTTTTTCAGCTGGTAAAGTTTTTCTAATCAGTTTAACCCTTTCACGCCCAAGGGAAATACTTTTCCCTTCTACAAAAATCGTTATTGATTGTTCAATTATTATTGAATCGATATTTTTTTTTTACTGAATGTCAAAATAAAACATTGTCCAAGGCAGCAAATGTGTTTCTGAACGAATAAAAAAAAAAGTATAGAAAATAGGACACATAATAAATGTGTTATGTGCAATGTCCACTTGTGCTTCACAAGTAAACGAAATTGTTTCGTAGAATACCATAACTAACTATTTATTTTACTTTTCTGATAATTTTTATATTACAAAGCAATAAATAAAATACCGATATAATAAACCTAACTCTTCATTTATTTACTTTTATGGTTCATAGGGAAAAATATTTCCCATGAAATTATAGGAAAGCTATACACCCTGCTATGTTTTTCTGGTGATATTCTCTTACTTTACACCCACAATAGCTAAAATATTGTGTTGTATTGGCATATTTAGTCTTGGACATCTTATGGTCCTGTATGGGTTAAGAAAATTAATACTGAGTTGGTTTTATGCACATTTGAAACTGATAATTAACTACTGTTACTTTCCTTATATATGTATGATTAATGTACATACATAAAAATAGTATTCTATATTTGTTTGAAAAATGTGTTTTTCTGTAGACATAATTTATTGCAGTTATATTCAAGAGATTTTTTTTTTTTTTAATGTTAATGAAAAAATCCTGAAAATGTTTAATGTAGATAAAAGCTATATACATATACAGCTCTTTAGGTTGTCAATTTATTGAAAGTGACATTATCAATGTTCAACCAATCATGTTAGTGAAAAATTCGCATGTAATTTCTAATTTTAGCATTCACATATCTGTTAATAAAATTAAAGCTTGGAAAATATGCTAATACAGATTCTTTGCTCCCCTCAGACTCAAAACAATTTTCCTCTAATTCTAATCATAGCTATTTTCTGTTTGCAGATGGTGATGTCAGTCTAGGTGAAATTTATTAAATGAATCAAATTTTTGTATTTCATTTGCAATAGGATATAAAGGAACTTGTAAAACTTGAATTATGTATGAGAAATCGCATTATTTTGTTAGAGCGTGTCATCCTGCTGTTTTCCATAGCAAAATGCACACATTAATCTACGAATGTCCATGTACTTTTTCTCCGTACTAAAACTTTAAAATCTTCTTTCTAAGTACCATAATTATTAATAGCATTTAAAAGTTCCGATTATATACTACTATAACTACACTTCCTTCACGCTTAAAACTCTAATAAGAATGAAAATCAAGCAACGGAAGTTCAAATGATCATCATGTTTTCCCTCAAAAGCCAAATTATTTTTTAGTGATTTGATTTCTCAGCCTATTTTGTCATCCTCTCAACACCTATCATTTCAGATATTGAAAAACTTAAGCTCAAGAAGTATGCAAGCTTTTTTAAAAATATTTATTTTTAAACAATCAATATCTGAAGTTTTTTTTTTTTTTTTAATTGGTGGAAACATGTAATTTTTTTTTATTATTATTGAAATAATACAATAAAGGGCATTATTTCTTAATTTAATTTTCCGACCATATTATTTGTGTTTTTATGCCTTTATGTATATGTACATTTTAATTTCGTGTGAATCTCAATTACGACGACGACTCATAAGTGGCCACTGAGCTGATCATGTCCAGTGGCCACTGGCCATTTCTAAAAATTTTAAGTCTTGACCTCTACTATTTGGTATCTTGTTCTATGATAATATTGTTCATTTAAAACACTTTTGAAATCAGAACAAAATAACTTACAACATTCTTTATCTAACTTTTTATTGTATGGAACTCATATGTATCATATTGCACTCCCAGTTTAATCATTGCTTAACTTATAGGGTTTTTAACAGAGGTAAAAATTGGGTAAGAAAACAGGATTCACACTAGAGCATGGGAATCGCGCAATACTCAAAAAAATTTCATTTGCGTGCTTTTCCCACTGTTTCTTTCTTTTTTTTTTTTTTTTTATACCATTATGGTGAATAATTGATAAAACTTCCCCCCCCCTCACTTCCTTCTTAGAAAGAAAACGGACAGACGATCCCCTATTTCTTTTTTTTTTTCCTATGTTTATTTATATGTTATCTGCAATTAATGCAATCTGTTTATCACTGAAAAATGCAGTCTGGAACTCCTTTAATTATTACAGCTGTCTATTCAGCACTGAACCAGACTGTGATTTATTTCCCTTATACTTAGAAGAAGGAAGTAAAAATATCAAACTATAAAATCATTAGAATAAATAATGTTTATTTATTAAGTATGTAAAAAAACATGCCTCAGCAAGGGCATACCTGCCAACTTGCAAAAATTCCAAAGAGAAAAACAGCGCACAACAAAAAACTTAAATACGCAAATGGGATATTTTTTTTTTTTTTCTGTATTTGCATATAAGATTTAAAAGTGGTTAAAAAAATTATACATTAATTTACTTCTTAAATGCATTAACATTTGATAAAAAGTAATATAATGCAAAGTTTAGAATGCATAGTGTTGATGCAAACTCAGTAGGAAATAAGACTTACCTTTCAAATATTTATACATAATCATTCATAATTATTTACTATACTTACACATTTACTATATTCATGCAAGTGATGCAATTAGTCTGGATTTCACATTAGAATTATTTTAAAAATAGTTCTCAAACTATTTAGAAGCATCAGATACAGTAATTATTTTTAAATATTTCAGATAGCTATTTTTAAATTTAATTAGTTATTATATTTACAAACTCAAAGAAAAATTTAAAAGCTTCATTTATTAGAATACAATGTAAAAATTATATTTGTTAAAAGCATTTTTTTTTTTTTTTTTTCACTATCTCAGAATGTAGTAAAATACAAATCAGCCTGCATAATAGGTAATTGATTATCTTCCTTGAGGTAGTTAAGTATTTTACTCTTTTTGCTAATATGTATGTCATGTCGTGGACTCCTGATTTCGTGTTTGCAGTCGTGAATCCATGAGAAAGTAATCAAGGCAGGTTAACTAAAAACTTATTTAGAGCTAATCAAGAGATATTAAAGAGAGCTCCTGAATTTTGGCGTGTTCCATCTTTTAAACCCTAATTTTTGGTGTAAATTGGCATATTTCTAAACCAACGCCTCTTCCTGCCTTTTCATTGTTTCCTATTGGTTATACTTTTGTCAGGGTTGACAAGTTTCTTCCAAGGCGGAAAAAACCATGGAAAAAACCGGCCGGAAGAAATAGGTTTCTTCCAAGTGGAAGAAATGGAAGAAACTGTTTTTCTTAAAAATTTATCCTATAAATTGCAGATTTGTAAGATACAATGGATGCATTTGTCTTATAAACAACTTTAAGTAACTTTAATTATACCTATAAAAATTTAATTACATATTTAATTAATAATTATGAGATTTTTACCGAAGTGATCTTCGGTATCTGATAATCACATTCCAAAATACTCAAAATCCAGTAAAAAAATCAATTTCAATTTAAAAAGCGTAAAGTTTTATAATTTATTATTTAGACAATTTTATTTCTTTAACTGGTAATAAATAATAGTTTGTATCACTTGCTTATACTTTCTGATAAAACAGCTCTTAACAAACATTCAGTTAATTAAAAGAGCCAGTATTCAATAATTACTGTATTACAAAATGTCATCAAAAACTTCATTTTCCTAATACAGTACAGTGAAAAAGAAATTTACAGCTCATATTTCAAATAAATTCACATTTCTCACATTTTTACTTTTTTTTAATCAAATTTTTAGCTTAATCCTTGCTTTGAAACTCAACTTGGGAGGGGGGAGGGGGGGAGGTAACATTCTTGTATTTATTATCCTGCAATTCATAAAGACAAATGCTTAAAACAAATCACTATTACGTCAATGTTTAACAAAATTAATCAGTGATGAATATTATTTCCAAACTTTCAAAAATATTTAGTTTCATATTTTTTAAATATGTTTGTTTACATTTTATAGGTACCTATTATTTGAATATGCTTAAATTATTTATCATATATGAATGTGATCGATTAGTTTTATTAATATTGAAGAAATACTTTATTCTAAAATTTATTAGAAATCGTCTTTCCATTCTGTTGTCTATTCTCATGAATTAATAATAACTGACTCTGTATCAGCAAAAGAAAACTGTAAACAAAGGCAATGATCTCTAATCTACAAATTCCTATAATCCGCACAACCTCTAGACAAAATTTTTGAGAGTTAGAGAGAGTTAAAAACTGTAAAACAAATGAAATGTTTTTTAGAGTAGTTCAATACTGCACTTTATTTTTCAACTTAAAATAGATAAATACAAACTATGCTTTTTTTTTAAAATCCTAGAGAACTTGCAGGAGAGTTTAAAAGTAGGTATATCAGGGGTTAATCCAGAAAAATTTAGTACCCCATTGAGGCACTTTCACAAAGTCAACTGTTGGCAATGAGGTACCTTCACAAAGTCAAATTTTGGCAATGAGGTACCTTCACAAAATCAACTTTCAGCAAAGCTGCACTTTCACAAAGTCAATTCTCAGCAATATTTTTATAAGCTTCGCTGCATCAAACATATAAAAATACCCTCAGTTTGGATATTTACTGAAGAAAATGGTAAATATCTAAGTAAAAACCTTCTTATCTTGCACATAAAAAAATAACTGGCCAACATATATATTTATTTTACAACTGTTCCATTTTATTTTTTAAATGTATTTTAAAATTAAAAAAAATTCTTTGTCTTTGCACATTTTGGTTAATTGTTCTGAAGCATCATTTTCACAAACTTACTTGATTTTTTCTCAAATTATTTTATAAATTCACAAATGGGGTACCATTTTTAAAAAGCTGGATTAAACCCTGTATATTACTTATTGATACAGTTTACCAGCTTCGAGTTTATACAAAAAATTGTATCCTTTAAAAAAGAAAAAGTGCAAATATCATGGTTAATTACGTAATTATTATCACTTGTACTGTCTGAATGTATATTAATATGAGATCAGGGTTCGGGATATATATCAATCGATATATATCATGATATATATCCGATATTTATTTTTAAAATATCGAGATTTTCGATATTTTCATTTATGTGAAGTATTTTGAAAATAGTATTATTTATCATATTTATATTTTTTGTCTAAAAATTAGAACTTTAAATTTTCAATTTTTATTGAAAATTTTATTTTAAATGAAATGCTAAAAGGAGCTAACTAAAATAATTTTTACACATCTGAAAATGTTTTTCTAAAGTGGGATAATATTAAAATTGAACAGCCACTAAAAGAAAAAATTTCTAAGTTAGTTAATCAATTGTTTACTGCTTCACCAGTAACAGCATCCTTAAAGAGAATTTTCTCTAGCTTTGGTTTTGTTCATTCTAAATTACGCAACAGGCTAGGAACTGAAAAAGCAGAATTTGTTTAAATTTTTGAACAAAAATAAATAAATTTCATTCTGTACTTAGTTTTGTAACAGAAATAAAACATTCTTGAGATTTGAGATAGTTTTATAACTTGTGTTTTGAAAGAGAAATTGTTTAACTTAAAATTTTGTTAGTGTTTAAAAAAAAAAAGAAAAAAAAAAATTATATTATTTATAATTATACATATAAAAAGTACTAATTTATATTAGAATAATGTTTTATATTAGTTTTTATATAATGTGCAATATGTATAGGTGTTTAAGTTGCATTAAATCTGAAAATATTTATCATAAGTTGACAATTTTGAAAATATCGGATATATATCAAAAATATCGGATATATATCAAAATATCGGATATTTTCGAAAATATCATGATATTTATGAACCCTGTATGAGATAGTATATATGCAAAAAGTTCTAAAAATATCAGCATTGAAAAGTAAAAACCCATTACCTATATATATTTAGTGTTTGTTATAAAATAACTTATTTTTCTAACAATATTTTTAATATTAATTGGATTATAGTTTAGATTTGACATTATATTTATGCTTTGAGTTTATATAGTTCATAAATTTTAATTTCAAACAGCTGTTTTGTCTTCTGGTTAGTTTCTTCCATTTCTTCCGTTTTTTTCCAATTTCTTCCACTGTCCTGGAAGAAACTAGTTTCTTCCGGAAGAAACCCAACCCTGACTTTTGTATTCTGCAGACATCTCGAAGCTGGTCGGCGCTCTCTTTTGCCAACTCGCCAAGTCATTAAAATCATTATTTATTGCTTTGTATCTGACATGAAATAATCAAACAGTAATTATACTCATAAATTCTTTATTCTTTAACTGAATCTTTAGGGTGCCTACTGCTTATTAACTTTATTTCTAGGCTAATTATAAAGCTATTTCCAGACATCAAAATACTTAAATGAATCATTTGCTTATTTATTTCAAAGGATGATTACCGCAATTGCACTTTCCACTCGCTATTTTTCCCATACATTTAGAGTAATTTATAATCCAATATGAACTTTCTTTTAATGCTTTCTGCTATCTAAAAAGAATACCGTAGAATGTAAATACACTAATTTAAAATATAAAAATATTAATTTATTTCTTACCTCTTTTTATCTATTATATTTTATATCTTTTATCTATTATATTTTATATCTTTCATGTATTAGCTGACTTTGCATAATCCACACATTTTTTCTTTCCAATGTATTTAGTTATATTATATCTGCCGCCATGAGAAATTGTAAAACTGGATTCGCAATAAACACAATATGCAAACTTTTCACCCTGACTAGATGCTCTTATACATTCAGCTGTATAGCTAAGATTTCTTTACAACCACCATTAAATTTTTCAAAAGCATGCAGAACGCCACCAAAACGATTATAAGTACAAATATAATAACAAAACAAACATCAAGATAAGCAAGGGTTGAGGTGAACTGAGCATGTCCGGTGAGGAGGAAAAAACATGCCATGCCTCTGAAGCAATGATGTTGAAACGGAGCATCCTTTAACCAATAAATGGGGACCAACGACAGTTGTAGAAGCATCAACTCAGAATCAATCAAATACATTGTGATCTTTGTTAACTAAACATTTGAAAATACTACTTTTTAGATTTTTTTTTTTTTTTTTTATTATTATTAAATTTAATCGAATACTTAAACATACAAACGAGAAAAAAAAAAAAAAGAATTCATTAGAAAAATGTTGAAATAGGAAAACAATAAAAATAGCAATTTAGGTGTATAAGCATAAAAAATGTCAAAAAAGCATAAATTTTACGCTCAGGGTGTAAAACTTGGCAGCTATGCAAGGGTCTTGACTGCCTTTGGTGGTCAAATGACGTTTATGTATTGTAGCTCTTGCTTCTTTTTCGGATCTCTTGAATGAAGTAGGCAATGCCATCCCATGATCGATATATTGAGTTCTACATAGTTGTAACAGCCCTCATTGGCCAAAATTTAAATTGTTTTCTGGTTTGTTGCACAGGAATAATTCTCGACATTTGTTAACGTCTTTATGTTTTAAAAGTCAATTTTTATATTTTGTTCTTTATTGATTTTAGTGAGGGCAGTGGTGGTTCTATTGGATTTTACTTCAGTTCCATAATCATTTATTCTATTTTTGATTTTCCTTTTCAGCATAAGCTTTTCAACCAAGGCTATGGCTGAAAAGCTTATGTTCAAAACTTCAAAGTGAGGTTAGTTTTTAATTAAAATATAATTACCTAAGTTTTTAATATTTTTTAAAAATAATTTAGTATGCTTAAGAAACAGAATTGAATCTTAATTTATAGATGAAATCTTTTCCTTTGATTTTTTTGCTTGACAAAATCACTTAACATTTTTCATAAAAAATAGTTGTCAATAAATGTTAATTATTTAATAAAGTTTTAACAAACAAAAAATTAATTACCTTATGGGAGAATGTTCGCAACACACCTTCAAAGGTTGCCCCATTTTTGACTTGGACTTGAACAATGCAACCCTAAGATAAATCAAGTGCAAAATATTAAAAAATATCAAATATTATGCATTCAAAATAAAAGTTTTATTTCATAAAATGTATGCACATTATTTATAAGAAAGAAAATTGTAGAAAATCAAAAATGAGTTTTTGAACGAAATACACTAAGTCCACAAATTAAGGAGGGAGAAAGTACAATAAAATACACCTGTGAGAATCTTTATGTCCTGAGCTAAAGTATTTTCGAATTTCTATTTAAAGAGGAGCACTGCTCTCTACCGAACAGAGCTTAATTTTTTTCAACCAAGAAATTTGAATGTAAGTGATGCCATGCTTAAAAGGAAAAGCATATATTTAAGCATTAAAATACCTTTAATAATTTACGTAGCATAAATACTAGCATTACTGAAAAGATTTTACTTTAGAAAATCTACAAAAGCAGTTCATTTTTTAGATGATTTTGATGAACAAACCTTTAAGTTTTCTTTATTAGCATGGAGCTTTGAATGTTATTTCAAGCTTTATTAAGAGCTGGTCCAAGTAAAAACAATAAAATAAAACATTCCCCTCTAGGTAATCTGGAGATATGTCACTATAATTTTGATCTACACAGAAGAGTTGACTATCCCACTTTCGTAACCTCCCAGATGTATTCTTTTAAAGAACATGGAGGATATTGCATCCACAGCAGATTTTATATGCACCAGAAACCATTAATATACTTGACGACAGTCTTTGGTTGGCTGGCATGATTATGATTATTAAACCTGCAATCCTCCAATTGCAAGCTTGATGCTCTATCAACTAGGCTACTGTAAGTGCAGTGAAGAAAATTAATATTTAAGCCTGTGGCCTGTTATAAATATTAAATTAATATTTATAACTGTGATTTAAATTTAAGATAAACTTCCTCAACAGAAAATAACTTTTTCCACAATTTACCTATCAAATATTTCAGATTTTCTCTCTCTATATATTTTTTCCTCTTTAAAAGGAGAATTAAAAACGTACACACATACCTGCTGAAGCACTACAAAAGTAATTGTATTTATTTAAGAAATTTCGCTGTTGGTGCTTTCAAACCACTACCAAAAGTAAAAGAGACTATTTCTTTATTTGATTTATTAACAGAGTATAACAGGCTGAAGGACAAAGCAAGGCAATTGTCATTTACAACAGAAAACAAATTTCATTAATAAAACAATGACCTTTAAACTATCTGAAGAATAAGTAGTGTTATTCTTGCTACACTTTTTTAACATAAGAAGAAAAACGATTATATTTACAAAAAGTGTCATTTTTAACAGAGTATGCAAATTTAGATTCAAATTCATACTGAGCATCTTAAAAGGTGATGCAAAGTGATATGTTGTGGGATGTCTTCTTCAGAGTTTACCCCCAAACAGTTTCAGGAGAGTGCTGCGCCCTGCCTGTCCTATGACTGAAAAAATAGCTCCCTTCTTGCCCTTAATCTAAAAACACTGCATCCTCACTGCTTTTTATTGAAAATAACCTTCAAATTGAAGTTATGTTATAAATATAAATAAATGTATTGTGAATAACAATCAACAATCGTTCATACATTAGTAACAAGTAAAATTAAGGTGTAAAGAAAGTTAAAATTTAAAACTCTTCCTTCTATAAATATTAATAATACCTAAAATTGAAATTTTAAAATAGGTGTCTTGATTTTAAATATTAAATGTGCCCTTAAGAATCCAAAACTGCCTTCATGAATCTAGAAAATGTTCTTTCTTTTTATTCGCAGTGCTCTACCCTTTTTTATACCTGAGGGAAACTGTCTTCCCATACATATTATTTAGCAATATTCATGTATTTTTTTACCACATGCCTTGCAGGAGTGCAGAATATGTCCGAACGAGGTTCGGGAGAAATTTAAACTAACTGGGGAAATTCTGAATATTTTTTTAAGAGAAAATAAAAAAATAAATATTTGCTGCTTTGAAGTTCTTATAATATACACTAACAGTGATATTTTTATGTTACACTGTATACTTATTCTCTTAAAGATTTATTACATAGAACAAATGACTTTGTGTTGCAAAGTAGATTTTTGCATTATTGAGGGAAATTTATACTGTGTTTGGGGGGAATTTTCGAGGTTTGGACATTTTCTGCACCGCTGATGCCTTGTAAATTACGTTTAATTTTTATGCTGAATGATTCAATTTAATAATTTCTTTAGTCAATTGATGGTGCATAAAAAAGACTGAATCAGACGGCATCCCTTATCCTCCTACGCTAGCACAGGCCTGTTTAGATTAACAAAATATAATCAGTGATGACACTTGTCTTTTAAAATTCTTGGTCCTTAGGACCCATGAGTTCCAAAAATCTGGGTATTTTCCTCAAAAAAAAAAAAAAAAAAAAAAGTTTCCATTTAAATTATTTTATCTCACTGTTATTAAAAAAAAAAACAGTCTTTCACGAATTTTTAACCAGTTCTTTTCCCAAATTTTTATGTAGTTACTGTCATTCACTACAGTATGTTTGTAAATCTCAACATAATTTGTTGCCATTTTTTTCCCCCCCGACAGAAAAAAAAAACATTTATTTAAAATGAGGAAAGTAAATTAGAAATATCAGTCGTGTCGTTACAAATAAGGTATGAAATGAAAGGGAAAATTTTTGCTAAAACAATGGATTAAACAACTTATCGATCAAACAAATAGATTTTTTTAAATTAACTAAAGTATGAATTTTAGGTGGCAACAGAAGAAGATTGTATGGGAACCGTTAGGAGAAATAATAAAAAATCTGCTTCACATTAAGTCACATGTTTTTGAAGTGGGATTAAAAATAGCAGTTTTCAATTTTTTTTTTTTTTTTTCTCCCACGAACACAAAAATATAATATATAGCCTGTACCCCCACAAGACCAATTTGCATTTCAAATTTTACCAATTTTTTGGGGTTAATACACAAAAAAGTTACTTTTTTTTAAATTTAAATTTTATTCTAACTTTGAAAAGATTTATGTGATACGATACATTAAGAATTTGGGTTTTAAAAGTTTTTTTAAAATAGATTATTGAGATTGCCCTAAAGCTAATACAGGGTTCCCACTCTTAAAAGAGAAAAAAATTCAAGGACTTTTCAAGTACTTTTCAAGGCCTATTTGAAATTTTTCAAGGACTAGGGAAAAATCACAGAACGCTAGGCATATACACAAAACTTTAGTAACTACTTTCATTAGTAATATTTTGTTTAATAATTAAAATAACTTTGCCTGTTTTCACAATACACTTTTGATGGATTGACCAAATTAACTTTTACAAGAGTCAAAAAACGATTAGTTTAAGATTATTCCAAAGTTTTTAGGTTTGAGTCCTGGTCTGATCACTTTCTGCTCAAAATTAATGACCAGTCCATCAAACAGGTATGAGACTGGCAAAAAAAAAAACAAATAAGTTGAAACTATATGCAAAACCAAGACAATGAAATAAGATTTTTATGACAAAATCATTATATTAGACAATGGCGTGCGCATGTGGAGATGGAGATAGTTTAGCCTTGACAGAGTTCACGCTAAGCTCGTCTATTGGAGTGGAAAATTCAAGGATTTTCAAGGACTTTGCACAAAATTCAAGTACTTTCGAGGGCCCTTGAAAAAGAAAATGAAATTCAAGTACTTCTTAAGGACTTTCAAGGACAGTGGGAACCCTGTAATATTATGTAAAAAACGACTGCTGCAAAGAAACAACTGAAAATATTTAGCTCAATGTAATCTGGAACCAGAAAGGAAAAATAAATAAGAGAAAATATAGTACATATATATATTTTTTTTTACTTTCCAAACACTATAGTGAGGAAAGTATTGTAATCATGTCAAAAATCAGAGTTTGAGAATTTGGTGTTTCTACACGTTTTGGGATCCCCTGAATTTATTTTTTAAACTAGGAACACTTTTTAAAAAGTCCTTGAAATTATCAGCATTACGAGAACAAAATAAGAAAAAATGAGTTTTCCCCTCTTGAGGAAAACGTAGTTTTGAGAATTGAGATAAGCAGATTACTTTCAAAATAGTATAGTCATATATTCTAATTCAAATACAGTACATTATCAGGCAACTGTGAGAGCGACCTGATTCCGATTATCGGGATTTTCCAGATTTCAGTCTCTGCCAAAAACAGAAATATCAAATCTGCAAAAACTAACCCCTCCTTTAACCACAAAAGAACTTACCAGTAAACTGTACTAATAACTTAAATCATGTATTAGACAAAAAAGTAAAAGAAGTGTACTTACTTATCTTTAAAAGAAAGTATTATAACAATAGTAGCATTCTGACATTAGTAAAAACATCTTTTGCTTCGTGCTGCAAAAATTGCTTTGTCACTTTAAAAATTTATATACCGTATATTTCCGAATATAAGCCGATCCGTATATAAGCCGAGAGTACATTTTCCCCTGCAGAAATTTGCCCAAAATTGCAAACCCGTGTATAAGCCGAATTGAAAAAATACTCTTTTTAAAGTTCGAGTATATCGCCAAAATGGAGAAAATATTGCCAATCTATACAACCTTCAGGATAATCTGTCCAATGAAATTGCGCGAAATGCGTGCTTATCCAATAGAATTCCTTACCTTGCTTAGCCATAACGTAAAACGTTCGCAGTGTGTTCGCCAACAGCGATAGTTTTAACTCTGGCAACCCTATCAGAAGGGAGGCAAACACAGACGCGAACGCAAGTCCCGGCAGCCGAAAACGATGGCTACCCACCATAATACCGGGCCGGGAGACCTAACCCTAACGTCGATGAAGCAACGCCGCCGCTGGATGTTTACATAAATAAGCCGTGTAAAGTCCGATTGCATCGATTTTTTTTTAATGACATATCTAAATTATTTTGTATATTTCTACTTTTCAGTATTTTTATCAGTGCTTCAACGCAATCTTCAACAAAATAAAAATACTTCTATGAAAAAAAGAAGCTTTGCCGCTTTTGCTAGTGTAAGCCTAGAAACATTTTAAACAGAGATTATTTAAATTTAATTGTATAAATTAAAAATATGATCGGGAGTCCTGTTTTTTTCAAGTTTCTCTTATACTATTTTTGAATCAGACAGAGAATTTACTCCGTTCGTGCACTCTGCCGATGACTTCAGTTACCGGCAGGTCAAAAAGAAATGTAAACAAACGTGACTGCATTGAGCGTTTCGTGAAATAAATTTAAAATTGCTAATTTAAGAGTTTTATATGTGATAATTATTTAAAAATAAGGTTTAATATAACTATTTTACTTTATATATACTTTTTAAGCTTAAAATATATGTATTCAATCATTGTTTCTGAAGTATGTTTTTTGCTAGAAATGTAGATCCGTAGGGAGACTGGGGATACTTGATCCCCACTTTAGTTTATAATTTTTTTCTCTGCAGCAAATTATCAGTTTTCAAAAATTTTTGGACATGAACAATGGTAATTTTTTTCTCTTACAGACTATATTTTTTTTATTGAAAAGTAAACCGATAATTGTAGTAAAATATATTTTTTATATTTTTTTATAAGGGGATCATGTATCCCCACACCGAGGGATACATGATCCTTTTGTGAGGGATACTTGATCCTACTCAGAAATTACTCCGGCTATTCATTAGATAAGCAATTTACCTATGTATTTTAGTTTAATAAATAACACTTCTAAAAAAAAACAATAAGTATGGTTCTTTCTTAGGTATGATAACAATATGAACATCAAAATAACATTTTTATTTTAAATGCAACTTTGCTATTTGAAGAAAAATTCATGCAAGTTTTATAAATGTGCTATGATACTTTTGATCGGTTTCTTTCTGTTAGTTGACCATCATTTATTTTCCGATAAAATTGTGCTTAATATATTTTATAATTGAAACTAATTCATTTTTTTTTCTTGTAAAAAAAGTATACGGTTTTATTAAAGAAACTAAAATTACAACAATTACTACAAAACAAATATCAACTTTCTGGTGCTCTTAGTGTTAATTTAGGATGTCTATTCATGAATCCTCTATACCAGTCATAACTGGCACATACATTTTCTTTCCAATTATGAGGTACTTCTTTGTTATTTTTCACTGCATACTGAAATGCTAACTGTTTTAAATGTAACTGTTTGAGTCTATGATGTAATCAGCTTGCTTTCTCCAAATATTGGTACAGCAAGTCGTCTTCGTCGTTTGTAAATATCTGACGTTGATTATAATTAGACTCGAAAAGTATTTCTTCATTTGACGTATATAGGGATACTTGTTCCCTGGGATCATGTATCCCTCAAAGGAAGGGATCGAGTATCCCTTGTATGAGATTTATACAAAACATATGATTTCAATAATAAATAATAAAAAGTTGTTTACTCAAGGCAATACTTAATTATTAAAGACAGTCTATACTTTAAAATTACACTTACGTAATTGTTTTAAGTTGTATGTAACAGACAATACAAAGATTAAAATATTGACCTTTAAAAAAGTTGTCCTTGCCACATTTCTGACAATCCTTTCTTGACTTGAAACAAAATTCCTGAAAAAGATTAAGTGTTGCCATTTTTTGTGTACAGGTATAACTTTAACATTGTTGCCAGGTTTCAAAGCTCCATTAATTGATTTTAGTATATTTTTGGCTGAGGGATCATGTATCCCTAGGGATCAAGTATCCCCAGTCTCCCCTATATAAGCCGACCATTATAATACAGCTTCCGAAAAATTTCCAAAAATTCTCGGCTTATACACGGAAATATACGGTATATATATATGGAATTGGATATAAATGTTTTTGATTTTTTGAAAGAATGTGGTTCTGCGACAATTTTCTGAATTTCATTTTTTGGCTAAACACTGATATAGGTCACCCATCAGTGATTCGTTATGTGGTGATGCGATTCAGATCATACACTTTTTACTGATAATCTTTTCGTGTCGGAATTTCGTTTTCAAGTCTCGTAACTTTGTTTTTGATTTTGCCCCAGCTGCTTGTTTATGTTCATCATATAGGATTTTTTTTTTTTTTTTTTTTTTTTTTTTTTTTTTAATGGTAAAATGAGGTTTTAAATGTTTTTTTTCCCCCCTACAGAGCAGGATGCTTTGAAAATATCAGTTTTAAAGAAGAGATATACAGTTGAGGATCTATAATCTGCATACCCATAATTCGCAATTGTCTATAATCCACACTCCCTTTGCAAATGTAAACAAAATATTTTGCAGTAACGAAAATTCGATATTTTGGATGTATATGAGAAAATATGATGTTAATTCACATACTAAAATGAAAAAAAAAAAAAAAAAAAATGAGTGTAAAATTTAATTTAGATATACATAGTTAACTTTAAAAGCAAAAAAAAAAAAAAAATAATTACACTTTATTGCCATTATACTTTTTTAGCGAATCTGAACATAGTCTGAATAATATTCAATTAGTGATCAAACAAAACACATGCAAGTACAGTTTTCTAACTCCTGCCAGTAACAGCATTGCTCATTGGTTGAAAAAAAAATGACATCATATGCGTTGGTGGGATTGTGTATTTGCACAGATGTTTAAGGACTATTAGTGTAAATGTTCTTTTTAGGGTGGTATTTCAAAAATACACAAAACTATTTAAAGAAAAATTCATACCAGCATTTCTTTTGAAGATAAGATCTACAATGCAGTCATTAAAAACTGCATCAAACTAATCACAGTCCAGAAGTAGGAGTACAGTTTTTTAATGAATTACTTATTTAAGGTTTAAATTATGCATTGCTTCTACTTCATTAAATAAATTTTATTGTTTTATATTTATTAGTATTACCTTCCTTACATTATATAAAAACAAACAATTCTAATTCTAGCTTCATTAAATAAAGTTTATTGTTTTATGTACCTTATAGTAATTCATATAGTGAGGAAATGGCATCATTCATCTCTATAATTTGCAAAAATCTATAATCCGCACAAGTTCTAGAACCAAGGTGTGCGGATTAAAGATCTTCAACTGTATTTTGAATTTTTTTCCCCCTTCAATCTGAATTTTTTCTTTAAGAATGAAAACTGCGCGTCCCCCACAATAATTTTTTTGTGTTCCGCCTTTGATTTTTTTGCATAATTTACGAGCTATAGCCTGTAAGCAGCACTACCAGGGTGTCTACAGACTTGACAGAAAAAAAAATTCATGACCTCAAAAAAAAATTTCATGACCTTTTTTATCGACATATCCAACCTTTCTTTTTAAATTAACGTATTCATTTTTTTTTTTATTATTATTATTATTGTTTAACAACAGTATTACCTGTTAAAAAAAAAAAAAAAAAATTAACAATTTAAATAAATAGTAATGGAAATCAATCTAAAACAGACATATATAACTACATACATATGTACACTATTTGTGCAATGTTGTAATATTGTAACTATTAGTTTTTTGGAGGATTTGAAAATTGTCATTTATTTTCCTGGCATTAAGGAGAAGAATATATTATTAAATTTTTTTTCAAATCTACGAACATTTTTTTTTCCCATGAAAAGACTAAAAAATAGAAGAATAGAATTATTAAACTAAAAAATATATAACTATACACAGCTCAAATTTTGCATTTCGATGTCTTTCCTATAGTACTTCAAAATAGAATGCATTCTGAATTAGAAAAAAGTAGTTCATTCAGTGATACATTAATACTGTTTTGATTAACAAAATATTTTGAGCATACATATTTTAGAAAATTTAAATGTTAAGTAAAAAAATTTTTTTTTTTTTTTTTTTTTGGGGGGGGGGGCAACAAAAGTTAGAATGCCTGTAGATTTTCATAGAAGCTAATTTTGTTTTTTAAAGATACAAATGACTATACTAAGTTTATAATCATGCTTATATATTTACGCTACTAAATAATGGTAACCTGAAAATCGACATGAACTCACAGAGAATTTTAATGACCCATGCCTGACTCAAAACCTAAAATGAAAATTAATAATTCATCTAAAAATCTTGAAATTTAAGTTATAAAGTAAATTTTTATTGCTATGCAACTGGTGAATAATTTAAACTGTAATTACTAAGGCACATAGTTAAAAGTTTTAAAATCTGAAAAATGGATAAACAATAATTTTTAACTACTTAGGTGTGTTGTGTACTTCAAGTTCAAGTGTTACAAAATGTGCTTCAAGTTTAGTAATAAGTACAGAGCTTTGAATAAACACCATGAAATGCAACAATTGTTTCAGGTTGAAAAAAAAAAAACACGACAATTCATCAGGCGAACAAAGTGGGCACGAGTGCTACAAGCAAAGTAACAATGCACCAAAGGATGTGTTGCCGAATTATGTTTTTGCCCATTAATGAAATTATTTTGAAAAATATTCTCAAGTCGACCCGACTCGTAGAAAAAAAAAAAATTCAATCAACTCAATCCGAACTGCAGGAGAAAAATTGTTCAACCTGACCAGTAAAATTGGTTACCTGAACCAATACGTAACTCAAACCGGCGGTCAAATTTCACGACCTGTTCTTAACTTTCATGACCTATTGCTGAATTTCATGACCTTTTCATGACTTTAATGTCCTAGTAGACACCCTGACCACTGATAATGACAGATACACTGATATGTCATAAAAAAATTGTAAAGCCATATCAGACAATTTTTATTAATAAGTTGCTTCAAAATCTTTTCAAACTACTTTAAATACTTCTTGAAAAACTAAGCTCATTTTGCTAATTTAATTTAGTATTCAATTAATGAACATTTATTAAGAAATTAAATTTAAGTAAAATAATCAATTTTCTAACTTTTATTTGCACCACTTACAAAACTAGTATGTTGTGGCCACCACAAGACTTTCTTCTATATTTTCCTATACATATTCAATCAGTAACAATATTTAAGAAAAAAAAAAAAAATACGATTTTTTTTCTAAATTTTTTTTTGTTTAAAGTAATACATATTCAATCAGTAGCAATAGTTAAAACAAAAAAAAACAAAAAAAAAAAAAAAAAGTACGATTTTTTTTCTAAGTTTTTTTTTTTTTTTTGTTAAAAGTAAAAAAAATCGATAACTTTGTTTTAAATTATCACAGATTTATAGTTCAACCATTCGTTTGAAAGGTATTGACGAGATCTTTCGAAAGATACCCATCTTGAAAATTCCCCCCCCCCAGGGGGGTAAGCGATGCCCTCACATGCACAGTAATTTTTTCCTAGTTAACTATTACTATTATCAATAACTCATATTAATTTTACAATCACAAGTTAAAAATAACTCTCATTATGTACAATTATACGAATTTTTGTCCTATACTGCCATGTTAAAAATTTGGATAAAATGCTATCACAGCGCCTCCTGTTGAGCTATTGATCCCCAAATGTAATCAGCACCACTTTATGTCGGGGACCAACTAAATACCAAGTTTGGTTAAATTTCATAAAAAAAAAAAAATTGCGATTTTTTTTCGTTAAAAGTAAAAAAAAATCGATAACTTTGCTTTAAATTATCACAGATTTATGGTTCAACCATTCGTTTTAAAGGTATTGACGAGATCTTTCGAATGATACCCATCTTCAAAATTTAACCCTCCAGGGGGGAACCGATGCCCCCCCACGCACAAAATTTTTTTCCTAGTTAACTACTACTATTATCAATAATTCATATTAATTTTACAATCAAAAGTTTAATATAACTCTCATTATGCCCATTTATACGGAATTTAGTCCTATGCTGCCATGTTAAAAATTTGCATAAAATGCGATCACAGCGCCACCTGTTGAGCTATTGATCCCCAAATCTAATGGGCACCAGTTCATGTCAGGGTGCAACTAAATACCAAGTTTGGTTAAATTTCATTCATTGGTTCGTGAGATACAGCGTCCACAAAAAAATGATACAGACACACAGACAGACATTTTTTAAAAACTATCAATTCGTGTTCAGGATATCCCAAAACGTGTAGATCCGTCAAAAAACGGAGGTAGAAAATTTTCGCGAATCCAATACTTTCTCTATATAACATATAGAAGAAAGTAAAAAGCAAAGTATAATAATGAAAATAGAAGAAAATATAGAAATATTAAATCAGTAAAACTTACCACAATCATCCCTGCAGCATGCATAAAACGAGGATTGGCATAAATGCCTTCAAACTGAAAACAAAAAAAAAAGTAAACTCACAAAAGAAACTGATTAAGAAAATTTAATTTTTACATTATATATCTTAACAGAAACTCTTGTCTATATGCAATTTAAAAAAATCATTCATTATAAATAAAACAACTAAACCAAGAGGTTAATTTTTTAAAACGAAGTTTGTTGTAAAAGACTTGGATTTAATCCAAGTTTTAACTTTTGGTAGTCTTTTGTAAAAAATAAATATTTTTGTGACACATTCAGGCTTGCAGTTTAAAAGAAAAACAAGTGATATAAAAAAGAAAAATTTTTAAGTCAATTCCTACTTAGGTCAACAAAGAAAAATTTTATTTCAGTTAATAAATAGAAATAAAAAGCGTGCATGCAAAATCAAATAAGTATAATAAGATTTATAAACGGACAATAATTAAGCTCATGGACTCAGTTCAGTGACATAACAAGAATAATTACAAGGTAAAAAGAACCTTTTATATACCATGTTTTTAAATTTTCTGTTGAATCATATAAACGCTACCGAAGGCAGTGGGAACCCGGAACAATTGGCTAAAAGTATTAAAAAAATTCATTGTTATTGTGTTTTGAGCTATTATAAAAGTTTCAAATGGCTAGCTAGCTAGCCTGGAAGTTAGCTAAAAATCGATTGCAAGCTTTGTATTAGTAATGCTGCCGAAGACAGCAGGGACCCAAAACAGTTGGTTAAAAGTATTTTAAAAATGCATTTTCACCATATTCTGAAAGTTTTAAAGTCTAGCTAGTCGGGAAGTTAGTTAAATAAATTTTCTACTGAATCATATAAATGCTGCCGAAGGCAGTAGGGACCTGAAACAGTTGACTAAAAGTAGTTAAAAAAATGTATTGTCACCGTGTTCTGAGCTATCCTGAAAGTTTCAAATGCCTAGCTAGTCGGGAAGTTAAAAATCGATTGCAAGCTTCATACTAGTAACGCTGCCGAAGGCAGCAGGAACGTGAAACAGTTGGCTAAAAATATTTAAAAAATGTACTGTTACCGTGTTCTGAGCAATCCTGAAAGTTTCAAATTTCTAGTTAGTCGGGAAGTCAGTTAAAAATCAATTGCAAGATTTGTACAAAATATGGGAGAGTGTGAACTAATAGTAGGAATTGAAAACTATGTAAATTATTTAATTTTAGCAATCACTATACTTGTTCAATATCAAGCTAACATTGTTTCACTGAATGAAATATTATATAGTAAATCAATATAATGCTAAAAACTGGGTTCAGGTATAAAAAAAAAAAAAAAATTATATAAGTAGGTTCACCCTACAATATAAAATAGCAGGGAACTTGTCTATAAAGGGTACAAGATACAGTGAGAAAAGTATTGTTTTGGATATGCACAGCTTTGGTACTAACATTATATATTTTACAGTGTATACTGTTATTATATGACTAAATTTGTATATTTTGTGCTATTTGTATATTTTGTGTAATTCAGATCTACGCATTGATCATTCAACAAACTTTATGTTTGCTCAATGGCAAATTCTTACTTTTTAACATAAAAGTTTTAAAAAAGCCTTTTTTATAAAATTTTTAGAAAACGCACTTGCGATTTTTGAGGGATTTTTCAATGTAATTAGTGTTTTTCGAACAAATTTGCATTTTCCTGATGGACCCTCAACAAAATTCACATTTTACTCATGCATATAAAACAAAATTTGTGTTTTTCTGCAATCCTTTCATGAAATTTGCATTACTTTACATGAATGTTCAAGGAAATTTACATTTTGCAGGTGAATTTTTGAAAAAAAAAAAAAAAAATTATCTTTCCTGACAGCAAGACTGTAGTCGCCAGCCTCCAGGCTATCAACTATCGTTCGCCAGATAGTGATTCACCTGGGTTTACTGCAAATTGGCCAAGGTGACCTGCCACCTGTACAGGGTTCAGGTGGTTTAGGTTCCTGGTCATATGGGCATCTATGGAAATGAAATGGCCAACATGCTTGCTCAGTCCACTGTTCCTTCACCGATCTCGCTCAGCAAGGTCTCTCCAGAGGAAATCTGCCAGCATCTTTGCCATGTTCATAAAAGGGATGACGTAAACGAGTGGCTCTTAGGGAAATATAGTGGGGATTTCCCCCACCTCACCAAAAGAAGCTCAGAACATTGTAAACTTAGTTTGCTTAGGAAAAGCGAAATTTTTCTTAGCCGCCTCTAGACACGGACTCTCCCCACCAGGGCTCTACTCCACAAACTTCATATGAGTGACTCTCCTCTCTGCCCAACCTGTCAAGTTCCAGAAACCTGTGACAACTACCTTCTTACCTGTTGTCGCTTTGCCTCGGCTCAGCACGACCTATACAGTGATCTCAGCCTCTTTGGTTCCTCTCCTTTTAGTAATTTATGTCATTTAGCAGTCTTTGACTTTGGCTCCTTTGTATTACTTGCACGTAACGTTCTTAGATGATGGTGCAAATGTGTACTGAGTGACTCCTCATAATCGAGATCTTGCATGAACTTGTTAGACGATAATTAGGGGGGTAAACCCATGGAGCTACAAACCACATGCTCTGAGGGTCTCCCTCCAAAACAACAACAATTACATTTATTGTATTGTTGAAAGTAATTTGTTCTTAAAACTTCGATGACAAAATGTGGATTTTGTAAAATATTTGCTAATTTATTAAAATATTGTAGTGAAAAATTATTTAACCATCGTCATTTAATGAAATTTTATCGATATTTCTGTTTAATTACGTTAAATACTAGTCTGCAGATCTGCATTAATATATATTTCATTTTTAACGTAAATAAATGTTTTCTAAGGTTACCATAAGATAAATTCATTTCCTTGGTTTGTTGCTGTAAGAGAAATATCGCCAAAATGTAAACAAATGCCAGTGAACCTACGTTCTCCAGATCCGCCAATATGTTCCTTTCTAAATATCTACCACAAGGTGAGCAAAGGCCAACTAGCATATAAATTTAAAAATAGAAGCACAAAAGACTAGCATTGGAATTTAAAAAGAAAAATGGATGAAAACTATATTTTTAAAAACTATATAACAATATTAGGTTAAAACAAGGTACAAAAATATTTTATTTTGCATGGAAAAAATGGCAATTCCATATTAAGAATTCATAATATGTTAGCACTAGCACTTTTGGTACTAACATTATCATTAACATAAACACAAGAATTCTATTTATTATAGTCAACTACATTTAAGTGCTTATTTTTCATTAAAAAAGAAAAGACAGGGAGAAAAAACTTACATTTTTTTCAGCAGGGCCTTTCATATTGAAAATAAAAAAAATTATAGCAACTTGGAATTATTGTGGAAGCACAAGATCTGTAGTTGAAAAATTTACCTGCAATTTAAGAAAAGTAAAAAATCAATCTAATTCAAGTAAATCAACTGTACTGGTAAAATTACTATTTATTTATTATTTTCTAAGCATTAACACATAAACAATCTTTTATACAAAGTTTTAATCCATACAGATTGAAACAAAACCAGTAAAAAAAAAAAAAAGTTGAAGGAAATTAAGGCAACCTAGATGTTTTAGCTTTTTTTTATTAGAGTTCTATTAAGTAATTTGAACAAAATTATATTTAAACTTTAACTGCAGTTAGCGGACTGTGAAACTGCTAATCAAATTATTTTGATATGAAAACCCTGGTACGTGCTAACGGGTCATTCCATGTCAATTCAACACAATTTTGGCAGATTTTCAGAATAGATGTCTCAGATTTTCATGAGTTTTTTTTTTATGCAGCAATATATCATAGACTTATGAAAAAATACCAAATTTCAGTTATATAGCACAATTTTTTTTGAAGTTATTAATTTTTAAAGATTTAAATTTTTATGAAAAAAATTCATATTTTGGCACATTTAGATGCCTATAGGCTGGAAACCAGTGATGATATAATCCTGGGAGTGGTCTCATTTTAAAGATGTTAAATGGGGCTTTAATATGATCAGGGGCCAATCTAAGATTTCAAACTTAATACCTATTTTTGTGAAAAATCTTAACTATATTTTATTTTTGTGAAAAATTGTAGTGCACTCTTTTTCTTTCTCTCTGTGTGTATGAGGGGGGGGGGGGGGGGGGGGGGGTTTGAACAAAGTAGAATAATAAAATTAACTCTCAGCAGCTAGGCAGCCTTATAGCAGAACAGGAACCAAAATCCAAAACTTACTTCACTCTGAAGTAAACAGTTCAGTAGAGATAGTGTATGTAGAAGTTGTTTTTATTTGTGTTAATATCACTGCAGTATACATGAATTGTACCAGGGAGGATAAACACATCACCATACAGTCACCAAAATGTTAAACCACCTGACGAATCAGCAAACAGTACACTATGGCCACAATTTCAGAGCGTGTCTGTACCGATACACACAAGGATCGTTTTGTTTGCATATGCTGCACTGTTTCTCGCCCATAACAAACGCTTGTGTGTAGATTAAAACCAACATTCTGTATGATTCTTGCTTCGCAAATCGCATCAACAGAAATGCACAAATTACTTTCCTTTGAAAATGTGCTAATTAAAAATGTTAGGTTTTGCTGGGAGGACTAAGATTTTTGTGAAAGTACCGATTTTAGCTGTATGATTTTTGTGAAGATACCTTTTTTGCCAGGTCGATTTTTGTGAAGGTACCCATAAACGGTAGTAAACTCGACCTGTATTAACCCCTGATGATATGCCACAAGATAGGGGTTCAGTTTAAAAAAAAATTTTAAATTTCTCAAAAAATGGCAATTTTAAAATTTTCAAAAAATTACCAAAAATGGCTTGTAATGTCTAAATACATATAGCAAAATTCTATCGTGGGATCTCAAATGGTATCAGGAGATACAGGGCTTCAGAAATACACATATTTTGTAAATAATGTACCAAATTTGTAAAATTTTTTTTAATTACTAATTTTGCTATGCAGTGTACAGGACACTATTAAATTAATAAAACGCAATGATTACTTTATAGTATCATGTTTGGGAACCTCTCTTTAAAAGAAAACTGAAGCTGATTGGCCTACAAGTAGAGGAAAATCACATTTTACTCAGATAAAAAGAGGATTTCCCTCAGAAGAAATCCCCTTTCACAAGGTGGAAGCTGATTGGTCAAGCAGACAAACAAGACTACTCATTTATGGCCAATGTAGCATCAGAGTTGCTTGTAGGAAGTTCATTTGATGTTTCCTGTGATATTGTATCTTTAGAACACAACCCATTTCTTGGCCACTGCACTTTTCCTTGTTAATTTCTCACTTGCATGATGGATACCATTGACAAGACAGCAAAATTGGATTGTTTTAATCCTTTTAATAAGCCTAATCACTCCCATGCAAGGAAAGGTTTGAGCCATGTTAGTTCATGGATGTGTGACTTGATTCCAGGAACACCCGAGTTATCCAAGGTCTGTGACAGTTGTAGGAAGCAGCTGACAAGTTGAAAAATGAAAAACAGAGAAATTTCCACTGGAACTAGCAACATACATGAAGAAAGTCACTCTGATACTGAAATTGAATTATTGATATGCCATTTTCAAATGAATCTGAAGCTCTGAGTTCTCTGAACAGCTCTTTTTTAGATATGGGAGAATCGCCTGTAGACAAAAAGAGGATGCAATCCAAAATTTACACTACTGAGAAGGCCAACAGAATCAGTGTGGCTGTCAAGAAAAAACTGCTAGCGAATGCATGTAGCGATGATGAGAATGATAATTCACAAGATGAATTCTTTACACATGTAGAAGGTGTACAACAGCTTCACTAGTAGGAAGAAGAAGATTCAACTGCTGACTCTTATGCCCGACAGCTGGAGTGTGAGGAAAGTAATGTAGGAATTTTCGGTCCCTAACTACTTAGTTCAACAAGCCAAGACATTGGTGAAAAAAAAGGGCACCTTCTCTGGTCCTGATTTGAAACCAGGAAAAAGTCTCAAATCATACCATTGATATTGTTAAAGGATTTTTTACAAGTGCGAAATGAGCAGAGTTATGCCAGGGATGAAGGACTTTATATCAGTGAAAGACGAGAGCACAGGTGGTAAAGAACATGTTTCAAAAAAGTTGATGCTTAATAATTTAAAAGAAGCGTATAGAGTTTTCAAAGAAAAATTCCCAACTGTAAAAGTGGGATTTTTTAAGTTTGCAGAACTTAGGCCTAAAAATTGTATGCTAGCAGGCCAGAGTGGAACACACTCAGTCTGTGCGTGCACCACTCATCAGAATGTGAAGCTTATGTTTGAAAATACAAGAATCAGTTCAATGACGGATGGCAAAATTAAAACTACATACATTAAAATATAAAAAACTACTACATTAAAATTACATACAAGGACTGCCTGCAAATGATGGTTTGCAGCCCACCAACACCTGATTGCTTCTTTTCAAATTGTGTTTCATGTCCATGTCCAGGTACCAAAAGGATTAGAGAACTTTTGGGAAAAAGCGTATGAAGACAATGCAATTGAGACTGTCACATACAGACAGTGGATCTCGGTGGATCGATGTAACTTGGAAATAATTCAAAAACCGGTTAGTGAATTTGTTGATGTACTTTGTGAAAAACTTCCTGTCCTACTTCGTCATCACTTCACAGCAAAAGAACAAAGTGCATTTCTGAGACATACCAATGAAAATCTTCTGGAATGTGAAGTGGCTGTCATTTGTGACTTTACGGAGATTTATTCGATCATTTTGCACAATCATATCATTGGTCAAATAGTCAGGCAACCATTGTATTTTAAAGACAAAGAAGTCAAACATTTAAATTTTGTAATAATTTAAATGTTTGACTTCTTTCTCTTTAAACACAAGACTTTTCTCTTTAGACTGCCTCAACCACAACACTACAGCCGTCCATCTGTTCCAGACAAAGTTGATGGAATATCTGAAATGCAAGTTTCAGACCTCCCAAAAAATTCTATTTTTCCGACGGTTTGCGGCGCAGTAGAAAAATAAAAAAAACTATTAACTTGTGTAAGTACAAGCAAGATTTTGGAGCTGAAGCTGAATGGCATTTTTCAGCAACAGCACATGGCAAAGGACCATGCGATGGGCTGGAAGCCACAGTAAAAAGACTAGCAGCCAGAGCAAGCCTACAAAGACTGTAAGAACCAAATTATGGATGCAAGGCAACTGTTTGAATGGTCACATCAGAACATAGCTAACATAGACTGTATTTGTGATGTGACCCTTGAAGAATACATTAAAACTGAAGAACAACTGGCTGACCAGTACAATACAGCTGTAACTATATCAGGCACCCAGAAATTTCATGCCTTCATACCTCTCAAATGTGGAACCAAAGTAAATGTGAGATTTTCTTCTGCAGTTGTTTCAAGCATATTTTCTGTTGTAAAGGACATACAGCAGATATTAGTAGTTATGTAATATCAATCTATGGTGACACTTGGTGGTTGAGTTATGTTCTGGATAAAGATGAAGTGTGCAGTAAAATGCAAGTTACATTCCTCCATCCTTCAGGTCCATCACCCTCATTTATATATCCCACACCACCTGATACACTGTGGATCCCTTTCGCAGATGTGATATGCAAAGTGAACCCCGTAACACAGACTAGCCGAACATACAGTCTACCAGACAGTGAAGTGAACAAATGTGTGGGTATCTTCCAACGACTGAAGTCTCGGTGAACTAATTTGTTAACCCTTAACTTTACTCATAATATTGAATTTTTAATGGTAAGTGTCCATGTGACCTTTCTCCATTAAAAAAATATAAAACAGCCACTGCTTGTTTCATTCAATGAACTATTCAAAATTTTCTGAAACGATACTAATTCTGGTATTTTTCACAAAACGTGTATTTCTGAAGCCCTGTATCTCCTGATCCCATGATAGAATTTTGCTATATGTATTGAAACATTACAAACTATAATTGATAATTTTTTGGAATTTTTAAAATAAACCACTTTTTGAGAAATTTAAATTTTAAAATTTTCAATTTTTTTAATTTTAACCCCTATTTTATGGCATATCATATTAAAGCCCCATTCAACAGCTTTAAAATGAGACCACTCCCAGGTTTATATCATCACTGGTTGCCAGCCTATAGACATCCAAAAGGTGCCAAAACATGAAATTTTTTCATAAAAATTTAAATCTTTAAAAATTAATAACTTCATAAATAATTGTGCTACATAACTGGAAATTGGTATTTTTTCATGAGTCTGATATATTGCTGCATAAAAAAAAAAAAATCATGAAAATCTGAGACATCAAGTCTGAATCAGTGTGTTGATTTGATATGGAATGACCCTAACAAGTTTTTATTTATCATTCAATATTAATATTCCATGGCATTCTTCTGCAATATATTTTATTTATATCAAAATTTAAGCAATTCTAAATAAAAAGATACTCCCGAGGAAAAATTTAGACAACATTGCCGCAAAAAAAGGAATTGTCACTTGCAGAAAGATTTGCTTATAATAATTACAGGGGTTAATACAGGTCGAGTTTACTACCGTTTATGGGTACCTTCACAAAAATCATAGAGCTAAAATTGGTACTTTCACAAAAATCTTAGTCCTCCCAGCAAAATCTAACATTTTTAATTAGCACATTTTCAAAGGAAAGTAATTTGTGCATTTCTGTTGATGTGATTTGCGAAGCAAGAATCATACAGAATGTTGGTTTTAATCTACACACAAGCGTTTGTTATGGGCGAGAAACAGTGCAGCATATGTAAACAAAACAACCCTTGTGTGTATCGGTACAGACACGCTCTGAAGTTGTGGCCATAGTGTACTGTTTGCTGATTCGTCAGGTGGTTTAACATTTTGGTGACTGTATGGTGATGTGTCTATCCTACCTGGTACAATTCATGTATACTGCAGTGATACTAACACAAATAATAACTTCTACTTACACTATCTCTACTGAACTGTTTACTTCAGAGTGAAGTAAGTTTTGGATTTTGGTTCCTGTTCTGCTATAAGCCTCACACTAGCTGCTAAGAGTTAATTTTATTATTCTACTTAGTTCAAACTCCCCCCCCCCCCATACACACAGAGAGAAAGAAAAAGAGTGCACTACAATTTTTCACAAAAATAAAATATAGTTAAGATTTTTCACAAAAATAGGTATTAAGTTTGAAATCTTAGATTGGCCCCTGAATTAACATGTTGAATGCCATGTAATCCATCGGTGGCTAACACTGAACTTTCTGTTTAGGCCGCATCAACTGCCGGTGGCTGACAGTGTACAATATTATATAAAGCTGCGTCAACCATTGGTGGCTGACAGTGTAAAATATGATATAAAACTAAAACATTTACATTGTTTCAAGTAATTAATGAAAATTTATTTAATTTTTATTTATTACACAATTATATCATTAAGGCATTTTAATGGATTTTATTGAAACACAGTAAACATAACACGTTTCTAAGCAACGTGCGTAGCCTGATGGGGATTTCCTTAAGAATTTGCGTGGCACTCAACATGTTAAAGATATTCCATATTTCAGTAAAAAACAAAAATTTGTCTTTTATTTAAAAATTCTTCCACAGTATATTAATATTTTTAGAATTCATTATACACAGTATGAGTAAATTAGAAAATATGTTACCTATTAAATAACATTGTGTCGCAGAAAAGGTTTGCATGAACAAGGCTTGTCACAGAAAGCATAAAAATATTCTGCCACAGGGACACTTACGGAAGTTTGTAGCTCCACCAATAAATTTCCAATGATTGTTCCAAGTGACTGACAGGTATGCATCAGGGCTTGAAAATTATACTACCCAACATGCCCGGGCCATGTTTAGATTCAAATTGGGCATGTATTTTTTTCTTCTTGCATTCCTGACTGTGCAGGCAACTATTTAGTCAATAATATGGAACAACTATAGTATATCCCCACAGCAGAATTTGGCGATTATGGCTAAATCATAAATCTAAAAATCATAAGCTAAATTATAAATCATAAATCCAAAATAAACAGCATGCAGGCTGCCATATTATATCACAAACAGTCCAGAACAACATTGTTATCGTTCAAATCGGCGCCAAAGAAAAATCGCCAAATTCAGTTGTGGGGAGATACTGTAGTTGTACCATCAAATAAATAATACAGATATAATTTTGTTAAATTCTTTTCACTAGGTGTGTGAATATTTTTTATTAATATGCATTGGAATAAGTATTTGGGTATGTATCTTCCAGATTTACATGCACAATAGGGCATGTAAAATTTTTGAGATTTTTCAAGCCCTGGTATGCATATGCACATAAAAAGCATAAATATTTCAACATATAATACAATAACATATTTTAATTCATACACAATCAGATTTTAAAAGAAGTTACTCATAAACATATGTATATATACACACAAAAATTTATATACATTATATATTTTAATACACATTTTTAATTTTATGATTACTTTATACTACACCATTATTTCATTCCTTTTTTTAGCTTGATAATAATCGTGGCACAAGGGACTGCAAACTTTTGTAAGTATCAAGATACATTTTTCTGCCAAGTTAATTAAATTCACATATAAATTAGTATAAAACAGGCAAATATTCAGTTAAAATATACTTTATCTGTTTGAGGAAAAGAAAAATTAGATGTGATAAGAATCAAATTTAATGCATGCAAAACAAATACATAGCAAGTCTCACGGTTTAAAAAGAGACTTGATACTGGGAAATATTTATTTATTTAATCTTTGAAAATATAAGTGGCATATTCCTTTAAACGAATAATGGTGATAAATCTGATTAAAAATTTTGAAAGGGCAGCAGCTATAACATAGTCTAAATACAGAAATTAAGTTACAAAATAATGTGCAAGATTAATGAGTCTTTCTCTCCGGTATTTAAAGATATAATAAACATTTATAAAAAAAAAAAAAAAAAAAAAAATTAAATATTTTGTTTTCCCTTTAAACATGGCACACTAATATAAAATTTTAATCGATAAGATAGGATCTTTAATTTGTTACTAATAGAAAGAGTGGGATAAAACAGTTTGTTTTTCAATTTACTTTTAAAAAAAAATGCTCAAAGAGCAACATATAAACAAAACCTGGACAAAAATATCTTATTGCATTTATCATGCTATAAATTTACGTTAAAAAAAATCATTTTTAATCTACCATCTAAAATCACCACATAAACTTTAACTTTATACTTAGTTTTGGGGCTAAGCATACAAGTAATATTATTTCCAATAATTTCAAACACATTTTTTTTTTTTTTTTTTTTTAAATGCTTAATCATAAACCAAGTGCGTATCATGATAAGGCGGTTATATAAAGCAGGCCATAGCTCAAACAACACTAAATACAGAGACAAAATTTTACATAAGTTAGCGATTACGTAAATAAACTATCAATGTAAACTATGCAATAGAAAGAATGCATACTACGTTTATTGTAAGTTTAAAAGAGTATACACCATTTCATACAAAATTATATTGCATATAATAAGCACGAGGTTATTAAAAGAAAGAAATTACATTCATAAAACTAAAATCAAAATTTCAGAGAATTTTAATACTTATAAATATACAGAGTACAATATATTATAAAAAATACAGCTTACTGTTAAATTTTATATAGTTTCCATATCCGCCCTAATTTTCATTCATCTTTCAGGATGATTTTTAAATTATCATAGCTAAAGATATGAGAAAATTCCATTGAAAAGAAATGCAATCGCCTATTTTATTTGAAACTTAGATTGCATAAAATAGCTAATCAAATACTTAGCATATCATTAGTTAATATAAATAATATTTTTTTAAGGATTTGGGATATTATAAAAACGCTCTCACATAAAACACGTACAGGAAGAAAGAAGAAAATGTTTAACCACAACCGTTCTTGATTGGTTCACGGTTTGGCTAGGTTCGGAAATTGAGCGGGCGTAATCTAAGCTAACCATGTCTTCAAAATTCGAGGACTGTCCCCAAATTTCAGCATTTTTATTTTTTGTCCCCGAGAAAACTTTAATTACTTGGGGGCACTTAAGAGTACATGCAAACGTAACGATTGCAAATAAATCGGTTGCATACTGTAAAAAAATAACCAGCTGCAAGAAACTCTCTGTCCAATCAGGATTATTTCTAGCGAGTTTCTTGCAGCTGGTAATAGTTATTTTTTTACGGTGCAATTACAAAATAAAAATTTTGCTACACTGTAAAAAAAATAACTACACTGATGGAAAAAAAAAAATCCCAACACCAGGAGCGTGTTCAGTAGAGCGCCCGAGATGGATCAATGCGACCGGGCGATGACGTCACTGATCCTGGACCGGTCTTGGATCGGGCCAGGAATCTACTGAACGCTTTGGAACAATTTTGACGTGATAGGAGCAGCGCCATCTATCTAATTTGACCTGTATTACAAGTTATTTATTGTATTTCTGTTGTTTATTTTGTCTGGACTTTTAATACGTAATTCCGTAAAATGCTAAACTATATTACGTTTTTTCTTAAAAAAAAAAAAAAAAAAAAAAAAAAGAAACAAACAATGATCTTTTATGCAATAACAGTTTTACTTCTTTCTTATTAATGTAGAATTCTGTACTCTGCTAACAAAAAATAAGAAGCTATTAATTGATTGTACTGACAAATTACTAATATACATTACTTTGGTTATGATTTTTCTAAATTCACGTATAAATTTTAATCATGAAAATGTTAAGAATGTTACGTTACATTTATTTTTAAAGGAGCAGAGTAGATTTATCTTAAATGAGCACTTAAAACACCTTTCTTTCTCTTCGAATTTTATTATGAACAGAAATGTACAACAAAAACGTTTTTGAAAATAAAAATAAATAAATAAATAAATTATATAAAATATGAAATATGCTGTTCAGTTAATATAATGGATTTATATAAAAAATAATCTTATTTTCTTCTTCGATTTATGAATCAATATAAAGAGCTTTTTCTCTTATTACCGACTGAATATTAAAATAAACTAGCAATGTAAACAACACTGCATAATTTTATAGCTACTTTTTTTACAGTCTGTTTTGTTTATTAAATTTAATAATTGACATCTTAAACTTATTTTTACCTAAATTAAAAATATGTGGAAGGATTTTAATTTATTTACTTATAGTTAACTTATTGTTTTAAAGGTAAAAAATACAATCGTTTACAAACTTTTCTATTTGTAAACAAAAAACAATCGCATGAATGAAAAGCTTTGTCTGAAAAAAAAAAGAAATATAATTTTTCCCAGCTTATTTTTCTATATCAAATTAACAAAATGTAATAGCGTCCGAATTAAAAAAAAATATATATTTTTTTGTTTCAATTAAAATTGTGTAAATTTTTGTTTTAATTTTATGTTTGAATGTTACGTTCATCAATAAAAAAAATTACGTATCGAAAATCGTTATTACGTAAAAAATCTTTTTTACACAATAAATAAATAAACATAATATAGTTTAGCATTTTATGGAATTACTTACCTTATTTTCTACAGCACAAACAATGCATATAAATAGGTACATCTGTATTAATCCTCAGCTAATCAAACAAATAAACAATCATTGTCAAAAAGAGATGTTCATTGTTCAGGTTCTCACTGCATAATGTCAATCAGAGCCTGATTTTCAACCTATTGCGCATTTGATCCATCACGTGACCCAATGGATCAAGAAATTTTTCTGGGCTTTCTGATCCACGACCGGTCAAGATCGGTCCATTCCACTGAACGATGTGACTCTGGATCGGTCGACACCACTGAACGCTTTGGCTCGGAATCTTTCGACCGGTCGTGGATCGGGCGCTCTACTGAACACGCCCCAGGAAGGAGCTGTGCTAGATAAACGAAATTTGGTAGGCGTTTCTATACATCTGAAAGATGACGTCGATTCAAATTTCGAGCTACGCGCATAAGTGTGGCGCTAGTAGCAACACTATGAACATGCAAATGAGTTTTGCTTTAAATAAGCGCTGTAAGGTTCGTGATCGTTATTTACAGTTGAGATTTGACGTAGTGGGTTAATGTTAGTCAAGGATGCCTCTAAGAAGACGAAGAAGCCATTATCAACAGCTCACTGAGTTTGAATGAGGTCTGTAGTAGGGCTACGAGAAGGTGGGTTTTCTTTCCGCGATATTGCAGAAAGATTTGGCAAGAATGTATCCACTGTGCATGAGTGTTGGCAGCAGTGGTCAAGGGAAGGTACTGACTCAAGAAGACCGGGTTCCGGGCGGCCACGTGGCACTACTGAGAGAGAAGACCGCCGTGTTCGGCGTATGGCTGTGGCTAATCGTACTGCGTCTGCAGCTGAAATTCGAGCTGCAGTTGGCACCACAGTGACACAACGAACTGTTACAAATCGGTTACTTCAAGGACAGCTCCGAGCCAGACGCCCTGTAGCGTGCATTCCACTGACTCCAAACCACTGCCGTTTGCGACGTGAGTGGTGTCAAGCTAGAGCTCATTGGAGGACGGAGTGGAGATCTGTTGTGTTTTCTGATGAAAGCCGGTTCTGCCTTGGTCGCAGTGATAGCCGTGTGTTGGTTAGAAGGAGGCCAGGTGAACGCCTGCTATCGACCTGTCTGCGGCCTAGACACACAGGACCTACTCCTGGAGTTATGGTTTGGGGAGCAATTTCGTATGACAGCAGGAGCACTCTCGTGGTTATCCCACGCACCCTGACTGCAAATCTGTATGTCAGTCTAGTGATACAACCTGTTGTGCTGCCATTCATGAACAGCATTCAAGGGGGTGTTTTCCAACAGAATAACGCTCGCCTTCATACCGCTGTTGTAACCCAACATGCTCTACAAAGTGTCGACATGTTGCCTTGGCTTGCTAGATCACCAGATCTTTCTCCAATCGAGCACGTATGGGACATCATTGGACGACAACTCCAGCGTCATCCACAACCAGCATTAACCGTCCCTGCATTGACCGCCCAAGTGCAACAGGCATGAAACTCCATCCCACAAACTGATATCCGACACCTGTACGACACAATGCATGCACGTTTGCATGCTTGCATTCAAAATTCTGGCGGTTACACCGGTTACTAATGTACCAACATTTCACATTTGAAATGGCTCTTCTCGTCAATGGCTCTACCTGTGATCTTGAAACTTTAATCAATTAAATATGTTACCTAGACAAATGTATTGCTGAAATTTCATTACTGTACAATAATTTTTTCTTGGTGTTGGGATTTTTTTTTTTTTTCCATCAGTGTATTACCAGCTCAAGGACGAGGAGTGGATCGAGACAGCACATTTCCTCCTTTGAAATAAACATCTAAATTTTTAATTGTTGCCTTTATTTTAATTTTTTCAACCATAAAATAAAATATGCTCTCACGTGAAAAAAAAAATAAATAAAATAATAATAATAATAATAATAAAATATTAATATTTTCTTTTGGTATCCAAATGCTTTAAAATGCTTATTAGATTTTTTTTTTTTTTTTTTTTTTTTTTGTAAGAACGCCTCCTACTTCCTGAAACCCCCGTTATGAATTTAGATCCTTCCACTAAAAGTAATGAAATAGAAAACGAAAGATGTAATGGGAAAACACGTAAACTTGTGTTGTATCACGCACGTATGTACACTTCACGCACATAAAAAAATCACTGGACACCCCTGCCTACCTCGCTGTGCATGAATCTGGGAACGCATGTAACTCGTTTTCCCAGCAATTGGTATCACGCACGTATGTACGCTTCGCTCACATGAAAACCAAAAAAAACATCACTGGACATCCCTACCTCGCTGTGCATGAATCTGAGAACGCATGTAACTCGTTTTCGCAGCAGTCAATATCACGCACGTATGTTCGCTTCGCTCACATGAAAAACCAAAAAAAAAGAAAAAGAAAAAAAAACACTGGACACACCTACCTTGTTGTGCATGAATCTGAAAACGCATGTAACTCGTTTTCGCAGCCATCAGTATCACGCACGTATGTTCACTTCGCTCACATGAAAACCAAAAAAAACATCACTGGACACCCCTTCCTGCTGTGCATGAATCTAAAAACGCATGTGGCGTGTAACTCGTTTTCGCTGCAATCAGTATCGCTCACATAACTCCCCCGACACCCCCCCCCCCCCCAAAAAAAAAAGAATCAATGGATACCACTACCTTGATGTGTATGAATCGCAAAAGTGCACGAAATTACGATACTTACGTATTATCCGTAAGTACATGCATGAACAAATTTAATATATATATATATTTTTTTTTTTTTTTCACGTGAAAGCATATTTTATTTTATGGTTGAAAAAATTAAAATAAAGGCAACAATTAAAAATTTAGATGTCTATTTCAAAGGTGGAAATGTGCTGTCTCGAACCACTCCTCAAGGACGTACCCAGTGAGGGGTCCATGGGGTCCGGACCCCTCCCGAAATAAAATTTAATAAAAGTTACTTTTATAAATATGCCCTTCTGATGTTCTAAATTGTTTTATATCATCCATAACTTAGAAAAGAAAATATGTTTTTTAATCAGTTTTTGAATCGTATCATTTGATCGAATTAGTTTTCCATGGAGGGTGGGGAGGGGGGCAATAGCCACCTACATTAGTGACATATGTAAAATCTATCGGGAAAACTTATGATTTCTTTTAGATTTTTTTCGCACATGAGAAACGTTTTGGTTACTTTTTCAAAATTTTAAGGTTTATCAAATATCCCTAATGATATTTTTGTGGTCTATAAACGAAAAAATGCAAACAGTGTTAAAAATAAGCTGATTTTCGATTTAAATCGCCTTTTTTTCTGATACACAGTTGCACCTATTGTACTTTGTTAGCAATTGAATGAAATTTATAGTTTACATGTAACTACTACGAGCGCAATGACATCTTTTAAAGAAGTTTACTATAAACAGAACTGCGCATGAAAGACTATTTTTGCTTAGCAATGCTTAGGGTACGAAGTGATCGAAAATTCAAATTCGCATCGAAACATTACGTCAAAGTGACGTCACATTCAATCATCGAAGCATTTCGATGTGTTTGTATGTGTTTCGATGTTTTTTTTTTTTTTTTTTTTTTTTTTTTTATAGTAGCACCCTTCTCTCTCCGTGCGCCATTGGATTAACGGAGGTGTGACGAAGGAAAGAATTACTGGATTGTCGTTCTTAGGCTTGCAAAAAAAACGTCTACAGACATCCCGTACAGGATATGATGTGTTCTGTAACAGCCGGATCATTTCCGTATGTCCAGAGGACGACTATGGTTCTCTGGGTGGTATTTGAAAATAAAATCTGAATTAGAGAAATTGGGATTAGTACAAACAGCTTTAGATAATTGCATATTCATTAAAACTGATAATGATAAATTTCTTATTTTGTGTATCTATATTGATGATTTTTGCATATTCTGTAATAATCAAGAAATGTATGAAGATATAATCTCTAAAATTAGAGTAATATTTGAATTACATGAAAATAACAAATCGAAATTTCTAGGTATAGAAATTGTCAGAAATAATAACGGTATCTACTTGTCACAGACTCAATAGCAATACATTGAGTCATTATTAGCTAAGCACAATTTGAGTGATTGTAAAACAATAAAAACACCAATTGTTAAAGGCGAAGATAAAAGCTTACCCTTTACAAATGAAACTATTGATGTAAATAAATATCAGGAAATTATAGGTGAATTATTATATTTATCTAATAGAACGCGTCCAGACATAGCTTTTGTAATTACTTATTTGTCACAGTTTAATCATAAGCCTGAAAAAAAGGCATTATTTACTTGCAAAAAGGGTTCTAAGATATTTAAAGGGAACTAAAGATAAAAAAATATTCTATAGTACAAAATTTGGGTATTTAAATGCAAGTTCTGATGCAAGTTGGGAGAATGCAGAAAATGGCAAATCATTTTCTGGTGGTGTAATTTTGTTGGGTAATTCATTAATATCTTGGAAGTGTCATAAACAAAAAGTGTAAGTTTATCAACCTGTGAAGCTGAATTGTTTGCTATTTCAGAAATTTCTATGGATAATAAATTTATTATCGTAATTAAACTGTAAAAATTTTATAAACAAAACTGTGTCACTAAGTTCAGACAGTCAAGCAGCCATACAATGGGCTAAATGTACAAGATCATCTAACAAATCTCGGCATATGAACCTTAGGCAGGTTACATTTCATCAAAGACTTGATCAAGGACAATGTTATTGAACTAAATTATACTCCAACTGAAACCCTAATTTCAGATTTCTTGACAAAGGCTGTAAATGAAGAAAAAATATTGTATTCAATGGAAAATATTTCTTTAATTTCTAAATTTTATATATTTTTATTTTTATGTGTTCATCTTGTATTATGTTATACATGATATATGTATTTGTATCTTTAATTTTGTGTAGATTAAAATGCGTCGCTCGCAAGGGGAGTGTGTTGGGAGTAGCGCACGATTCATTTTAATAAATAAAACAGATGCGCCTTTAATTGCGCATGCGCATGAGAGAGAGCTCTCCAAACTGCTCCGGCTGTGAGCGCGCCAGTTGAAAGAGAAATCTAGCTAAGTGCGCCGGCCTTCGTGGCTGTTACCTGTGTGGTAGAAAACTAAGATGTATGAAGTTAATGTACACTCGAATATGTGTATCGTAATTCGTCATGTTTATCGTCTTCAATAAATGTTTGTTATATACACTAAGCGACAAAAAAAAAAAAAAAAAAAAAAAAAGCCGCACTTGGATATTTTCCATTTTTCTTCCTGTAATCGCTAATTTTATTGTTTCAAAACTAAATTTTTGAACTGATTTTATTACACTGTGTTCCGTGTGCAATTTAGGATTGAGCCAAGTGTTAAAAACAAGATGTAATTGTTCGGAAAATTGTAATTTTAGAAAGTATTTCAAAAATGGCAAGAATAAGGCAATTAACGATACCACAAAAAATATTAATTTTAGAGTGAAAATCAAAAAAATATTGTAATGCGTGGGATGTCAAAATTCTTAAATGTTAACAAAACATTACTGATCTGGGTTTTAGTAAGATATATTTTTTGGCTGTTTAAACTGCACTTTTGTCCTTAGGCGGCCACGTTACTCATCCAGTCGAGATGACCACAAGTCAAAAAGCCAGCGCTTAAAAAATCAGTTTGTATTACGTTTAGAATATAGCAGGGATTCAGAAAAAGTGCTTAGTAACACAATTTATCTAAATACAGTGAAATAACAATGAAACAAAGCAGGTTTAATTGACAGAAAATCTGAAAAAAATTCCTTCCTAACGAAAAGAATTAGAAAACCAGGACATTAAAGGGTTAAAAAAATAAAAAATGATCAATTATTTATTGGGCTGAAGTTGTTCTCTCTGATGAGTAAAGTTTAACTTATTTCGAACAGACACAAACAAGCAGATCTGATAACGAAAATGTGACCGCTACTTAATGAAAATCGCACTTTGAAAACAATGACATATTTCCCATACATTACGATACGAAAATGCATAATTTTTCGGTTAGTATAGCAAATTTTCATGTTCAAGGGATCAATTTAACCGAAATAAAACTTGGCCACTAAAAAATTGATACCTGACTGATTATTTTGGGGATATTTCAGACTCTTCCATAAGCAGCAATTCAAGATGATAAAGCACCTTGTTATATGGCACTTGTGATATTTATTTGATTCAAGTTGTTAAAATTACTTATCCATTCTCATGAACATCTATAATTTTGTAAGTTATCATAACTATTTTTACTTAAAATTAAATCTCACAAAGAATATCATAGGATTTCTTCTTTATTAGACCTGAAAATTGCCCTAATCTCAATCCGCTCGAAAATGTTTAGGTTATAAAAGAGGGTAGGGATTAGACATTTGTAGCCTACAACTTTGAAAAAACTAGCAAAAAATATTTATGATATTTAGCACAGTGAAATTTCTGAGTTTCATGTTAAAAAACTGTAAAATACTATGCAATTGCCCATTAAAGCAGTAATTCCATATAAAGGCGGAATTATCCAATCCAGAATACATATTTTTATTAAATAATTGTTTAGACCTAACAAACAAATAGTTTTATTTCATACATTAACATAGCACTTGTTTATTTCATATAATAAATCATGATAGAATACAAAGTATATGTATATTATATTACGTTTAAAAAGAAAATTTTATGTGATTTTTTATTAAATGCTTCGTAGAGTGTAATAAAAGGAATTATTAAATCGAAAATGTACATAGGTATCATGTTATGACTTTCGTATTACACAAACATAACAGTTTTATTCGTTGCAATTATTAGTTTTTAAATTATTACAAACCCAAAAGGTATAAGTCAATTTTTCTGAAGTGCGGCTTTTTTTTTTTTTTTTTTTGTCGCTTAGTGTATATTCAAGAATTTCGATTTCATGGACCTCATATTACAACAAAAACCAAAGGTGGTGCACTATAACAGGCTAGCCAAGTACCACAATTAAAGGTAATATTAAAATTTTAAATGTAAATACTGGTAAAATTTGCGCATGCGTAATGTACATATTTGTAAATTTTGTAAATATTTCTCACTTGATTTATATTTCTATTTTATCGTTATATTCAACTTAATTTTTGTATTTTAGATTGTGTAAATTTGTTTAGTTTCACCTCTTGACCAAGGGTTGCACTGCCCGGGACATACAGTCCTTGGGAGGGGGGCAGTGTTACAGAATTGTAAATAATTGTGTTTATTTTTGTATAAATTCTTTCAGAGAAGCTTAGTAAGTTGATAACGTGCTAATTTTGTGCATTTCTAGTCGTTTTAGCGTTAAAATAGCCTTATTTTCCCTTAAAAACGCATTGAAAAGCTCCAATGAGGCAGGTAATGGATTTGGCGCCAAATTTGGCGACTTTTCCCCTCCTTGGCGATTTTTTTTGGCGACCTTGGCCAGAAATTCCTTATTGGGGATATCTATATTAATAAAATCAGAGTTTTGTCTCTAAATTTGTCAGAATCAAAAAAATTTGCGATATCTTCACGTTTCACACACCATGAAAACCGAAAATAACTTCAGAAAATTTTGCCTGTGTGTGTGTGTGTGTCATCGTGTCTGTATGTCGCTTTTTTTGTTCGGGCATCACTTGAGAACGGCTGGAAGGAATTCAACGGAGATTGGCAGGAAATTAGTTCTTTACCTAACTTAAAATTATACCTGCCAATTTTTCAAAAATTCCCTCACGTTCCCCCCTGGGGGGCAAAAGAAAAAAACACGTTTGTCCGGGTATCACTTGAGAACGGACAGACAGGATTCAACTGCGCCTGGCAGGAATTTTGGTCTTTACCCAACTTAAAATTATATCTATCAACTTTTCAGAAATTACCCCCTGTTCCCCCCTGGGGACAAAAGACAAAAACACGTTTGTCCGAGTATCACTTGAGAACTGCTGGACGGAATTCAACAGCGCTTCGCAGGAATTTAGGTCTTTACCCAACTTAAAATTATATCTATCAACTTTTCAGAAATTCCCCCACGTTACCCCGTGGGGGACAAAATACAAAGACACGTTTGTTCGGGTATCACTTGAGAACGGCTGGACGGAATTGAACGGCGCTTCGCAGGAATTTAGGTTTTAACCTAACTTAAAATTATTGTTGATTAATTAGAATTAGAATAATGCATAAAGAATTCTGACTTGCATAAAAAACATTTTTTCTAAAATGAAACTAAATTTAGCATGCATAATATTAAGTACAATCTAACTCACCTCTCTCCTGCATTTCCTGGTCGTTTGAAATAGAAGGTAGGCTACACATAAATAAAGATGCGAAGTCAAATCACTGATGTACTTGATTTTAATTATGTAATTTAATTGAGAATCTTGATGAACAAAACAACATTTCTCAATTATTTGAGCACAGGTTTAAAACATTGCAAATACGTATAAAGGCAATTTTTTTTATGCCTTGAATGAATTATAAAGATAATACAGAATAAAACTTATTATTTGAATAATATATAACAATTAATGAATTATTTGGCTGTACGACTTCAGCCTGAATGTTAGAATGGCTAATCAAGAATAAAGTTACTTCGGTTTTTCGAATATGTTCAGAGAGAAAACCATAATAATAAAAAAAAAAAAGGAAAAAGAATGAGTTTTGAGTTCTCTCTTTTGTCCGACTGTCGCCCTCGCCGTTCCGCCTTATTCAACATACTGGGCGGGGCGGGGAGGCACCGGAGCAGGAGTCGAAATACTCGGAAGAGGGATAACTTGAGATACTGGTCGAATAAGATTTCCAGCAGCAGACGTATACAATTCTACTACTCGGGTGATTCCGTCTGGTCCTGGAATCACCTTGATGATTCTTGCTAGATCCCAATGGAGTGGAGGTGAGGCTTTATTTCTCAGGATGACGAGTTGCCCTGGAAAAAAGTTGTGATTTTGGTCGGTTCTTTTGGATCTCTGAAGCAAGGTTGACAGGTATTGAGCTGTCCACCTCTTCCAGAAAGTTTCTTTCATCTGCAATAAGAGCTTATACCTAGAAGAAAGACTAAGAGAATTGTTTGTTAACAAAGGTTCCGGAAATTCTAATAATGCAGATCCAATCAATAAATGCCCTGGCGTTAAAGCTGCTAAATCATTAGGAGCATTGGACAATGGTGTTAGAGGCCGCGAATTTATACCAGCCTCTATTTGACATAGAAGCGTGGAAAGTTCCTCAAACGTTAAAATTGCTCCTTGTGTAATTTTTACCAAATGATGTTTGGCTAATTTTATCGACGCTTCCCAGAGTCCCCCAAAATTTGGGACATACGGGGGAATAAAGTGCCAGGTTATTTGGTGTTGGGAAGCAAAATTTTGTAATTTTTCTTCTTTGAATAAAGCAAATAGCTGTTTGATATAAGAATGGGCTCCGACAAAATTTCTGCCATTGTCCGAAAATATGTCAGAGGGGTATCCCCGTCTATTTATGAAGCGTCGGAATGCTGCGAGAAATGCTTCTGTAGAAAGATTTGACACACGTTCAAGATGCACTGCTTTTGTAGCCATACAGATGAATATGGCAATATATGATTTAAATGTAGTCGCTTTTCTTTTATGTTGACATTTTGTCATTACTGGTCCCGCAAAATCGACACTGACCTTCGAAAAAGGACGAATGGGTGTGATTCTTTCTGAGGGTAGATCCCCCATCTTTTGCGTTATTGGCTTAGCTGATAGACGAAAACAGAGTAGACATTTTCTTAACACTGCCTTAACCGTGGAGCGGCCGTGGGGAATCCAGAATTTGTTTCTGATGAGTGACAGTACTAAGTTGGGACCAGCATGTGAACTTAAGTTGTGATAATATGTTATTATCAAGGAAGTGACGTGATTTGATTTAGGCATTAAAATGGGGTGTTTTTCTTGAAATCGTAGGGATGGGTGGTTCCGCAGGCGTCCTCCAACACGAAGAATGCCTGCTTCATCCAGAAAAGGATCAAGACATAATATATGGTGTGAAGGTTTTAAAAGTTTTCCTTTCTTTAATAAAGCAATTTCATCACTAAATTCGGCGTTTTGAATAATTTTTACAAGACAAATTTCCGCTTGATTTAGCTCTAGGGCCTTTAAAGGACCACTTTCCTTGGATTTGGTTTTAAGGTTATTTATAAATCTTAGTACATATGCTAGAATTCTTAAAAGTTTTAGATAGTTAGAATATTTTGTAATATGTGATATGAAAGTGTTATTAGAAAGTGGAGGTTTAGATCTTGAGTCTATCGGATGGTGATTAGTTAGCTCCTAAACGGAAACTGAATGTAAAGTGCACAAGGGTGGTAGCTCAAAACTATGGAGCCATTTTGGCTCTTCCCACCACTCAGTTCTAGCTTTCAGCTTAGCTGGGGATAATCCACGGGTGGCACAATCGGCCGGGTTTTCTTTTCCTGGGATATGTCTCCAGGATTCCAAGTGAGTAAGAGCTCTTATTTTGGTGGCTCTATGGGCCACGAAGCTATTTCCTTTGTTTGGAGGGTTATTTATCCAGTTTAATAGTATTGAAGAGTCAGTGTACCAGTATGCTGAATTAGTAAATTTAAGGGATTTTTGAATGTTGAAAATTAACTCTGATAAGAGTACAGCCCCGCATAATTCCAATCTGGGCAAAGTGATTTCCGGGTGCGACTCTAGTTTTAGAAGCAATGAAAAATATCTGGATAGTGTTTGTTATGACCTTTAAATATGCGACTGCCGCATACGCCCTCGGAGAGGCATCACAATACCCATGAATTTCAAATGTACAGTCTGTAGTATTTGAACCTAAATAGCGTGGAATCGACATAGATTTTGATGAAAAGTGTTTGAAATTACCATTAATTAAATCTTATAGAGATAATTAAATAAATAAATTCAAAACATATACTTGGAAGGTAAGACTTATAATAACAATAAATTCTTCATTTACCTTCTATGCAGCAATCTCAGTGCAAGTCTTCTTACAACAGACAAATATCCATAAGATTTCTGATCTGTAGATCCATCTATCTAAAATGTGTAATACCAGAATCTGTTGAATAATCCACTCTAAATACTAAAGAAGTGTGTTTTGTAAGTATTAGAAATGAAATCATTTGAGATTTAACTTAATCTTAGTATTTATTTTAATTTGGGATGCATCTTGCTCTGCATCCTTTAAGTACGAAATCAGAGAGAGAAGTGAAAGAGATTACAAACTGAAAAATATAATTAGATATAATAAAATAATAAAAAGTTAATTAATGTTTATAGTTCGCGTAGACAGTCAATATGTATTTCTAATGCAAGTCCTTGAGGAACAGCGAGCAATCCTCATTAGTGTTAGCCATCAGATAATCAGAATCACGAGTGAAGAAGAAAATGTAATCCAGATTTTTACAGCTCATAAACAAGTGAAGTATGATTTCAGTTTTTGGAATATGTCTTAATTAAATGAAGTGTTGATCGATGATAATATGTCATTTTCCCCTTCATCGGGAAACTCTTCTTAAACTTCTATGGTTAAGTTCAATTTCCTTCGGTGAATTTCAAAAATGGGTCTTGCTAGAGGCTTGGTGAGGGCGTCTGCGGTCATTTCTTTGCTTGGGCAATATTGCATATCAAGTATTTGTTTCTCTTTCAAGTTCTTTAAATAATTATACTTTATGTCGATGTGTTTGAGCTTGGCAGCAAATTCACAATTTAGCAACTTAATGCAGCTGATGTTATCTTCAAACAGTGTGATGGGTGTATTTTGTTGTAGATGCAAATCACTCAATAATTTAATTAACCAAGTGATTTCCTTAGCAGCATTAGTTGCAGAGATGAACTCCGCTTCTGCAGAAGACAATGTCACGGAAGTTTGCTTTTTAGTTGTCCATAGAATGGCATTATTTCCTAACATGAAAATATTTCCCGAAGTTGACTTCTTATTTGTTTTATCGCCTGCCCAATCGGCATCAGCGAAAGCTGTTAGTTTGGTGTCTTGGTTTGCGCTAATGATGAAATTTAAGTCTTTTGTGGTGTTTAGGTAACGCACAACCCTTTTAACTGCTTCCCAATCTTTTTTCCGTGGATTCGAATTTCTCCTGCTTAAAATATTTACAGCTGCCAAAATATCTGGCCGACTAACTGTACCCAAATATAATAAACTTCCAATTACTTGTTGATATTTAATGTTATTTTCTAGCGGATTGTCGTTATCATCAAACTTGAGATAATTAGGTTCCATTGGTATGTTTGTAGGTTTGGAGCACTCAAGATTTAATTTTTTTACTAACTCTGCTATTTTTAATTTTTGATTTATTACAAAATCACCTTTTTTATTTCTGGTTATTTGCATACCTAGATAAAAGCTTACTTCTCCTAAATCCTTTATTTCAAATTGTTTGTTTAATTCCTTTGCGATTTTGTTTATTTGGTTTTCGTCTCCGGTGACTAAAATGTCGTCGACATAGACGATAATGAATGAAGTTATGTTTGGATCATTGTGAATGTATAAACACGAGTCTGCTGAGCTGTCTTTGTAATTTAAGGTTTTTAGAAAGTCTCCTATTCTCATGTACCAGGCTCTTGCGGCCTGTTTGAGTACATAGATGGACTTATTTAATTTACTTGTTTTCATTGCCCTTATCTATGAACTCTTCAGGTTGTCGCATATAGATATCCTCATCTAAATTTCCGTACAGTAACGCGGTCTTAATATCTATATGTTTTACATTCAGTTTGTGATGAGCTGCGGAATTTAGAAAAGCTCTTATTGTTGTGTATCCCTAACAGCACAGTTAGGCTTAACTTATCCACAGTATATCTTGAGGACGTTTCTGGGATGTCTTTTCATCCAGAAGACATTTGGAAGATATCCTGTGGAGGCGATGTGCTGTATGGGTGAAACTACTGGCGCAAAAGTCGCATCATAATCTTCTCCAAACTTTTAGAGAAAACCTTGGGCAACTAAATGCGCTTTGTATTTTTGTAGTTTACCCGTATCATCGTATTTAGTTTTAAAAGTCCATTTAGAACCGATAACTTTTTTCCCTTCTGGATGATCGACTAAGGTCCATGTGTTATGTTCGTTCAACGACCGTATTTCATCTTCTGCGGCTTTAATCCAGTTATTCTTTCCAACAGGATGTGTCATATTTTGTATCTCGGACCAACTTTTTGGTTCATGTACTAAATCGTGTTTAGCTAAATAGATTAAACGGTCCGGAGGAACACCTAGGTTAGATCTCGATGATCTTCTGAGTTGAATTTCTGAATCATGTGTTTGCTCAGAATCGTTCTGTGTTTGCTCAGAGGTATCGTTAAATTCAATATTTACAGTCTGCGTTTGATTATTATCATTAGTCGGTTCCTTTTGCGATGAATGTTCACAATTTTGATTTTCTAAGAACTTTACTGTTCGCGCGATAATGATATTTTTCCCCCCTGTATAGATTCGATATCCTTTGGATCGGTAATCATAGCCAACAAAGATTCCCTCTTGAGCCTTGTTATCAAGTTTTTTTCTATTATGTTTATCGATGTAAGCGAAAGCTTTAGATCCGAATACTCTCAAATGCGAGAGGTTAGTTTAACTTTGTTCCAAAGCTCATAGGGAGTCTTGTCATTAGATTTTGTGGGGAGCCTGTTTAGTAAATAGTTCGCGGTATGGATCGCTTCCCCCCAAAATTTATGAGTTAATTTCGCTTCAGATAACATATTTTTGTCCATTTCTACAAGGATTCTATTCTTTCTTTCGGCAACCCCGTTTTGAGGTGGACAATAAGGAACAGTGAGTTCATGTCTGATTCCGTTTTGTTCAAGAAAATTCTCTATGTCGTTGCCTACATATTCTCTACCATTATCTGATCTAATTCTTTTAGGTAGCCTGCCAAATTTATTCTTGACTAACGCTATATAAGTTTTTAATTTTTGCAATACTTCACTTTTATGTGTTAAGAGGTAAATAATTGTAAACCTGCTATAGTCGTCTATAAATGTAAGGAAATAGGTTTTTCCCGCTATAGAGGGTGTCTGAAACGGTCCGCAGATATCAGTATGAATTAGTTCAAGTACCCTATTTGCACGGTACTTAGATTGCTTAGGATACGGCATATCTGTTAATTTAGTTTTTATGCACGTTTCACACGTTTTATCGTGTTTACAAAAATTTATGTCAAGTCCTAAAGCTAGTTGCTTATCTATGATTTCTTTAATATCTGCAAAATTTCTATGACCTAGACGTTTGTGCCATAACGTGATACATTTCTTATTATTACAATTAGATATTAATCTAACTTGTTCATTTGCATCATATTTCGGTTGTATTACTTCATAAAGATTTCCTTTTATTTCCCCCTCAAGGAAAGTTTTCCCATGTTTTTGCAACTGACATTTATTTTTCTCGAAGATCAGTGTGCAACCACTTTTAGTGGCTTTGCTAACAGAGAGTAAGTTTTATTTCAATATCTGGTACGAAAAGAACATCTAATAACTTTATATCATTTATTTCCCCGTTTTCAGTTTCAGTTTTAATTATTATGTCACCTGAACCTTGCGAGGTTAGGACATTTCCGTTCGCGATAACTACATTTGAAACACCAGTGTCTTTAATTTTTACAAATAAATTCTTATTATTCGTGGTATGTGCTGAACAGCCACTGTCGACTATCCAACTAGATTTGTGTTCGTCACTTGCAATGAACGCTAAGTTTTTTTATTTTGTTTACAGTTGTCCCGAACTCTTCATCAGAATTATTTAACTCTCTGGTGGAGTGTTCCCCATTTATACGTTGGGATTTGGTCTCAAAACATAATGAGGAATTAAATTTTCTATTTTTGAAACCCTTATCATAATTTCCTGACGCGTTGTTCGGTTTTTTATTTTTTTGATACCAACATTCACTGGTATCGTGACTTTTTGAATTACAATATGTACAAAATTTGTTAATGCGTTTTTTGAAATTGTATTTATTTTTGTTCACCCTGTACGCCGTGGAATTATCTTCCGAATTGGAGTTTGATTTTTTATTACAGGATCTTCGATTATACTCATCAATAATTTTATTTTGAATATACGTAGGGTTTAGATCTTGTTCATCCCTGCCTTCTAACGCAGTAATTAAAGGATCATAAGAGGGAGGCAGAGAACATAAAAGCAGTGCCGACAGGTGAGCGTCGTCGATATTTTCTCCAATTGCAGACAGTTTTTGTTTGAGTTCCAGTATTCTAGTAATGTGATTGTTCACATTTTCCCCCTTGGACATTTTGCAACTGTATAATTTTTTAAGTAAATATAGTTTGTTTGAAAGATTTGGGCGTTCATGAATACTTTTTAATTTATGCCAAATCTCTCTAGCATTGGTTAAATCTTTAATATGAGGAATTTGAGAGTCAGTAATTGATAGATTTATCAGGGCTTTTGCCTTATTATTCTTTTTTGACCAATCGGTAGTAACTTGTTCTGGTGGATCTTCAGTAATGACTTCAAATAAATCTTCTTTGGTCAAAAGCATTTCAGCTTTAAATGACCAAGTAGAATAATTTGAATCATCGAGTTTATCGATGGTTATATTTTCTTTTAATGCCATTTTGGCTGTTTATTTATTATAATGCTTAATTATAAAGTTATGGATATTCGTTTTATTCTAATTCTTGTTAGAAACTTTTTTCATCTCATAATCACTGATAAAAAGTGTTTGAAATTACCATTAATTAAATCTTATAGAGGTAATTAAATAAATAAATTCAAAATATATACTTGGAAGGTAAGACTTATAATAATAATAAATTCTTCACTTACATTCTATGCAGCAATCTTAGCGCAAGTCTTCTTAAAACAGACAAATATCCATAAGATTTCTGATCTGTAAATCCATCTATCTAAAATGTGTGATACCAGAATCTGTTGAATAATCCACTCTCAATACTAAAGAAATGTGTTTTGTATAAGTATTAGAAATGAAATCATTTCAGATTTAACTTAATCTTAGTATTTATTTTAATTTGGGATGCATCTTGTTCTGCATCCTTTAAGTACGAAATCAGAGAGAGAAGTAAAAGAGATTACAAACTGAAAATATAATTAGATATAATAAAATAATAAAAAGTTACTTAATGTTTATAGTTCGCGTAGACAGTCAATATGTATTTCTAATGCAAGTCCTTGAGGAACAGCGAGCAATCCTCATTAGTGTTAGTCATCAGATAATCAGAATCACGAGTGAAGAAGAAAATGTAATCCAGATTTTTACAGGCGTAATTGATAGCTCATAAACAAGTGAAGTATGATTTCAGTTTTTGGAATATGTCTTAATTAAATGAAGTGTTGATCGATGATAATATGTCAGATTTAAACTCATCAATTTCTTCATAAAAAAATTTCCATTCTTGCAAAATATCTGGGGGTATCGGCTCATCCCACGTTGATCGTAGTTTCCATAATTTTTGTAGAATTAGTTTTAAAATTAGGGTAGATGGCGAAATAATTCCGAGGGGATCATAAATTTGCGCAATTACGGAGAGCAACTGTCTCTTCGTATGAATTTGTTGATCAGCTAAGATTTTAACTTGAAGAGTATCTTCACTTAAATTCCAGAACATTCCTAATACTCTTTGATTTATTTTTTCTTTATCCTCAAAAAAATGAATGACTGAATTAGCTTCATCCTCTTCTGGAATTCCGGAGAGGACTTCTGGATGGCTACAAGCCCATTTCCTAAGTTTAAAGCCTCCAGCATGCATTAGAGCCTGTAGCTCCATTATTATATATTTTGCTAATTGAAGGGATTGTGCCCCTGACAATAAGTCGTCGATGTAAAAATTGTCTTTGGCAATTTCTGTTGCTAATGGAAAAATTTGTTTTTCATCCTCACATAATTGCTTAAGCGTGCGTAACGCTAAATAGGGTGCACAATAGGGTGGTTCGAAAAAAAACTTTTTTTAAAATTTCAGATCGCTGTTATGCACAAAAGTTGCCATTGGTATAGACATGAAAAAAGCACTAATTATTATTTTTTTATTAATTTGTCTTCCGGTCGCGCAATGCGATCAAAGTTAGCAAAAAATTGTGAAAAACCTTAATTTTCCATAATTTTTTTAAGCACGCCAGATACTTTTAATTGCGTTCCTATCCCATGAATTAACTACTAAAAGTATGTAAAATCAATATATATGCACTTATTATGCATTTGTTTCATATCTTCCGGTCGCGCAACATAGTACAAAATGAGTAAAATTAGCAGTTTTTGCAAAATTTCAAAGTTTGACTGTTTAGTACATTTTAATAATACGACTTTTAGAGATGTTATAGTTTAATTATATTACAATAATATATTTAAAATCCAAGCATATGAGATAAACGTGGCTATAAGATAGACGTGGCGTACGTGACGAATGCCAGCGATACGCGAGCAGCGCAGCCAGTCGCAGCCATTTTCGTTTCCCGCTATTTCCTTCAGTCTGTTCATGCCGCTAGCTCGAATCAGTACTAGATTGTGTTGTACTTAAGTCCTTATTTTTCTGTCTACTTTTGGCACTTTTGCGTTCAGTGCTTGTACTTGAATACGGCAGTTACTGGTACAATGGATGTGCCAAAGAAAGTTGGTATAAGTACAATAACTAGAAAAGGTTTTGAGTGCCCTATTTTTGGTCACCCACGAGACTTGTTACACAACAAGCTTCCTACTCATGAAGATGTCCTTCGCTGCTGCTTTCAATAGAGATGCAACAGCTTTCAACAACTGTGACAATAAAAAACAAGAGTGTATCTTTTCAACAGAAGCCTCAACAGTGGCAAAGAAAATTATCGGTTTATATGACAAAGCCTCGATCCCAACAGTTACGGAGTGCAGAGTCATCCAGCTAATTAGTTCTTACTACGAATCATACAGTAAACTCGGAAAGTCGTTTCATCGTGAGAAAGATAAACCAGCATTCAAACTTAAACTTGACAATTTCAAGAAGAAAGGATGCTCTCTTTTTGATATCGCGGCGTGTAAATTTGTAATTGTTGCTAATGACTGTTCATTTAAGAAATCTCCAGATACATGAGTATGTCCTCTAAGCGTGAACTGCATTTGTGAAAGAAGAAAAAAAAAATCCACCTTTGGAATTAAGGTTTATGTACTTGCACATTTACACGCCGCGACATCAAAAAGAGAGCATCCTTTCTCCTTGAAATTATCAAGTTTAAGTTTGAATGCTGGTTTATCTTTGTCACGATGAAACGACTTTTTGAGTTTACTGTATGATTCGTAGTAAGAACTAATTAGCTAGATGACTCTGTACTCCGTAACAGTTGAGATCGTGGCTTTGTTATATAAACCGATAATTTTTTTTGCTACTGCTGAGGCTACTCTTGAAAAAGGTACACTCTTGTTGTTTATTGTCACAGCTAGGTTGAATCTCTGTTGAAAGCAGCAGCGAAGGACATTTTCATGAGTAGGAAGCTTGTTGTACAACAAGTCTCGTGGGCGACCAAAAATATTACACTCAAAATCTTTTCTAGTTATTGTACCTATACCAACTTTCATTGGTACATCCATTGTATCAATAACTGTCGTAATCAAGTACAAACACTGAACGCAAAAGTAGAATACGGACTTAAGCACAACACAATCTAGTACTGACTAGAGTTAGCTGAAGCAGACTGAAGAAAATAGCGGGAAACGATAATAGCTGCGAATGCCTGCGCTGCGCGCGCATCGCTGGCATTCGTCAATTACGCCACGCCTATCTTATAGCCACGTTTATCTTATATGCTTGGATTTTAAAAATATTATTGTAATAGAATTAAACTAGAGCATCTCTAAAAGTCGTATGATTAAAATGTACTAAATAGTCAAACTTTAAAATTTTGCAAAAACTACTAATTTTACTCATTTTGTACTATGTTTCGCGACCGGAAGATATGAAACAAATGTATAAAAGGTGCATATATATTGATTTTACATACTTTTAGTAGTTAATTCATGGGACAGGAACGCAATTAAAACCATCTGGCGTGCTTAAAATAATTATGAAAAAATAAGGTTTTTCACATTTTTTTGCTAACTTTGATGGCATTGCGCGACCGGAAGACAAATTTATTAAAAAATAATAATTAGTGCTTTTTTCATGTCTATACCAATGGCAACTTTTGTGCACTATAGCGATCTGAAATTTAAAAAAAAGTTTTTTTCGAACCACCCTAGTGCACAAGCTGTTCCGTAGGTGACAGTATTCAATTCGTAAATGCTAATGGGTCATTGGGAGATTCTCTCCAAACAATTCTTTGGTATATTCTATGTTTCCTTTCAATTAAAATTTCACGATACATTTTTTCTATGTCTGCACTGAACGCTACCGGGTTAGCTCGAAATTTTACTAAATTGTCAAAAAATATTTGTCTGTAGTTTAGGACCAATATATAGAATGTCATTTAATGATTTGTTATTTGTTGTTTTAAACGAGGCGTCAAATACTACACGTAATTTTGTTGTTTCAGAGTTTTCATTTACCACCGCATGATGCGGTAAGTAATAATTTGGCGTTTCATTAATTTTGTTTGGATTTAATTTTGTCATATGACCCAAAGATATATATTCGTTTATGAAATTAGAATAAGCTGTCTTTAATTGTGGATTCCTTTTAAGTTTATTTTCAATGGAAAGAAATCTTGAAATAGCACCTGACTTACTGTCACCTAGTGCCTTATCTGGCTTAAAAGGTAGATGAACTACATATCTTCCCTGACTATTCCTTTTAGTTGTTGTCAAATAAATATTTTCTACAGGATCATTTTCTATATTTTTCGTTTCTACATTTTGAATTGATTCTGTATCAAAAATTTTTTTAAAGTGTTGTTTAAGTCATCATCAACAGTAGTATGACATGTTAAACTGATATTTGTACAGTGAAAACTATCTACGCGTCCTGAAAGGAGGTAACCCAGTTTTGTGGGAAATGCTGTAGGAGTTCTAGCTGGCCCTTGAATGGGACTGCCATTGCAGATTGATGCGACTATTTCTGCCCCAAGAAGAATATCGATCGGACCACTTACATAATACTGTGGATCAGCTAGTTGTAATCCCTGTATATGTGGCCAATCGTGTTACGCCAGTTGGAAATTACGGAGAGGTGAGGTAACCCTATCAACTATAAAAGCGCTGACTGAAAATGACTCCGACGAAAAATGCGGAGTGAATTTAAATTCTGTTTCGTTGAGAGCAGTCTCTGCTAAAACGCAATTAATCCCTATTATATTATGCGACGTGCTCCGTAAGGGCAAATTTAGTCGCTTAGCACATTCCTTAGTAATTAATGAGTTTTGACTAGCATTATCTATCAAAGCTTTACAATGCATAATTTTGCCTTTACTCGATTTAATTTTAATTAGTGCTGTTGATAAAACATTACTCGAATAAAACTGAGCACTATTTGAATCTGAAGTGTTTGGTGATACATAATTCGCCCTTTCAGAATTTGAATTTCTACCATAAACATGCAATAATGTATGATGTTTTTCTGCACAATTTTTACAATTAATGTTTATCCTACAATTCTCCAGCCTATGATTTTGGCATAAGCAATTTTGACATAACTTATTTAATTCAACAGATTTCCATCTTTCTTTAACCGGTTTTGAATTAAATGTCGGACATTTAAATAGCGCATGACGCTCATTACAAAGAATGCACGTATTTTCTTTTCTCACAATTCTACTCATATGTTGTTTGATTTCTTCAAATTAGTGAATTTTACGTCTTGTTTACATTTTATCTCTTCAACACCGCGCGCTTCGCGCTCAACGAATTTCCTAAAAAGATCAAGATCAGGCAATTTATCACTATCCAACATTAATTCCCATCTTTGTTTTAACGATTCATTCCCCATCATGAATTTCATTATAATTAAGTCGCTTAACGCATTAGAATCTAAACCCAAAGTTTTTAAATTTCTGACGGCTTCATTACAAGTATCTAATAATTCAAGTAAAGTTTTAGCATTGTTTGCTTTTCCAATTTTCATAGAAAATATTTTGTTAATTTGACTTAATGCTAATTGTCTTTTATTTTCATATCTTTCATTTAATATTTCCCAACATTGATCTAAATTTTCCTCTTTTAGAGCGAATCCTCGAGTTAATTTAGCGTTGTTTCCGCGCACTGAAGAATGTAAATATTGCAGTTTTTCAATTTTGGATAATTGATTATTCTGTAGAATTGTCGAATTAAAAATTTCTTTAAAGGAAATCCAATTTTCGGTCTCAGCAAAAAATCGCGGAAGGTCAAATTTCGGTAATTTAATAAGAGATGATTTACCATTTTTCTCATCTTTATTTTCCGCGTGAGTATCTGAATCGCACGCGTTTACTTCTATTTTGTCCTCTAACTCCACTAGTAAATCAAAAACAACTCTCTTATATCTCAAATATATATCCATGTAATCCTCATTCTCTTTAGCGGATAAATTTTTAAATATTTCCGCGATTTCATGATCATACGATTGAACTTTGGTTTTTAATAATTTAACTCTAGATTGTTCATCTTTACTACACCCCTTTACTCTATCTCTAAAACTATTGATTTCCTTACATAAATTTTAAAATAATAAAACTTGCTTAGATAATTTCGGCATTTTAGAATATATAAGTTTAAATACACATAACTATAGGCCTTCGAATTACAGAACAAACATTCAAGAACAAAAAAAAATCATTTTAAGAATAAGTGATTACGAATAAGAAAAAGAATAAGAATATCAAATACATATTAAATATATATAGATTTATTTATTTATTTATCATCATTGATAGCCTCATGGCTCGAATACGGACCATAACATGTTGATTAATTAGAATTAGAATAATGCATAAAGAATTCTGACTTGCATAAAAAACATTTTTTTCTAAAATGAAACTAAATTTAGCATGCATAATATTAAGTACAATCTAACTCACCTCTCTCCTGCATTTCCTGGTCGTTTGAAATAGAAGGTAGGCTACACATAAATAAAGATGCGAAGTCAAATCACTGATGTACTTGATTTTAATTATGTAATTTAATTGAGAATCTTGATGAACAAAACAACATTTCTCAATTATTTGAGCACAGGTTTAAAACATTGCAAATACGTATAAAGGCAATTTTTTTTTTTTTTTTATGAATGAATTATAAAGATAATACAGAATAAAACTTATTATTTGAATAATATATAACAATTAATGAATTATTTGGCTGTACGACTTCAGCCTGAATGTTAGAATGGCTAATCAAGAATAAAGTTACTTCGGTTTTTCGAATATGTTCAGAGAGAAAACCATAATAATAATAAAAAAAAACAGGAAAAAGAATGAGTTTTGAGTTATCTCTTTTGTCACGTGACTGTCTGTCTCTGATCGACTGTCGCCCTCGCCGTTCCGCCTTATTCAACAATTATAGCTATCAACTTTTCCGAAACTACTCCCCTTTTCTCCCTGGTGGAGGCAAAATGGCAAAATACAAAAACACGTTTGTAAACATAACTCGGATCCTAATTACTTCACAGTAAAGAAATGGGGAGAGTATACATGAGTACAAATAGTGCATTATCTGCATTTAAGAATTTTCGATTTTTAAGGGAAGAGAGGGGGGAAATATTGAAAATTCCTGATTTTTTGAGCAGACCTCTACCAAACATGGAACAAGTAGATTGAAAAAAGGCTATGCGACTTCCTTAGGATATTTCCAAAAACACATTTTTGTTTATTTTTTTAAGTTTGCGGTTTTTTTTTTTGGTGGGGGGGGGATTACGAGGGGGCAAACTGGAGACACACCTTTTAGCTCTAAATTTGTCTGAGAAATCTATGGGATCTGCGGTCACGAAATTTGGTGCGTAAATTGTTTATCTGTATTCTACCCTTATTGTAACGGGATTTTACGAAATCCCCTCCTTACCCCCTTGGTGTCGAGAGGGCTATAAACAAGTGTAAAAACACGTTTTCCCGTTTGAATTCGCCTTAAATTATCTTAGATTAGCGAACTTTGGTTTGTAGTTGTTGATTAGGTGTACGCATTACGTACTTTGTCGAGATTTCGCAAAACTTCGAACTTAGTCACCGGGGAAGGGGGAGTAAGAATCGGGTAAGTTGCTGCCGAAAGCAGTGGGAACACGGACTCCTCACGTTTCGAGCGAGAAAAATATCTACCGAGCACAGTGGAAACTTTAACTCGGGTTACTTCATAATGATATATTATTTTGACAAGTCATTTCAGTATTGTGTCCAGCGAAGCGGGCAAAGCCTGCTAGTACCAAATATGTAAGCTCTAATATGATTGGCTGATGAGATACGGAAATTTTTGGAATTTTCCACACTTTTCTACAGGAGTATATAAGGGACGTTTCTTCGCCAAGGTTGGTTCAGTTCAGTTCTCAGCCAGCTTCCGCTAATGCTTGCATTGCTTTGAGCCTCTTTGAAAGAGACTTGCTTTATGTGTTATTGCTATATACAGTTTTTATTGTGGATTTGCTATTGACGGCTGTTGTTTAAGCTGTGTTTACTGGTTGAATTGAATCTGATACTTGGTTTATAGACCTGCATTTTCTAGAACTTTCTGTGAATAAATTATTGAATTTTTGTAAGTTTCGTCTTTCATTCTCGGACAACTCACGAACCCCCAAGTACGCAACAATATTACGAAAATATACACCTGGCATGCGCGTTTTCGGATTGTGTTTTTGATCGCCAAATGCAAAAAACGCCAAGGACGACAGAGTCTTGAAATTTAAAATTAAAATTTTGTCAATTTTACTGTAAAATAATTCAATCTAATACATGCATACGATAACTAATACATATCTATACCGAAATATGGGGATTAAAATCGGGAAATAATTTTCCGATATTTTTAATAATTTTTTTCAAAAAATCCAATGGGTGATTAACATAGGAAATCTTTTTTTTTTTTTTTTTTTTTTTTTTTTTTTTTGCATCAACGGAAGGTTAGTGACGTCATCACTTCACTTGCGTAGTATAAGAATGGACGGGACAGTGGCAACCTTTTTAGTGGCAAAGATAACTCATAAGCACGGAGTAATATTAATAGGAGTTGAAGGTCCAATGGGAGAAAGCTACGAAACTGTGATCTAAATTTTTGGTAAATATTGAGGGCGCCACTTGTCATTCCTCCCTACCTCGGCGCGGATATACTGTTGTTTTCAATAGAATTTTGCTGGAGTACATTTAAATTTTTTTATTTTAAGCAATTTAATTTCTTTGTAAGTTCTTAAAACTACATAATTCAGATGTTTCAAATAAATGCTTCGTTCCTAGTTGTAAAACAGGCTATGACAGTGATAAGAAAAGAAAAAAAAAAGCTCTAGGAGAAAAATAAAGTCCGAGTTCGTGTTTTCTGCACCTAAAGTAAGTTTATTTTTTTTCTTTACAAAATTTCATCCATTCTCCTTCCTCCCAATTGTCTGTTTTAGCTAGCTTCGGTTCATAAGAATCGTCATTTTTTAAAAGCTTTCTTTCAAAGTAAAATTAGTATAAAATGGCTCTTAAAAAAAAATATGTTGGTTAGAATACTCTATTTAATGAAATTTGCTTTCAATCGAAATTTTTTCAGCTTGATATTATTTTTAAAAAAATACTTAAAACGAGACATTTCCCCATTGAATAACATTGCGGAAGCTGGAGAGAAGGAAGGATTGCACGCTGGCGCCCTCTGTAAACATCAGAAAACAACATCACAAAATTTCAACGTTACCTTCTTCTCCTGTCTTATTACTCCGTGCTCATAAGAAAGTCATGTGAATGTTGATCTGCATGAAGCCAAACTGGACAATATTGAAATTTTTCGCCATGCTCTAAACTCTACTTTTTCTTAAGAAGACGGTATTTTCCATTTTTCTTTGAAAGTTCTTTTTAAAATTTTTATTTCACTTAAATAGTTAGATTGTTTTGAGTTTAAAAATTATTTTATAGCAAGAAATATTAATTAGATGTACTTTAAAAACCCTAGAAGTTATGTAAAATAAGGATTTTATTTCACAGGTAAGAGTTTTTTAATATTTTATTTTTCCTTCTTTTTAAGTAATTATTTTTATAAAATGCTTATAACTGCTATACTTATTTCTCTAAATTGAATTAGTTTAACTATATTATATCTTATATTATTCCAAAAATGTCCATAATTATTTATGAGAGTTAAAACGAGTATACGCAAGCGAAGTGTGATGTCACTGACCGTCCGTGGATGCAAGAAAAATATTTCCTATATTAATCGTCCATTGGATTCTTTGTAAAAAAATTATTAAAAATCGAGGAAAATTATTTCCCGATTTTAATCCCCATATTTCGGTATAGATATGTATTAGTTATCGTGTGCATGCGTTAGATTAAGTTGTTTTACCTGTAAAATTGATAAAATTTGAACTTTAAATTTCAAAACTCTAGAAAAGAAAATGGCAAAACTTCCATATTCGATTGAAAACATAAGCTTTTCATTCCAAAGGATGATATTTACACAATAAGTATCCGACTAATATACTAATTAAAAGGAAAATGATAAATATTCTGTCATAATTTGAAGTCAAATTTGTTTTCAAATGTTTAAATAAAGTGTCTGATATAAGATACTCATATGTTGCAGCGGAATAGATTTAATATATCTGCCATCCTTGGCGGAAAAAAAAAATATCGTCAAATTATCTGGCGAACATAATTTAATTCCTTTCAAAAATCATGGTTATTTTAACAACTTATATTAAGAGAGAGATGAATTACATGAAACAATATTTCATACAATACATATTACGAAAATAAACACCTGACATGTATATTTTCGTATTATGTTTTTAATCGCCAAATACAAAAAACGCCAAAGATGACACAGTTTTGAAATTTAAAATTTTGTCAATTTGGCAGCAAAATAACTTAATCTAACACATGGATACGATAGCATATCTATACCCAAATACGGGTATTAAAATCGGGATATAATTTTCCTCGACTTTTAATATTTTTTTACAAAAAATCCAATGGACGATTAACATAGGGAATCTTTTTCTTGCATCCACGGACGGTCAGTGACGTTACACTTCGCTTGCCTATTTGAAAACAGGATCTTCAATTGTCTTTAAAAAAAAGTATTTTGGTAAAATGAAGTGAATCGTTCTTTACTTTCTCTTACCCATAAGGTCGAGAAAGCATTGTTTTATGGTCAAATATTTGAACGTGAGTTTTTGTTATATTTACATGTTCTGAGGTGCCCTGAATAAGAAAATCATATTTTTAGCGAATGGTCTCTCTGTGTGTCTGTCTGTCTGTGTGTTTGTTATCAGCCTATCTCAAGAACAAGTAGTAGCAGAGATTCCAAACTCGGTAAACGTGTATAATATAGGGATGCTACAGTAAGCTTTTCGTTAAGATGAAGCAAATGGTTCGTGTACAGGGTCATTCAAAAGTATTCAATTACATTACGTCTATCGAGGAAATTGCAGGTAAGTAGAATTTAACATCTATAGACTGCACTAAACCAAATGAAACGAATATATATTTTTTGTAATAGAGATAGTCAACTGGGAAAAAAAATTGTGTATGTAGGAGCCTCGCCGCCCCCCCCCCCCCCTCGAGGGGAGTAAATTTTCATGATGGGCTTTTTTCAAAAGAGCTCGCCAATACCTTAAAACGAATGGTTGAATCATCGATCTGCGATAATTTAAAATAAAGTTATCGATTTTTTTCATTTTTAACAAAAAATTAAAAATAATAATAATAATAATATATGTTTTTTTTACTTTAATATTAAGAATAAATTCAACCTTTTTTTTTTTGGATATTTAGTGTTATACTACTTCTCTAATATGGAAATCGTCTGTATTATCATACAAGATAACTTTCTTAAATAATAATTTTAATAAATTATTTTTTAAAAACAGAATTATTTTTTAATAACCGAATTAAATTCTGTATAAATGTAGGTGAGTAGTGTAAAAAGAAGAGTTCTGCAACAGGGTGGTGGGACGGTGGGACGCGCGGAGCCACGGAACTACCACTCCGCGTCTCCAACCTAGACCCACCGTCCCACCACCGTGTCGCAGAACGTCTCCTTTTTTTCACTACTTAGCCATCATCTTGGACGAGGGGGTGCTGCCACCGGAAGACTAGAAACTTTGGATATCGGAGTGAATGAGTCATCACCTTTTACGAGGGTTTCCGCGATGAGTGCTGCCATCTATCGGGAGAATGGGAATTTTGAGGAATTAGATTAATTTTCCTAAATTTCGGGACTTAGTATTTTTTTCACAATTTCGGAGACTCAGCATTATTCGCAATGGTCAGGGAAATTGATTGACTGAAACAAAGGTAGATGAGTATTATATAGTTAAAAACATTTAATGAATGGTATAGACTTTAATATTTAGGTGCTGCCATCCGAAGAATAGAAACTTTTGAAGAGTTGTCATTCGGGGATTATAAATTGATTACAGAATTAAATAGAAATTTTCTTATGTGTTTCAGGGAATTTGACAAAATGAAACAAAGGTTGATGTACCTACCGTACCTAACTCCGTATAAAACTACTTTCACAAACGAATATTTATTGCTTAAATAAAACCTACAAAAGTTTTCATTTAACTTGTGTATGTTCAGAAATTACCTGAGTAAAACTAAATTTTGCAATATATATATAAAACTTCTTATTTAAATCAACTAAGTTAGTATAAATTATATTACTGTGTTAAACTCGAATAAATGTTAAATAATATTTGGGTAGTATCAATATAATGTTTAAATTAAATAACATACTCATGTACTTATAACTTTTTGCTTATAAAATTTATGTAAAGTTTTAAAATTTTCGTGTTAGGATAAATTTAATAGTAACAGCATAAAGTTTAGTTAATTATAATGTATATAAAATTTAATTGTTGATTTTAAACATTGTATGAATTTTTTAAATTAATATTATTATATGATAGTCTTTTTTTTTTATATAACTTTACTGTATATCTTTGTATGCATTTTTTAAATTAATATTATTATATGATAGTCATTTTTTTAATTTATAACTTTACTGAATATCTTTGTATGCATTTTTTAATTAATATTATTATATAATAGTAATTTTTTTTTCAATTTATAACTTTACTGTATATAAAAATAGTCGTTTAAAACTCGTTGTATGATATGCTTTGTGAAAAAATTATTGCATTTTCCTAATTATTCACTGTATTTTAACTTAATCTTCATATGAGATAGTGTTGATTACTATTAGGCACGATTCCTCAGCGTATATTACACATGATTCATCAAGGGTATGGGTTTTCCGTTGCAGGTGATGACTATGACTCATGGAATATTCCGTATTATCTGTTTTTAAGGAAACTGTTTATTTTCATTTAAAATGATGCATTGAATTTTTATGCAATTTATTTCAAAATGTTTAATACAAAATAACTTTTAGTAACAGATAGTTTTTAAATATAACTAATCCTTTTTATTATTATAGTTCATATCAATTTTTTTTATATAAAAAATAATTTGTTTGTTTTTTATGTAATTATAAAACTTTAAAATAATTTTATAATCAACTTAATGTTTTTATATTATTTAAAATCTATAAGTATTTACCTGTTTCATTCAATACAAGCAAGACAGTATGAATTATATTACTGTGTTAAACTCGAATAAATGTTAAACTTATTTAGTGAGAATACAAAGTTTAATTTTATTATATTTAGTTTAATTTATATAAAATTTATTAACTGATTTAAAACTTCTGTTAAATTTAACTAATAGTAAAAGCTTATAAAATTTAGTATGCATTGATGAAGTAAGAATTTATTTTTAATTAATATTACGCATGGGTTATATTTTTAACGAATGTAAGTTAGAATATAAAAAATGTGAAACTTATTTAGTGAGAAGATAAATTTTAATTTGTATAATTTTTATATAACTTTACTGTATATAAAATTTATTAACTGATTTAAAACTTCTGCTAAATTTTTAACGATTGTAAGATAGAGTTTAAATAAATGTTAAACTTATTTAGTGAGAATATAAAGTTTAATTTATATAATTTTATTATATTTAGTTTAATTTATAATGTATATAACAGCATTTACTGGTTTTGACACTTTTGTTTATCGTATTTGTTTAGTTACAGCATAAATAACAGTATGTGTTTTATATAATTTTTATTATATTTAGTTTCATTTATATGACAGTAATTTTTAAAGTGTATGTGTGTTCAATTTTTAACGAATGCAATAATAGTATTTCTAAGTTAGAGCTTAAATAACAGTATTTGTTTTATATAATTTTTATTATATTTAGTTTATATAACATAACTGTATATAAAATTTATTAACTGATTAAAAACTTCTGTTAAATTTTTAACGAATGTAAGATTAAGTTTAAAGAAATGTTAAACTTATTTAGTGAGAATATAAAGTTTAATTTACATAATTTTTATTATATTTAGTTTCATTTATATGATAGTAATTTTTTAAAGTGCATGTGTTTTCAATTTTTAACGAATGTAATAATATTATTTCTAAGATAGTCTAAATAAATTTAAAAAGTGAAACTTATTTAGTGTTAAAATAAAGTTAGAATTTTTAATGAATGTTAAATTATTCATTATTTGTTTTGCTTTTAAATCTATGTCTTAATCCACAAAATACGAAAATTTCTATTTAATTCTGTAAAAATTTCCTAATGTAAATTTACAATGACATCACCAAAAGTCTAAACTCTTATTTAAATTCCTTATTTATTATCTTAACACAATATATTTTTAATCTCTAAAAATGCTAAGTTTCTAAAATACTCATAAATTGTTACTGATGTTAATTAACTTCAGTCATTCATTATTTCATTCAGTCAAAAATGTTAAGTCCCACCGGAAATTATTTATACTCTTCCAAAGGCATCATCTAAATTTTAATGTCTATATCCTATTTTTAATTATATAGTACTCATCAACCTTTGTTTCATTTTGTCAAATTCCCTGAAATACATAGGAAAATTTCTATTTAATTCTGTAATCAATTTATAATCCCCGAAAGACAACTCTTCAAAAGTTTCTATTCTTCCGATGGCAACACCTAAATATTAAAGTCTATACCATTCATTAAATGTTTTTAACTGTATAATACTCATCTACCTTTGTTTCAGTCAATCAATTTCCCTGACCATTGCGAAAAATGCTGAGTCTCCGAAATTGTGAAAAAAATACTAAGTCCCGAAATTTAGGAAAATTAATCTAATTCCTCAAAATTCCCATTCTCCCCGATAGATGGCAGCACTCATCGCAGAAACCCTCGTAAAAGGTGTTGACTCATTCACTCCGATATCCAAAGTTTCTAGTCTTCCGGTGGCAGCACCCCCTCGTCCAAGATGATGGCTAAGTAGTGAAAAAAGGAGACGTTCTGCGACACGGTGGTGGGACGGTGGGTCTAGGATGGAGGCGCGGAGGGGCAGCTCCGTGGCTCCACGCGTCCCACCATCCCACCACCCTGTTGCAGAACTCTCCTTTTTACACTACTTCGGTGCATTAATGAAACGGGAGGTTTAGGTGGGCCAGAAGTAATTACCATATAAAACTCTTCCGAAGCCTAATTTGAATTGTTTAACATAGGTTTACATAACAGTAATCGTTATCTTACTTGCTAATCTCCAACCTGTACTTATAGTATTAAATTTCAGGGTAAGAGAAAGTCGTGTGAATGACACACCAGATTATTCTTATTATGAGGACTTTAAATAGAGCACTTAACGGAACACTGGGATGTGTTGTTGCTGTTGTGTTGTCGGGCCTATATTTTTTGTCAACCAGAAGTTTTTTTATTGTCATTCATATTTATTGATCGGGTAGAATTTTTTTAATTTCAGAACGAAAATTATAAAATATCAAAACACATTTGATTTATAAACAAAAATTGAAAATACATTTAAATGATCACGTGGTAATCTTCATGATCTAAACATTGTTTTCAAGATTTATCGTTCACATTCCGTCATTTTTGACGGGGTTATATACTAGTATACAGGGTACATAGGAAAGTCCCTTTAACCTGAAAATACTTGCGAACGGAGATTGCTACAGCCACGCAAGTCAGGTAACGGTGTAGAAAAGCGACTATGCCCGACCTAATGCAAACGACAGCAGCGCCCCCTAGTGGCGAAATTTGGAAGTTAGCCATTGCAAATCGAAAACGATAAGAGATAGAGCAAAATTTCCAATTAGAAAGTTTTAGAGCATTAATTATTTAGTACGAAACGATATTTGGTTTACACGGATAAGATAAATTGGGGCCTGTATACCCAAAAAATATCCAAAATCGATACACTCCATTTTGTGTAAATATTTGAAAGGAATAGCCAGAGGAAAGAAGAAATATGCAGAATTTAATGAATAAATACTATGTACTTACATCAATACATTTTGATAACATCACACACAAAAACAAAATAGGTAAACTAAACTCTAAGTCTCATAGTGATAAAAAGTTAATGTTGAGAGAGTTCTAAAAGTTCGCCATTGCTCACAATACACGTTTGTATTCGTGTGAGTAATTCTGCATGCACATTTCTCAGCATGGAAGGTGTTACACTATTGAAAGCATCTGTAATACGATGACGTAGATCCAGCAGACTTGTATGTGGAGTTGCATAAACCTGATCTTTTATGTAACCCCACAGGAAGAAATCCATCGGAGTCAGGTCCGGCGATCGCGGAGGCCATTCAATACTACTACCATACCCAATAATTTGTTGTCTAATGCTATCTTTTAGAAAGCTTTGCACTCCAGCTGGCTGGTGTGCAGGAGCACCGTCATGTTGGAACCACATGTCCCGTAATGCGGACAGGGGAATATCATTCAAAAAGTCGGGTATGATATCCTGTAGTAGTTGGAGGTACCTCTGTCCGTTTAATTTGCCTTCGTAGAACGCAGGTCCCAGTAAGCGATCCTTCCAGATACCGCCCCACACATTAATGGACCAGCGCACTTGATGTTTTGTGGATAGTCCCCACGAGGAATTTTCCAGCGCCCGGTAGTGGGCATTCTGTCGGTTTAGTACTCCGGTACGCTGAAACAGTGCCTCGTCCGACCAAACAATGTCGGACAAAAAATCTGATTTATCTTCAACATTATTTAATGCCCAGTTGCACCAATCAAATCGACACTCATTATCCCGTGGCAACAGTTCTTGCTGCAGAGTAACATGATAGGGATGTGCATGTTGACTATGCAGTATTTTCCATACTCGGGTCCGTGTTAAGCCCCAAGCCATGCTGAATTCTCTTGTACTGATGTGTGGATGGGCTAGTGCATATGCCAAAATACTCTCTGGCGGTACACAGATACCTACACTCACTGGTCTGCCAGAACGCGGACGACTTTTAGTGCTTCCTGTCTCCATGAACCGTCGCACTACATTTGCGATGGTAACTGCACTTGGATGTGGCCCACCTGGAAAACGAACGGCATACTCCCGTGCAGTATGCGTTGCGTTTCGTTGACATTCGCCATAAATAAGCACCATCTCGCAATATTGAAAGTTAGTGAAGCTTGACATTCTCACACAGCTCCAAAATTCTAAATCCAAACGTTTATTTTTAAGAAATGTATCTTTTGTAGGATCTCATTCATTTAGGATCATTCAAAATTCCATTTGTTTTGTCACTTTCAGAAAAGAACACATATTTTCTACCCGTCGCTAGGCAACGATTGAAATTGCCACAACACAGAAAATAAAATTTTTAAAATGAAAGCGCTCGCACATTAGGAGTAAAATTATCGTCTGCCATCAATAATTTTATGCTATAAGATTATGTTTTTTGTATCAAGCGAGCGCCAACACCTTTTAAACTAAAATTTTAAATGCATTGGAAATTAAAGTTTTCAGACATTACAGTACAATACAAAGTCACAAACTGCATTTTCACACTGCTACATTTCCGAAATGTGAATATGTAGAATAGAACAGTCCCGCATATATTACGGACATTTTTGGGTATACAGGCGCCAATTTATCTTATCCGTGTGAACCAAATATCGTTTTGTACTAATTAATTGATGCTCTAAAACTTTTAATTGGAAATTTTGCTCTATCTCTTTTCGTTTCCGATTTGCAATGGCTAACTTCCAAATTTTGCCACTACGGGCACTGCTGTCGTTTGCATTAGGTCGGGCATAGTCACTTTACTATACCGTTACCTCATTTGCGTGGCTGTAGCACTCTCCGTTCGCAAGTATTTTCAGGTTAAAGGGACTTTCCTATGCACCCTGTATATATATTTATCTTAATTACGTGTAGAGAAAAAAAATTAATGAAATGTTCCCGCAGCACGAACTTTGGCGCCTAATGGGTCAACAGATTAATCCTTTTTAGAAAATGTCTGGATGTGTGTGACAAAAATTTTGTTGCAGCTCTCGATCAAGAATCAACGAACAAAATTTCATAAAACTTTATACCTAAATGCAACTTGAAATAAATTGATATCTATGAGCTTTATGTGCATATTGCTCAACAATTAATGCCGCTGTCTTTCAGTCTTTATAGTTATCTTTAGTGTGATAGTATGAAACAAAATTTAGTACGGGTGCACAAAATGAGACAAATTAAAAAAAATATATACATATATATATAAATGAAAAAAAAAAGTATTTAGAATAGTAATAGCCTCACTCCAGCACCCCTTACCAATGACCGAGCAGTTCTACTCTCAAAGCTGATAGACGGGAAGTGCCGGGGGTCGAGCCTAGATCACGTTCTAGACATATCTGTTCGAAGTTCGGTTTTGGAGTTTCGATGGTTTTCTTCGAAACTTGTGTACATATGTGCAAAAATTCCTTAGAAAGACCACTGCGGAAGGCATACCACCTAGGTCTAGGACACTTGTGTAGACAAACGGCGTTAATTTACACCAATATCAGCCCCTCTCTTTTCTTGAAGGAGTAAATTTTTATTGTGAATATTTTTAAAAATAACTCGTGCATATATCTTAAAAAAAAAAAAAAAAAAAAAAAAAAAAAAATTGGTTGAACCATGCATCAGTGTAGATTTAAAACTAAGTTAACTTTTATTATTTTTTTTAAAGCGAAAAAATTAAACGTATGATTTTTTCACCATTTTTTTCTTTCTTGTAGATGTCGACTGATGGGTTCAATCCTAGGTCGTGTTCGTCAGTTTCGCTTTTCGGAGTTTTTCGTGGTTTTCTCGGAAACTCGAATAAATACGGGATAGGAACACTTAAAAAGCCCCCGTGTAGGGCACACTAGAGGTCTGCACGGGCCGGGCTTTCGGCCCGACCCTCGGGCCGAATTTTTCAATTTTCTCTCGGGCCGGGCCGGGCTCAATATTTTTTGTCTGTACTAATAAAGACCAAAAAGGTCAATCTATCAAAAAATCTTATTTAAGCAGAAAAGCAACAGTGAAAACTGTATTTAAATTTTAAATTTAAGGGTTTCAGTAAAATTGACTTGACCAGTGTAAAATGTTATGAGTCACTGAATACAAAAATTTAACATTTAACAAACAGATTTTATTTAGAAAGGTATATATATATAAACATTGTAAAATATGACAAGATTCAAATTACCTTTTAGGGGCAGGATAAACAAAATAGTAGGTGATACTTGTAACATAATCTAGTAGATATACACTTGCAATACAATATGGTACTTGAAACAATATTATCGTTGATACTATTAAATATATTAACACAGCTACGATGTGTCGCGGTCGCCACGTTGACCAACGAGGAATAAGGAAGATGCAAACTTATCATCCCCGGGGCCGCATTGACCAGCGAGAACAGAAACGATGGAAAAAATATATCACCAAATATTGAAGTCTCACAGAAGCACTATTTACCATTATATTAAATTTCTGATGATTTAACTTTGAAATATTTCAATTCATTTATCAAACTTAACAAGACAGCGCTAAAGCTGAAAAAGATAGCCAACATTATTAAACCTAAAACTTGAACAAAACAATTCATTTATCGATTATCTAATTTAACTTATGATTTCAAACATCTAAGATCATGAAAAAGAATTACGAGATTAAACTCATTTTTATAAACTTAACAATTGTAAAAGTAACAAACAACAATGACAGCTATCAAAGCTTAAATGAAAGAGCCATATTAGAACTTATCCAGCTGTCAGATGCTAAAAGCACACATGCTCAAATGCTAGCTTATCCACGGCCCTACTAGATCAGTCCTCGGCGCCAACGCGCCAATGTCGTAAGCGGCCATAACAAAACTGCAAAGATCAATGCATGCCGCGGAATAAGTAGATGGCGCTCGCTGTCAACCCTGAAAATCAGTTTATGTTATCGATTCCAATTGTAAACAAACGTGAAAATAAGCATTCTTGTAAAATGGTGTACTATTGTGTACCTTGCTATTCATCAAGAAGGGGTAAGGATCTGTCTCCTCTTAATATTATTTTACCTTTAAAAAAATTCTTAAATGATTGTTTCCCTTTTTTTTTTTTTTTCTTTCTAGTCCTTATTTCATTTCTTTCATGCAAAATAAAAATTTGAAGAACAGTATATTTTTTTATTTAGGAGAAAAAGACTAATATCATTCATTTTTTTTCAATGAATTGGTTTAAAATTATTGCCACAATTATTTTTATGATTCATATATTTTTGCGTATCGGAAGACTGCATTTTAAATTTAATTAAATCCATTTAAATGTTTTGCAAACGGAAAAAACTTATGCAGCTTCATATACAAAACTATGTTAGTTCTGCCATGGCGGCGCTGTGCGCCGACCCTAACTAGCGACCCTTTACTGAGAGATACGACAAGGTGTTCATACTTTTTGATTGGTGGAAAGCTCCCTTTGACCGCCCGAGGCGATTTCGCGCATCGCTACCATAGACATAAGGCAGGGAAAAATTGTGACTTTCAAAAATGCTTATAATTCATATTAATTAAATGTAATTAAAAATTTTTGAAGCAAATTTTCATGTTCCTAAATGTTTTTCCTATTAATAGAAATAAAAATTTTCATTGATTTTCGTCAATTCTTTTCTAAATAAGTACTTTTCTTAAAACAGTTTCGTATTTGGCGATAACTTCAATAATTACACAGCCAACCTCTTTCGGAAAAAATCGCACTTTTAAAGTGCGGCGTTCGGTTTTTTCCTCCTTCTTTTTAGAACAATTTTGAAAATAAATTATGCAAGTTAACATTAACTAATATACACTTATTTTATTATTATTTTATTTATTTATCTATTTATTTTTGTTTTACCTGATCTTATTAAAAATTATTTTGATTAATATAACAAACATTTAGATATAAATACAATTAATAGAGTAAAGCATATTTTTGGAAATTTTAGTGTTAAAAATACATAACTAATAAATAAAAAGGCCTTTTAATTATTTAGTTTTTTTTTTTTTTTTTTTTTTTTTTTTCTTCAGGAGTATATAAATAAAGGCTAGTACATTCATTTAATGCATAAAGCTTAAACTCAATAGGTGCCTTATATTTTTCTTATATTTATTCAAAAATACGGAATATGAGGGGGAAAAGAATAAGGTTAAAAGTATTAAAATGCTTATTGTTCTCTTATTTATTAATTTAAAAACATAAAATTTTTTTATTTGTTTATCTATTTTATTTTATTTATTTATTTTTTATGGAGAAATCAAGGCATTAATAGAAGTAAATACCTCTATGGTGGCCAAGCGGAACTGCGGTCAAAGTTGGTAGATGGGAAGTGCCGGGTTCGATCAAAATACGCGTTCATCGATCTAGCCGTTCGGAGTTTTCCGTAGTTCTCTCTGAAACTCGCGTAAATACGAACTAGATTCACTTAGAACCCCCCCCCCCCTTCCCCACGGAGGGCATTTCTCCTGTAGGCCTAGGCCCCTAGAGTAGTCAATCAGTCTTAAGCCATACAATCAATCAACCATTCTTTATGAGATCAACATATGTTAGAATTTTATGTTGTAAAATTATAAGTGCTAATTTCTTTATTTTCTTTATTTGTTTATTAATTAATTAATTAATTTATTTATTTTTTAGTGTCATATTTCTTTTTATCACATACGTTATTTCTCTCTCTCTCTCTCTCTCTCTCTCTTATTTTTTTTTTTTTTTTTTTTTTTTTTTTTTTTATCATACTTTATTCAAAGGTACAAAATACGAAAAAAAAAAAAAAAATATATATATATATATATATATATATATACAATATTTGTATTACATTTGAAGAAAAATAAACTTTTGACATGAACAATAAGGATGTATAAAACTTTTAAAGTTAATAAATATTTTTACGAATATTAATATTATCAATGATTATGCATTTAACTATAAAATATTGGTATGTTTTTAAGCATTAAACTAATTCAATTTTCCTAAACTGAATTATTTTAAGAAAAACATGTTGGTGTTAATGTGCCATTTGCCTACAAAAGAAAGGCCGAGGTATGGGTTGAAGAACTTAAGTAAGGGGTGGTCTTTTTAAGGTGTTCTAGCCCATATTTACGCTTGTTTCGGAGAAAACTGCAGATAATTTCGAAAAGTTAGCCCGATGAGCGCTACCTGGTATCGAACCTGATATCTCCCGTCTACCAGATTTGAGAGCAAAGTTAATTTTACAGTCTCAAAAACATTTGACCCCCTGAAAAACCTTTTATAAACCAACTAAAACAATTTTTAAACATTTAATGTGCTGAGAATGTATATATTTGTAAGTTATTGCAATAAATAAAATTAATCATAAAGCTAAATGATTAATTTATGATTATTTGTCATCTCTCAAATGAATATATCAAATCAAGTTAACTGTTAAATCATCAAATTTTTACAAATTAATCTTAATATCGATGAACTTTCTTACCAGTAACTAGAAGCACAAATTTGATAAAATAAATTATTTTTTAAATAAATAAAAATAATTTTATTATTATTATTATTTTTATTATCAGTTTGTATAAATATATATTTTTAGACTACAGTTGCATAGTATATTATTAAAAACTAAAGAGTATTAAAATTCAGAATTTTTGATATGCAGTATGATAAGATGGTGTAAATTATTTCTATGAATATAGAAATGTAATCTAAATTTAAATAATAATTATAATAATAATAAAACGAATGTAACGTAAAGCATAATGTATCTTAGTTAGATTGCAAAGAAATTTTTTTTTGCTTTACTTTAGAGAATATCTTTAAAAACTTACACCGATAAATCACCAAAATGCGCGATCAGCGCCAAGCATTGTAAAAGGTTACTGTAGCAAGAGGGAATCTGGACAAGCGTTTGTCCACTGAGCATGCGTACTAAGTACCTGTCGTATCTCTGAGATTATCCAGGGTTTCTAACCCTAACTTCCAATGCATTTGATTCCGGAAAAATCGTCGATTGTTATGGCCGCTTTCACGACGTTGGCGCGTTGGCGCCAAGGAGTGATCTAGTAGGGCCGTGGCTTATCAACAGCTTGAAGCTGCTTAATTGCCTGAAACTGCATAGCTGCTTGAGACTGCATAGCTGATTGAAAACTGCATCGTTATACAATTCGCCGCGTTCTTTTATACTATCCAAGGTTATTAAATCTCCATATAAACAAAACATCGCTAGCGCCACTCAACGGTCAAAGCCAAAATATAATTTCTAATAATTATTTCTACAGCAGTGGCAACAGCCAAAATAGAAAAATTATGCAGATTAAAAGTGGCAACGGCAGAAATGTAAACAAATATCGATATTTAATACGTGATGTATGTTTTTTGTCGAGGTAGGTAGGTGGTTGTTCCAGCAGCTATCTCCCTCTCAACTTGTCCTGCTCTTCTGTTTTGGTAGGCGTATGCTCTCGCATGCGTTCGGGTAGTTTTCATTCTATTTTCCTTGCTTCTTTCTGCTGGGTTTTTTCACCGAACTAAGTTTCTCGGTAAGTTTTAGTTGCTTTTTTCCCCTAGTAGGGCTTATTTTTTTCTCCCAGTTCTGATATTTTATAGTTTGTTTATTTCTGTCATACGTACAGTGTACCCTGTTTTTGTCTATGGCAGGAGGGCGGTCACAGGTTGGGTCGCCTAGCTCGCCGCACTTTTTTACTAATGAAAATAAGTTATCTGAGTCGTTAAACATTGCTGTCAACTATGGCGTTGACATTATTTCCTTGATAATCTCGGCCAAAAACGGCGCTTTACCGCAAACGCACCCAAAGGCTCTAAAAGAAGAACTGGCAAAAACTGTCACCAATTACAATGAGATTGATAGCTTACGTCTCACGCGGCATAATAAACTTTTCATTACCACAAAATACGTTCAGGTAGCCCAACAAATATTAAGCATAGAATCATTGCTTGGTATACCAGTTGACACGTTCATTCAGAGGAAAACAATCTCTACCAGATTTCTCCTTCATAATATCGATACTTCTGTATCCTGTGCTGACATAGCGGAAGAGTTGAGTTACCAAGGCCTACATATATTGGAGGCGAGAAGATTTATTCGTAAAGCTCAGGGCACGGATCAACCTACTTTGACTGTACTCGTAACAATCTTAGGCACGACCTTACCAACAAATGTAAAACTTTGGTATCAAATATACCGGATTTCATTGTTTTATGATAAACCACGCCCATGTAGTAACTGCCACAGATTTAATCATGCTCTTCGATCGTGCCGAAACAATAAGATATGTATCCAGTGCGCTGAATCGCACACAGAACCTTGCTCTTGTCCCACACCTAAATGCATTAACTGCAGTGGCAATCACGCTGCAAATGACAAAAACTGTCCAATCTACCAACGTGAGTTACGTATCCAAAAGTACCGTGCCACCCACCATCTCACGATTGCCAACGCGAGACGACGATTTGCAGAAAACGAAACCACCTCAACGAAATCATATGCCAATGCCGCTATCTTTTCCTCCCCATCTGTTGTTACCAAAACTGAGCTGGAAGAGGCCATGCAGAGCCTCTCTACCCACTTTACCTCCCTCATGCAAGCTATGGTTACCGAACTACAAAAATCTCTTCAAAGCTTTGTTGAGACGGCCATACAGCCGCTTATGAGTATCATCCAAGACTTACAAGTTAAACGTTCCCCAAAACTTCCTACTGGCCTTTCAGATGCTGTCGCACAACGACTCAAAAAAGCTCGTACAGACCCTGTCATCACCAACTCGGATTCTCTCAACATGGATACCTCATCACCAGTTGCTCTGGAGCCTCCTGGCCCTCGCCCTCCTCCTGAACCACCGCATGCTGTCTAGCTCCTGTGCCGTCGCTCTCCTGTTTTCTGATCTCTGGCTGTTTTTGGGGGTAAGTCCTGATTGTTTTCTGCTGTTATTTGTTTTTTTTGTCATGTCTTTTGAGTTATTTTTGCTCCAGTGGAATTGCAGAAGTTTCCGTGCCAACGGTCATTGGCTACTAAACTCCCCCTCCCTTCACGCCCGTATTTTGTGTCTGCAAGAGACGTTTCTTTCCCCCTCTGATATTGTCTCCCTCCCTGGTATGATCTGCTATAGAGCTGATAGGTTGTCTGCTCGGGGCGGTGGTCTGTTGACTGCTGTTCATTCTTCTCTTCCGTCCACAAGGTTTTCTCTCCCTACTTGCCCTCTCCAGGACTTTGAAGCCCTTGGCATTAAGGTCTTTTTTGATCATTCTTGGTCTATAATTATTAACATTTACTCCCCCTCCGCCGGTGCCCTCCCTGAGGGGTGGCTTTCTGAGATTGTTTCCGCCAGTGACTCCCCCCTCCTTATTCTTGGAGATTTCAACATCAATGCCTGTGTCCGGTCTCCCCCCATCCCTGTTAGAACTCGTCAATTACTAAACTGGGTCGCCTCACAAGACTTATGTATTCTCAATGTAACATCTCCTACTCGCTCTAGCCCTTGCAGCTCCCCCTCCCTTCTGGATCTGACTATGGTGTCCCCTCCACTTTATGACAAATTTATGCTTTATGTCCATCCTGATCCTTATGACTCTGACCATCATCCAATCCTTTTATTCAGGAATTATAATTCTCCTCCCTCTGCTAGTACTAAAAAGTGCTACAATTGGTCGAAAGCTAGTGCTGCACTTAACCGTCGGGAGAACCTACCGAATCTCTACTACGAAGACTTTGAGAGTTCTTGTATGCAAGCTCTTTCGGACACTTGTTCTACCTTCCCTAAGGCGCATAACTCAACTCGTCCCTGGTGGGACAGCACTTGCCGCCATCTGCTTGCTCGGAAGCGAAAACACCTTCGCCTTGCTCGCTCCCTTTGCTCCAGAGATGAATGGCTCCGATATAAGCATTACGCTGCTAAGCTCCGGCGTTACATCAAGTATTCTTCACGATGCTTCTGGGACAATCTTTGTCGGGAGAACAGCTCCAACGGTAAAATCTTCAAAATTCTAAAACGGATGGCCAATCGCGAACTCCCCGTGGATGACAATATCATCCTCAATTCATTCCCCCTCACTTCTGCCTCTCTCCAAGCCCAGGCTTTTCTTCAACACTTCACGAAAGATAGCATTGAACCTCCCATTCCGTACGATCTTAGTGATGGTGGTCCTATTCTCGATGAGCCCTTCAGCATGGAAGAACTAAGCCATGCTCTCAAGCACTCTCGCCCAACAACTCCTGGAGCAGACGGAATCTCTCTTAACCTGTTAAGTAAGCTCTCCCATCAGCACCTGGATTCCCTGAGGAGTGCATTTAATAACTCATTTAACACGGGTGTCCTTCCTCCCTCTTGGAAATTGGCTACCATTCTCCCCATCCGAAAACCCGGTAAACCCTCTTCCGATATTGCGTCTTATCGCCCCATTGCTCTCACTTCGGTGGGGTGCAAAGTTCTGGAACGGATGATACTTCGCAGGCTTTTAGCTTGGGCTGGCCAACGGAACCTCTTTCATAGAGATCACTACTGTTTTATCCCTTCCCGGGACTGCACTGATGCCCTCAGCACCTTTTTCCTGGACGTCTCTACTGCCCGTGCTAATCGCCACTTCGTTGCAGCTGTCTGCCTAGATATCAAGGCCGCTTATGACTCCGTTCAGCCCGACATTTTAATCTACAAACTCGCCTCTCACGGTATCCGTGGTAAGATGGGCCATTGGATTGCTTCCTTTGTTAAACATCGCATTATCCAGGTACGTTGGAAGGCTGCTCTTTCTCAGGTCGGTCCCTGTAATCAGGGTGTTCCCCAGGGTAGTGTCTTATCCCCATTCTTGTTTATCATGTACATGCTGGATGTTGTCGAAACTCTTGAGGAGGGTGTAAATATTATTGTCTATGCTTACGATATTTTGGTTTATGCTATTGGCCCGGCTGAAGACCGTGCTCGTCAAAAACTTCACAACACGTTGTGGCGCATCAATACCTGGTGCTCGGCAAATAAGTTCTTAATCGGCCCTGATAAATGCTCTGCTATAAATTTCTCCCGTTCCAGAGATCCCGGCCCTTCTATCATCCTTATGGGTTTCAATATCCCATGGAGCTCCCATGTCAAAATCCTCGGCATCTGGTTCTCCCGCTCTCTTTCTTTTGCCCACCATTTCTCCACATTGAAAGTGAAGGCTTTCCGGAAAATCAACTACATCAAAGCGGTTGCTAATCGTTCTCGGGGGTTAAATAGCGATCATGCTCTGAAAATCATTAATTCCCTTATTCGTAGTGGTCTAGAATATGGTGCCCCCCTTTTTACGACGCCCCTCACTCTTCTCTAAATACTCTTGAGATTTGCTATAACGCTGCGATTAGGGTTGCTACTGGCCTTCCCCGCTGGACCCCTATCCCTGTTCTCCGCCGTGAGGCTGGTGTCGCTAGCATGACTCTTAGGCTGTCCCTCCTCACTAAGCAGTTTCTCCTCCGTCTTCTTGCCTCCCCTCCAGGCCTCCGCCTTTGTGACTTAATCAGGTCCCAGGTACTTTGCCCTTCAGCGAACTGGAAGTGGGGAACTCCGCTTCAAGAAATCTGCCGCTCCTTAAATTGCTCTCTTCTGCAGGTCCTCCGTTTCGTCTGGCCCCCGCCCCCTAACTGCCTTCAGTTTAAGGTGGTTGTTGACGAATTCCCTTTCCAAGATCCTTCCATTCCTGACGCTCTCATTGCGAAAGCCTGGAACAATTGGCGCTCCACCATTCCCCTGTGCACTCTCTTGGCCACTGATGCCTCAAAAGACGATCACAAAACGGCTATTGCGGTGGTGGATGCAAACTCCACCTTTTCTCTGGCTTCTTTGGTATCCCATCACAACTCTGTTTTCACTGCCGAAACCCTGGCTCTTGTTCTTGCCATCTCCGAGGCTCCTACTGCCTACTCCCAGATCATAATCCTGTCGGACAGCCTCTCTGCCCTGCGTGCTCTGAACTCCTGGTCTTTTCATTCTCCTAAAGTTATACTCCACCTTCTTTCTGCTATCCATGCCTGCAATCAGCGTGGGCACCACGTCATATTTGCTTGGTGTCCCGGGCACAAGGGCATCTACCCCAACGAAATGGCGGACAACTTAGCCAAGAATGGTCCTTACACCTGCCACTCCATCCCTGGGATCTCTCCTGAAGATCTCCGCTTTGACTTAAAGAAATCTTGGATCAATGAATGTGAATACAGTTGGTTGCAGAGTGATTATGCCTCTCCTTTTGAGTATCTTTCTCCGGACAGACCCTTTTCCAGGTGGGCCCCCTCCCGCAGGGCGGATGTACTTCTGGCCCGTTGGCGATCTAAAACCATCATAACCCACCAGCGACTTTTTTGTATGAACCTCTCCTTCTCTCCTCTTTGTCGCCACTGCTGGGATCAAGATACTCCTGATCATATCCTGCTGTACTGTCCGTTCTGTCGGAATGTTCGGCGCCGACTTCTCTCCGCTCTTAATCTCCCGGATGGTTCCTCTTACGGTGATATCATTTCCACTGCTCTCAGCTCTCGTAATGGGACCATGAGTCTTCTCTCCTTCTCTAAGAGTGTATTCCCGGATCTCTAATGGATCAATCCAATGGATATTTCGAGATGACGCTGTCCTAGTGGCAAAGCATATATCTCATGTTCTCCCCTACCTACCTACCTACCTACCTACCTACGTGATGTATAATAAACCGGTGAAAAGAATTTTAATTAAGATAAAATAAGTAAATATCCATTAACTTGAAAAGAAAAGGTAAGTTAAAGTGTTTCCTAGAAAACTAAACATATTTATATGTATGAAAATTAACAAAATTTTTATATATGAGGACATTGATAGTTAGCATGTACTCGGGCCGATCCGGGCCTGGAGGAAATTTTAAGCCAGAGCCCGGCCCGGCCCGGCCCAAAATTTTTTCTAAATTTCTCATTAATCAACGAAATGGGAAAATGATACAATACTTTTTCAGTCATTTATTTTGCATAATTTTACAGTCTAGTATGTCACATAAAATTTTATTTTGTTAAAAGGTGTCTGTAACTACAATTTAATTGTCTATCAGCTTGACTGTTTGCGATCTGATTTTCCGCAAATATTTTAAACATGTCTCGAAATTAATATATTTTATTTAAAGTAATAATAGATGGTTTCTAATTCAAAATATGCATGTTACTACCAGTTTGCGTACATGTAACAAACAAAAGAAATTATATACGTTACTGTATATAAGGCTTTGTTTTCTATGGTGTGTAGTGCTTAGGTGGTATGAAGGCTATAAAAATCCTTCCTCTATAACTTTTCCCCTAAGGCTTCTTTTTCTTTTCTAAGGGGTACTGGATGAAAGTAGCATCAATTTTAGCATGTGCAAAAGCATCTTTTCTATTGAATATGGTTGGATTAGCATTAAAGTTTTGTTTACCGGATCACATGAAAGATTTGGATACATTACGGTATATAACAGGAAGTGGTTGAAAGTGTATTTTTAGTACTATTAAAAATTTTAAATATCTTCCTATATTGTTCGAGGAATGCTAATATTTTCGATTTGACTTTCTGTCTGTCTTTGTGCCTTCTGTACGTCTGTAATAATGAAATACCGTATATATATAAATATCTTGTAAACATTCAGCAGTTTTGTTAAAGAACATTCTATTGCTTAGCTATATAAAACCTCTGCAAAACACATACTAAAAATCTTTTTCGTAGAAAAAAGCATGGGTTTTTTTTTGTAATTTTACATATTTTTGAATCGGGCCGGGCCGGGTCGGGCCTGATTTGATCGCTTTTTGTCCGGGCCGGGCCTGAAAATTTCGGCCCGTGCAGACATATAGGGCACATCACCTATGCCTAGAACTCCTGTGTAGCCATTTGGTGTTCACCCTTACATCAGCACCTTCAGATCTACCAGATTTGATTTAAGTTTAATATATTCACTATATCATTAATAATTATTATCGTTATTATTACGATACGATTACATAATTAAGTTCAATATATTCAATATACATTTAACATATTCAATATGAAATATGTAATTTGATTAAGTTTAATATATATGTATTTATATTTATATATTTTGTATTTTTCTGGATTCATCTTATTCAATGTTTCTTGGTTTCATCTATTCAATGTTTGAAAAGGTTTTCAGTATATACATATGTCTTATTTTATTTTTATATAGATTTATCTTTTGTTATTTTTAGATAAATGAAAAACATGCTTTTACATTAAAAAAAGAAAAAAAAAAACTGCATCATTTATACTTTGGAGAACCTATCGCATAATTACAGATTAGATAAACAATGTAATAGTGACACATATATACATTATATAGCAAGATTTGAACATGTAGTTAAAATGTTCAAATGCTAAAATTTTAAAATGCAAGTGTAATTTATTGAAATCTTTACAGTGAATCTACTAATATAAAGTATTCACATGATAATCAAACAATTTGTATGCATTTACTATTTGAGCATATAATGGATAACCATGTATCATTTTTAACATTGTACTCTAAATGGCCCTTCTTTGACATTTACATTTACATTTACCTACATTTATATTATATATTTTCATGACCTATTATGTATAATGTTCATTTATTCACTGTATTTTTACCAAGTTAACGAAAAAAAGAAAGAAAGAAATGGATACATATGTCTGCAAAATGTTATGATATTTACATAATCTGGCAGTTAAATTAAAATTTACCTGTGAAATGTTCTTTTTCTTTTCTGAAGAGTTATTCGTGATTTGTCTGTTCGTACAACCATATGCAGAACATGATACAGTGAACTCTCGTTAAGACAGCCCCGTTTAAGATGGATTTTTCGTTATTACGTACAAAAACAGAATCCCCGGCTAAAGCCTATAGGAATTGCATGTAATAAACATCGCTTTATACGTACAATTCATTCATTAAGACGGACATTTTTTTCCCTTCAAAGCTTACTTTCTTTAAAAAAGAATCAGTTCCCAAAATTTTTTCAATTTTTTATTTTATTTTTATTTATTTATTTATTTTTTTTTTTTAACATGAAAAGGTGCAATAATAAATGGGTTAATCTCTTTCACTCTGCGCTATTATATCGTGGAAGGTAAACAGTATAGATTGACAGTGACAATTCAAGTCAACAATTTGCAAAGGATTTCGTTATCGGAAATGTACCAGAAGAAAACATAAAAGAGTGGAAAGGGAATTTGTCATGCCTTATCAAAGACTACGAACTATCAAAGCTAAAAACATATTTAACATCGATAAAACAGGACTTTTTTTTTTTATAAAGCTCAACCTTCTCAAAGTTTAGAGTTTAGAGGAGAAAAGTGCAAAAGCGACAAACATTCAAAATTACGCGTTACTGTACTTGTAGGGGCTAACATGGAACTTCAGTTTATGAACTCCTGTTATAATGGACTCTCATTAATATGGACAAAAATTGCCGGCCCTTGACTGTCCGTTTTAACGAGAGTTCACTGAAAACCATTTTTAATTTTAATTCATTAAGAGCACAATATAAACGGGCGACGTGACCAATGCTTCTTGCCATGCAAGGATTGACCTTGGCTCTAATGTTAGCAGACGAATTCTTCAAAAACCGGCACGCACAAATATCATGTAAAGGTATTGGAACCATAGATATAGTAATAAGACATAGATTGATTAGCGAGGGCGAAAAAGTGATGCCTTTTTTACTCTGGAAAGACGGCCATTTTACTCTCTTATGAATGTCTTTCCCCGAGTGAATATATACGGGAATACACACAGATAATTTAGCAAATAAAATTTATGAATAATTTATGTACTAAAGATGAACAAAAAAACTCCAGATACTCATTTTTCTTTCTCTCTCTTCTTCTTCTTCTTCTTTTTTTTTTTTTTTTTTTTTTTTTGTATGGAATAACGGCATTTAAAGAAATTTATCGTTTACTATTTCTGTCTGTTTAGGAGTTTTTTGGGTCGAAAAAACGATTGGACTTAGCCTTATCGTTTGAGAAATTCGAGTTAACCCTTTAACTGCCAATCGCAATGTATAGTAGAAATTTATGTTTACTCGGCAATGGTTATAACGATATTAATAAAAGTTTGGGATAAGTGCTTTAATAGCCCCGTTCACATGAGCAGTTTCAACCCGGGTCGTACCCGCGTCAGTCTCTGCGGAGCTGTTCACATTCTTCCTTCCCGCGTAAAAGGAGGGTTAGACCAGGGCCATAATCAACCCCGCATTATACTAGGGATAATGCGGGGTTGACCTGCAAATTACCCAGAATTCTTTTCGCTTGTTTCTGTTTCAGATCAGGGGCTCTAGAACGAGCTCATCGAAATGCACTCGTTATCGGAATTTCTCCGATGTGACGTCACATTCCGATAGCCTTTCTTATTTCGCTAGAACGAACTCATCGAATTGCTTTCATTATCGGAATTGTCAGGTGGAATCGTTTTCTGAAATTTCGACTGGTCTTTTCCGAGTGAAATCGTCGTGAGATAAACAAATCACGGTTCCAATGGCGTCCATCTTGGCATTAGGTGTTATTCAAGAAAATGAAATATATTTAAATCTTAAAAAATAATTAAGTTAAATGAAAATTGTAATATATATATATTGGTAACTAAACTTCTTATTTAAAAAGTATGAAGAATAACATGTCTTAATATTTAAAGTTATTGAAAATTAATTAAATATTATAGAAAAAATATAAATACCCATATATATATATATATATTGTAATTAAAATTCTTATTAATCATGTCTAATATTAATAGCATATCTATTAAGAATAACAAGTATTAATATTTAAAGTTATTAAAGATTAATTGAGTTTAATGAAAACTGCAATTATATATATATATATATATATATATATAAACTAAAAATCTTATTTAAAGTATGTTTATGAATGATACAAGTCCCTGTACATAAAACATTAATAAAGCTTAAAGGAAATTATGATAAATATTTATTTTCCCTGGAACTAAAATTTTTCCTTTTACATTTTATTATAATTGAATTAAGTAAGTTTGAGACACAGCACGTCAATTCTATATTCACTTGCAAAACTTCATTTGTAGCTATATAATAGTGTCTATCTCTCATATCTTAGAAAGGGAAAAGTTAGTGAATGTAATTTTTTAAATTTAATAATTGATTTTTACAATCTAAATTAGACATATTATGTAAATTCACTTACAAAATGAAAATTAATTTTAAGACGGTTTTACTTTTTCTTACTTTGACGAAAGATAATTTTTTACTATGCTTAAAGATTTAAAATTACACAGCATATTTTATTGTATATTGTAAATTCTAAAAGAAATTTTAGAAACAGTACATACAAACATGCAAATTAAAAAAAAAAATTAATAATAATAAAATACTATTAGGTTTGCTTTAACACATGTAAATACAATAAATCAATTATACTAATATATGTACACAAAAATTTTAATTAAGGAAATTTAAACGAAAATGTTAATATTTGTGCATATATGTAATAAAGAAACATTACCATAACTATAAAGTTAATACAGATTAGACAGAAAAAAAAAATATATATTACCTATATACATCCAAAGCTCTTACATCCATAGTAAATTCGTCGTTCACTAAATAACAAATGCTAGCATCTAACACTTCAAGGCAAAAAATCATTTACATTTATTGCCTTAAAATGCTAGCAACTGGCAAAAGGTGAAGTTCGGTAGTAACACGGGTTTGATATTTAGAAAATACATACGGTATTTACAAAAAATAAATGGGGATAAATACTCTTTTCTTATTAAATAAAGCTAAAACGCACATTCACAACCACACAAGCAGAGGCAGCCATCTTTGTTTATCTAAAATATCCAAATGAAATCTCGCGGCGAGGGTGAAATTATCCTTGTCTGTGATTGGTCAACTTAATCCGATTTCGAAAACAGCCCTTTCTCTCTGGGAGAAGTTTCGACTCACCTTTACGAGGAGTTGGTGCTAGGGTATAAAACGCATATCGGGATGATTTTAGTGAAATCTGACGTTTCCAATAATGAAAACTTTCCGCGTCGAGTTCATTCCGATGGGTTCGTTCTAGCAGCCCAGATTACCACAGCGAATTGCGCGCTATGTTCAAGAGATAAACTGCGTTCTTTTTTATTTATTTTATTTTATTTTTGTATGCGTGTGTATTGCTCTCTGAAGTTAATTTAAGCTAGCGGAAGGAATTTAAAATAATGCGTGGATATTATATAAATGAAAAATATAAAACAGACACGATGTTTTGTACTTTTCTTTATTCCTTTTTAATTGAACTTTCTAAAATTCTTAGTAAACTAAAATATAGTAAATTAATATTGTTTTACAATATGAATATATATATATACTAGCAGACCCGGCCACGCGTTGCTGCGGCTGAGTAATACGTTGATAATTTGATAAGGTATATAGTATTTCCCCACAACTGGATTTGGCGATTTTTTTTTTTTTTTTTTTTTTTGCGCCTTTTTGAACGATAACGAAGTCGTTCTGGATTCTTTGCAAAAAAATACGGTAACCTGCATGCTTTTATTTTAGATTTATTATTTAGCTTATGATTTTATCATTTATGATTTTTAGATTTATGATTTAGCCATAATCGCCAAATCCAGTTGTGGGGAAATACTATAGTTGTTACCCACAACTATAACTTATAATATAACTTCAGTAATTATATTCGGATAATTATAACTTCAGTATCAGTATATCCCCACAGCTGAATTTGGCGATTTTTCTTTGGCGCCGTTTTGAACGATAACGATGTCGCTCTGGACTGTTTGTGATATAATATGGCAGCCTATATGTTGTTTTTTTGGATTTATTATTTTATGTTTTTGATTTATGATTTAGATTATCATTTATCATTTATAGATTTATGATTTAGCCATAATCGCCAAAAAAAAATTGCCAAATATCGTTGTGGGGATATACTGATTAATATATTACTGAAAAGATTAATATATTTTAACGAAGTGGTGAGAAGATTCTGAGTATGTTAAAATTTTAATAGTAAATTCAAGTTAATCAAGAAGGAAAGCATTGAGGATTAAGATAAGAAAATTGCAAGATTTTAAGATCGCATTTTCAGCAATTAATATGAGTCAGAATTTAATGCAAAATACATATATAAATCACAAATTTAATCAGGAACGTTAAATTGGTAAGTTATTAAAGAAAAAGTAAAGAAAAATAAGAGAAATAATTAATTAACGTTTCGAACATCGATCATATAGATTAGCGTTACAAAACAAATAAACAGACTTAAACTCTTCCAGACTTTTAAATAAGTTTTTAATTAAGCTTTAAAATTTAATGTTAAATAAAACAGACTTTTAAATAAGTTTTAAAATATTGAAATGGTTACTTTTTATTTAGAACGTTATGTATAGATCACAAATTTCCTAAAGAAAACGAAGTGATACAGATTAGAATAATGCAACAAAAATTGAAAAAGCAAGGTTATGTCGTAAATAAATTTTTAACACACGTGTCACGTGAAATAAATTGTAGCATATGCATAATGTATCTGATATAAGATATTAACATGTTGCAGTGGAATAAATTTCATATCTATCATCCTTGGCGGAAAAAAAATAATATCGCCAAATTATCTGGCGCACACATTTAATTCCTTTCAAAAATCATGGTTATTTTAACAACTTATATTAAGAGAGTAATGAATAATACGAAAAAATATTTCACACAATACATATTACGAAAATATACATCTAGCTTGTATATTTTCGTGTTACGTTTTTGATCGCCAAATACGAAAAACTCCAAGGACGACAGAGCTTTGAAATTTTAAATTAAAATTTTGTCAATTTAACAGCAAAATAACTCAATCTAACGTATGCACATGATAAATAATACATATCTATACAAAAATATGGGGATTAAAATCCGGAAATAATTTTCCACGTTTTTAATAATTTTTTACAAAAAATACAATGGGCCATTAACATAAGAAATCTTTTTCTTGATTTCACAGACTGTCAGTGACGTCACACTTTGCTTGTGTATAACTACATACTTTATCAATGCGAATAAAGTCTTTAAATTGATTATGACGTCAATTTTCGTGAGATGTATAATTTAACTTTTTATAATTTTTTAACGTTCACGTTTGATTAAATGTATTTACTTTTATGTCGAAAGAAAATGAACTCGTATTTTTTTTTTTTTTTTTTTTTTTTTGGCAACAATTAAATTAATGGAACTCACAGATATTTTGGAGCAACTTTAATAAAGGTCTATAATTAACAAATAATTGCAATAAAACAATATTGTGACAATAAATTGAGATAAAAACTATCCTATCTCTCAAGTTTGACCAAACTGCACACAGTGTGCAAAATTTCATTAAAATCGGTTCCTTAGTTTAGGAGTTTACCCCGGACAAACATCGTGACACGTAATTTATATATATATACAGATATATATTGTAGTATAAAAGTTATTTAAGGATAAGGTTGAATTTTTTTCCCTTTGTAAATAACTTTTTAGAATTATAAAAATTTTGTATGCATATGCATTAGAATATAACAATATTAAGTATTAATATTATATTTCTCAAAAACTATTTAAATTCAATAAAATTAAATTAAAAATGTATATATTTTTTAAATATTAATCCGGCTGAACAATTTTTAACTTTTTCTCTTGATTTTATATTATTATAATTTATTTAACAATATATTCTAAACATGTTTGAATATTGCTTTCGCTATTAAATGCTAAATTAATTTTTAAAAAAGATTTTTATGTTTGAATATTAAATTTTTTCATTTAATTTTCAGCATTCAAACAATATATATATATATATATATATATAAATATTTTTAAGAAATTAATTTATCAGTCAATCTTTAATATATATATATATATATATATATATATATATATATATATATATATATATATATATATGTATGTATGTATATATGTATATATATACATAAAAGATTTAACTTACTAATGAATCTAAAAAGTAATAACCAAATGTATTTATAAAAAAATATTGCTGAATTGCTGTAATATTTAAAATCCATTGTCCACACTAGAGCCTGAACTGGGTGGAATGCCCTTTAGGGAGACTTTCAAAGGGATACTAGCTCATACTTATGGGAGTTTTAGGGAAAACGACGGAAAACTATTAAGATGAGACCGACGGTGGTTCGAACCCGATACCCATATTTATTCGCCTAATAATATGGCCAATATATTGATTTTTTTTTCTTTTTTTTTGGGGGGGGGGGGGGTTAATAAGAGTTATAAGAAGTATATATTTTTTTCCGGGTGGGAGGAAGAGAGGCATTTTTAATTATATAAACAGAACAAATTTATAATATCTATATCTTGAGTTCACGCATAAATTTAACTTTAGAAGTGGGTTAGAAATAAACTATTTGGGAATATATTCGAATAATATATATATTTCATAATCGGTTTTATATTTTACCATATTAGAAATTTCATTGAAAATTTTTCTTTTATAGATAATTGCATCCCATTGCTACTGTTCTTACATATGAAAAAAATTATCGGCATATTTAATCACAAAAAAGAAAGAAAAAAAAACCAAGCGGTGGTGAGAGCATTAAGGCTGATTCATATTACAAGGGTTCTAGACCTAGGTGGAATGCCCTCCACGAAATTATTTTAAGAGGTTCGGATTATTTAAGAGGTTCCATGATTTTTTTTAATTGAATTTTGGTTTTAATACTTTAGGTTACAGAATATTTTTAATTATAAAAGGAGTTTTAATAATAAAATATATGCACAAAAGTTTAATTTATAGATTTTATTACAGATGCACAAGAGTACTTTTTTTTTTTTTTTTTTTTTTTTTTTATGAATTCTTATTTCGATGGATAATAAAAGATAAAGACTTATGAAAGATTTAAGATGAAATATTTGTAAGAATATCTATTAGTTATGATAGTGAGAAATGAAATAAGTATCTGATCTAGTATTCATTAATGTAGTAATATTACTTTAAATCTTTAAGGTATTAAAATCTAAATTAAAAATTTAATCATTTATTTTATTATTTAATGCATTTAGATTTAATTATAATTCTAATACATAATTTGTTCTAACTAATTCAAAATCAAAGTATCGTAAAGTTAATTATATTAGTATTTCAATTGACATTTATAAGTTTAATTGTAATAACAATAATATAAATAATACTAGTTTCAAAACTTATTTTATTTCCCGATCCTATTTGCATCTTAATATTCAAAATAATATTAATAATTAAATTTCTAATACATAGCCATTTTTCTACTCCATATAAAAAAGATACTGAAATTTCCTGTTTAAAAAACTAAATTTAAAATGATTTGTTTGTAATATTAAATTTGTATTAACAACTTAATATAAAATTAAATATTAATAATGAAGAATAATATAAAAATATAATCCTAAAACTTAATAATGTATGTATATTCTCAGCTGCTGTCAAACATGAAATTCAGCTTTAATAATACCTTTATTCTATTTTCACCTTTGACAATATCGTTTCGCTTTCTCTTTCATCCGAACTCACGCAACAGCCAATCAGAATTAAAAAAACGTATGACGCTGCTACAGTGATTTTTAACCAGGGTTGATAGTGTGAACAGCCTAAAATGTTGACTCTGTAAAACCCCGCTTTTCAAATTCCCGGGTCGTTTTGACACGGGTTGAAGTTGCCTCATGTGAACGGAGCTAATGAGACCCAAAACAATTGAAACATCCTTAGCTTCAAGAAAATTAGTGCTAACCCTTTAACTGCCATTCGCAACATGTAGTAGCAATTGAGTTTACTCAGAAATGGATCTAACGATTTTGATTAAAGTTTAAAGTTAAGTATTTTTTTTTTTTTTACAGAACTAAATCGTTTGGACATATCCTCATCTTCAGGAAAGTTTGCGTTAACCCTTTAACTGACAATCGCAACATATAATAGAAATTGGTTTTATTCGAAAATGGATATAACGATTTTTATAAAAGTTTGGGGTTAAGTGTTCTTTAGAGAGCTAAAACGATTGGACATATCCTCATCTTCAGGAAAATTCGCGTTAACCCTTTAACGGCCAGTCGCAACATATAATAGAAATTAGGCTTACTCGGGAATGAATATAACGATTTTTCTTAAAGTTTGGGATTAAGTGTTCTTTAGAGAGCTAAAACGAATGGATATATCCTCATCTTCAGTAAAATTCGCGTTAATCCTTTAACGGCCAGTCGCAACATATAATAGAAATTAGGTTTACTCGGAAATGGATATAACGATTTTTGTAAAAGTTTGGGATTAAGTGTTCTTTAGAGAGCTAAAACGAATGGATATATCCTCATCTTCAGTAAAATTCGCGTTAATCCTTTAACGGCCAGTCGCAACATATAATAGAAATTTGGTTTACTCGGAAATGGATATAACGATTTTTGTAAAAGTTTCGGGTTAAGTGTTCTTTGAGAGCTAAAACGATTGGACCTATCCTCATCTTCAGGAAAATTCGTGTTAACCCTTTAACGGCCAATCACAACACATAATAGAAATTAGGTTTACTCGGAAATGGATGTAACGATTTTTATAAAAGTTTGGGATTAAGTGTTCTTTAGAGAGCTAAAACGAGTGGGTATATCGTCATCTTCAGGAAAAATCGCGTTAACCCTTTAACGGCAAGTCGCAATTTATAGCATAAAATGGGTTTACTCGGAAGTGAATGTGACGATTTTGATTAAATTTTGGGGTTAAGTGTTTTTTTTTTTTTTTTTTTTTTTTTAAGAGAGAGAGCTAAAACAATTGCACATATTCTCATCTTCAAGAAATTTTGCTTTAACCTTTTAACTGCCAATCGCAACATATAATAGAAATTAGGTTTACTTGGAAATAAATGTAATGATTTTGATTAAATTTTTGGCTTCAGTGTTTTTTTAGAGAGCTAAAACGATTGGACATATCTTCATCTTCAAGAAAATTTGCGTTAACCTTTTAACGGCCAGTCACAACATATAGCAGAAATTGGGTTTACTTGGAAATGGAGCGCGGACAGATGGGCAAGCAGACAGGCAGAAAAACAAATTAATGTCATAATGTTTTCTTAAACCTTGTTCGAAACTGTAAGAAACGCTTAACACAACTAAAAATGCAATGCTAGCAATTTCGAATTATAGCCCCTAATATGAACGAAATTCGACCAAACTTGTATTCAGTTGGACCTTGACCTAAACTGGTGCTGATTAGATTTGGGAATCAATCGCTCAACAGGTGGTGCTGCCATCCTATTTTTTTAAGTACTTAACATGATAGTATAGGACAAAATTTCACATTAATGTACATAATGTGACTTATTTTTAACGCATGAATGTAAAATTTATATGACTTATTGATAATAGTAGCAATAAACTTGAAAAAAAAATGTGTACATGTAGGAGCATTCCATTCCTCCTGGGAAGGAAGTGCCCTTACACCGGGGCCTGTGTAAATTTTCAATGTGGATATTTTAGAAAGAACTCGTCAATATTTCTAAAACGAATGGTTGAACCATAGATCTCTATTAATTTAAAACGAAGCTACCAATTTCTTTTATTTTTAATGTTAAGTATGTATATATAGATATATATATATATATAGAGAGAGAGAGAGACATATATATATATATATACAGTCGAACTTCGTTAACGTGAACACTGTTAACGTGAATTACTTTTAACATGAACTGTTACCACAATCCCCGTCAAAATAAAGATTAATTTAGTTATATGACGACCAGTTACTGATCCGCGTTTGTAATGATCGATAGATGGCTCTTTTTCAGCTTTTTTTGTTAGTAAATATGGTAGCCACGTGTATTTATTATTGTTCTTTTTGTTATTCTACTTAGTATTCGTATTATAATTTCTCCGCCATTACATCATGGAAAATTGATTGCTTTTGGAAAAAAATATTTCAGTTTATTCAAAGTTCGATCGGAAGTAGATATTTAAGTGAAGCTGAACAAATATTAGTTTCAAATCATCTGATTAATTCTTTACTTCCATTAGCCGAAGCAACTGAAATTTTAAATTTGTCATTTGGAAATAAATGGAAGCTTAATTCTGGATTTCTTGGAGTTACACTGTGTTATACAACAGTAAGTGTTATCTTTTTTTTACCGGATTTATTCATTTTTATTCAATAAATATATGTGAAACTAAACATCGGCAAGCAATGGCGGCTTGATGAAAGCTGAATTAAAGCATGTTAATTGTAATTTCACCTTAGCCCAACCAGAGGGCGAGCATTTAATTACAATCGCGGATTGCATGAACTACAGCTAACATGAACAAATTTTTGATCTTCCATGAGATTCACGTTAACGAGGTTCGACTGTATATTTTTTCATGTCTGCACAAAAATGATTTTTTTTTTTTTTTTTTTCAGCATTTATTATTATACTCTTTTTTGAAAAAAATCGTCTGCATTCATCATGGAAAATATCTTTAATAAATTATAAATTAATAAATAATTTGTATTGCGTAAATTTGTATAGGGTTATATATAGAAGAAAGTCTTGTGGTAATACTAGTTATAATATATTAAAACAAGCGGGCTTTACCTCTGCCGCTGCTAACTACACTTAAAAGAATTTTGAAAATTCGATATTACTTACTAATATAAAAACTTAAAACATATTAAAATTTTTAAAAGAAGTATCCCTTTAAAAATCAAAACAGTATTTAAACCATAATAATAATAACAAAGCAACTGATTATAAAAAACCATATTTTTCATAAATTAGTTAAATTTAATTTACTTATGAAAACTTATTCCACTTCCTTTCATGAATGTATTCGTACAATTAAAAGCCGCGCAGTATTTCGGCATTTTCAATACATATCAACATTCTATTCCATTATTGTTTCCGAGTTTTATACTCTCTCATGGCTGATAGGCTGATGCCAAAAAACTTTTTCGGCATCAAAAATCTTTGCACGTTAACATGGGGATGATAGATCTATATATATTACTATATCTATGATTGAAATCATTTGCTCCAGTTGTTCTCATCGAGCATATATACTCTACTAGCCTAAATTAAAGCTCGATGGTTGTTCTTCAGCTCAGCGTCCGGGACATGCACATGAACCTATAAAGAGAAAGATGGCGATCGCGATATTTCAAGAATAACCCCAATTTTCTCCCTTCGATTCTCCGCAGACATCTCGGGTCTTTGCAGCGCCATCACGAGGCGGTATCAGAAATTCCGTCTTTCGGATTATTGAAAGTTGAAAGGTAAAAGCACGGATTTTTTAATCACGGATACGTTAATAAATAAATATAAACAAAAACGCAAGCATATGCTAGGTCACGTGTTTCTCTCTAGCCAATCATTACGGTTTATCGTTTAAAATAATCGATGTAATGGAAACCGGAAATCACAAACTTGCGATCAGCCGTTGTCATTTGTGAGCGACTGAAATTGTTGCGTTTGGAATGAAACATTTTTGGCGATCACAAATTTCGGATTTGTGATCACTCGCTTGCGAGCGAGCGAGCGTTGCAGCCTGGATGTAACCGCTGTCTATGGGCATATCATCTCTGAGTTTTTGTTTTATTTGTTCTTTTATGGCAACGGCTGTTTAATTCAACACCGGCGAAAAAGAACGTTCTGCTTGACATTTACGTTAGTTGACAAGGTTAAACAAGGTCTTGTAAGCTTACGTTCTTTAATCTGTGTAAATTCTATATTATTTGTAATCATGAGTAATGTTTGTCTTGTCGTTATCGATGGATGGGGTATTTCTGAAGTGAAGGAAGGAAATGCTATTGCTAATGCTAATACCCCCGTGATGGATGAACTTGCAAAATCAGCTGGTCAGTATGTTACGTTGGATGCTTCAGGATTAGCAGTCGGATTACCTGCTGGTTTAATGGGAAATAGTGAAGTTGGTCATATGAATATCGGTTGTGGTAGAGTTATGTATCAAGATATTGTTCGTATAAATATGGATGTTGAAAACAAAAAGCTTGGGGAAAATCCAAATTTTGTAGAATGCACCAATAATGCAAAATCAGGAAATGGACGGCTTCATTTACTTGGATTAATCAGCGACGGTGGTGTTCATGGTCACATTAAGCATCTTTTTGCTCTTCTTGAAGCTGCTAAACAGCAAAGTGTACCAAACACTTACATCCATTTCTTCGCAGACGGACGAGATACAAGCCCTACTAGTGGTGTTACCTATGTTCAGCAAGTATTGGATAAGGTGAAAGAACTTGGATACGGTAGTCTTTCTACTATAATTGGTCGCTATTATGCTATGGATCGAGATAACAGACATGAGAGAATAAAACTTGCATATGAAGGGTTAGTTCAAGGAATTGGTGAGAAAACTTCCACTAACGATGTGATTTCTCTTATACAGAAGCGTTACAGTGAAGATGAGAATGATGAATTTTTGAAACCCATTATTCTTGATGAGAATGGTATGATTCAGGATAATGATACTATGATTTTTATTAATTTTAGGGCCGATCGCGTGCGACAAATTTCTGAAGCTTTTGGTATCCAAAGACATTTTGAAACCAGTAAAGTACCTCAGAATCTCAAAATCTGTACTATGACCCAGTATAAGAAGGAGTTTCCTTTCAGTATGCTGTATCCACCTACAGTTCCTGTTAATGTTTTGTCTGAGTGGATATCGAAAAAAGGACTTTCACAGTTCCATTGTGCAGAAACTGAGAAGTATGCTCATGTTACATTCTTTTTTAATGGGGGCCAAGAGAAAGCATTTGATAAAGAAGATAGATTAATGGTATCCTCTCCTAAAGTTGCAACATATGATTTAAAACCTGAAATGAGTTGCATGGGAGTGGCTGAAGAGATGGTTAAAGTTATAGAGCAAAAAAAATATCCATTTGTTATGTGTAATTTTGCACCCCCTGACATGGTTGGTCATACTGGTAAATATGAACCTGCGATTAAAGGTGTAGAAACCACTGATACAGCCATTGGAAGGTTAGTTGAAGCATGTAAAAAAAATGATTTTGTGCTTTTAGTAACAGCTGATCATGGAAATGCTGAAAAAATGATAGGAGATAATGGAGGGCCTCATACAGCCCATACCACCAACAGGGTCCCATTTTGCATGACAGGGTCTAAGAAATTCAAAGAAATCAAACATAATGCTGCTTTGTGTGATGTTGCACCCACTGTTTTAGCGTTGATGGGTCTTGATCAACCTTCTGAAATGACAGGCCAAAATCTTCTTGCTTAGTGTTATTTGTTTATTAAAGCTTCCGGTGATTCAGTTGTGTTTAGTTTTGTTTTTTTCTATTAAAATTCATTCCTTTTAAGAAGGAACAAAGTATTTGATATTTATAATTATATTTATGACGTTGGAGTTTTTTTTAATGTATTTTTCTGATAATGCTGTTTTGTTTATATAGGAGAGTTACTCATAACTGTTTTATATGATCTGTACACCTAGCAGGTTATTCTTAATGTCAAAAATGTGTATTCTTGTTTGTATAAAGTATTATATATAATAGTTTGATAAATGTAAATATATTAGTGAGTTACGTGTTTGAAACTAGATATTTATTTGAATATCAAAGATTTATAGAAATTAATGTTATTAAATAAAAATATATAAATGTTATTTGGTTATTAAAAATTTTAAACTAATGTTTTTGGTAAATTCTAAATTGTTTAAGTTTAAATGTATTTGAAAAGAAGTAAACTTATACTCTTGGCTGAAATTTTTTGAACTTTATTTGTCAATAAAAATGCTTTATGTCAATTTATGTGTTATTATTGACCTAAATTTGATTTGATTTAACTTTATTAATGAAGTCTTGAAATGATAAAGAAAGAAATTGAATTATTTTGTGTAAAAGGGAAAACTTTAGCTAAAAAAAATCCTGATTTTTTTTATGTCTGATACAACTATACCATAATAAAATGGCAATTCTGACAACAAAATATATATTATCATAACACTTAAAGGATGGGAAACAAATTTGGATTTCCTATTTTGACTTCCTAGTACAGGTGATGTTGATTTACATTTTTGTATTATAAAGGGCAGCCAATTGACATGTATAATGTATCGAGATGTGAAATGAGAATATTCTTTGAAGCTCCAAAATTGGAGAATAATTGGGAATATTTTTTTTATTTTTAAATACATAAAAATTTCATGTTTATGACTTAAATTATAATATTTATTTATAATTATTCAGTTTGGCATGCATAAATAGAACTAGATAGGGTTGTAGTGATTTAAATCAATTAATTTAAATCGCTGATTTAAATCATTTATTTTAAATATCAAAGTTATTGACTTTAATGGAATGTAATTGATAATCTAACTTAAAAAAAAAAAGATAATATTATTATCTTAATTATTTCTTATGTAAATTTAAAAATACAATTCGTAAAATATAACAAAATATTTCATTAGACGAGCTAATATTTCTCATTTCTTGACTTTAGATTCATCTCTACAAAGCAACATTAATAAGCACAAAAATAAGTTATATCTTAACTTTCTTAATATTATTTATAAATTTTATTATATATTTTAATAACTTATTATATTTTAAACCGTTAATGCCTGAAATAATTTTGAAAAATATATTCTGATGAATATTTCAATTTTAAACTAACATGGACAACTGAGAATGAAATATTTTAAATTAAAAAAACTCTTCTAATAGTTTTAAATTAACAACCTATCCTCATTTGAGGACATTCAGTGTTCTAGCGAAAAATCTTCCAGATAAAAAAAAAAAAACTTTGAGATAACAGATTAATTTTCTATTTATATGCAGACAAAGACCTCGAAAGTAAAGTATTATAATATAATATATATTATTCAACTTGATTTAAATTAATATATCTGTGCAAAAAGCAAATATATGTGCGACGAATGAAAAATTTATAAAATAACTATCCGAATTACGAAATATTAATCAATAGTAGACACATAAAACTCTCTGGGATCATTCGGAGTGATGCTATAAACTGTCACTAAAAAGCAGAAATCATTCCAACAAACCCCCAAAAATATACAGGCCATTTTATTAGCTGTCTTCAAATGAGGACGCTGGGCGTTAATGGTTAATTATCTATACAAGTACAGCCTTATGACTGGTGTATGAATTGTAAATATTTAATTAGTGTATAATTCATTAATTAATATTATATACATATTTTAGTTCGTCTTTGCCCACCTAGCAGTTGATATTTTAAAAAGAAAATATTTTCTTGTTTATTTAGCTCTCATACCAGTTTATGTCATTTAGCATTGGCTCATATGATGTTTAAAAAATAATAGCATAGTTTACATTGTACTGCTTAAAAAGCCCTGAAGGCTCCAAAAAGTTTTTAAAAAATAACATTTTAATTTAACTACATATAATCAGTTAAATACAATTCGAGGCTGCTGTCGCTGCTTGTTTTAATGAATTGTACCCACTAAAAGTAAAAAAAAATAAGTGAAAGAATAAAAATATGAATGAAAATATGAATTTTGTTAATGGGTAAAGTGTGAAAAAATTTTCTTGATTTAAATGGTATTTGTTAAACCTAAGTAAAAATTTTTTAGGATATCATCTTTTCTTTTTATCTTCCCTAATTCTTTATTTTTTTTTTTAATTTTGATTAGAAACTATGAGTAAAGTTTTCTTTCTCTTAATACATTGCTTCACCTTCAGTTATATGTCATATTTCCTGTTAAATTATCCTTTTCCAAAATTATTTTATGTGTTCAATACCGTGAGTAAAATTTTGCTTTATTTCAATACATTATTGTAGCTACAAAGTCAAAGTCTGAAGTTGAGTGGCTCATACTACTGCATTCATGATTGTTATAAAATTACTTCTTATTATGAAGATACTATGTTGAATAAAAATGTTGGTAATAAATGCCTACATGGATTTTTTCTATAGAAATAGAATATTATTTATATTTTTATAATTTAAGTAAAATGATTGCTATTAAAACAGGAATAAACTACTACGTCAGAAACGCCAAAGAAAAAATATTGAGGTGCATACAGCTGTTTCGGTAGCCTAAAGCATACCTTCTTCTGTGCAAAAAGAATTCAAGTCATAGACCTGTGTGCTTTCAGTGTGCTTCAGTGCAAAAAGAAAGCATTCTTTTTGCACTGAAGAAGGTACGCTTTAGGCTACCGAAACAGCTGTATGCACCTCAATATTTTTTCTTTGGCGTTTCTGACGTAGTAGTTTATTCCTGTTTTAATATTCCAACACTAAGTCTCCTGCTATTAAAATGACTGATAGTGTGGATATTGTGCATATATATACACACACATACACATAATAAAAAACAAATGTTGTACAATAATGTATGAATACATAATTAAAATCAAATAAATCTTGATTTAAATTTAAAAAATCCAATTTAAATAAAAAAAAAAATTTTTTTTTTTTTTTTTTTTTTTTTAAATAAAAAAAACCAACAACCCTGGAACTAGAATAAACAAGCCTTATTTCACTATATTCTTTTTACAATTCATAATTTTCAATTTGAGAATATTCTACGATATAATTTCCACAAAGCAGTTTTTCTAAGTATTCATTACATACTTAAGACAAAAAGCATTTAACGGCAAATAATGAATAACACAGGTCTATGTCTAAAATTTTGGCTGATGTTTGCTTTTTGGTGTGCTGATAGTGTGTGTTTTGACAGTACATTTTATATTATTTCGAGAAAAAAAAAAAAAAACTGACTTTTTGCAGTTAAGCTATTTAAATATATAAATGGTTTTTACTACTTGCTTTATTTATAATTAACTTTTTAAAATAGAGTAAAATCTCTGCTCCTTGGCATTTAACTAACCGGAAATCTCATGTAGCCTGAAAATCTTGATGTCGTTTTCTACCCCCACCTTTTTTTTAAATGGCAAAGAATTGATAAATCTTCCGTCCTTTCCTTTCTAAACAACAAGCTGATGATCAGTCTCTTACAGTCAGCCATTCTCTTTCTCTCTCTCAGTTTGTTTACTTTCAGCAGTGTGTGCATTCGATCTGCCACTGAGAAATACAATCCATTATTTTGGAGAACTATTTTCATTCCATAATTATCACAGATGTCCAAAATAGCGCTGAGTGCCCCCTCCCCCTCCCTTAATAATGATATCATATACCTTGTCATAACATCATCTGGAACAGAAATTGAGAAGACCCATTTCTTATCACAGATGTTAAATCTGCTAAAACAAATTTATTTTTTGACGCTGTGGGCCGATCTCAAACATAATAATGTAATAACACTTGTTAGATTTATGTTAAAAAACACACTCAAATGTAATAACACTTGATCCCTATTAGTGACCGAGACATTCTGTTCTTAAAGCTGGTAGATGGGAGGTGATGAGTTTAAACCTAGATCATGTCGGCCCTATCATTTGAGATTTCCCTCTTTTAAAACTCTTAGAAATACGGGCTAGGATCCTTTAGAAAGACCTAAATATAAGGCATTTTACCCAGACTTAGGTTCACGATTGTATTATTGTCCTTAACCCCAAAACCACATCACTTCAGTTCTTGTAGTAATTTCGCTTAGCAATATTACTGTAAATACTCGTGTATAAGTTGATCCTCTATTTAGAGAGATATTTTCTTTTTAAAAAGATAAATGCGTATGTTAAGAGTTACTTAAAAAAAGTAAGTGTATATCTTTAAAAACATTAAAAACCTGTTTTAGCGGGTTTTATTCGCTAAAATTTCGACTGTTTCGCGTTTTGCGGCATAGAAATAATTGTTGTAGTTAGCTAATTTTTTATAATTTTTAAAATCTATTTCTATTTTTTCTTCATGGTTTATTTTGGTTAAAGCTGTGGTTATATGGCCATGTTTTATATCATTTTGGTGTTCTTTAATTCACGTTTTTATTTTTCGTTTCGTCATTCCAATGTAACAGCCGGTTTCTTGGTTTTCTTTAGTAAAGTTTATTTTGTATATACCTGCAGTTTCTGAAAAATCTATTTTATCTTTGTCATTTCTGATTCTCTGGAAAATATTTTTGTTTGGTTTTATTGGTACGTTTATATTTAATTTAGCGGCTTCGGTTTTAATTTTATTCGCTATACCTTTGTTATATGGAATTGGGGGGATATATTTGTTTTGGTTTATGTGCATTACTTAGGTAATCAAGTTTTTTATTCTATTTTTATTAGTGATGAAACGGATATCCGGTATCCGGCTGAGTTTTAAATATCCGGTACCCCGCCTGATATTTAAAACTGTTATAACTGATATTTTAACTGTTGCCGGATATCCGGCAATTTCAAGCCGGATATCCGAAAGAGAAAATTCAAGCTTGAACTCCCATCAGATGAAAATTTTGCGATAATTTTTTAATTTTTTTTAGATCAGTTGTAGCTTGTAAAGGATTTATTTATTTTTTTTTTTAAGTTGGCTTCTGCGAAAATAGATTTTGAACTCATTAGCAAACAAATTTAGCCAAAAGTAGCTTCAGGTCTAAGAAATATAGAAGCCCTATTTTAATTTTGTACAGAGTTAGCTAGGTTTTTTTTCCAGTGTGATCTATAACATTCTCCCTAATCTTCCTTACAACAATAAAAAGAGCTGTTCATTGTTGTTCCTGAACAAATGATATTTATTCTCTGCAGTTGCAGTGTATATATAACTCTGTTTTCATGTCTTTTGCTAATATGTTGTTAGATTGTTTAGTAATTTTGTTAGTCTTGGATGTTAAAGTTGTTAGATTGTTTCGAGAATGAGTCAAATAATGTGCATTTATTGACTAGAACCTGTTTATTTACAATCCAGTTTTCCATACACAATAAAGCTGTTGTTTTTGTGACCATATATTTATACTAGCAGAAACCTGGCATTACTTGCGCCATCTATCTATTCGATTTGGATTTTTAAAAAACCCTCTAATTTATATAAATTTGCATTTTTAATGGAATATCTTACTAAAGCACCTGAATTTAGAATTCCCTGTTGCGTTGCATAGATATATCCCAAAAAATTAAAATTACTTCAAATAAAAGTACATATTTAAATTTTCAGAAAGTCTGTACTTTCACTTTCATATTGCTCATAAAAAAAAAAAAAAAAAAAAAAAAAAAAATCAGTTATTTAAAGTTTTTGATTTTGTACTGCAGAAAAACTTCACTTACTTAAAGAATTTTAATAACTAATGTAAAATTTTCTTTCTTATCTGTACAGATTATAAAAATATAAAATAAATAAAAAGTATAAATTCATTTTGAATTATTACTTTCTTCTATATTAAATAGAAGGAAGTATTGGATTCGTGAAAATTTTCATCTTCCAGTTTTCGGTGGATTTACGCATTTTGAGGGAACCAAAACACAATTTGACCATTTTTGGAAAATGTCTATCTGACAAAAATTTTGTGCAGTTCAAAAGTTATGCACAGAATTTCATATAAATTTATACATAGTTGCATCTTACCAAAAAAAAAAAAAAGTGCCCATCAACTTTTGGTGCAAATCACTCAACAGAGGGCGCTGCTATACTGTGATTTCTCCCATTTAAAGGATGACTATCTCAGCTTATACTGTGCATAATTAAAAAAATAAATTAAGTGTGTCACAGGGAGGGCTATGTATTATGAAACATGTTCATTCAATTTCTGTGCATAACGGCCAATAGGTGATGCTGCTATGCTGCAATTTTCCCGTGAATGGGGAAGTTATTTCTCAGATTCATTTGTGTATAATTGCTAAAAATTTAGTATGGGAAAGGGTAATTTTTATAAAACATCATGTTGATTCAATTTTGGTGCATATTGGTCGATAGGTGGCTATATTATGTTGCAATTTACTCTGTGAATAGGAAGGCTAAATCTCAACATCTATAAAATTTAAGAGATAAACAAGATAAAAATAATATGAGAATAAAAGTTGGCTTAATTTGGGTGTATATCGACCAACAGGTGGCGCAGCTGTTCCTCACCTTCTGTGATTCTCCACATGGCTACATCTCAAAATTTTTTGATTAAAATTGCACTAAACTCAATATCTAATATCTTTATTGTAAGCAGCTATGATTATGTTTTTTCTGCATGTTAAACAGCATGTAGCGTTGTTATATAGAGAGATATAGAAGAAAGTTTTGTGATGGCCATAACATACTAGTTTGAAGCTTTTAGTTTATTTATTTTTTTTTTCTTCTTTCTTTTATGTTTTCTTATAAATGTCTCAAAAGAAAGTATTGGATTCATAAAAATTTTCAACTTCTGGTTTTTGATGGATTTACACATTTTAAGAAGTCCAGAACCTGGTTTGACCAATTTTTAAAAAATGTCTGTGTGTGTGTGTGACAAAAATTCTGTTCAAATGTACCTCCGTAATGTACTGCGTACTACAATTACATATAAATTTATGCGTAGTTGCACTATGACATAAATCAGTGCCTACCAACTTTTGGTGCAAATGGCTCAACAGGTAATGCTGCCATACTGCGATTTCTGCAACTTAGAGGAAGGCTATATCTCAGAAACTACTGCACAGAATTTCATATAAATATATAGGGTAGGGTGGGGTAAAATGGGTCGTGGGGTAAAATGGGTCACTTTATAAATAATGCTAAGTAAATATAATTAGACTAGAATTTTTTAAACCTATTTTTGTAACAATATTTTTCAAGTTTTTAATAACATTTTCCAATTTCAAAAAAGTAATGTTTATGAAAATGACAACACAAGAAAAACAGTTTACCATTCTAAAGATGATAGTGTGAAAAAAACATGCTTAACTAACTTCAGAAAATCTATATTTTTTTATTAATAATAGTGCAAGCTTGAAGCATTTTTTCACAGAAGGAACTCTAGAGAACATCTCAAGCCAATCAGATAAGAAAAATGTTAAATATATTCTTTTTTATTTAAATTTTTCTTGGGTGGGGTAAAATGGGTCATAGTTAGGCTTAGCTGATTCTTTTCAAATATAGATTAACTGCAATAAATTTTGTTAAATTTAGGCAATGTAAGGCACTTATTTTCTTTAATTTTAATGTTATATTTAATAATTTATTAAATTTAAACAATGTTTGTCATTTGTTAGTATTTTTATTTAGTTTTCAGTTTCTACATTTAATCAATGTAATTTTCTTTAAATTCAGGTTGTAATTAAATAATTTTAGACTTACTATGCCTCTTGTTCTTTTTATTTTGTTTTTGAATAAAGATGCTCTAGGCATAGGGTTATTAGATTTATTTTGTTCTCAACTTAGCCTATTTTTTTTACATAGCATTTGTTATATGTATAATATTTTATTCTTATCAGCAAATCTGTCCCTTGTATCTCTAGTACATGCTTGTTTTGCCTTAAACACTCTTTCAAACATTATTGAGATCTAAGATTTTTTTTTTTTTTTAGAATATAAAACATTATATACTTTTATGTTTTTCCTGAGAATGATGATATTGATATAATAGAAAAAACTGACATTGTATCTGTTTTAGAAGAACCATTTTGCAATAACCGTGAGCAGTACTTCTTTAAAATGTAAAACTATCATGTAAAACTATCATTATTTAGCTATATATGTAACAAGTGTATTCCTTATTTTAGTGTATCTCATAATAAATATATTCTTCAGGCATTATTTGCATTATTTTACGTTCTGACTCATTTTACCCCACAGTGGGGTAAAATGGGTCAAAACATACACAGTTAGGTTTAACCAATTTATAATTTTTAAATTATTATTATAAGTACGTGAAAATGTTCTGAAATAATCAAATGTAAAGATACAATTGTTAAAGAACTGAAAAAAAACATTTTATTAGTGCTACAGAAGATTAAATGTGAAAATAGGTAAAAAGTGACCCATTTTACCCCACCCTACCCTATGTACATGTAACTTGGCATATATTAGTGCCTATCAAATTTTGGTGCCAATCGCTCTACAGGTGGTGCTGTTCTACAGTGCTTTCTGCAATTTAGGGAAGGCTATATTTTAGGTTCTATTTCATGTAACTACACAAAACTTCATGTTGGAAAGGCATTATGAGAAATTAGGCTGGTTCAGTTTGGGTGCATGTTGGCCAGTAGGTGGCTCTGCAATACAGAAATTTCCCCCCAAAAGGGGGAGGCTATATCTCTTATTCTATAGTGTATAATTGCATAGAACTTGGTATGTGAGAGAACCAGCCATTGTGAAACACTATTGCGATTTATTTTAGGTGTATATTGGCCAACAGGGGGCAATATTGCACTACAATTTACCCAATGAATAGGCTAAGTTAGTCCCAACGTCTATGACATATGTGCATGAAACTTGATATATAAGACAACCATTATGAAAGCAAATGTTGGCCTTATTTATGTGTATAACCGCCGACAGGTGGAGCTTCTGTTATGATTTTTCACAAGCGCATATCTCACCAACTGTTGATTAAAATTGCATAAACTCCTTTTGTAAAATATTTATTGTGAGAAGCTATGGTTAAACTTTTATACGATTTAAACCGTAAGTATTGCTGTTATATAGAATTATGTAGAAGAAAGTTTTGTGATGGCCACAACATATTAGTTTTCATGTGAAAATAACCCTTCAACTGTGATTATATTAGTAAAATATTTTATTTCATTTTTTTAATAATAGTAATGTAAAAAATATGTAAATAATAAGTTTTAGTTTTATAATTCTGAACAAAACCTATCTTTTTGTGATAGTGCTTTTCACCAAAAATTGCAAGTGTAGGAATGAGTATGTTAGGCTTAAAATTTTATTCTTCATGGCAATATTGCACAAATAAATAGAATATTAAATAAATACGTTTAAATAAATTATATTTAAAATGTTTTTAAAAGAATAGTATATGAAATATGTTTATATTTTATTGTTTTAAAATAAAGAAAAAGAAAAGAAATATACAACACAACAAAAAACAAAACTAATACCGGATATCCATATCCGGCAGGCAGAAGAGCTCCGGATATCCGGTATCCGGCAAAATCACTATCCGTTTCATCCCTAATTTTTATAAAGTTTGTTTATTAGGTTCTTTCTATATCCTGCATCTTGAGCTATTTCGGTAATTTTTTGGAGTTCCTGTTTAAGTAGATTTTCATTAGAGCATACGTTTATTGCACAATTTATATAGTATTGTATTGCAGCTATTTTGTATTTATAGGGAGTTTTACATTTCGCATTTATGATTTCATTGCTATTATTTTGTTTCCGGTATACTCTAATATTGCTCTATGCCACAAAACGCGAAACAGTCGAAATTTTAGCGAATAAGAGATCATGCAATACCGACCAAACAGAAATCGACGCAAGGTGGCGCAATGTCTTGGAGAGGGGAAGAGAGAAGAAGATATACAGCCGCCAAGCATGCGATGGTTCACAAGAGCGTAAATGCCTGAAGAAGGCTGCGTGAAGCAGCAGAAAGCGCTAGCGAAAGGTAATTTTTAACGGGTTTTTAATGTTTTAATGTTTTTACCTTTTTAAAATGATTTTAAAAAAGTAAGTTTATATTTTAAATATCAATATCAGGTCATTAAAAATATAAACTTTAGGTATATAAATCAGTCCCACAAGTCCCTGGTGGGGCCGAAATTATTTAGAATGCTTTTTAATTAAACTGAGGTATTGTTCTCCTACTTTAGTATTTCTGTTGACTTAACAGTATTGCTGGAATTTCAATGCGCTGAATTATGCATATTTTCACTTCTACTATGCAACTATCCGCGATTGTAATGAAATGCTCGCCCTCTGGTGGGCTAAGGTGAAATTACAATAAACATGGTTTAATTCGAATTCCATACAGCCGCCATTGCTTGCCGATATTTAGTTTCACATATATTTATTGAATAAAAATGAATAAATACGGTAAAAAAGATAACACATACTGTTGTGTGCTACAATCTAACTCCAAAGGATCAAGAAATCCAGAATTGAGCTTCCATTTATTTCCAAATGACAAATTTAAAATTTCAGTTGCTTCGGCTAATGGAAGTAAAGAATTAATCAGATGATTTGAAATTGATATTTGTTCAACTTCAGTTAAAAATCTACTTCCGATCGAACTTTGAATAAACTGAAGTATTTTTTCCAAAAGCAATCAATTTTCCATGATGTAATGGCGGAGAAATTATAGTACGAATATTAAGTAGAATAACAAAGAACACTAATGGAACACACGTGGTTATAATGTTTACTAACAACTGCAGTGTTGAGAAAGCGCCATCTATCGATCATTACAATCGCGGATTGTAAGTAATGGAAATATTGTATTTGGTCAAAAATTTCGATATCCAGTTTTCGCCTGATTTATAAATATAGTAAAAGCTCGATTAACCGGCATTGTCGGAAAACGTCAGTTGCCAAATAAAAAAAAAAAAAAAAAGAAAAAAAAAACTTCATCAAGATTTTTCCAGTTAGCTGAATGCCGACAGCAGAGCTTAGTCTCTGAAAATTTGGAAATTAGTCTCTGTGTTTGTGAAGAATCTTCGGGGTGTCATCTATAATAATAAAAGAAGATGTCTGTCTGTCTGAGCATCTATACATTCAGCCCCTACTGAACACAGAAGTATAAAATTTGACATACGGGTGCTCAGAAGCCTTCCCTAGGGGATAGTGAAAACAGAATTTAAAAATTTTAATTAGTTGCGAAAATATTAATTAAAATGTCGATCGAATAATTGCTTAAAAAGAAACATTCTATCAGCAGACGATTTTCTAAGCTGTCTCGATCGGTAACCAAAACACATGTGAGACAACTGTCTGCGATAAAAAAGGAAATAAATGTAACCAATTAAGATATCATGTGCTTCATAGTGGGGATAAAAATTGCAATTTTCAAACTTTTTCATCATTCACGTTACATTTAAATTAATATTTGGCCTAGACAGCATATTATAAAGCTACTGTTCAATTTTCATGAAAATATCTGAATAAACAAAAAAAAAAAACATTTTTTTTGAGAAAACATATTTTGCAGCATTTTAAATTGAGATATGCCGTTGAAATTTCGTAGTGTTTGGTTTTAATGCCTGATAATTCGATTGTGGATCTTTTTGAAAGAACAGAATTATTAGGAAAGCTTGAAGCAGGGGAAGAAGGGGCAAAAATTTTCGAAAGATATTTTAAAGTACTTTTATATTATCGAAAATGGAATTCGAGATTTCACCTGATTTCCACGTTTTAAGGTGTCCTGATTAGGTTTTCTTTTGTATCTCAGCTACTAATTAAAATAATTTCATAAGTAATACATCATTTGAAAGCTTTGTTGATTTGGAATTGAACAGCAGATTACAGAAATTTCTACCGCCAGATGGCGCTGTGATATTTTAAAATTTCAATATTTCAAATTCTAATGAGCGAAGAAGGTGTTGTAAGTTCTAAAACGCCACTGAGCGGGACTTAGCTAAAGTCAGAAATTTTAAAGATCATAACATGGTAAGCGAACAGGCTGTTTCAGATATTGAAAAGGGAAGAGGGCACTACCGCATGGGAATTTACTGCGATTAAATTTTTCAATAAGCTATTTTCACTATTTATCAATAAGCTGTTATTAGACCTGAAACGGGAAAAAGGCGCCACCGAGCGGGAGTTTCATAAAGTCGGATTTTTCAGGGATCGCGAACCAGCTGGTTGCCGAAGGCGGCTAGTATCACCTAAACGAAAATCGATAGAACAACGAAAGTACGGTGTTCAGATGATTTTACCAACTTTTTATAGAAACTGTGGGAAAACCGTAAGCAGGACCGTAAATTTATATCTCTGAAAATGGTTCTAACGATTCTTTTCAAAGTTGCTACATAAATCGTTTTTGATATTCTTTCATATATCAGATGGTTACTTCAGGAAAATTGACAGACATCTTCAATAAATTGGTCAGTTTTAGATATTGTAAGTGGTTTCATAAAAAAACAGTTCTAACGAATTTTCTTGAAATTCACCATATTAACATTCTTTTAGAAATTTTTTCATATATAATTGTGTGTTTCTGGTAAACAGATGAATTTGCAAAGTTTTGTGGAAAAACTGGAAATGGGATTGCAACAACGGTGTCTTAAAAACAAATCTATTTTTTTAAAAATAAATTTCTCTTTAGATGTCCTTTTTTCATTAATACCTGATGTTGCATTAGGAAAAATGATAGGCTTCCAGATTAAATAGGTCAATATACGATTTAAGAAATGGGTGCTTCAGAAAACAGCTTTGTCGATTTTCTTTGAACATGTGCTATTAATTCTCTGTCAGATGTCTTTCCAACATTTGCGTTAATTAATTAGTTGCTACAAACATCTGATTACTTAGGTCAATTTTATGCCTTCTGACCACACTATCTTTAAAACGAATTTATGTAAGCATTAAAAGTTGTCTGTTTGTTACACACCAGATTTTTTCAGTATACTTTTTTTTTTAAATTTCTTTTCTCACTATATATATATATAAGTATTGGATTTGTGAAATTTTTCAAACTCCATTTTCCGACGGATTTAACCGGTTTGTGATGTCCTGAATACGATTTAACTGTTTTTTGAAAATGTCTGCGTGCATGTATTGCAAATTTTGTTGACACTGTATCTCACAAACCAATGAACGAAATTTAACCAAACTTGATATTTAGTTGGAACTTTTCCTAAACTGGTGCTTATTATATTTGGGGATCAATCACTCAACAGGTAGCGCTGCCATCCTTTTTCCCCCCCTAAATTTTTAATATGGCAGTGTAGGACAAATTTCCGATAAATATATATAATGAGAGAGATTTTTAATGCTGATTGTGAAATTAATATGAATTATTGATTATACTAGTTGTAAACTAGGAAAAAAAAGTGCATGTTTCGAGGAGCGTTGCTCCTGAAGTACCTTTTTCCCTACACCTGGGATGGGAATTATCTATATGAATATCTTTCGAAAGAACTTGTCAGTACCGTTAAGCGAATGGTTGAACCATGGATTTGTGAAATTTTAAAACAAAGTTATCGTTTTTATCATTTTTAACGGGAAAAAAAAAAAAAAAAAAAAAGCATTCTTTCTGATGCTGGTACAGAACTGACTACGTGCTTTCAGCATTTAATGTTATACAAAAGAATCATCGGGTTTCCAAAGTGTTTATTTGGGAATATAATGGGGTTACGACAATGAATTATACATGAAAATAAACCGAAAGCATCCAAGATTGACATCCTTACTATAGATGGTCAGTATGTGCTCCTTGAGTGATTCGCCAGGTGTCAAGGCGATAGTTTAGTTTGCTCCACACATTACTGAGCTTGGTCGCGAATGCAGGTCGCCCGACCTTTCACCGTGTGACTTCTTCGTTTGGGGATATGTTAAAGACTGTATCTATGTACCGTACCACCCTTACCTACCACATTAGCTGAGTTGCAGAACCACATCACGACTGCATTCACGAACATCGACGTGACCTAGCTGAGTAATATGTGGAGCAAACTGAACTATCACCTTGACATCTGCCATATTCAAGCAGCACATATTGAACATCTATAGTATGGAGGTCAATCTTGGATGCTTTTGGTTTATTTTCATGTATAACTCATTGTTGTAACCCAATTATGTTTCGAAATAAACGCTTCGGAAACCTGATGACTCTTTTGTAATAACCTGGTATTTAAAAATCATCTGCATTCATGATTGGGAAAATAATTTTAGTGAATAAAAATTTAATGAAATCATTCATTTTTAATTTACTCTAAGAGACACAGACAAAGATCAAACTTTAAAAAACTTGATTTTGGTAATCTGGAAACTTCATAACGTGTAAATATACAAAAAACAAGCAACGAACATTTGGCTTAAAAGCATACATTATTTATCATATGTCTATGAGGACTTCATTTCCATTCCTGAACAGCTTTCCTAGAGATAGTAAAATATTATACTAAAGCACTTCCACTAACAATGAAAAAGAACACTATCGCTTAAATATTTTCAGTCCTGCATATCATTTGAAGATTATGTACAAAACCCATAGTGCACCTAAATATAATCCTATAGTAATAATATACGGCACAACTTGAAATGCACTTCCATCAATTTTCAGCTATTGTCGCACTATAATATAGTTCTTTTGTGTAGCCTTGTAAATGAACAACGAATGATTTCCCTGCCATATTCCACATGAGGCATTTTTTACGCATATAAAAAATATATATTCATTTCATTTGGTTTAGTGTAGTCTATAGATGTTAAACTCTGCTTATCTGCAATTTCCCCCATAAACGGAAATTGCAGATAAGTAGAATAGGTATGTGAATAATCTTGAGTGTCCCTGAACATGAACTATTTGCTTCATTTCAACGAAAAGCTTAGTGTAGCATCCCTATATGATACACATTTAAAATACGAAGTTTGGACTTTCTGCTGCTATTTGTTCTTGAGATATGCTGATAACAGACAGATATATAGACACACACACAGACAGACTAACCACTAAAAACATGATTTTCAAATTCAGGGGACCTCAAAACGTGTAAATAAAACAAAAACTCACTTTTGAAAATTTGACCCAAAAACAATACTTTCTCTACCTTATGGGTAAGAGAAAGTAAAAAAAAAAAAAATTGCATTATCCAAAAATGGAGCTTAGATCTTGGTGACATCAGAGGCAAAAATGAAAACTGGGCATGGAACCTACTGTATGTTCTACTTACTATGATAAAAAAAAAAAATAAGTGACCTCATTTTCAGAAGCATCTGTAAAATATCTTAACATATTGTTATCGGGGTATTTTCCTATTTTGAACAGTAAACTATGCCTTTTGGCATTGCTCTAAATCGTTATATTTTTAGAGATATAATTTTGCGTATATGAGAATAAATCAATAAAACATTGTCTTCAGCAATTGATGTAAAATTTCACTAGCATGTGCTAGTGGCATATAAAGGGTTTAACGAATATGCAAATTTCATTTTTTTAATTTAAAATATTGTTTTAGAGGAACGACTAAGAGCAGGGCTAATTTTTATTTTATATCAAACGAGAATTTTCATTTGCCGATACGAATGTGTTAATTTTGCCCAAGGACAAAACAAATTTTCACAAAAATTCTATAAATACATATGAATTAAAATATAAAATTGTATGAGCCTGGTATCCCATTTTTCTGACAAATACATCTCTGCTTATTTCCACATCACACTACTACTTCTGCTTGACTTTTTAGACAGTCCTTCGATTCCTGATAACTGTATATGCTTAGGGCCTTAGAAGCCGATTCCTAATAATTACAATGGAATGCGTAGGGTGTCTTTCAACTAAAAAACAAAGAACTAGTTCATTGTTTTTGTGTTTGAATGTAAGGATTTCAAAAAAATACTTAATGTATAATTTTTAAACTTTATTTTTGCTTACAATATCTGTATTTGAATAATATTTTTTTCATGCATATCTAAAGTTTTTTACCATGTCAGCTGGTTCTGGAGGGGGCTTAAGCCCCCTAAGCCCCGCCCCCTCTGTGGGTGCGCCACTGCCCAAAATTAAAAACCTGGATCGACCCCTGATATTTATAGGCTGACTTAAACAAAACGGAATGAACAAAATAATGTATTATACTCATAAAAGCATGTTTTGTGGTAGATTGGCGAATGGAAATCATTCATCATTCATTTACAAGCTACCCAAAGTATTTGGATATATTAGGCTATACTTAGAAATTGCAGGGATTTTAATTCCTTTTGTGTTAGATGTTTTTCAAGTAAGACTAATTTTAAATACAGAGTATTGTTTATAGTGCATATTGATTATAGTCAATATATAAGGTTACCAAGAATTCAAAATTAAGCAAAAATGTTCTTTTCTATTGAATGTAATTAATGGAAGTGCTATGTATATTTTATTATGTCAACGAATACTGCAAAATTAATTTTTTTATACCCAGTATTTTTTTAAGTTCTATTTTCAACTCTGTATTTTTTGTATAATATCACGTTTTCAGGTGACCTGATTATAAAAGTCCAGTTTGTAGCGGTTGATCTGTATGTATATCTGTTAACTTAAATACAAATAATTGCAGAAAATTCAAATTTAGCATTTTGAATTTCGTATTAAGTTACCACTTAAAAGTTTGATCAAGACTGGCAAATTTAAAGGAAAATTAAATAACAGCCTGGATTTTTTTTTTAAACTAATTCTATTAACTGTAATTGTATCAGTGGCGGCTCGTGCACCGAAAATAGGTGAAGAGGCACACTGTATTCATTTATAGAACATAAATTTACATTTAAATAAGTATTTTTAGTTAAGACCCTGCTTAATAAAAATTATGCATTAAAAATACTTCAATATTATTTTTGAGCTCTTCACCTATTTTCGGTTCACGAGCCACCACTGAATTGTATGGGGGGTTGAGGGGGGCTACACACAGAATTACATGTCAAATAAAACTGTTCTTAAACCTATTTTAGATCATTTTAAAAGTACATTGACCTTTATTATCTTACGCTATTCATCTTAAAATATAATATGGAATCTATCATTATAATATTGAAATGCAAGGTAAGATAAAGTCGTGTGACTGACACACCTGATTATTATTATTATTATTATTTTGTTTGTTTGATGTGAAATGACTCTTATATTTTTAAAACATAAAAATCAAACAAGTAAAAAGAGTTTTTAATTTAAAACAGAACCTGATCATCGTAAATCCTGAATCTTAAATCAAAATGAATTGATTTATAAATGTCCTTCCATTACCACTAAAAAACAATCTAAATCAAAACTGAATTAAAATGTACTGTAACTTCCAGTGTATAATCCGCAGGTTATATAATAAGACAGTTTTGCACCAGAAATTTTAATTGATAAATAAAGTTATATTTGTATGAGCTGTTACTTTGGTAAAAAAAAAAAAAGACATTTCTGCTAAATAAATTTTCTGGTGAAGAAATGATATATCTTACCTGTGAATTACGTGCCAGAAATTACAGTATGTGTTTATAAATATAAAAGACCCAAAACATTTATAAAAAAATATATAACTACACTAAGCGACAAAAAAAAAAAAAAAAAGCCGCACTGCAGAAAAAATGATTTATACCTTTTTTATTTGTAATAACTTTAAAATTAATATTTGAAACAAATAAAACTGTCTTGTTTGCATAATACCAAAGGAATGAAATGATACCTACGTACATTTTCGATTTAATAATTCGCTTTATTGCACTCCATAAAGTACTTTATAAAAATCAGCATAAAATTTTCTTTTTTAACATAATGCAATAACCATACACTTTGTATTCTAATACGATTTATTATATGAAATAAGTTATATTTTAATATATGAAATAAAACTATTTTTGTTAGATCTAAGCAATTTTTTATTTAAAATATGTATTCTGCATTGGGTTAATTCCACCTTTATATGGAATTACTGTTTTCATGCGCAATGACATAGTTTTATACAGTGTTTTAATATAAATCTAAGAAATGTCAATGTGCCAAATATCACAAATAATTTTTTTTTTCTAGTTCTGGCAGAGATGTAGGCTGCAAATTTCGAATAATCTCCCCCACCTTTTTATAGACGAAACATTTTCAAGAGGATCACAATTAGGACTATTTCCATGTCTGGGTAAAGAAGAAATTCTACTATATCCTTTGTGGTATTTAACTTAAAGTAAAAAAAAAAATATGATTACTTACAGAATTATAGCTTCCTATGGGAATGGATAAGAAATTTTGACAATTTGAAGTGAATAAACTTACCGCAGATGCTTTGTAGTAAGGTGCATTATCATCTTGAAATGCTGTTTGCGGAAATGTCCAAGGTACCTCCAAAATAGTCAGTTGGGCACCACTTTTATGAAGATTGTGTTTTATTTCGAGTTAATTGATCCCTTGAGCATAAAAATTCGCCCGACTGTTTGAAAAGTTATGCACCTCCGAACCATAATGCACGGAGAATGTGTCTCTGTTAAAAAAGTAGGATTTTCATTAAGTTGGTCATATTATCGTTGCCAGATCTGCTTGTTTTCTTTAGCTCGAAATAAGTTAAACTTGACTCATCAAAGAGAACCAGTTCAGCCCAATAATAAATTAATCTTTTTTTAATTTTTTTAGCCATCTGAGGTCTTGCTTTCCTAATTCTCTTCACTAAGAATGGAATTTTTTCAAATTTTTTGACATTTAAACCTGCTTTGTTTAATAGTTGCTGTACTGTAGTTAAGGAAATTATGCTGCTAAAAAACTTTTTCTGAATCTCTTTTATGTTCTAAATGTAATACAAACCGATTTTATAAGCAATGGCTTTTTAACTTACAGTCATTTCGCTTGGATGGGCAAAATGGCCGCCTAAAGCCAAATTTCCAGTTTAAGCAACCAAAAAAATTTCTATCTTGCTAAATGCCATTTTACCAATATTTCGTTAACATTTAATCATTTTGTTACCGCACGTATTAAAGTATTTTTTGATTTTCTTCAAAAATTAATACTTTTTGTAGCATCGTAAACTGCCTTATTCTTACCATTTTTGATATAACTTCTAAAATTACAATTTTCCTGACAATTGCATTTTGTTTTTAACAAAAACTCAACGCTCAAAGCAAAACTCAAAGCTAAAGTGTGTATGTGGAGGACAACATAATAAAATCTGTTCGAAAATTTGCTTTTTAAACGATAAAATTTGGCGGTTGTGAAGGTGAAAAGGAAAATATCCAAGTGCGGCTTTTTTTTTTTTCGCTTAGTGTATAACTTTAGACTTAATCATTTGTTATTAAGAAAATTGATATATAGTATTTTGGTAACAGAAGGACATTCATTATTTATGTAATTAAAGAGGCTCCTTAATAGCTCCTAATGTTTTTTACTTTCTCTTACCCATATATATGGTAGAGAAAGTATTATTTTTGGGTCCAATTTTCGAAATTAAGTTTTTGTTATATTTACACGTTTTGAGGTAAACTGAATCCAAAAATCATGTTTTTAGCGATTGATTTGTGTGTGTGTGTCTGTCTGTTATCAGCATATATCAAGAACAAATAATAGCAGAAAGTCCAAACTCGGTATTCTAAATGTGTATCATACACTAAACTTTTCATTGAGATCAAGCAAATGGTTCGTGTACAGGGACACCCAAGAGAATTCAAATGAACTAGCGTTTTTTTTCAGTACTGATTTATAGCCATTTTGGCTGAACTATTGAACTTAGTTCTACTTTTTTCAAGAACATTTGTACTTTTTAAAAAGTACTTTTACTTTCAAGTATCTTTGTGGTACTTATTTGAACTAACGTTTTTCAGTTCTGATTTATAGACATTCTTGCTGAACTATTAAACCATTGAACTTAGTTTCTATTAAAGAAACATTTTATTATTGTCATCTATAGTCAAGGAACTTTTACACCATGATGCAATATTATCATTTGCTTAATTCATCCTTCAAATTTATTGTGTATATTATGTAACTAGCACTTCACCATTTATTGTTAGTGCGATTAGTACTTCATCAATATTTTGTTATACCTTTTACTTTTGTTTATTCAGAAACGTGTATGAGTTCTGATTTTATTTATTTTACTGTTTCAATAAATGCCCACTGATTCCCGGGTCGGTTCCATTGGTTGTGGCTTTGTTGGTAGTGGAAGGGATTTTCCTTTCCCGCCACCCACATGTTTCGGCCAGCTACAAACCTTTGGGTTGGCTGGTGGTTGGGGTGTTATCTGTTATCTGTCTAACTGTGACAGTAGAAGGCAGCATTGATGGTTTCATTGAGTGGCAGGACCTCCCTGTGAATTATTTCCTGCATATCCCACCACACACTCAATAACACCTTCTTGGGATGAAGTTCAGCTTTTGAAGCTGATGCAGGCGAATCAGAAGGGTGACACACAGTCCTACAACGCTTTACGTTACGGTACATAACCCATTTCTCATCTCCTGTCACAATTTGTGTCAAGAATGGGTCATTTTTGTACCAGGAAAGCAAGGAAACACAAGTGTCGATTCGGTCATCCTCTTGATTAGCTGTCAGGTTATGTGGAACCCAACGATCCAATTTTCTCGCAAAACACAATTTAACCAGCCGTCTCTCGACTGTTGTCTGGTGTACGTTGAAGGTCTTTGCTAATTCTTGCATGGTTGGGTTCGGGTTGTTCCTTATGGCTTGGTCAATATCATTGTCTCCAACGTGTGATGGCCATCCACTCCTGATCTTGGCAGCTTCTGTCTCCTTTCCTAAATTTACGAAACCATCGACGACATGTGCTTTCGTCTATTGCATCCTCCCCATAAACTTGACAAACACTGTTACATGCTGTGGCTGCCATACACTTTTTATCGAACTCATATAACAAACTATGTCTTATATGCTCCTTCTCGCCTTCCATGTTACACACTCTGATATATTTTTTGAGATGATTAACTTTGTGAGACATTGTGCATTTATATGCGTGGCATCCACACGTTTGATTGGCTGACGATTTGCATCATTACAATGTCATGTGTAACGTCAATTCCATTGCAAATTTGCATATCCAAAAACAGGTAGAACTTTTGCACTCACCCAATACTTTAATTTAAATTTTATAATCACATGTCTATTTATTTATATTATTTTTTTGTGATGTAGTAGAATTCTACATATATAATTTATTATTATTATTATTTTCTCCTGACATATTATTTACATAGCAACGAAAAGAGTTAATTCTAAAAATAGAAATTGTTTTGTTTTATTTATTGAGAATCAATGAATGAATCTTCCAAAACCAAGAATAAAATTTTATTTTCTTTACCTCAATATACTGTTATGACTGTAATGTAAGCTTTTCTGTTAAATTATCCTTTTTCATTATTTTATTCAGTTGAAATGCACACATGGAAACCATGGATAAAATTTTATTTTCCAAAACATAGTTTTAGCAATGACATCATTTTCAGCATTAGTTTTAGAAAGCTTGGTTTCCTATTATTAAGATTTTTTTTTTTTTTTTTTTTTTTTTATATTTACAGAAATTACTTTTAGAAGGTCATTTTATTAAAATTAAAATTTAATTAACCTATTTGTCAAATTGCTATCACAATGCAATATATAAATATTAAATTTAATTCTTAAATAATAAAATGCTTTTCCATAATCTTTTATTTATGATCACAAATAAGTTAAAAGTTTTAATTAATATACTTTTTATGTTTGTGTTAGTAGGTGTCTGCAACAAGGGAAGGATGGCCTAGGTGCCACTGAATGTGAGTTTACTACAGTCAGATTTTTCAAGGATTACAAACTAGCTGGTTACCAAAGGTGGCTAGTAATTAAAAAAAAAAAAAAAATTCACAGAGTGATTGTAATTGTTTTATCGTTCAGGAAATTATATAAAATAAAGGAAAACCAGACATTTTAAAATTTAAGGAATTTAATAATGCATGTTAAATGATGAATACAAAACAATATTGATAATTTTTTACTTTAACGTACATAATTGAAAATTTTAGATACTGAAAAGATTTTGTTTCAATTTTATATATTTTTTTACATATGCATTAAACAAACAAATAAATTCATTAATAATAGCAATAAAATGTTTTCTTTTTAAATGGATTAAAATATAAAATTAGCTTTGATTCAGAAACAAAAAAGGATAATATAAATTAGCTTGTGTGCTACATTATACAGGGTGGACACAAAGTAATTAAGTAATTTGTAAAACAATTTTCAAGTTAGTTCAATGACAAATTAGTAAATATTGATCATAAGCTTACACACTGATGAATATTAATGTTTCAGGTTCAAGTGAGTTGTAGCAATAAGTGGTTGTTTGTAATTCTTCTTCTTCTGGTAATGGAGTGAAAGGCTGTCATAGATTTAATAAAATTTCTTCTGCTGTGTAAATAAAATAAAAAAAATTTCAAGAATATCAGAGAAGTGTCTAAAAAATGATACTATAGAAGCATGGAGCTAAAGATCCACTTAAACTGCACATGTGTTGCAACACAGATCTATAATTCCATAAAAGGTTATTGATTCAATAATGAAAGAATATATATAGAAGCTGTTCGCACATTTTTTAGACGATTTTATTTCGCAGTAAGAAAAAATCGTTTGCATGGAGGATTTTATTTTCACAACAGTTATATTTTTGGAAGTTTTACTTATCTTCTGATATTTAGAATTTTTGTTTAGATGCAAAAATGCGCTTTTAAAATGGCAGTGGATGGAAGGATAGGTTTCCGCTCTTTCCAAAGATAGTTTTTAGTGAAATCTTTATGAAAAGCATTTATCAGGAGAAAAATGGAAAAATGTTGCAACAACAGATGAATCTTGGGTCTATTTAAGTGGTTGCAATAAAAAAAGGTCAATTTATTATCACAAAAGTGGAGAAAAAAAAATTTGCTACATGGCTCAAAGCATCAAAAGAAAGTTTTTCTAAAGGATTTATGATTGCCACTGGTTTTTCATACAAGCGCAAGATAAAAGCAAAAAAAATGTGACAAAAATGTCAAAATCAACTCTAAATACTCTCAAGAACATATTTTAATTCCAGTTTTTAAAAATGAAAATCCAGATCTTTATCCACAATGCTATCAATCCGTTGAACTGTATCAAGACAAAACAAGCAGCCACACATCACAATCCGCAATTGCTTTTCTAGAAAAAAATGGAACAAAAAACGGGAATTAAAACCATACCCTTCACTGACATTCCTGCTAAATCTTCTGATGTATCACTGTTGGATTTTTGTGTTTTTCGACTCTTAAAATCAACATTATCCAAACACCGACCTACAACGCTTTGTGGACTCTGGAAAGTCATTCAAGAGGGTTAGAAAAATATACCTCTTCCGAAAGGAATTATGTTTCTTTTTATGCATTAATCCTCCTTCTTCATTTATTTATTTTGTACTTTTCCATTTGAGGATCACCAGGCTCTCTGGCACATTTGGTGATTCATACACTGCAAAACAGACATCCAGTAACAGAGCTATTTGAGAAGTACCGTAAAATATTGTTCAAGTGCCTCTCAATTGTAAAATCAGAATATGTTTGAGGAGGGGGCTGATAAACAGTAAAGATATGCAAAAATATAGAAATTGATATTTTCCAGGTAAAATTAAGTGTCATATAAATGATTTTAACACAAAACATATATATATATATATATATTTAAGTTGCAATGATAATAATAAAAAACAGTGCAGTAAACTCTTGGTTAACCAGCATTTAAATAACCAGAGAAACTTGGAGAACTTATTTCCCCCTTCCAATAAATTGTTTTTAAAAGTTTTCCACTAGTTTAGGAAGTTTACAGACACAGTTTCTATTTCCAAATAATTAGCATCCGATTTAAGATAATACAAATCTATGTTTATATTTACAAAGACGAATATTATAAAAGAAATAAGTGCCATGTAAAAAACTGCTGTCTATTTTCAGATAGTCTACTGCTTAATGTAAGATGACATATATTTAATATTTTAAGAACAGATGAAGTTCATTTGAAAGCAGAAGGAGGTGTTTAATCGAGGGAGGACATCTTTCCATTATTTTATGGTAAACCATTTAAGACTTTCTTCTTTCATGCAATTCATAAACAAGACATTTTTAACAAATAATAAATAAAATAGTAAACAGTTAATATATGAAGAACTTATTCAGTTTGATTTGATTAATATTATTGTTTAAATTTATTATAATCATTTTAAAGGTTTTTATGGTTGCCTCTTATCTAAATGCTTTGAAAATATAACATATTAAATATATAAAGACCTAGCTTTACTTCGTGGTCGTTTAAGATCTTTCGGTACCGGGCACCCGGTCCTCATCAGAAACGTTGCTTCTGTGGTGGAAAACTTGAGACTGTTGACTCCTCTGCTGATTTCTCATCAGGTGGCTCCAAGCTCTATTTGGGGCTACTGCGCTGCTATCGTTGCATGCGTTGCTTTGAAAATAATTTAACAGTTTTGTGGGGACCACAAAAGAAATGTGCCAAATGGCCTCGAGTACCATTTATTTATTTGTTTGCTGAAAACAATATGAGATACTTTGAATCTAGATATGTTTTGGATTTACTTCATGCTAATAGAAATATGCAACACACAGATGATTTAATTTTCAACAAAGCAACACACTTTGTTACTTCTACAAATAAACAACCTTTTCCTCAGTGTTTAAACTAAGTTTGGATAGGCTACGAAGACAACTATATCTATAATCAAACTTTTGATACTCAACTTTTCTCACATGGTTTTTTCTTAAAAGATTCATATGGTCCTTATTTCCGAGGTATCACTAATTTTATATTGAAATTTATTGTGAAAGGAAAGTAGAGGAAGGGTCCTTGCGAATAGATGGGTCCATATGAACCATGTATTAAATATAAAGTTTTATAGCTTCAATTGATTTATTGATGGGACATTTTCTCAGTGCTGAAGGTGAACCACATTAAACAATTGAAGGTAAGCTCTGTATGTTTCACTGTTTCATATCACTCATTTTCTCATGTTTGGCAGTATAATTAACTACATATGATAAACCCCCTCTTTTTGTTCAGTAAATTTATGTCCACCCTCTATACATAAATACAACTGATATGAATGCTTATAAGCACTTATTACAACAAACACATAGTGAAAAAAAAGCATTTTAAAAATGAGATTCTTCATTTACACAATTTTTTACAATTTAGCGCTTATTGATTGCCATGTTCAAATTGAAAGAAGTTATCAAAGAGAATGGAAAAATAAATTGTTAAATGTTCCTAGCAATGTAAAATAAAGAACAACAGAAAAAAAAAAAAAGTCTCAGAATCAATATTTTATATTTTTGATAAAACAAGCAAGAATACATTTTTTTCGTGGTTTCTAATTCGACAAATATCACAATTACTTCAGAAGTTATTGTAGCATATTATACATAAGAAGAGAAAAATATCAAGAACATTTCTTTAAATATATAATTTGTTTACACAATATTATAAAAAAAAACAGTCCATTAAACATTTTATTTATTTATTTTTTTCTTGATTTAATCCTTAATAAGCAAGAGATAAAATATATATATAACTAAAGATATTGATTTTCATAGAAATTTATAAATGAAGTATGTCACAATATATTAAATAAATATATAAATAAATAATAAAATATATTAAAAATTAATGAGTTTTATTCCTAAAGAGATTTATTACAATGTAAAAGAAAGTTTAACTAGCAATAAATTTATGCTTATTTATTTTCCCATTTGAATTTTCTAGACCATAAAATAGATATTTATGTAGTTGATGCTAATGCAGGATAAATGATCAAATAAACAACAAATATAGAGTTAATTTGTAAAGGAATATTTAAATTTGGCTCTTGAATACATTATGAGTGGCTTTTAAATATTTCATATAATTTGTAAAAAATATGAAAGCAGAAAAAAATGCTACATTTAAAACATTTAATCAAATGTAATTACAAAATATTGATTGACATACTTTAAGGAGAGAAAAATATATAATAGCAATTTTTCTATTGAAATTTAGAGTACAAATGTATTCAATGTTATATAAATTACAAAAGAAAGGAAAAAAAAAGTGCAAAAAAGATTACTAAAATATGTAATTAACTGTTTTACCTCTATCTGCTGAGAATTCATACTCGGAAAAAATAGGATTAATGAACTTATAATGAATATAATGCAATTACGAACAATCAAATCCAGTGACAGGAGAAATTTTTAGTGCAAAATGAAATAAAATAAAAGATATTTTAAGTATGTTATTCATTTATTTAAAACAATATTTCAATTGTATTATTTTAAGTATATTATTTATTTGATATTGTTATTTAAAGTAAATGTGCCCATATTCAATATCGTATAAATTTCAACAAAAATTTGTTTAAAAAAAAAAAAAATGAATTTGTGATGAACTGTTTTTTTCTACATCTGCTTAAAGGATTCACACTCAGAAAATAATAATAATGATAATAATAATGGGATTAATGAATTATAATGCAGACTGGGCCGAAACTTAAAGGGGGGGGGGGGGGCGAGCAGGGCATGTGGAGAAGGGTGTGCTTTTCCGTTTTGGAATATCTACGAATATCATCCATAATGATCCATATGATCAAAAATACAAAATTTTCATTACATATAATTTTCCGTCATATAGATTTTAACAGAAGTTAATGATAACGCTAATATTGATAGTTACAAAAGGTGTAGACATTCTTGCGTGTAGAAACTAATTATTAAAGATTTGTAGGTTCTAGTTGATGAATGCATTTTTATTTCATGAATATTCTGGAAACAGTCAAATAAAAATCAATAATCAATGAATATTCTTGAAACAATCGAATAAACGAGTTATTCATACTCATAAACAGCGTAAACCACAGAACAGGGATTTTACTGATTCAGAACAATGATCATATGCTTAGTCCTTAGAGATGTGCGATCAGCTCTTAGTCCGAACAGAAACCAAACTCATCCAGTCTTGCTAGTGATTTGTAGAATTTTTAAAGTAGCTCTGTTCTAGAAATCAATGGATTAAATCGGAAAATTTTACAACTCAATTTCTATCGAAGTTAGATCTTCTAAACTTTGGCAACTGTAAATTACAACTTTTCCCAAATTTGGGTACCAAATGACTAGGTTTTTCGCCAAGTCGTAAAATTTGCTGTTAATGGCCACTTTCGTAGACATAAAGAAATCTGCCATCTCTTTCCATTTTAACTGTAATACCATATACAAAGTAATATGTAAAGAAATAGACAGGCTCCAGTCAACAATAATTAGTAATGACTTTTTCCTTTTTACATTCTCGTTAGTGATTTATAGCATTTTTGATAAAGTGAGTTCTGCTCAAGAAAACAGTACATCATTTCAGAAAATTCCAGAACTCGGTTCCTATTGAAGTTAGAGCTTCCAAACATTGGTGAAATTAAACCAGTATTTTTCGCCAAATTGAACACCAGTTTGCCAACTTTGTCGTCAAAGCATTCATTTTTCAACAGGTTGTCATCTGTGTTGGTGATGAATTTAGTGACATCGCGTGATTAGAGACGAAATTTGGCAGAATATAGTTCAGGATTGCCAAAATCAGTGAGTCTTTTTCTCAATTTTATTAGAGTTAATTTTTCTATGTATATTGTATCGCTTCTTGCTGCTAATTTTTATCAAAGAGTACAAAAGTAAGCTATCTGCGCACGAGGGAATTCTGTTGAATATTATTTCTGAACAAATGATATTTTTGCTTTATAATATATATAATCCTATTATCATGAATTTTGTGGTTCTAATAATAGTGTTCTTGAATTTTTTCCGAGAATTTCATAGACTGGATCCTGCCCAGCTTATTTACATACCACTTACTTGTTTTCACAATAATATGTATGTTTTAGTGAGTGTAGAAGTCATGTGATGTTCACATCAGATTGTTTTTAATATACAGTTTCAGAGTCTCATTTTCTGAAAATGATTTAAAAAAAAAAAAAAAAAAAGATTAGTTACTAATGGTTAGCCAACTAATGGTTAGTTGATACTTAATGGATATGAGTAGTTATTAGATACTTGCTAATATCTATTAATTTATGCATCTTAATTATATTAAAAACTTAAATATTTGTCTGTTGACTTCTCTGCAGTATAGTTGATGTAACAACTATAATATTCAAAATATAAATTTAAATTCTCTCAAAAGTATGGTAATTTCAGTTTTCAAAGAAATTGAATGTAAAATTGAGTAAATAAATAAATAAAAATAATAACTGCAGTTATATTTAAATCTTTCTCTATAGTATGCTTCTTATCCCCCCCCCCCCCGCAAACTAATGTTTTGATCCCCAACTTCAATCATTTAATTTGATGAAACTTTCAAAATAAATTTACTTCTACGTCAGATAATTTTATCCTCTATATATAACTAACATAAATTACTTGGGAATAGCAAGAAATTAAAACTTCTTCACACACCATAAATTTTAAATCAGCACAACCGGTTTCGAAAGGACATAGCCTTTCTTCATCAGGTGCAAACACGTGCAACTGCCTTGGAGGCAAAAGCAAGACTGAAAGTAGGACAAAATCCAGAGGGGGAGGAGCAACACAAATAACCAATAGGAAGCAACATGCAGGACAGGACCAATCAGAGAGGAACACAAGTACACACACACCACAAAAAGAGGAGGGAGGAAAGGAGTAAACAATTATTTATTTATTTTTATTTATTATTATTTTTTTTTTAATTTTAATAATATTAAACTAATAAGTAAATTTAATAAAATTTATCCATTTATTATTATTATTATAATTTTTTTTTCTTTATCTAATTAGAATTATTTTATTTAATTGAATTAAACAAATTTTTCCAGGCTGTAGACAGCAAAGTGGAATCAGATTTTTCATTGACAATTTTATCACGATTAAGGTAAATAGCTAAATTTTTTCAAAAAATCAGGTGCGCTTAATTGTTTAGAAAAAAGGTTACGCGAATTTCATTATTCTGACATTGAAATCAAAGAATTTGTCAATCTAACTAAACTCTGTGTTTCCCAAACTACTTTTGAATTTAATAACAAATTTTATAAACAGTGTGATGGTTTAAGTATGGGTAATCCTTTATCTCCTATTCTTGCCGATATCTATATGCATTATTTTGAGGAAAAATTATTAAAGATGTTAAATTTAAAATGTTGGTTACGTTACGTAGATGACACTTTCATTCTTGTTGAAAATCCGTTTGATGTTTCTGCCATTCTTAATATTGCTAATGCTATTGATCCCCATATTCAGTTTACCTTCGAGTTAGAAAATCGTAATCAACTTCCCTTTCTTGATGTTTTAGTTACTAGGTACGATTCCTCTTTTAAAACCTCTGTGTACAGGAAACCTTTCTCTGTTTCTAACCCTCCCCATGCTCTCTCTAATCATCCGGCTAAACAAAAAATTGGCACCTTTTACACTTACGTGTATCGTGCCCTTAAAATTTGTTCTGATACTTCTTCTCTTAAAGAAGAACTGAATTATTTAAAGTCTGTTGCTATTAAAAGAGGTTTTAGACCCTCTATAATTGATAAAGCTCTCGAAAAGTTCAGTAGGCCAACTTATAATTCTACTCTTTCCATTGATGATAAAATTAAACCTGATAATCTTGTTGTCTTACCTTTTTATCCCCCCTTATGTTTTAAATTAGCCAAAGTTTTGAAGCGTTTCAGTTTTCACGTTTTTTTTAAACCTGTCAATAAATTCCAATTCCCTTCAACCAAATCCCCTGTTCCTGAGCTTCAAAAATGGGGTATCTATAATGTCCCTTGTAATAACTGTGATTTATCTTATATTGGTCAAACTAAAAGAAATCTTGAATGTCGTTTACGTGAACATTCTCGGTATGTTGTTAATTAAGAAATTTCCAAATCTTCTATTGCGAAGCACAGTTGGGAATTTGATCATAGTTTTAATTTTAAGAGTGCCAAAATTATCTTTCATGCCAAACGCGTTTCCGAACTGGATTTTTTGGAAAATTTCGCTATTTACCTTAATCGTGATAAAATTGTCAATGAAAAATCTGATTCCACTTTGCTGTCTACAGCCTGAAAAAATTTGTTTAATTCAATTAAATAAAATATTTCTAATTAGATAAAGAAAAAAAAAATTATAATGATAATAATTAATGGATAAATTTTATTAAATTTACTTATTAGTTTAATATTATTAAAATTTAAAAAAAATAAAAAATAAAATAAAATAAAAAAATAAAATAAAAAAAATATATATATAAAAATAAATAAATAAATAATTGTTTACTGCTTTCCTCCCTCCTCTTTTTGTGGTGTGTGCGTACTTGTGTTCCTCTCTGATTGGTCCTGTCCTGCATGTTGCTTCCTATTGGTTGTTTGTGTTGCTCCTCCCCCTCTGGATTTTGTCCTACTTTCAGTCTTGCTTTTGCCTCCAAGGCAGTTGCACGTGTTTGCACCTGATGAAGAAAGGCTATGTCCTTTCGAAACCGGTTGTGCTGATTTAAAATTTATGGTGTGTGAAGAAGTTTTAATTTCTTGCTATTGCCTGTACGCCAGTTTTTGAATTTATTTTTGATAAATTACTTGTTCTATGTAATTAAAGTTTTTTCATAAGAGATCACTTAAAAGCAGGATATCCATAAATAATACGAAATGCATACCTAATTAAAAAAAAAATCTCTGCCTATCCTGAATATTAAAATTAAGATTCATGGTCACTTCATTCAGGCTGTGTCAATTCAAACCTAAAATTTCTTACATAAAACATCATTTTTTTTTTTTTTTTTTCAAGAAGCGTTATACAGATATAAAACAGATATGTCAATTACTATAATAAAAATCGGCTAGTTGTAGCTCTACTCGTGCTTGCACATTTTTAAGTCTGGCGAAGGGTCATTACTACGTTTCTCGATACGAAACACATGTTGCGATTCTGTTTGGCTTTGTTTTGTAAATTCTGTTTTTAATAACAAGCACATAATGTATAAAGTTTGTTAAATTCTTTCTTGGAGATGCTAAAATATAGCTATCAAGGTAAACATGCCATAAAATTGCCACAAGTCGAGCGATACACATAAAAAAGTAATCAGCATCAATTTATGTCAGTATTCAACTGCACACTAGATTTCATGTAATTCTGTACATGCAGATTATAAGTTAGCTACAGTATTTTTGTCCCATACAGACATACACACACAACCGTTGCATTAAACATAAACTTTCCTCTGAAATTTTAATTTCAGGTAAGGAGAGGGGGGAGGGGGGCAAAATCTCTCCTTGCTCCTGGTAGAAAAAATCCTAGTTTCGGCCCTGAATGCAGATAATACAATTATAAACATGATGAACTTGTGATACTCAGTAACAGATTTTTTAATATATATATTTTTTTAAGAAAATGTTGTTGTAATTAGTGTTGTGTGTTCGTAAATTTTTGGTTCAAAATGCAATAATTTACATTCTTTTGAATACTTAATGGCAAAAATTATAACAAAGCACCACAGAACTGGTGTTTAAAAGTAGTAAGTACAAAACTTTAAATAAACACCATTAAAATACAAGAACTCACAACAATTGTTTTCGGTCAAAGAAGGCACAACCCTTTGTCAGGGGAACAAAGTAGGCACAATTGGTGCAAACAAAGCGGTAATGCACCTAAATAAACACCATTAAAATGCAAGAACTCACAACAGTTGAATCGAATCAAAAAAACACACAACCCTTCATCAGGCAAACAAAGTAGACACGAGTGCTGCAAACACAGTGGCATCACACTCGTGCCGACACTGTTCACCTGACGAAGGGTTGTGTCTTCTTTCGACCTGAAACAATTGTGAATTTTTGCATTTTAATGGTGTTTATTTAAAATTTTGTACTTATTACTTAATGACAAAGCATAAGAAACAATATAAAAGATATTTTAAGTATTTATTTGATATTATTATTTAAAGTATACTTATTCAATATTGTATAAATTAAAAAAAAAAAAAAAAAAAAGTGTAAAAAAATTTTTTAGAATTTGTAATTAACAGATATGAATATAATGAATTGATTATATTCAGTAACAGGATTTAAAAAAAAAAAAATGTTGTTGTAATTATTGTTGTGTGTGCGTAAATTTTCAATTCGAAGTGAAATAATTAACTTTCTTTTGAATGCTTAATGACAAAGCATAAAAAACAAAATAATATTTTAATTGTATTATTTTAAGTACATTATTTAAAGTAAATATGTACATATTCAACATAGTATAAATTTCAGAAGAAAAAAATGTGTAAAAAAAATATTATTAGAATTTGTAATTAATTGTTTTCTTTCATATCTGCCCAAAGCATCCATATTCGGGAAAAAATGGGGTTATTAATGAACTTATGCAGATAATACAGTTATGAACATGATGAACTCATCATATTCAGCAATAGGAATTTTTTTTTAAATAAATGTTGTAAATTATTCTTGTGTGTATGTAAATTTTTGGTTTAAATTGAACTAATTAATATTCATTCGAATATTTAATGGCAAAGTATAAGAAACAAAATTAAAGATATTATTTTTCAGTATTAAAACAAAGAAACACAATTAAGGTTTTCACCAATATAAAATAATTTACAACTTAACAAAGGCAATAAGTAACACATCTATACTTATCATAAAATCATATATACAAACATATACACAAATAAATATAATTTTCACTCAACATATAAAAAAATATAACACATCAAATGAAGGCATTGTAAATGCAGTATATCAAAACCTTCTTGTATATACAGTTTTCCATTTACAGTTATTTTAACAATAGAATTTGAATAAATAAATTGATAAATTATTTATTTTTAACTGATAAATTAAGAAATAAATAGTTTTTAAAAATCCATTTAATCAATTACTAAAATTCTCTTAAATGAGGAAATTAGATATCATCCCGATTTTCACTTTGGTAAGAGCATCTAATTTTTAATAGTTATAATTTAGAAAAATAAATAACATTCTTTATAATTTATAGAATTAAGCTTAAAACCCAGGGGGGAAAAATCATACTTAATTGGTGAATGTATACTAAGTATTTTGACTTTTAAAAAAGAATCTATTCATGAACTTTAAACAAAAATTAATGATTAAAATAAATTTAATATATATATATATATATATATTAAACAACTTTATAAAAACAGGTGGAAAGGCTGAGAAATAAATGTATGATAATAATCAAAATTTTAATATTTTTATCATAGGAGAAAAATAAGATTTTTACAGAAAAAATAAATAAATAAATAAATAAAGTGAAGAATATATGCATTGCGGCTTTAATAAAAAATAATAAAAAAAAAAAAGGTGAAAATTAATTATTTTAAACTAATAATAGAATGTCCAATAAATTAAATGTTTTATAAGAGAAAATTTCCCTACTTCATACCCCCCCACCCCCTTTTTTTAAGTTCATTTTATAAAATTTGATCAATTTTTACAGAACTTTTGTAATTAACGAGCATAGTAAAAACAGCAGAAATAAGTAAAAAAATATTAAGAAAACCAGAACCATACTTTTTTTTTTTGGCTTCAGAAAGTATCACTGTATACCTTTAAACACAAAGGCCAGCCCTGTGTTGCAAAGATGGCTCTCTCTCTCTCTCTCTTTTCAGTAACATTTGATTTCCTATTTTGCTGCTCAATAAGAACTGTCTCTCCCCCCCCCCCCTCCCCTATTTGTTAATTTATATATACTAGTTTCCACCATAGATATTTATACAAATTTTATGTTTCAATCGAAATACTCTTTATTTATTTATTGTGTGCAGCAGCACTGGAAATCAAAGAAAGAATTGCTATACTTATCACAATATTTTATATAAATCTGTACTTATCCACATATATTTTCGACTTAATTTAATTATTTTAATTTAGCAAAACTGTATACATATATATTAGAGGACAAATATTCTAATTAAATTAAGAATTAACTCGCTGGTCAGAAAAAGCATTTTTAATGAAAGGTTTAGAAAATATGTATAGCTACTATAACACATTACTTAAATTAAATTTTTCTTTTCCCTCAAAGAGACTTTCATATTGAATTATTTAATTACAAATGGCTACTTTGAAAGTTAACTGGCTTTTGAATAATAATTAACATCAGCTGCTTTGGTTTTACATATAAATATTATGCTGGTTAACAATAATAATGCTGTTACAGAATAAATCAGTAAATGAAACTTGAAATACAATGTTTTGATTACCAATAAAATTCATATTTGTAAAGTAAAAAATGGGCATAATAGAAAGAACTGTAAAAATCAAAGTTAGTCAATTATTTCCACTTTTTTTAAACACCTTTTTTAACAGTAAATGTAACCTAATAAGACTTGGCAATATTTTTTTTTTACTATAAATGAAAAATTTTTGAAAATAACTTTGTTAATTAATAAGTTTTTAATAACTGATTCTTTCAGTTTAACTGTTATATAAACAGAAACCATATTTATATTTTAAAACTGAAAACTTTAAAATAAGAAAACTAGCTATTTTTTTGCATAAATGTTTCATAATAAAATTTGAATATTGATGCATAAACTTAAGAACATTTTCGGATGATTTTCTCACAGAGATAATACAGCTACAATTAAATATATGTAGCAACTGGAAGACATATTATTAAATGTCTTTTAACTGGCCTTTTACTAAAAATATGCATGTAATTATTCAATAGTTTGTATAAAAAAAGTTAAATTAAAAATGATTTTGAAAAAATCCATAATTAAAGATCAACATAGTGCAGGAAGAGACTTCAAACTGAATGAATTTTACTATTTTTTGTCTAAAGATCACGACTAAGCCAATCAAAGGTAAATTTAAGCATATTATATCTTTTTCAAAATTATGATCATATTTGCAAGGAGAGAAAAAAAAGAAAAAAAAAAAAAAAAAAAAGCTGTAAATCATAAAATAAAATCTTTTAGAATAGATGCTTAAATGAGGTTAAAATACACAATATTTTATAGAAAAATATACATAAATCCATTAAAATTTTTGAAGTTTCTAATGTAATTTATCCATTTTGAGAAACTTTAAGTTTAAATAACTAAAAATTATGTAAAATGATAATAACAACAACAATAACAAACCTAGATATCAAAGTAGCAAATTTATAGATGTTTTATGTTGTATAATTTATCAGTATAAATATTAATATACATATTTTTTTACATGGAATATCATAATAAATTATACGTTTATGCAAACTTTGAAAATAATGCAAATTTCAACAAATATCACTTTTGGTCAAGTATTTTCAATTTTGCAAGAATAAAACGTTCTTTAAATACCAATATGATGGTACTTTTTTGAAATAATTTTGAGCCAACAAGTTTTTAAACATTTATTTTCAATAGGGAGGTTGATGATATGGGTGGTGTTGCTGCTGAGGATGAGGAGGTCCTTGATTGCCTGAATTCATATGCCTTAAGTGTGCTACAAGAGCAGCTGTCTGTTGCTGCTGTTGTTGCTGCTGCTGCTGCTGTTGTTGTTGCTGATGCTGCTGGTGTTGTTGCTTTTGCATAGCCATCAACTGTTGTTGATGACAAAGCTGTTGCATATGCATTTGATTAGAAGGTCCACTAGACATAGCTGACATTGACTGAGGGTTAGACTGGCTGCCGTAATTTGTTCCACTATTTTGCACCATTTGAGAACCTGATAAATGGGTACCTCCGGCCATTTGATTCACAGTAACATTAGGAGCTTGCATGTTGCCTTGGCTCATTCCATACTGAGGCCTAAAATAACAAAAATGAATATGTTAAATAGAAATATAAAAATATATGAAGCAAATAAATCAGGGTTTGATTCACCTTTGAAGCTAGGGGAGGCTTGGTATGGCCTCTTATTTGAGAGAAATTTTTGAATTTATATAAAAACAGATTAAAAAACATATTTATGCTATGAATTTCATTTCCAGAAGTTACTTTTCAGAATTCAGATTTAAATTCTTTTCCCTCCTATGTATTACAATATAAAAATATTTCAGGCTATACCAGATTGTTCAATAAGTTTTGTCGTTTGATAAGAAAAATACGATTTTATGGTTTGAAATGCATTTTATTATTCAATATAATATCCCTGAACTTCAATGCACTTGTTTCAATTATCTTCTAATTTATGGATTCCATCCCTGAAGTGAGAATGCGGAAGACTGTCGAAATACACTTCCACGGCTGCTATTACCACTCCATTCGATGAAAATTGTTTTCTACGCATGGATTTTTTGAAATGTGAAAACAGTCAGACATCAGAGGGAGTGAAGTCTGGTGAAGAGGGTAGATGTTGTAACAGTTCATACTTTAATTCACTGATTTTCACGATGGTTTTTTGAACTGTGTGAGAGGGTGCGTTATTTTGATAAAAAATGATTTTTTCTTTTGTAAACCAGGTCTTTTCTCATGAATTTTTACATCCAGCTGATCTAAAAGGTTACAATAATAACCTGCGTTTATTGTTTTACCAGTTTGAAGGTAATCCATAAACAAAATTCCTTTAGCATCCCGAAAAAGTGATGGTAACACCTTCTCGGCTGATTTCTGGACCCTAATTCGCTTTGGAGCTGAAGTACCGATTTCACATCACTCCACAGCCTCTTGTTTTGATTCAGGATCATGGTGGTAGACCCAAGTCTCATCTACAGTGACAAAATCCTTTTTATCTTTCCTAAAACACTCAAAATGTTGTTGAGAAAGTTGCATACAAGTGTGTTTTTGTTTCATCGTTAGTGAATGAGGCACCCACTCAGGCCCGGACTGGCTCCTCTGGGGGCCCTCGGCTAAAAATCGAAAAGGGTCCCCTTACTGAGGAATTTAGAGGGAATATGATATTAAAATATGTAATTTTTGAAAATTAGGCTTACATGCCTCAAAAACACATTTAGCTTTCCTGATACTTGGAAAATAATTGAGTAAAATGTAAGCTTTCTTTCTAATGTAGTTTACTTATTTTTACTACAAATATTTATATAATTTTTATATACCATACTTAGACTTGCCAACTCTCCGGATTTATCCCGGTAATACCGGGTTTTCCATACTTTTTCCGGATTTCCGGATTAGACAGTATTATTGCCGGATTTCCAGATTTCCAAATAAAAATAGTTTTAAAAAAAATTCCTAGACGGCAAAATCTGCGTTCCGCGGAACTCTTAATTTCCTTCTCTTTTCTCCCTCACGGAGCACCCAGCTACCAGCATGAGCTATAAATAGTTCACAGTGGCGATTCCCCCCTCTCCTTGCAACCCAGCGTCACACAGTTTAGTTTGGCAACCCCCTTCACGCTCTGCGCCGAGCGCCGACAGAGATGGATCCGTTCCGAAGTTTGAGAGTGAATTCGGTTGTTTCATTCGATTCAATCTTTTTGGTATAGCGTACGATAAACTCGCTCAATGAATGAACCCAGTTCAAAGGAAAAGCCAAACAAGCGGCGTCATTGGTTTGCACACGTGTATCGTTATTCCACAGCCAATTCTTAAACGTTTTATTAGGATTTTTATTTCTCGTGTTTTATTTTCAAGCTGCAGTTGTTATGTTAATTCGATAACTTTATTTAGCATTATGTCTGGTAGAAAATATCAGTCTTGTTTTAACAAATCTATCACAGCTGATTACCCATGTGTAATTGAATATAGAAAGGGACCACAGTTTGCCTTTTGTTCTACCTGCAGATGTGATTTTAGCATTGCGCATAAAGGCAAAGGAGATGTAACTAACCATATTCGTACTCAAAAACATTTGGATTATGAGAAGACTGTCATTAATAATCAAAAATTAAAATTTTCTCACGACAATGACGCTGTTACACGTGCAGAGTGTTTATTTACGTCGTTCATCTTGGAACACAACCTACCTTTAAGTTGTGCCGATCATGCCAGTATGTTGTTTAAGAAAATGTTCCCGGGCAGTAGCATAGCAAAAAAATATTCCTGTGCCAGGACAAAAACGTCGTGCATCATAGGCGAAATGGGAAAATCCTCAAGAGCAGATTTAGTGAGTTGTATGAAAAATAGTCCATTTTCTATTGCAACAGATGCAAGTAACAAGTCTGAAAAATTTTATCCTCTTGTTATAACCCATTTTGATAATAAAACCAATAAAGTAGAATCCTTTCTTTATAAAGTGCCTGTTTTAGTTGGTGACAGCACTGGACAAAATATAGCTAAACTAATATTAGATTCTTTAAAAGATGATGACATCCCGTTAGAAAACTGCATTGCACTGAGTACTGACAATGCTCCTGTTATGATTGGAAAACACAATGGTGTGATAGCCTATTTAAGGAGAGAGATAGATAATTTAGCTTGTGTTGGGTGCCCATGCCATTTAATAAATCTGGCTGTTAAAAAAGGAGCAGCATGTCTTCCTGGAAATATTGATGAATATTTGATGGACATATATTATTACTTTGAAAGCAGCTGTAAACGACAAGAAAAATTTAAATCTATGTTTGATGAGGAAACAAAAGCAATACTTAAGCATGTATCAACTAGATGGTTATCATTAAACAAATGTTTAACTAGATTATTAGAAGAATGGGGTCATTTGGTGACCTACTTCATGTCAGAAATAAATGAAAACAGAAGTGTAAAAATTAGTGAAAACTTAGTAGATTATACTATACCAAAAAAAAAACAAGTGCAAGTTGTTCTAAAAAAGAGGCAAATTGAAAGTACTGGGAACAGCAGTAAAAAAGTTTGTAAAAAAACTGTAGATAACAAAGAAACTATAAACAAGATAACTGAAACACAAAGTGAATCTGGTAAGCAAAAAAAGAATCACCAAATCTTATCACGGGAAGAAAGAATATTTATGTTTCTGTTCGATGACTTTTACAAGAGCATTACATCATTTCTAGTATTTATTTTACCTGTGTTTGATAAAGTTAATTTAAGTCTGCAAACAAAAAAGCCTATTATACATATCGCTAGATCAATCTTATTGGAATTATTAAATGATCTTTTTTCAAAATTTGTTTTACCTTCAGTTGTAAAGAATGCTGAGTCTTATAAGAGCATTAATTACCATTCAGTGGATAATCAGAAACCTGATGAAGATCTTGTAATCGGAAGCACAACAGAAAAAATTGTTAAAGGTTTAAAACCCTCCAGTAGAGAAGAATTTTATCAGTGTATTAGAAATTTTTTTATGAATTCGTGTGATTATATAGTTCAGAAATTTCCCTTTGAGGATGAAATTTTTGTTAATGCTGAAATTGCTAACATACATAACATAGATAAAGCATCCTTTTCAAAAATAAAGTTTTTTGTGGGAAAATATAATATTGCCATAAAAATAACAGGGGCAATAAATGAAGATGACGCATTGGATGCTTTACAATCTGAATTCTGCAATTTGCAACTAGATGAGATAACAAATGAAATTCTGGAAGAACGGGCAGATACCGTGTGGCATTTAATTGGTCAGCTAAAGAATACTGATGGTAACTTCAAATATAAGAAAATATCAGATATGATGCTACTAATATTAAGCATTCCTCACAGCAATGCAGAATGCAAAAGGATTTTTAGTTACATGACAAAAATATGCACTCAATTTAGGTCAACATTGTCTAAAGAGACTTTAGAAAACTTATTGATTTGTAAATCAAATCCACAAGAACACTGTTATGAACAGAAATTTGACAACAAATTTTTGAAAAGTACAAAATCATCGACAGTGAATGCATTGCAAAAAAAATAAATGCATTTCTGTTGTAAATAGGTGTAAAAATATGTATCAAGCTATTTAAAATATTTTCAAGTATATGTTTTCATTTTCATGCTATAGTCAGTGTGAAATAGCCTATTAATATCATAAGAGCATTTTCTGTGTATATACATTACATATTAAAATGTTTATTTGGCAATATAATCAATTTTTTTTCTATACTGTATTGTTATTTTTTTTTTTTTTTTTAATTATAACTTCAAAATGGCCTCTAATTAAAGAAGAACAATATTGCATATAATGTAAGTATAATATAACTTATGTTTATTTAATATTAGTTATTGACATTGCCGTGTTATGTCGATTTTATGTACCGAAAAATATTGCAGGATTTTCCATTGTCTGAGGTTGGCAGGTCTGCATACTTATACCAGTTACAAGCGGGAAAAATAAGTATACTATTCAGTATATATTCATTACCTAATACCTAAATAATTAATAAAACATAACAATGGTAATAAAACACAACGGTAATAAAATACCAAGCATATTGAAAAAAAAAAAAAAAAAAAATACAGTGTCTTCTTTGTGATTTAGTTGATACAAATTGTAAATTATATTTTATAACACAAAGAAAAATGTCTGCAAAACCTTGGTATATATGTAGTAAATTAAGTAATTCTCACCAAGATCTTTACTTATGCAATTGCGACAACCATTTTAATTCATCGTCAAAACGAAAACGAAAGTTTAAAAATCACCAAGTGTGATTTTAATACTAATAACTGTTATAGAATTTTAAAGTCATTTAAATATAATGACCAGTGAATAGCGAAGCAGGTAAGGTAAAGCCTACTAAAACCACAGCAATGCGTGGTCGGGTTCAACTAGTTTTTAAGTAAAATGTCTAATTTTCATCCCAAATTAAGAACCTTTCATTTTAAAAGTTAATTTTAGAAAATTATTGGGTGAGTGCAAAAGTTTTAGTTGTTTTTATCAATAAATAATAGAATTGTTTTGCTACTGTTTTTTCCGGCAGAAAAATGAAAACTTAGTGTAATACCTTAGCTTCCTACATTATCTAAAACAATAGCAAAGAGGAAAACTCCGCTATTTAATGCAGTTTTATTCGAATAAATAATTTTGATTGAGAATGACCGCCAGGCATATGAAAAGCGAAGCTTGATGACAGTCACTTTATTTTAGGAGTATAAACAAAGCACAGCAAGAAACAGAAATAATAGCTTTTTCTCAAATTACCGACTATGTGGAAGGTACTTAAGTATTATTTTTATATAAAATTTCTAATTTTCACTTGAAGTTAAGAACCTCTAATTTAAAAAAATTAATTTTATAAAATTAAATAGAAATGCTTTGTGTGCTCTATACATCTCAAGTGTGTGCTCTATGCATGTGTGTCGCTCTCAAGTGTGTCGCTCTTGTGTGCTCTATGAATCGAGCTGTATAACAGCTCTATGCATCTCAAATATTTTTCTTTGGCATTTCTGACATAGTAGTTTATTTGGGTTTTAATTAGTTTTTGTTAGTTAAAATCAATTATTTTATATTGTTTCATACATATACATTAATACTCAAGATATGCATTTATGGTATGATTTTTCTCTCTTTCAAGATAAATTTTTAAAATTTAATTATCATCTACAAGATGAATACTATTACTAAATAATATAATAAATACTATCTCTAAAACTTTTGCTTCTATCTGATAGCCATGGTTCTTGACAACAGCTCTATCTCTAATTTTCCGTGAAAGTAAACTTTTTCTTAGAAATGCCATGTTAATTTTATCACATTCCTCTTGTACTATTTTCCAAAGTCTGTTCAATGTTTTTGGATGCCATTTTCCTACAGTTCATTTTAATAAACCAAAGCACAAAAGTCCATTGGAGAAGCATCAGGTGATTTTACAGATACAGTAAAACCCGCTTAAGAAGTTTATATTTTCAGTACCCATTTCCCCCCTATTCTCACAATGTTAAAATAACCCATTTAAAAAGTTTTGTTCCACACTCTTTCCCTCTTAAAAAGTTTTTGTTTCACTTGAAAGTTTACTTGGAGATCGCGTTTATAGTTGCTTTTCGATTAGTATTTTTTAGGACTGAGGGCCTATTAGTCTCAATCTGGGATTTTTGTGTTGTCGATTTCAATAGTTGGACATTTGTCAAAATCTAAAATTTATCGAAAATATAATTGAATAATTTGAAAGCGATGTTATAATTTGAAAAAAAAAAAAAAAAAAACTAATAGTCCTCCATCCTAAACTAAATTCTATTTTTGCCAGAATTTCATCAAAATCTTTTTTTTTTTATTTTATTATTATTATTGAAAGAAAAAGAAAAGAAAATTAATAATAATCAGTATCGTTACAAGCGATATCGAAAAAGTTTTTTTAAATAATTTTAAATTAGGAAATAAAAAGTGCGCGTGAAATAATATGAAATAAAAATAAGTAAAAAAATGAATTTAATGATTTAATGTTCTTGTTTTTTGGGGGCTGCTCATGCATATAAAAAATGCGTATTAAAACGAGTCGAAGAAGGAAGCAAAATAAGTATTGAGTTATATTACGATAAATACGATATATTAGACCTATCTTCCAGGGTTAGTAGGCATTTTTGTTGAAAGAAATAGTTTGTTCGTTTGGTGCAACTTGCACATTAGTCCGTGAGGTACAACTTTCACATTAGTCCCCTTTAAATATAGTGTTTTTTATTAATTAAAATTTTAAATTCTGTTTTCACTATCCCCTCGAGAAGGCTTCCGAGTTTTTTTTTTTTCTGTTAAAAATGAAAAAAAAACTGATAATTTTATTTTTACAAAAATTTATGCCAAAACAAATAAATAAAATGTCATCGCCAATTTGGTGACAAAAATTTAAAAGGACTCATGGGGTCCTATAATAAAACTGTTCTGTCTGCGGAAGTATGAAACCTGGCTCGTCAACCATGAATTTTATTTTGAAACCTTCTTTTGAATGATTTTGGTTTCACTGCACAATATCAATTTGGTTAATAAGAATTTGGCTTCTGGTAAATTAAAATTTTAATAAGTGGTGAAATTGGTGTAATATTTATGAGTTTCAAATTTTAAAAGTAAATAAGAAAAGAAATAAAGTGTGAAAATTTTGCATGGGTTTACTAGTATTAACATATTTCACTACTTTCTGGTTGGAGCTACTGAAGTATCAAAACTTGGATCATTGAAGCCTAAAATATCATTTTGGGCTGAGTCGGTAATCATTTCGGCTGTCATTTTGTCATTTTCTGTCTTCCTTGAACGTCTGTACTGTATCTCAACGTGTGAATCTTTACTTTTTATTCTGTCTTGACAATGATTCAGATGGCTTGTAATAATGCTAAATATTTTATAAAAGGCTCAATTCAATACTAAAATTTCATTCACACGCACACTATATCATCTTTTTTTATCCCAAACAAACTAAACATAGAAAAAGATATTTCAAATGGTATACTCTGTCGACTATAAACCTTAGCAATATTACAAATGATACATATTTATTTATTCACGCCATATTTAATTAGTCATATGAGGACTCTGAAGTGAGCGCAATTTTGTTCAAATAGTATAACTCTGTCGACTATAAACCTCAGCAATATTACAAATGATACATATTTATTTTTTCTTCGTCTCGATCTTTGCTGTTTGTAAAGAGCAGCGTTTATGACTGAAAACAACTGTTGTCATTTTTATCTAACGTTCGCACCTGTTGGTGGCAGTTTTCCCTTTGTAACTCAGTAATTCAGACGGGAAGAGTCCATTGTCTTTGATCTTACTCCCAGGAGGGGGTGAGGGGGATCTCAACCTATACCCTATTTAGGAAGAAATGATAACGGAAGTACAATAAAAGCACGTGGTGATTGGCGTCACCGTTGACTATTAGGTGCAGCTGAAGTGATGACAATTAATGACAAACTGACCGGTTTTGAGGAGACATTCGCAGTTTCAAATAGAGAAAATCCAAAACCGGTTAATAGAAACAGTTATGTTAATTCAGAGATAAAATCCCGAATGTAGCTTTCCAGGAATTAACCAAAGCTGAATTTCTTTTAATTTTGCGTTCATATCTATCAGTTTAGTCAGTATAAAGCACACAACATAAATTCTTTCTCATAAGAAAATTTACTTGTAAAAATTTCAGCTCTATTTCTCAAAATGTCAAGCAAAGTAGTAATTAAAAGAAAAGCTTTGTCAATTGAAGATAAAATCAAGATCCTAAAAGAAGTTGATAGCAACTCGAGCATGACAAGAGTTCAAATTGCAAAGAAATTGAACATACCAGTAACCACACTGAATGGAATTGTTGCAAAACGAGATATCATTTGAAACTCTTCTCAATCATCTCGAAAAATTAAAAAAGTGAAAAAAGGAAAATATGAAATTATGGAAGAAAAATTGTTGATTTGGTTTAAACAAGCTAGATCCGCTAATATTCCTATAAGCAGACCTATTCTTCGAGAAAAGGCTGAGGAAATTGCCAAAAAAATGGAGATTGAATTTACCCATTCGAATGGGTGGATAGATAGAATGAGAAAAAGAGCTGGATTGAGTTATAATTCTGTAAATGGTGAAAGTAAAAGTGTGGATGCACAAGAAATCGAAGAATGGAAGAAAATTTTACCAGATTTGATTGCCGGCTATCATCCTAAAGATATTTTCAATATGGATGAGTGCAGACTTTTCTTCAATCTGTTACCAGATAAAACATATGCATATAAAGGCAAAAATTGTCATGAAGGTAAAAGAAAAAAGGAAAGACTAACAATTTTACTAAGTGCAAATATCGAAGGTTCGGAGAAATTGCCCATTTTGGTTATTGGGAAATCGAGAAAACCTAGATATTTTCGAAATGTGAAATCTCTACCTTGTGATTACGAAAGTAACAAAAATGCGTGGATGACAGGTGTAATTTATGAAGCTTATTTAAAAAGATTAAATGACAAAATAAGGAAAGCTAAAAGGAAAATTGTCATCTTCGTAGACAATTGCGCCGCCCATTCTAAAGATTCTAATAGCCTTAGCAATATAAAAGTGCAATTCTTACCTCCGAATTCTACTTCTGTTTTACAACCGATGGATCAGGGAGTAATTAATGTGCTTAAGCAGCACTACAGAAAACGGCTAGTGAAATGGATAATTGAAAAACTGGACAATACTGGAGAGCTGAGAAAAGTGAAGGTTTTAGAATCGATTCATTTTATTTTATCTGCTTGGGAATTAATAACACCATCTGTGATTGCAAATTGTTTAAAAAAAAAAAGCAGGATTCTTCGATGAAGAAATGACAGAGGAATATGAAGAATTAGATATTAAGGATAATTGGAAAACTTTACAAAGAAGAATGGATTTTACTGAATCGTTTGAAGAGTATGTATCAGCAGATGATGAAGTACTGTCATGTGAACTGCTTACAGTGGATGAAATTTGTGAGGTTACAGAAGATGAAGAAATGCGTGAAACTGAAGAAGACGCTGTGGAAATTCCTAGTTTTTCAGATGCGGTAAAAGGATTCGAAACTTTTCGTCATTTTATCGAAAGTGTTGAAAATGTGCCTGATGAAGTTTTTAAAAGTTTTAGACAACTGGTCTGTTATCAATTAAAGATTGCTGATAAAAAACAAAAACAAAAATCTATAACCGATTTTTTCTGTAAAATTGATTCCAGTTCTGTTTAAAGTAAAATTTCTTAGCTGGAATAAAGAGACTCTAAGGTAATTATGTTTTTTTTTTCTTTATCAGCTGATTTTTTAAGTATGCAAATAATTTAAATTTTTAAAGAAAAACCAAATTTTATATTATTTATATATTATTTTATTTAAAAAAAAAAAAAAAAAAAAAAAAAAAAAAAAACAATTTCTCCTGATTACCTATACTGTAATTATATTATTTATTTTCTAATAATAATAATAATAATAATATCGTTTAAGAAGTTTTCCCGCTTAAGAAGTTTTTACTTTCCATTCCTATAGAAAACTTCTTAAGCGGGTTTTACTGTATTTCATTAAATGAGATACATGTTGTTCCTTTTCTGATTCTTTCTTTACTAAATAAGCAACAGTTGATTCAGAGGTGTAACTAGAGGCTTTGTCCATATCAGGCTATGTCCTTTCCATAATAGGCTGGGATTTCTTCTTCAAAATTGGTTCTAAAATATTCTGCAGATAGTAAAGAGAATTAATTTCGACTTTCCTTAAGACTTTTTCTATTTTTTATTTTCCATTGTAACAAAATCCTGCAATTATCATGAATCCCTTTGGGAACTTTTCCATACACTGACAAAGACATTTTATACGGTCATTCCCATCAGCTGAGGAATAGAAAACTGATCTTTTTTTACTACATCCACTTAAATATGCACACACCTCATCAAGTGTTACTACAAATTTTCATTTTTCAGCAGCTAGGTGTTTTTCATATAATTTTCTACAATTTTTTTTTTTTCTTTCAGCAATATGCTTTGGCAAAAGCAGATGAAGTTTAAACAGCTTTTTTAACTTTAAATCTCTATGAATGATTTTACTTGCAGAGCCAGAAGACATTTCTAGTTTTGATGCAATGGATCTTTGAGTCAGCATATTTTCTTTTAGTATTAGAGATTTCACTTTATTGACACATTTACCAGTGTTCGAACAGACTTAGGATGAAGTTTTGTGGTCATGTTTTCATTTTTATCTTCACTTAGATTGTTTCCCTTTCAAATTCAATATATTATAAATGCCTTTTTTAAAAATGCAATAATTGCGATTTTTACACCAATTTATAATTTGGTGATATGAATATTTCTCCCCAAAAAGTGCAGTTACATAGCTTTCGAGCCACCTATCAATTTTAGGAGCCATTTTCAAAATAAATCTAAAAATTTTCAACTTCAGGTTTTTGATGGATTTACACTTTTTGAGAACTGTAGAACACGATTTGACCATTTTTTAGAAAATTTTTAACATGGTGGTATAGGACAAAATTTGGTATAAATGTACATAAAGAGAATTATTTTTTAATAATCATTATGAAATTCACAAGAATTATTTATAATAGAGATAGTCAACTGGGAAAATTTTTTTGTATATGTAGGAGCATCGCCTCCCCCCCCGGGGGAAGGAAGTCCCCCCCCCCTCGAGGGGAATACATTTTCATGATGGGTATCTTTCCAAGGAGCTCGCCAATACTTTTAAAATGAATGGTTGAACCATCGATCTGCGATAATTTAAAATAAAGTTATCGATTTTTTTTTTCATTTTTAACATTTTTCATCTTTTTTTTCTTTTTTTTTAAATGTAATATCGAGAATAAAATGAACTTTTTCTGGATATTTAGCCTTATACTACTTCTCTAATATGGAAATCGTACTGCATTATCATGGAAGATAATTTCATTAAATAATGATTTTAATAAATTATTTTTACTGAGTGAATTTGCATAGGAAAATATAGAAGAAAGTCATGTGGTAGTCACAACATTCTAGTTTTAATTTTGATGAAATATCTTTTTTATTTATAAATTGTTTCATGCCACTTCTTTAAAAGACATAGAAACAGTTAAGAACAAACAACAGTTTTATTTTCTTACCTGTTAGGCTGAGGTATATATTGGCCTTGTTGATTTCGTATGGAATTTGGTCCCATCAGTCCTGGCCCTGTTTGAGGATTTGGATATGACTGGTTGAAACTGTTAGGGAGCATAGATGAATTCCTAGATTCCATCATGGCAGAATTTGCTTGTATATTAGAGCCACTATAATTACCATATCCTTGATTCATGCCTGCTTTAAAGAGACGTTTTTTCATATATAATAATCATAAAATATTTCATTTATTGGTTTGAAAATACTAGTAAATTACAATACCTTGAGGTGGCAAGTGATGCAACGGGGCAGTTTGAGCTGTATTCCCTTGCATGCCATGGGGATACATAGGTCCACCAGGACCACCCTAAAATTGCAAAAACAATTTCTTTGGTAAATACTTGAAACAATAAATGTAAAAATAGAGTAAACTCTTGATTATCTGTGAGCTGTTTATCTGCGATTTCCATCTTCCTTGGCTTTTTTGCTATTATAAATATGATGGATTTAAACAATAACAATTTATGCAATTAGGTACACAATTAAACTTGTAAATAAAATAAAAATTGAAGACTGGATATCAAGGAAAATATATGAATTAATGTCACAGATAATATTTCAATTCTGTGAATAATCAAGAGTCTACTGTACATAATTATAAACAATTTTAACCATAGAAAACTATAACTGAATAATCTGAAATTAATTAAAAAGATCATTAATATAATCAGCGGATAATTATCAAGCCAATATCTTTAAACAATTATTTACTCAAATGTTTTTACTATAATTATAGTTTTGTTAAATTCTAAAGAAAATCATAATACAGTAGAATCTTGTTAACATCAACATGCTCAATATGAATTACTTTTAACATGAACTCTTTCTTCATTCCACATTAAAACGAACACGAACTGTAATGTTTTTTCACCCTTTAACATGAATTCAGTTAATCTGATATTTTGTTTATGATGAACTTTTTCAGCTCTAGAAAATTTCTAATGGTTAACACAAACAAAAATTTTCATAAAAGGGAGGTTTTCTTTTACTTAAAAACAATGAAATATTAGGTAGATTCCTTATAGGAGATCTACCTATTGCAATGGTTCTCATGACACAACTTCTGGAAAATTCCTTCATATCTTCACCGATCATGACCCCTCTAGAATCAAAAACCACCCTCCGTTCAAAAGTTATATATATATATATATATATATATATATATATATATATATATGTGTGTGTGTGTGTGTGTGTAATGCTTTTTCCCATGTTAAGTTGTGAACACGATAGCTGGAGTAATTTTTATTTAAATTTAACCAGCTTGGGATATTTTATCAGGACAGTAAAAATCTCGGTCGAGTTCTTAGATGGGGTGTCCAGCTCAAAGGGGGTGGAAATAGTGGGGGATGGAAATTTTCCTTTGCCATAATTTCTTTAATATTGAAAATAGGAAAATACTTCAAATCAGGCGAATTGCCGCCTTACCCTAAAGAACAAATTTTGTATTTAAACTTTTTCGATAACTTCAATTGCTTAAAAGTTACAAGTTAAAAAGTGATTTTACGTCAATTGTGATGAAGCAGACTTTTTCGATAACTTTAATTGCTTAAATTTATAATCTGATGCATACGTCACGTGCAAACGATAATAATAAAGATCGCTGAAAATATAAAAAACATGGTAACAGCTAAAACATGGTAACAGCTTTAATTAATCATTTTAAAATATTAAATAAAAAATAATATGTTAGTCTTGGTAAAAATATCGTTTGTGGTGAATAGTTTAGAATGCCGGTTTACGCAAGAATTTAAAATTTATGATTGAAATTGAGAGTAATACATTACAGCTTCCTTTGACTTCTTATCTTGTGGAAACAAGATATTAGCCTGTGAAGAGATATGAGGTTTTTTTGTGGGAAGAAAATATAATGATGCCAAAGCTGCCATTTTTCACCACCAAGCTTGCCAAATTTTGTCATCAAATAACGAATTTCGTTGCCAAGTCAAACATTTTATTGTCAACTATCAAATTTTGCTGCCAAAACAAAAATTTTATTGATGTCGCAAGTTTTGTCACCAAATTGTATATCTTTATGGCTTCTATTTGTTGAAAGGTTATGAGCTTGGATTTTAACAAATTGAAACTTTTACTGACCAATAAATCTAGCCTAAAATTTTAAGTAGAATGAATCATAGTAGTTGATAATTATATTTCTTAAGAACAGAATAGTGACGCAAATAATGCAATGTGGGGGAATAAAGCCACATTGGCTAAGTACATGTTAAAGCATACATAATATTTCTTTACTTTTTTAACATTAACATAAAGGAAATCTACCTTTGATTTTAAGCTCGCCGAAAAGGGATTTTTTTTTTTTTTTTTTTTTTTTACAGCACAGAAATCATAACAAGTCCTGACCAGTATTATTACTTTTTAATAATTAAAAAACTTTCAACAGCTTAGGAATGTTTCAAAGTCTAGGTTATAATAAGTTCCTCAAAGAATTATTTTTATCTTATAACTAGCAGGCTTTGCCCGCTTCGCTGGACATTAAACTTAAATGAGTTGTCAAAATCCCATATCTTTATTAATAACCTAAGTTCTCGATGTGATTGGTAGAGGTTTTTTCGCTCGCAACGTGAAAAGTCTGGGTCCCCACTGCCTTCGGCAGCAACTTACCCACTTCTTACTTCCCCTTCCTCAGAGGTTGAGTTAGAAGTTTTGCAAAATCCCACTAATGTACATAATGCATACACTTAATATCCAAACACCAAAATTCGCCATTCTAAGATAATTCAAAGTGAATTCAAACGGAAAAACATGTTTTTACACATGTTTATTGCCCTCCGACTCTGAGAAGGGGGGGGAGAGGATTTCGAATTTCGTGAAATCCATCTACAATAATTGCCGGGTGGGTACAAACAATTTACGCACCAAATTTCGTGACTACAGAATTCTTTAATAGAAAATATTATAAATAAATAAATATAAAAAGCACAGCTTTAGTATGGGACCCCTTTGGTGACTTTAAATATTTTAAGCCATTTTTGCGATGACCTGAATTGGCTATCACAATTGTGCAATTAAAGATCTTGGCAAGAAACGTCCGAGCTACTTCGGTGCCGAATTTCAAATTTTGCCAAAGGGATCCAATACTAAAGCTGTTCCATACACAAAATAAAAAAAAAAAAGAAAAAATTATACAGACACGACATTATTTCATTATTTAAAACATGAAAATCTGACATTGACAGATTTTAATTTAGTGCCAGAGGCCTACTGCTAAACTTGTTAATATCGACAAATTCTTCTTTAGTTAATTCGTGACGACCTAAATTCCATGACAAAGTTTTCATTAAATCAAACCAATGTGTTTCAGCTGCAGATATTGTAACAAATAATGTTGGAAGTCCAAACTGTCTTATAGCCGCAAAACAACGTTGTTTCTCTTTTTCCCAATGAGGGGGAGGTGTGCCTCGGGGGGGACTCATGTCAAAGGTGTGCCTTGGGGGGGGACTCATGTCAAAGTTGTACCTTGTGGGAGACTCATGTCAAAGTTGGGCCTTGGGGGGACTCATGTCAAAGTTGGGCCTGGGGAGAGACTCATGTCAAAGTTGGGCCTTGGGGGGACTCATGTCAAAGTTGTACCTTGGGGGGGACTCATGTCAAAGTTGGGCCTGGGGGGGGGGGACTCATGTCAAAGTTGTGCCTTGGGGGGGACTTCATTCAATAAATCCCCATTCAATAAACCGACTAAAATAGGCCCTTAGCACTATTAAGAGTGTATTATAAAAATTCGACAACGCTGTACCGACTGAAATAGGGGTACATTGGGGGGCGACTCATGTCAAAGTTGGGCCTGGGGGGGGGGACTCATGTCAAAGTTGTGCCTTGGGGGGACTTCATTCAATAAATCCCCATTCAATAAACCGACTGAAATAGGCCTCTAGCACTAATTAAGAGTGTATTATAAAAATTCGACAACGCTGTACCGACTGAAATAGGGGTACCTTGGGGGGGGACTCATGTCAAAGTTGGGCCTTGGGGGGACTTCATTCAATAAATCCCCATTCAATAAACCGACTGAAATAGGCCTCTAGCACTAATTAAGAGTGTATTATAAAAATTCGACAATGCTGTACCGACTGAAATAGGGGTACCTTGGGGGGACTCATGTCAAAGTTGGGCCTTGGGGGGGACTTCATTCAATAAATCCCCATTCAATAAACCGACTGAAATAGGCCTCTAGCACTAATTAAGAGTGTATTATAAAAATTCGACAACGCTGTACCGACTGAAATAGGGGTACCTTGGGGGGACTCATGTCAAAGTTGGGCCTTGGGGGGACTTCATTCAATAAATCCCCATTCAATAAACCGACTGAAATAGCTCTAGCACTAATTAAGAGTGACGTATAAAAATTCGACAACTGTACCGACTGAAATAGGCCTCTAGCACTAATAAATAAATAAAATAAAATAATAAAATAAAATAAAAACTCTTTTCTGATATTTACAAAATAAAAATAAAAAATCTCAATAAAATCCGAATTATAATGATTTACAATTAAGGAGAACGTCATTGCAATTAAAAGAACCTCATAAGGCACATAATAACAACAAAAAATTGTGTTTTACTCCAGGAAAGAAAAGTACTGCTTAATTAAATAAAAATATTAAACTAATGCCAAATATCTCTATGAAAATATTTATCCACGTGCAAATTACTGATTTAAAAAAAAAAAAAAAAATCGCCAACTTTTGTAGGTATTTTTCTCTCTAATTTTTATTAGTATTCACGTGAAATTAAAAATATTTCATTTTATTTCTGGAAAATAAAAATATATATAAAAGCGTATATATAAATATAAAACCTTCTACCGAATCTGGGTTGAAAACGGGAAAAGGGTAAAATAAATTAGAAATGCTAGACCTATATTTATAAATTTGATACCAAATTAAAGGAGTGATTTTTCTGAATCCAGAGGTGCAAACAGTTTTTCGATGCGACAATTAGATTTTTAAAAAATAACTAAAGTATGAAATTTAAGTGGCAACGGAAAAACGGAAAAAGGGAAAAATAAATTAGAAATATTAGATCTATCGTTACAAATTCAGTACCAAATGAAAAGTGTGATTTTTCTGAATCCTGGGGTATAAACAGTTTTTCGATACGACAATTAGATTTTTTAAAATTAACTAAAGTATGAAACTTAGATGGCAACATTTCATTTCAATCTTTTCATAATTTGCAGTGCGAATCACGCGAATAAAAAAGTCTAACTTAAAAAATTACTTTTATATTTTATTTTTCCATTCAAAGCGTTTTAGTGAAAAAATATTTATGGCGCATGCGCAGGCATTTTTTACCTACAATTTAAACACTAATCATAATTTTGAAAATTTCTATAGATATAATTTTAAGTTGGGTGAAGACCTAAGTTTCTGCCAAGCGCCGTTGAATTCCGTCCAGCCGTTCTCGAGTGATGCCCGGACAAACGTGTTTTAGTCTTTTACCCCCTAAGGGGGGAACGGGGGGGAATTTATGAAAAGTTGATAGATATAATTTTAAGTTGGGTGAAGACCTAAATTCCTGCCAAGAGCCGTTGAATTCCGCCCAGCCGTTCTCGAGTGATGCCTGGACAAACGTGTTTTAGTCTTTTACCCCCTAGGGGGGAATGGGGGGGAATTTCTGAAAAGTTGATAGATATAATTTTAAGTTGGGTGAAGGCCTAAATTCCTGCCAAGCGCCGTTGAATTCTGCCCAGCCGTTCTCGAGTGATGCCCGGACAAAAAAAGTGACATTCGGACACGATCACAGACACACACACACACACACAGGCAAAATTTTCTGAAGCCATTTTCGGCTTTCATGGTGTGTGAAACGTGAAGATATCGCAAAAATTTTCGATTCTGACAAATTTACAGACAAAACTCTGATTTTATTAATATAGATAGAATAAAGGTCTTATTATATATGACCTTCAGAGTTAAAAAAAAAAAAAAAAAAAAAAAGGAGGAGGGGAGATTTTATAAAAACATAATTTTAATTAAAAATGTATTAAAGAGAGAGGGAGAGAAACACTTAGTTTATATTTATCCTGTCCCGATGCTTAAAAGGCAATTCTCATGAATGAAATTACCTTCATAAGCTGACACCTTGATGGTTTTTTCCAATACATTTTTCATTTCCCATTCATCCCTATAAATTTTTCTAGATACATAATGCTGTTAAAATTGAATGCAAAATTTCAGCAATCTTTGAGTTTACGAAACAGGTCAATATATTAAATGATGCAAATTCAGAAAATATTAAGAAGAGGGAAATAACGTCTAAATATGGTATCGACAAGACAAGAGTACTGCAGTGATAATTTTTTTAAATGGAGATAATATGTATTCTAAATAAATTTTAGGCACATTGAAACAGGATGAGAATTGTTACTAACAATGAAGTAGAAACAATATTAATTAGGTAGATGAATGAACCACAAAGTCAGAATTGCCTCATTTCTGAGCAATTTTAGAGCAGAAAATGATTTTTCTTTGATGCTTTGAACATAAAAGAACTTTTTGCATGAAAACTTGAGGTTGAAAGGCTGCAGTAAATAATGAGAAAACAACAAAAGATTTTACAGCAAATAAATTGAAATTCAAAGTAAAGAAATATGCTCCAACAGATATCTTCAATGCTGATAAAAGTACTTTTTTTTTTTTGAAAGCACATGTCATATTTTGAAAACTATAATTATCAATTAATTTGTACCTTAAACTTTGTCCGTTTTATATTCATATTATGCATTTCGGATGCAAACCACATCCTTCATCAGATGATTCATGACTGTCCTCGCTGTCTGTGTTTATGTTGCTTTCTTCTTGGGTTCCTCTCTTCGTTTCACTTCGTTTTCCTTGGGTTTTAAAGATTAGATGGTTCCAGTTATTGGGGATAGTAGCATGTTCACGTTCATTGATTGCTGTCGTGTTAGTAAGGATTTCGAGGGATTCTCTTTTTAGGCGTAGCTGTGATTATTGTAGTTAGCGATTTTTTTAGTTGTTATGGTGTTAATATCTATGGGGTTAGAGGAGTGGGTAGAAGCAAGAGCTGTTGAGTGGCGGTTATATTTTAGGTCGGCTTTATGTTCTTTTTCTCGTTCAAAGATTTTCCGTTTTGTAACTCCGATGTAACATGCTTGTGAATTATTAATATGTTTGAAGTCTATTTTGTAAATTCCTGCGGTTGATCGGCTATCGATTATGTCTTTTTCGTTGCGGATGTGTTGGAAGATATTGCGGTTTGGTTTTATTGGGATATTGATATTATGTTTTTTAGCTTCGTTTTGGATTTTTATACTATTGCCGTTACAGAATGGGATGGATGTAGTAAATTTTTTTCTTTCTTTTTGGGCGCTATCGATTTTATTTAGTTGTTTTATACGCTTATTGTACAATTTATTTACAATATTTTTTGGGTAGTTTGCTTTGTGAACTATGGATTTTATATATTTGAGTTCTTCATTTAGGAGTTTTTTGTTGGAGCATATTAGAATTGCGCGATTAATATAGGAACGTATGGCAGCGTGTTTATATGGAAGGGGGGTATTACAGCGGTTATTTATAATTTCAATATTAGAGGTTGGTTTTCTATATATAGTTGTGTCGATGGAATTGTTTGGGTTTTTTATGATTTTTATATCGAGATAGTTTATTATGTTATTGTTTTCTTCTTCTAGTGTAAATTTTATATTTTTGTCAAGGTTATTAAGTTCATTTAAGATATCGGTAACGTTGGTGTTATTTGGAAAAATTGTAAATATGTCGTCTACGTATCTAGTCCAGATTTTGCTGTTTTTCATAATTTTGGTTGCTGCATTTTCAAGATGTCTCATTTTAAATTCCGCAAGAGTCCCTGATATAGGTGACCCCATAGGTATGCCTTGTTTTTGCCGGTAAATTTGGTTATTGAATTGGAAGTATGATTCGTACTTAACGAATCATACTTCCAATTCAATAACCAAATTTACCACCATAACAACTAAAAAAATCGCTAACTACAATAATCACAGCTACGCCCTAAAAAGAGAATCCCTCGAAATCCTTACTAACACGACAGCAATCAATGAACGTGAACATGCTACTATCCCCAATAACTGGAACCATCTAATCTTTAAAACCCAAGGAAAACGAAGTGAAACGAAGAGAGGAACCCAAGAAGAAAGCAACATAAACACAGACAGCGAGGACAGTCATGAATCATCTGATGAAGGATGTGGTTTGCATCCGAAATGCATAATATGAATATAAAACGGACAAAGTTTAAGGTACAAATTAATTGATAATTATATTAATGTCCTATAATAATAAAACGAATTATTTTGAAAACTATTTAAACATAAAAGGTATTATGTTTTCCGATGGAATGTATTGCAAATAAACCTGAACTCAGGTTGCTATTAATAATATGAACAGACAAATTAAATTACCTTAGTAATCAGAAAAACTTCAAATCACTGCTATTTCAAATAATACAGTGCGCGAAAAAATTATAAGGACACGCGAAAAATCGCCAAATCTAGAAGCCTTGTTTACAGAATCGTATGCAAATTTTTGCAGAAAAAAAAGAAGTAAAACTAAAATATTTCATGCGTAAAGTAATTAAAATTTTCAATTTTAAATCTGCTAAAACTTAAATTTTGATTTTTAAACCTAAATGAAAACGGAAAAAAGTATAAGGACATTGCTTTTTCTCCAGTAATTATTTAAAAAATTGCATATTTGAAAGCATAAAATGACAATTCCGAGTTAAATGATTCATTTGCGAAAAGAATTTCCCACTCGGCGACTTTCAGTGTGAAATTTTTAACGATGCCTAAAGAAACTCAACTTTCTCACACTGAAAAAGGAAAAATTGTTGCTTTTCGAGAATGTGGATTAAGTGGATGGGAAATTTCAAAAAGAATAAAGAGATCTAAAACGGTGGTTTATAATTTTCTAAGAAATCCTGGGATGTATGGTATGAAAAAGCGAACTGGAAGACCAGAAATTCTCACTCGTCGAGAAAAAAGATTGATTTTAAGGAGAGATTGCGAGAAAAAAGAAACCGCAAATGAAGTTAGACAAAATTTGAGTTTACCATGCTCAACAAGGACTGTTCAAAATGTTTTGAGTAAACATCCTCAAGTTTCTTATGGGAAATTAGTGTCACGCCCCCTTCTTACAAATCATCATAAGAAAAGAAGAGTTGACTTTGCCAAAAAATACATTTCTCTTGGTCAAAAGTGGGCTGATGTAATTTTTTCGGACGAAAAAAAGTTCAATCTTGATGGACTTGATGGTTTTCGTTATTTTTGGTATGATCTGCGAAAGACCAAGGAAGTGTTTTCCAGGCGTCAATATGGTGGTGGCTCGGTTATGGTATGGGGCGCTTTTGCGGCAAATGGAACCACTCCAATTGTATTCATCAACCGTAAAATGAATTCGGACAGGTATGTTGATATGTTAGGAAAAAGTTTGTTACCTGAAGCGCCACTAATTACTTCAGGGGACTATATTTTTCAGCAGGATAATGCTTCAATACACGTTTCTAAGAGCGCAAAACTCTGGTTTGAAGCTAATTCTGTAAATTTACTTGATTGGCCAGCGAGAAGTCCCGATCTTAATCCAATCGAAAACTTATGGGGACTTCTAGCCCGAGAAGTTTATAAAAACGGCACACAGTATCAATGTACACAAGATCTTGTCGTCGCTATCAAAGACGCTTGGGAAAAAATATCTGTGGACATTTTAAAAGATCTTTCAGGATCCATGACCTCTCGGCTTATTCAAGTGATAGAAAAAAAAGGTAGTTTTCTTGATTATTGAAACATTTTTTAAGTATTTTAGAACATGTCCTTATAATTTTTTCCGTATTTCCTTTAATGTTAAATTTTGTAAAATCAATATTTTGAAGCTAAATTATGTTTTTTATGTGGTATAAGTGTTATCACAAAATTATGAAGCAGAAGTAAGAAATATAAAAATTTCATTTAGGTGAAATGGAAATAAAGCCTATTTTCATGCAATTAAATGTTGTCCTTATACTTTTTTCGCGCACTGTATGAGTGATAAATTTCACACACACACACAAGCAAATTATTACAGATTTGTTCACTAAGTGACTCAAGCAAATAAACATCAACTTTGAAAGGAAAGACCAAATTATTGGTTTGACCTTAGATAATTTTAGTGCTCATTTTGGCAATTTAGAATGTAAAGCAATTCAATTAAAATTTTTATGAAAAATGACGACACAAAATTACAACCATGTGATAAAGATATAAGATGCTTACTACAGAAAAGAAATCATCTTTTTGAAACAATTTCTTGCTTTGATAAAGATTTTATTAATTTGTTGGATACTACAATCGATAAATAAAGAAGAATTCTCCAATACTATTGAAAATACTTTCTGAAAAGCTGGATTTTTTTCCTCATACACGATGGAAAACATCAGCTTTTGTTATGGATGATGAAATGATTTATGAAATTAAATGTTAAGAAAAACTAATTCAGTATATGATATGCATAGCTGTAGAATGTCAGGATGCCCAAACGAGATTCGGGAGAAATTTCAGTTGCCTGGGGAAATTTTAATTATTTTCACCAAAACTAAATTCAAAACTGGTGTACAATCAATATATAGATTTTAAAACTTTTTTACACACCATAAATTTTAAGCCAGCACAACCAGTTTCGAAAGGACATAGCCTTTCTACATCAGGTGCAAAAAAAAAAAAAAAAAAAAAAAAGAAAGTCTTGCTTTTGTCTCCAAGGCAGTAGCACACGTTTTTTTTTTTTTTTTTTGCACCTGATGTAAAAAGGCTACGTCCTTTTGAAACCGGTTGTGCTAGCTTAAAATTTATGGTGTGTAAAGAAGTTTTAAAATCTATATATTTTAATTATTTTCTTAGAAGAAAAAAAAAAAAAAAAAAATTGTAAGTGTAAATAACAATCTGCTAAAAAAACAAACTTTGTAATACTTAAAAATTTTATGTTATAGTATATATTTATTCTCTAGAAATACTTATTAAATAGAAGACAATTTGTATAACAAAATAGATTTTTGTGATATTGAGGGAAATTCAAAATGTGTTTTGGGGAAATTTCAGAGGTCTGAACATTGTCTGCACCCCTTATGGTTTGTACTATTCATCAGTAACAGAGAGATAAAGAGAGAAAAACAGAAAAGTTATTTTTGATGTTGCAGATTAATTTGAAAATATCATATGTGGGGAAAAAGGGAAAAGAAAAAAACAATCATGGATAATGGATTTTTTTTTTTTTTAAGATATAATTTTTATTTTGGTGATATCAAACAGGAATAAATTTAAGAGTTTTCTTTCTTTCTTTTCTTTTTTTTAATTGTTATTCGATTTTCTCAGACTGAAAGAACTAATTACTCATAATGTAATTTTAAATAAATAGGGGTGCTGTTTGATGTATTTTTCTCAGTATTTCTAACGAGATTAGATTCTGAGTTACTGATTATATAAATTACTGATGTGATAATATGAACAAAATTTTGTTTTCTCTTGAGATTCACATTGATGAGGTTGGAGTATATAATTATTTAAAGCATTAAAAAAAAAAAAAGGGTTTTTACCAGAAGTTTGAAAATAAATAGGGACTTAAGGGACTAACTTTAAAAGAAAAAGGAACTTTACCTAATGAACTTTAAGGGACTAGCAGCACAAAATCTGTGAAAACACTTTTTTCTTCAAACAAAAACCTCTACCAAATGAGCCAGATAAGATATTACATGAAAAAGAAAGCATAACAAAAATACTAAACTACTTACAGTTAGGTAATAAGAAACTAACACAAAAGGTTCAATAACTATTTTTACTAATTGAAGGTTAAAAAATTGTTTCAATCCTAATGTAAACTTTTATTGTGTGTATGAAAACAGAAACTCTTGTCTTATATTTAAGAATTCTTTTACAGCCTATTAATAATATTGATACCTTTACAATGATATGTACATATTATGTGTAAATTAGGAAATATGCTATTATTAAATAACATGGTCTTGCAGAAAAGGTTTTGCACAGTCGAGACTTATCACAGAAAGCATAAAAAGATTCTGTTACAGGGGTGAGAAGCTTCATTCAGTTTAAGAGTTTTTGACAAGTATTTGGCACTTTCAACAAAATGGTATTTCATCACTGTACAGAAATAGACAATATAGCTTTCTCTTTCATGCAATTCCTTGATCAGGACTTCACTGTAAGAAATATTATTCTCATACTAATTTAATGTTTTTCATGCAATATCTTATAGGGAAAAAGTTTAAGCTACATTACTATGCTGAAAAAGAAATCAAAATACTGAGACAACAAGGGTTATGCCTGGTTGCAGCATGAAATGTGCCCCTCAGTAAAGCTTCACTAGAGTTATTAAAATACCATGATATCAACTAATAATATACAATAAAAAAAAAAGGTACTTTAGGGACCTTCAGTAAAAACCCTGAAAAAAGGACAGTTTAGTAATTTAATTTTTAATTATTAGCTTTCGATAATTTTCAACTAGACAATGTCTATAATATCTGCCCCCCCCCTTTCTTTTTTACAGTTATGTTGCTAGTCCATGTCATAGCTGCCAACCTTTGAGTATCAAAATTAGGGAGATTTTGTATGCGACATAATCTATGCCATGAGAAGGAGCAAATAAAAGGAAAATTTCGCAGTATCTAGAGGCTTTCTTCTTATTGCAAATAATATCAGAGAGAAAAAAAAAAAAAAAAACAAAAAACATACTGAATTTAAAATACTACTAGATTATATTAAAATCTAACCAGATTGAAATTTTTAATTCTACTAGAATTTTATAAAGTAAGTTTAAAATTAATATTATCATTTATGTTGCAGATGGATAAAGATTGGGAAATAAGACTTCAGCAGAACATTTGATTGCCAATCACTAGTTGGAGATAAATAAAGGGGGGGGGGGGGGCAAAAAATAATTACATGAGCAAGAAATATTTAACGATTTTATTTCTTTACAGGTTCTACAATCTCATAAAGCAAGTTTGAAATGAATATTGACATTTATGTTGTGGATGGAGAAAGATTGGGAATTGGGAGCTTTCACAGAACATTTGACCGCCGATTATTCAATGGGGTTTCTTTTTTTTTAAAACGAACGATATCCGCGACTTTTTAGATGCCTGAAACGTTAGCATGGGGAATATGGAGGGGGAAAAAAAAAAAAAGAAAAAATGAAAAGAAAAAATTAGATTTTGAAAAATTCGGGAGATATTAATGTTTATCGGGAGTTTGGAAGATTGCCACAAAATATGGGAGTCTCCTGAATTTTTTGGGAAAGTTGGCAGCTATGCCATGTGCACCACTAACGCATCTCTGTCTCAAAAATGATTTGGCAGAATGGCATGTAAAGCCAAATGCAAATGACATGGGCAAAGAACTGTGAATCTAATGAAACCCACAATTCATATTCTCATATTTATTACAGTAAATAATACTGCTGCATTATGCGTTTTCAGATAATTTAAAATTCAATTTGATGATGTGATAACAAACAGCACTCAAATCAGTTAGTCACAGAAATTGTATTGTCTTAGATCTCATCTTAAAAATGATGCTAAAAATTAAGCTAGTAATTTTGATACTACTTTTGAATCTTTATATAATTCTTTAGAAAATAGATATGGCAATGTGCATTTAATTGTTGATAACCATGTTCAAAATATTTTGAATTTTTAGAAAATTCAAATCAAAAATGCAAAAGACATTCAAAATATGATTGATTGAATTTTTTAAAAATTTGTGCTTTGTAAGTACTCAAATATGAACAAAACATATTATCCAATACTTTTCTTATATTCTTGTGTAAAAGTTAGACAAAGAATAATAATAATAATAAAAAATAATAATAACATTTTAAATATCTCATAAATCCAAAATTGTATCACATTTGATGAATTAATTAAATTCTTGGAACAGAACAACATGAATCAGTACAGTGGTGGAAAAAACTTTAAAGACCACCACTGATCTTTTTTTTTTTGTTTGCATTCAAAAATTAAAATCTCTTTGTAAATCCCTTTACATTTAATATATAAAAGGAAAGAAATAAAAAAATAATGAATTTAAAATATAAAATACGTTATTTTCAATATAAAGTAAAAATGTGTAATGTAATCAAATGGAAAAAACATTAAGACCAGTTTTAAAAGTAATTGCTTGCATAATGAGATGACGCCACATTTGCATAGTTTTGTGCGGAACAGTCATTAGAATGAAAAAAAAAAAAAAAAAAAAAAAAAAAATTTTTTTTTAATCATTTAGCTGAGTGTTGAATCAACTGAGATTATGGGTGAAGGAAAATTACTGAGTAAAATTGAAAAAAGTAAAATCTTGGCATTTCGAGAAAGTGGAATGAGTGAAAGGCAAATCGCTAGCAAAATCAAGAGATCTAAAACTGTAGTTCATTAATTTTTCCCAGATTCATGCAGATATGGTACAAAAAATTGGGGAGGAATGCAGTGGCGGCTCATGAACCGAAAATAGGCGAAGAGCTCAAAAATAATATTGAAGTATAATTCATAATTTTTATTAAGCAGGGTCTTAACTAAAGTTAACTAAAAATACTTATTTAAATGTCAATTTATTCTATAAATGAATACAATGTAAAATACAGTGCGCCTCTTCACTTATTTTCGGTGCACGAGTTGCCACTGGAGGAATGCCTTCAAAACTATCAACCAGAATGAAAAGAAGTGTTATGATAATGGCTGTAAAAAACAATGCATATTCATCAGTAATAAAATTAGTTCTAAAGCTTCAAGTAACGCCTAGAACTGATAGAAATGTCCTGCATTATGTGGAAAACATCAAATATTTAAAATTAAAAAGCAAACCTAAGTTTGAAAAATGGCACATTGAAGCAAGATTGAAATTCGCAGCATCTAATGTCTTAAAAAACAATTTTTGGTGAAAAATAGTGTTCACAGATGAAAAGAAATTTAACTGGATGATGGATCTGATGATACACGAAACTATTGGCATGATTTAAGACAGGATCCTACGTATTTCTCAAAGCAATTACAAGGAGGGTATCTGTCATGATTTAAGCAGATTTCTGTGCTCGAGGTAAGACTAATATTGTATTCACTAAAGGTAATATGAGCTCTTTTGACTATCAAGATATACTGGCTAACAATTTTGTTCCATTAAAAGATGAGCTTATAGCTAAAAATTTGATTTTGTTACAAGATAATGTACCCGAGCACAAATCTGTTTCAACCATTTCTTGGCTAACTGAAAATAACATAATTTTTATGGAATTTCCAGCCAAAATTCTAGACTTGAACCCCATAGAAAACATGTGGGATAACCTTGCCCACAAGGTATATGAAAATTTTAAACAATACTATTCTATTTCTGAGCTCAAATCTGTTATTTCAAAGCATGGGACGAAATATCGATTCTAACATGCAAAAATCTAGCAAATTTCTCCCAAAATCGTCTTTTATAGGTAAATTGTGTGAAAAGAAAACACACAAAGTACTAAAAATTAGAATGCAATACTTTTAGTTGATGTTTATCTTTGTGGTCTTAAAGTTTTTTCCACCCTTTTATGTTGAGGAAAAAAAAAAAAAAATCACTTGCATATAACATATAGTCACAACCATTCTTTTTTAAAACTATGTGAAGATTTCTTATTTTTTACTCTATTTACACTATTTAATATTTAATTTTCCGGTAAAATTAAAATTTTTGCAATTTCACATGTGGTCTTAAAAGATTTTTTCACCACTGTATTAATATATATGTTTGGAACAAAACCACACACACACACACAAAAAAAAAAAAAAAAGGTTGTTTATCCAAATATAAATATGTTTATGATATGAAACATAACAAATTAATTTGCACTGGTGAGAATCACTCCATTTCAGACACAAAAGAAGAAATCAATTCACCCAAATTATCAGATGTTGAAAACTGGGTTATGCAATTAATTTTTGCTTAATAACAGCAGAAGTTAAGAACAAAAAAGAAAAAGTATTGTGTTTTCTACAGCTTATATATTTGTGTTTAATGTGAAAATACAGTTTTAGTTTCAGCCTTAAATGTTTCTTAACTGAACGAATGAGTAATTGTTTACTTATAAAGAAAGGAAAATAAAAAGGCTCCAGTTTCAGGATTGAATGTATTATTTCAAAACATTAGGGGAAATTAAACTCATTTATTTCAATAAAGATTGTTTTTTCAGTGAGCCAGTAAAATTTTTAATTGCTGATATGATTACAGGGCTTACAGCATGCAATAAATTAAACATTTCAGAAAAAAAAAAAAAAAAAAAAATTGAAAATTCCACAGTTTTTTTAATACAGCTGATGAATTTCTTTTTCAGCCTACTGAAGTACATACATCAATCAATGTATTTTTTAAAGATTTTGAAGGATAATACATATAAAATTAGTGAAGATTTAAGGTATAAAGAATTGGGATTCATCACTTGTGGAAAAAATGAGGAAACAAAATTTAGTCAATCATGGCAATAAACAAACAGGGGATTTTGGGACTTCAACACTCTCCAAATTTTGCAGATTTTTCAAAAATGTTTGCAGAATACATCATTTTTAATGCTTAATGCTATGTACTACAGTTTGAACCACCTCCACAATATTTTTCTGGATACAGCCTTGGGGACAGTGTTTTTTTTTTTTATAACAGAGTAGTTGGTCTGTGTCTGCCTAGGGCTTGATTTCACACATTTATTTCCCTTTCCCAGTTAAAATTATTAAACTTTGGTTTACATGATATTTAAAACAAATGGCTTCATCTTTTACATTATGCTATTTATGTTTTTTTCTAAATGTCTCCACAAAATTAAAAATAACGTCATAATCAATAATAACAGGAGACTTGGCGTTGGAATATTAAAACTCGAATAAACGACTATGTTAGAAACGCCAAAGAAAAATATTGGAAATGCATACAGCTGTTTCGGCAGCTTTAAGTGGGCCGTCTTCAGTGGAAAAAGGATTCTGAATCTGCAGAAGTGCTCGTATATACAGGAGAGGGGCCGAATTTAGTTCAACCAATAGAATTACGGGAAAGGTGGGGAGGCCCATAGCTAAAATTCTCAAACAATATGATTTTAAAATAATATTTTCGCCTTCCAATAAACTCACCTTTTCTCAGTTAAAAGATCCCATTGATACACATAATTCTCGGGGCATTTATAGTATTTCCTGTCAGTGTGGTTTATCATACATTGGCCAAACTAAACGCAGTCTTAAATTTCGTCTAAAAGAACATATGAATTACGTTTGCAAACAAGAAACCAATAAATCGGCTATTTCTAAACATTGCTGGGAGCAGGCCCGGACTGGCCAGGTTGGCTGGTCGGCGATCGCCGAGGGCCCCCGCCTCTAGGGGGCCCCAGAAAACCCCTAAAAATAAATATATTACTTTTTAATTAGTCACATTAGAATAATTTGACTATTTATTTTCCAATAATCTTCGCATTTATAATCAATTTTTACCCATCGCATGTTGCGCAGTTTATGTTAGACAAGCTCCTACACAGTTTAAGACAAGTTCGCAATCAAAGAACTTAAATTCAACCAAATGTTGAGGCTTCGCGGGGAAAAATCTGATTTTTTGTTTATTAATTTCATCTAGAATGCCCTCAGGTCAAGTCGGCAATGTTTCATTCTTAGAGCTCGCTGCTTCATGCTTCATCCTCTATCTTTACTCTCTCCTATCTTAGCCGGCCACGAAATTTCAAAGTGATAGTTACGTCACTTCGGAGTTGCAATTCTTGTTCTTATCCTGTATGGTTAAAATCAGGATTAAAATAGTATTTTAATCCATGTTCTAATCTAATATAGCCAACTTCTTTGTTGTGCGCTCGCTTGCTAATTAGTCTTATAGTAGGGTTGTTACTAAAGCAGTGTCAAAGCTGTGTCAACATAAAACGTGTCTATATCAAATTTGCATTTCGAAAAGAAAAGAAGAGAAAATCTTTAGATGTTGAAAACATTTCCAAACGTTTAAATACTAGGTTAATTCCACATAGTCACAAAATCGGCCTTTAAATGGCAATAATAATACAATTAACCCTCTGACTTCCTTTGAAAAGCGCAAAATTGCAGGGCATTTAGCACGTCTGCCTTAAAAATAAAGGAACTTTAGATATCAAAATTAAAAAAAATAATAAGGTCTTAAGGGACCTAGTTATTTTACGCATAAATATCAATAATATATTAATATATATTATATATATACACACATACTCTTCCTTTTTTTTTTTTTTTTTATGATCTCTTACCACGTGTAAACCAAGTGTAATTCCTCGACATCAAATAATTCAAAAATATATATAGTCATTGTTAAAAGAATTCATACTCTTTTGGTTTTGCTGAATAACTTAAGACATAGGAATAGAACTACATGGGCCCATGGGGCTAGGGCAGGGCTCTTCCAGTATTTTCCAAGATGGACTTCTTTTACTGCTCTTTATAATGCAAAATGGAAGGTTTCAAATTTTACATTTAAAGCTATGTTTGACATTTCGAATATACATTTTTTTTCATTAATTAATTGTCCTCAAAATTTATCATTTTAAGTGTGGATGGATGGAAGGTGCAATCATATTTTTTATTTGAGCCTGTATTCATGTAAGTTTCAGAGGAAAAAAAAATTAAATTTTTGAATAGCTAGGCAAGGTCCACGAATGTGACCAGCGTTCAAATCCAGCATTTCCTGTCAACTAGCTTTTAGAAAAGAATCTATAGCTACTGGTGTGGCTTGCCGCTTTAAATTTTTTTCCCCATACCATCAAAAGAAGTTTGAAATAAATAAATAGTAAACAAAATAAAATTGTTAAAAAAATAATTATTATAAATTAATTAATTAAATAAAAAAGAAATTTTTGTCTTATAGTTCAGAATGAAAAAAGAAATGATGAAACAGATCTTTGGCACTATCTCTATCTAGTTACAAAATGAAGCATGAAACAATCACTATTGAAATCTCTTTAACCTTCATGCAGAAACATCAGTATCTGTATTGAAAATAAGGGAAATAAACTTAGGTGTGCTATTTCATGTGATCCGTATTAGTAGACTGATTTCAAATCCCGTAGCAATTGTGGGAGCCATACTTTTTTTTTAGTAAGAATGCTAAAATCTGAAAACAGTCTTTAATAAAATGCAAAAATACTATTAGGCTTAAGGATACCTGTTCGTATATCATTCTAGATGCCTCTTCATGTTACATTTTTCTTTTGCAAACTAAGTTTTAATCATGACATGATATCTTTAAAAGCAATTTGGAGTGGCTCTCATGGACTTTCTGAACCCTTAGTATAGTTATCAACTGTTTAAACAAATTTGAATCGTTGAATATTTCAGTAAATAAATAAAAGTGAATATCATGTCAGTGTATTGATGGAAGACTTGGCGTGGGATTATAAACAATGCAAATAACAATTTCTAGAACGCCGAAAATAAATAACAGGAAAGCAGACAGCTGTTTCGGTAGCCTTTAGCGTACCGTCTTCAGTGCATAAAGAATTGTGAGAGAAGTGCTCTTATACATAAGAAAAGGAGGGATTTGAGCTTAAGATTATCAACCAATAGAAATACGCGGAATTTGAGGGATTGACCAACGGGAAAATGCTAAACCTAATCAGATTACTGACAGCCAAAAATTAATCATTTCAATATTGTATATCTATTGTAAGGTATGTGGCAAATCAATTTCATCGCATTTGAATAGCATTTTTTCAGCATATCTAAATATCTTACGATTTTTGATAGGGAAAGAAAAAAAAAAAAAAGGGGGGGGGGTGGACTTAGGGAATATTTTAGTAAAATAATGGACTTTTAGGGACTTTAAGGACCACACTAAATGTCTTCAAATTGTAATGTTGTTTTTACTGCACATATTTTTTAAGTACTAAAATAAAGCTTATTTCAACATAAGATTAAAAATGAAAATGTGCACATGATTACGATTCATAACTATTATTTAAGACCTTCATAATAAAAAACAAAGCTAGTATTTCGTAAGTATATAATTTTGAATTATAAGTATCACATGGAAAAAACAACAGCTCAGTAACCGGATATATTCGTCAGCGGTGCAGATGGTAAATACAGGTAACTCGAATTAGTTTATTAGCTCATAAATTCAAGAAAAAAAATTCTATTATTTAATTTTATAAAATTAAATTTTTCGATTAGAGGTTCTTAATTTCAGATGAACATTTTCGAGCCAAGCCCTTATTTTTGATTTTATTATGTTTTGTTTTTGCCCTAAAATCATTATAATAAAAGTCCAAATCAAGTGATTTATTAACGCTTTGCTTTTCATACACCTGGAAGTCATTTTTAATCCAAAAAAAAAAAAAAAATTTTTTTTTTTTTTTCGAATAAAATTGCATTAAATAATGGAATTTTTTTGCTATTGATTTAGAGTATAATGTTGGAAATCAAGGTATTACAACACTGATTTAGTATTCATTTATCTACCGGAAAAAAACAGTAGCAAAACAGTTTTATTATTTAATTTCCTAAAATTAATTTTTAAAATTAGAAGTTCTTTATTTCGGGTGAAAATTAGACCATTCATATAAAAACAAGGTGAACTTCGCCAGGCCGATTTGCTATTTGTTGGTCATTACATTTAAATAACTTTTGAAAATTCTGTATCAGTTATCTATATAAAAATCTCAAAAAAAAAAAAAAAAAAACATTCCATTGAAATCAGCTAGAACCTTGATTTGGTTTTCCGTACGTTCCTTGTTGGTATTTACGCTTTCACAATGCTGATTTCACAGCCTTTTTTCGCTATAAAATTATAGATTTTACAGGGGGGGAGGGATTTTTGTCTTCTAAGTATAGACATAAATTTCTGTACAAAACATAATTTATTTAGTTTAAGACGATTTTTTTTTAATCTGGTTTTTCATGTAAAAGCATGTAGTAACTTATTCATTCCTTAGCAACGGTTATTATAATCATTTTGAAAAATTTTTCGGTACAGCTTTAGTATAGAAACCTCCTTGGCTGGCGGCTTTCAAACTTTCGATGTCATTTTGATGATGAATGAAAATGGCTGTCACAATTGCATACGTAAAGATCTTGGCAAGAGTTATTTAGTTCACTATAACTGTATACAGGTTTTGTAGAGACATTTTTGTTTTTGTTATAAAATATTTTTTACAATTTATATCAAGTAAATCACAATTAAAGAGATTTTTTTTCGACATGTTTAGTATTTTATTAATATTGTCTCTTTTTAATATTTTCTTAGGTTTTATAGTAGGAATTAGGTAATTATGGCTTCAACAGTGTGATTGGTTGACCTGAAACTAAAAATAATTCACATTCTGATTTTTAAATAATGAATCATTTTCATTTTTAATTAATTATTAAACATATTTTATCTAACAATCTAGCATGGAACTAGTTTATATATGGTATAAAAAATTCTATAAATACTTATTGTGAAAGTAAGTAAACTACATCAGAAAAAGCTTACATTTTTACTCAACTATTTTCCAAGTGGAAAAAAAAGATGAATGTGGTTTATAACATGGAAGCCTAATTTTCAAAAATTACGTATTTTAATATCCTGTTCACTCTAACTTCCTCGGTAAGGGGCCCCTTTTAGATTTATAGCCGAGGGCCCCCAAAGGAGCCAGTCCGGGCCTGGCTAGGAGAAAAATCATAATTTAAAATTTAATTCAGCTAAAATAATTTGCAGACCTAAATTCATTCATGAACTCGATTTCTTTGAAGCTTTTCATATTTATAAAAGTTTTAAAAACCTTGTAAATTGTGATTTCGCTGTTCCCTATTTGTCTGACTGTTGGAAATTTTATATTCAGTCCACATTTTCTTAATTTTTCTACTGTTTACACAGCTAACTTTAATAAATTCCTATTGGCCACTCTCCCCACCTTTCCTGTAATTCTATTGGTTGAACTAAATTCGGCCCCTCTCTTATATATACGAGCACTTCTGCAGATTCAGAATCCTTTTTGCACTGAAGACGGCACGCTTAAAGCTGCCGAAACAGCTGTATGCATTTCCAATATTTTTCTTTGGCGTTTCTAACGTAGTCGTTTATTCGAATTTTAATTAAACGTCATAATCCTTTAATTTAAATTTTATAACCACATGTCTATATATTTATTTAAATTTTAATCTCTTGTGACATAGTTGAATTCTATGTATTTAATTTATTATTATTTTCTCCTGACATATTATTTACACAGCAACAAAAAGAGTTAATTCTAAAAACAGAAACTGTTTTGTTTTAATTATTGAGAATCAATGAATGAATCCTCCAAAATCATGCACACTATGAATAATTTTTTTTTTTAAATATCAATACATTGTTGCAATTATGATACGTTTTTCTGTTAAATTATCCTTTTCTATTATTTTATTCAGTTGAAATGTATGGAAACCATGGATAAAATTTTATTGTCTTCAATCCATTACATCCACTAAAAAGATTATTTCTACGGTGAAAACAGGGGACCATGTACTAACATAATAAATTTTTTTAGATCTAAGATAACAAAAAAAATCTGAAATGACTCAAATAAAGTTTCAATAGTGGCCTGACAATGCAAACTGCGGGATATTTTAGAATTTTAAAGAGAACTTGCAATTGTTTTTATAATAAAATACAATAAAAATGTAAACATTTAGAACTCAAAATGTCTTTTAAATTTCATACATATATACTGAAACTTTTTAAATCAAATTTTTTCTGAAAATTTAATCATTATGTAGTTTTTAAAAATTATTTCGAAATAAATATCTGTAATGGCTAAATTATAGTTACTGAAAGAAATAATATGGTGTGGCACTCACAAGATTTTCTCTTACCCCACACTTAAGTACTATGAAAATAGATTATAGAATAAGAGGAAAAATAATGAGTACTGTATAAGTACTTTAAAAACTGATTTTTTTTTAAAACTTTATTTCTGTGTATTGGGGCTATTCCCTTCTTTAACTCCACATCTAAGTACACTACCTACATTTATAAAGAATATAAAGCTATTATTAAATCGAGCCTTATTCAGTCAAATTTTACCTGCACTACATCTTGAAATTTAGAAATCTTGATGAAACATTTCAAGTGGCAGTTTCATATGATCTCCAAATTGTCAACAAAAACCTGACATTTGTACTCAGGGAATCTCAAAATGCATAATCAAAACAGAAATTCAGTGTCGAAATATTGAACATCAAACAATAGTTTGTTTACTGTGTGGGTAAAAAAAAAAAGTTATTTTCTAATAGCTATTTTATTTGGATTTTATATCAATTCCTAAGCAGTTTTCCTGGACTTGGTAAAATGTAGTATAGCACTTTCACCAATTACATTCAATAGAAAGGAATGTTGAACAGCCCCGTATATTATAAATTATAAGGTTTGTTTAAAAAGTATCCGATCTTGAATTTTCTTGCACATAGTAGAGATTCTAAAGTGGCACCACTGTGTACAATGGGAGGAGGCAGCTTAATGCGCATGCTTGAATTTTTTCCCCCATGTTGCAGTGTACCAGTCGTTTCCTGCAGGCAATCGCGTAAGGTGACGTTATACCTATACGTGTTTGTCAGATTTTTATTTCTCTAAAGATGACTGAATGACTTGAGCAGAGGGAGGTACTGCATGAAATTTCGTCAAAAGCTTGGTGATTCTCAAAGTGAAACAATAAGTAAGATTCAGCAAGTGTTTGGAGACACTATGAGGGGGGGGGGGTGTCACACAAATTAAGGAATGGTTTAACCGATTCAAAAGTGACCGCACGTTGATAGAGAGAGACCAGTATTCTGGGAGGCCACAAATTGCTCGATATGCAGCTGTTTTTGAAAGGGTGGAAAATCTGATAATGAAAGATCATCATTTGACCGCACGACAGATTGCTGAACAAGTTGGGAACAGTACAGGTTCTGCACATGCAATTTTGTGTGATGATTTGAACATGCGTAGTGGCTGCAAAATTTGTTCCCAAGCTTCTGTTGGTGGAACAGAAAGAACTCCGTCTTGCAGTTGCACAGGACCTATTGGACATTATCAACTCTGAACCTGGCTGTTCCCGAAATTGAAAATACCATTGAAATGATTCTGTTTTCAGAGTAGAAATGAGAAAATGCAGAATGCAATCTCGAAGTTGAACACCATTCCAAAAGAAGTCTTCCAGAAGTGTTTTTGGCAGTGGAAGGAATGCTGGGCAAAGTGTGTGGAAGCGCAAGGGGTCCACTTTGAAGGGGATTAGGATCCCAACCCCGCAAAGTAACTAAGATATTTTTTCTGGTCAAAGGTTGGATACTTTTTGAAGAGACCTTGTATATACACAACACACACCTTACTTAAATTTAGCACTGTATAATAAAAACACAACCCAACTTGAAATTTACTTCTAGCAGTTTCCAAGTATAGCCTTAATCCAATTCTTTTGTGCTACCCTGTAAACGAATTATTAATAATTTTTCTTCCATATTCTATACAAAATATGCTTTTATGCATATAAAAAATATATGCTCATTTTATTTTGTTTAGTGCAGCCTAAAGATAACTAAACTGTATGTACCAGAAATTTTGCTCATGTATGTAATGTATTTGAATCCTCTTGGATGTCCATGCACATAAATCATTTTATCAATTTCAACAAAAGGTTTAGTGTACAATCCCTTTGTGATATGGATTTACCATAACGAGCTTAGACTTAATGTTAATTTTTATTCTTGGGATATGCTAATAAGACAGACATACAGACAGACATAAAATCCAATCACAAAAAACCTGTGTTTTCAATACGTCTCAAACCATGTAAATATAGCAAAAGGTCTATTTTGAAAATTCAACTTTAAAACAATACATTCTAAAAAATTGTCTGAGAATTCATTTGTTCATACAGTAGAACCTTGATGCATCATTTTTCACGGGGTGCATGAAAAAAAACGGATGAAAGCGGGAGAATGCCGAATGCAGGTTAAAATTAAAACACAAAGAAAACAATATGAATTACTAAACACAATGTATACAGTATTACTAATAATAAAAACTAATTTTTTACTTTCCAAACTGTCAAAGTAATAAATCAATGTTGTAGAACATTAAGTAAAATTTATTTTTAAAAATCAGCAATTTTATATTGGGTTATTCATTCATTTCATAAATTAAACAGGAATTTTTCCAGATTTACACAATTTTTCTGGTTCTTTTCTGTAATTTCATGTGCTTGAATAAAAGTTTGTGCATTTTTAAATGCCATAATTACATCATCAGCGGAAAAATTATCCTCTGTTTCTTTGCCATTATTTTCCTTTTTTGAAATCATACATTTCTTCTATGCTTTAGGATATCACATGTTGCAACGTCTTGATTGATGCAAATTTTCACTAAATTTTGTACCAGAGGCATCTTCTGCTACACACAACACAACCACTCTTCATCTGCATTATCAACATCATCATAATTTTCTTGCACTTCTGTTTGGTATTCTTCATCATTTTTTTGCGCTTAACTGCATTTCCTAAAGCAATTTTCTGGATTACTGAAAAGGTTACTTTCTGCCATGCTGAAATTACAAAATGTGGTAACCAAATATCAAGTGTTGTTCGATCGGCAAATGCAAGAAGTGGGATTCGGAATCTCATGAAAAACTACAGGGATGCAGAAAATTAAAAAAATTACATCTGATTCAGTTTTTGAAATAATCTCTCAATCTTTTGGGATTTGATTCGTCTAATCGAGTTCTATATATATATATATATATATATATATATATAAAAGGAAATGATTTATCCCTAAAAGATTTTGAGTTATGACCTTTCAAAATACAAAGGTTCAAAAAAGACAATCGAAAAAAAGAGAAATTTTGGACCCTTTTAAAATATTTTTTAAAAAATATAAAAAATCTGTGTTTAAAAAAAAAATTGTATCGTAAGAATCAGTAATAGATGCTCTTTCTCGCAGTACAGGCGTATTTTCAATATCTCGAATCGTTGAGCATGGATCGCTTTACAAAAACCCACGAAATTTTCTCTCTCTGCTTTTTCTTTTGAGGAATGCACTGGAGGGTGAAAAATACAATCGGCTCTCTTTTTGATTAGACATAGATCGGTTTTAATTAATATCTCCGCTAATAAGGTCGCATCGCTTAGCAATTTATTTAGATGTCGAGATGAAGAAATTCTGCACCTATCGACACTGGTTTAGAGTCTCTATGACCGATAGAACCAGAGCTTTAACTGTCACAACACATTTTTCACAGACAGACAGACAGAGACACACACACACACAGATGAGCACAGATTTTAATAATATAAGGGATAATTTTAAATTTTAAAGTTAATAATCTAATAATTCAAGTCAGTATACTATAGTTTATTGAGGATAGTAATGTATTCTTCTAAAATCATCAACCACAGTTCTGATTTTTTACGATTGTTGTTTAATGAACTTCAGGCACATGTGGAAAAGTTAATCCAGGAATAAAAGTCATCCTCCCTACACCATGACAATTTCAATTAAAGTTGATCATTTAAACCTTAAGTGTCTTTTTTGCAGGGTTGTCAAGTTCCTTCCAAGGCAGAAAAAACTGCGGAAAAAAACAGTCGGAAGAAACAGGTTTCTTCCAAGTGGAAGAAACTGTTTTTCTTAAAAAATTATCCTATAAATTGCAGATTTGTAAAATACAATGGATGCTTTTTTCTTATAAACAATTTTAAGTAACTTTAAATATACCTATACAAATTTAATTACATATTTAATTAATAATTATGAGTTTTTTTTTTTTTTTTTTTTACCAAAATGAGCCTCGGTATCTGATGATTGCGCTCCAAAATACTCAAAACCCAGTAAAAAAATCAATTTCAGTTTAAACAGTGTAAAGTTTTATAATTTAGACAATTTTATTTCTTTAACTGGTAATAAATAATAATTTGGATCACTTGCTTATAATTTCTGATAAAACAGCTCTTAACTTAATCCAGTTAATTAAAAGAACCAGTATGTAATAATTACTGTATTACAAAATATCATCAAATACTTTATTTTCCTTATAGTCACATGCAGTACAGTCAACTCCCTCTAATCCACAGATTTACAATCTGCAAATCCTTCTAATCTGTAATTGATTTTTTTAATCTAAAAGAAATTTACATCTCATATTTAAAAAAAATTCACATTTCTCACCTTTTTTTTTTTTTGAAATCAAACTTTTTAGCATAATCCTTGCTTTGAAATACAGTTGGGGAAGAGAGGATTGGGGGGGGGGGGGGGAAGAGTAACATTCTTGTATTTATTATCTTGCCATTCATATAGACTAGCGCTGAAAACAAACCACTATTACATCAATGTTTAACAATTTTAATCAGTGATATATATTATTTCCAGACTTTCAAAAATATTTTGTTTTGTATTTTTTAAATATGTTTGATTACATTTTATAGGTACCTATTATTTGAATATGCTTAAATTATTTACCATCATATATGCATGCGATAGATTAGTTTTATTAATATTGAAGAAATATTTATTCTAAAATTTATTAAAAATCCTCTTTCCATCTTGATGTCTATTTATGAATTAATAATAACTGACTTTGTAACTGCAAAAGAAAACTATAAACAAAGGCAATGATATCTAATTTGCAAATTCCTATTATCTGCACAACTTTGGACAAAATTTTTGAGAGTTAGAGGGTTGGTTGGTTGGAGGATTTAAAGCCGATTGACTCCTGATGTGTCCTAGGCCTGGAGAGTTAAAGGGAGTTGACTGTAAAACAAATGAAAAGTTTTTTAGTAGTTCAATATTGCATTTTATTTTTCAGCTTCAAATAGATAAATACAAACTATGTATTTTTTTTTCCTAGAGAACTTGCAGGACAGTTTAGAAGTAGGTATCTTACTTATTGATACAGTTCATTGGGTACCAGCTTCGAGTTTATACAAAAAATTGTATCCTTAAAAAAAAAAAAAAAAAGTGCAAATATTATGGCTAAAAATTTCATAATTATTATCACTCATACTGTTTGAACATATAATAATATTATGAGATAGCATCTATGCAAAAAGTTCTAAATATATTAGCATTGAAAAGTAAAAACTGATCACCTGTACACATTTAGTGTTTGTTATCAAATAACTTATTTTTCTAAAAATATTTTTAATATTAATTGAATTAAAGTTTAGATTTGGCATTATATTTATACTTTGAGTTTATATAGTTCATAAAATTTAATTTTGAACAACTGTTTTGTCTTTTGGTTGGTTTCTTCCATTTCTTCCAGTTTCTTCCGGAAGAAACCCAACCCTGCTTCTTTGCCTCCTGTTGATGGTAAGATCCTTCTAATTTATTTTTGATTGCTATCGTAACGACTGCATATCTTGAACGATTTCAATTCGATAGTTAATGGTGTTTTTGCAAGAGACCTTTTTTTACACGCAATGTAATTTAAGAGAATGAAAACGAATAACATATAAAGTTTCTGAAGTATGCATAGAACAATTTTAAACTATGTGATTTTCTCAGCTCATAATATTCTTATTCATATGCAAATTGCCCTTTTAGCATTAGCATCATGGTCACCAAATGATATTTTCTTCACCATGAAATGGTGCCGTTTTCCTCTTCACACGATATGTATTCATCGCAATTATTAAAATGTATAATTATGTTCAAATAATTAAAAAAAAAAAAAAAAATGAAAACAAAATTTAGCTTGAAAGTCCTGCAAACAATTTCAACAATGCAAGCAGCCATGAAGAGTTTATTCATTCAAAATAAATTATAAAAGGAAATTGTAATAGAGAAAAATATATATGCAGTTCAACTCAGTTTTTTTTTCCAACATCTCAGCTCTCCATGGTGTATCATCACCACTTTTTTTTTTTGGAAGTGTATTTTATCCTCAAGAGCTATAATAATGGATAAGAAAATTTTATTGAATCTTCAATTTACATCAGTAATGCAATCTTAATTTTGAAGGAGGCAATAGCTAGAGAATTGAACTATACATCTGAACATTGTGTTATTTACTGCAAAGATTGGCTGTGCGCACACAATCTCAAATTTGTCTATTGGCTTTTGAATTATCGGTCAGTTCACATATGTGACAATGACAAACTTATATTGTACATGGAGGCGTATTCTATTCACCTGTTGACCTGCTTATAGCGTGAATTCTTATTCATGTAGTTATAATTGCTTGAAATAAGAGTATATTTGCATAACCTCTTTGATATAATTTTTTTTTTTTTTTTTTTTTGCAGTAGGTAATAGTGATAATCAATATAGTTTAGGTAAACATTCATAATTATTTGCAACATGTCCAGTGTTTAATTTTGACTGCTTTATATTTATATTGTTATACAGTCCGTTAAGAAATTATAAGACCACTTTAATTTTGTAAATTATAAGAAAAATAAAGATTCTAATCATAATTTAAATACATAAAATAACATATTGCTCTACATTTTTTTATAATTAGTTTGCAATAACTTGGTATAATGCAATAAATGTTTAATTAAAATATATATTAAAAATAAGTGAAAAATAACCTGTTAAGAAAATATAAGACCACTTGTCAAAAAACAAAATTGTATAAAAAATTAATATGATATTGGTCCTCCATTTTTCCTAATGACTTCAAACACTCTGTTTTTCATTGAAGTAACCAGGTGATTAAGTTCAGTTATAGAAATATTGTACCATTCTTTTACAACGGCTACTTCCAGTTCATTGGCAGATGAAAATTGTTTATTATTAGCATAAACTTTGCGAGATAATATACCCCATAGGTTTTCCATGGGGTTCAAGTCTGGACTTCAACTTGGCCATGACAAAACATTATTTTTTTCTGTTTTAATCCACTCCTGTGTGGATTTAGATGTATGACAAGCAGAATTGTCCTGTTGAAACATCCAGTTAGCACCACCTAATAAATGTCCCAACGGTATCATATGATCATATAACACAGACTGATATTGTGTAGAGTTCATATGACCCGAAATCCGCTGTAAATCACACAACCCCTCATAACTGAAAGCTCCCCAAATCATTACTGATCCTCCACCCATTTGAAGCATTCTTTCGGTTCCTTTCTCAAGTCATGCCAATAGTGTTTGTAACCATCGGGACCATTAAGGTTAAATTTCTTTTCATCAGAAAATATAATTTGTTTCCACTCATCATTCCATGACATGACATTTTTAGCCCATTTTAATCTTTCATCTCGATGGCATTTCAATAACTTTGTTTTTTTTTTTTCAATTTCATAAATTTCGTATTAATATTTAATTTAAGACTCTTCCAGACTGTTACATGTAAAGTTTTCTTGCTGAAAAGTTTCGAAATTTCACGAGTTGAAAGACCTCTTTCAGTTGACAGTCGAAAAATTTGTCTGTTATCACGTGCTGTCGAAATATTTTTTGTACCAGATCGTTTTATTTTGTTTGAATAATCTTTTCTAATTATGGCATTATGAATGGCAGTTTTAGAACGGTTCATTAACCTCGCAATATCTCTTTCAGATTTACTAGAACCTTTATAAAATAATTTTTTTTCACTTTGCACTCCGATAATTCTTTACCTGGAGGCATCGTCAAATTAATAGTAGATAATACATTCAAAACAGAAGACTTTGCTTCTTAGGTAATGCATTTACGAAATACTGACGCATGCGCTTTATATTGAGTTTGACGTCATGTATAATATGCTAATTTTTTCAGGTGGTCTTATAATTTCTTAACAGTCACAGTCTTTAATTTTTAGAAAAATGAATATGTTTTAATGAAATTTAATTTAATTTTAAAAGTTGGTATTAGTATAGGATGCGTTTTCTTATCAATGTTAAATACGCAACTAAAAGTTTGCATATTATGCTCTTTTCTTCAGAAATGTACCAACACGCTTGTGGTCTTATAATTTCTTAACGCACTGTATATGTGTATCTCACACACTCTTACGCAGATTTTTTTTTTTTTTTTTGTGTTGGTAGACACATACTTGCCAACCAATTTTAATAAAAAAAGGGAAGATTTTTGTTGAAAAACCAGAAGATTTCATAAAAAAAGGGAAGATTTTTTTTTTTTTTTTTACTTGTTTATTACGTCAAATAGAAAAAAAAAAAATTATAGTTTTACAATTTTGATATTTAGAAGCAATCTATAAAAACGTTTTACTATAGATTGATTATACTAAATATATAAAAGTTTTAAATGAAGTTATTCCTCTTCAACATATAACTATCTACAAAACAGAATCTTTAAGAAATTTATTTAACAATAGACAAAAAACTTAGTTAAGTTAAAGTATAACTCATTTTTTAAATAAATAGAATATGATTTTTGTGTATGTACATTAATCATACATATAAAAAAAAAGTAGCAGTAGCTAATTATCAGTTTCAAACATGCATAAAACCAACTAAGTATTAATTTTCTTAAATTGATTTGGAAAAAATTTTCCTACCTAAAAAAATTATTCTTAATTTTTTTTCCCCATGTTTACACATTTGGTATAAATATGAATGACATACAAATATTTAATTTAATTGAGGAAAAATAAACAGATTCATTAAATTCAGCAATAAAGATCTAAAAATAATTACATACATGAAAAATATTGAGCACTTCCATTGCTTTATTGTTTCTAGAATTCATCATTGATCACAATCCGGGGGAAGGGGGGGGGGAGATACAAAAATAATTACAGAGTAAGAAATATTAAACTCTTTCAACTTTACTTCTAGAATCTAATGAAAAAAGTTTAAAATTAATATTATCATTTATGTTGCAGATGGATAAAGATTAGGAAACAAAAGACTTCTGCAGAACATTTGATTGCTGATCACTAATTGGAAATAAATGAAGGGGGGGGGGGTAAAATAAATATATCAGCAAGAAATATTTAACAATTCTATTTCTTTACATGTTCTAGAATCTCATAAAGCAAGTTTGAAATGAATATTGACATTTATGTTATGGATGGAAAAAGATTGGGAATCAGGAGTTTTCATAGAACATCTGGGTTTTCTTTTAAAACGAACGATATCCGCAATTTTTTTAAAAACGGAAGATTTCATCATCTGTCCGGAAGACCGGAAAATACGTTAAAAAACCGGAAGTCTTCTGGGAAAACCGGAAAAGTTGGCAAGTATGTAGACGTATGCACTTATTGACACAATTGTTCATTTATATGTTTTTTTTTCCCCCTCCTTCTTCATATTCACATATCTCATTGATAGCATTTTGTTTTTGGTGGTTGACAAATAGCTGTGTATCTACACAAATTATTCACATATGTTATTTTCCATTGCTATCATTTCGTAAGTTTTTCATTTTTCATTTTTTTTTTTTTTTTAAATCTTCAGTGGTTGTTTACATTATTTATTTGCATATTATACACATTTTGTTCTCTTTATTTTTTAATCTTTTTACAATCTCATTCTACAATGAATTCATGTGGACTATGTGTCTGATGACGGACAGATACATAGCTATATCATAGATGCCAACATTTTAATTTACAGGGTTCCCACTCTTAAAAAGGAAAAATATCCAAGGACTTTTCAAGTACTTTTTAAGGCCTATTTGAAAATTTTCAAGGACTATGGGGGGAAATCGCAAAGTGCTAGGCATATACACAAAACTTTAGTAAATCACAGAACAATAGGCATATGCACAAAACTTTAGTAACTACTTTTATTATTATTATTATTTTTTTTAATAATTAGAATAATAACTTTGCCTGTTTTCACAATACTTTTTTGATGGATTGACCAAATTAACTTTTACAAAAGTCAAAAAATGGTTAGTTTAGGATTTGGAATTGGGATCATTATGATTATTCCAAAGTTCTTAGATTTGAGTTCTGGTCTGGTCACTTTATGCTCAAAATTAATGACTAGTCTACCAAACAGGTAAGAGATTGGCAAAAAAGACACATAAGCTGAAACTATATGCAAAAGCAAGATAATGAAATGAGAATTTTACGAAAAAAGGCATTATATTTGACAACGGTGTGTGCGTGTGGAGATGGAGATAGTTTAGCCTTGATCAAGCGTTTGCTAGAGTGAAAAATTCAAGGATTTTCAAGGACTTTACATGAAATTCAAGTACTTTCAAGGGCCCTTGAAAAAGAAAATGAAATTCAAGTACTTCTTAAGGACTTTCAAAGCCCGTGGGAACCTTGATTTATACAGGAATATTTTTATTAGCCCTGCTTTTATTTTATACCACTTATTTTTTAAGAGAAGCTACATATTATAGGTCTCAGTTGGAGCTGTATCAGTTTTGTAGAATCCAGAACTTAGTTTTTTTACAGGGACACAAAGAAAAATTCTGAAAATCTATACACATCTTATGAGTCACTATCACATGAACAGTATTAATTTTCTTGAATCTAGCGTTTATAGTTTTTTTTTTTTTTTTACAGGGAAACAAATAATAATTCTTAAGGACTATGGTATATAGGGGCCAAATTTATTTAAAGTGTGACAGCGTCTAAATTTTTTTTTTCAATTGAGTTGAAAATTTACACACATACTATAGGTCATTGCACAAAGTGCATAAATTTTTGTGAATCTAGCATGTATAGTTTTTTTTACAGGGACACAATGAAAAATTCTTTATCATTATGGTTTACGGGCTGAAATTATTCAAAGTACGATAGCGTCTAAATGCCTTATCAGAATGAGTTGAAAATTTATATAAATGTTAAAGGTCACCGTTGCTCGAATTGTATAGCTCTTGCTGAATCTAGCATTTATAGTTTTTTTTTTTTTTTTTTTTTACAGCGACACAACAAAAAAAAAAAAATCTTTATCATTATGGCTTATGGGCTGAAATCACTAGCATCTAAATGCCTTATCCAACTGAGTTGAAAAGTTATATACGTACTGCAGGTTACCGTCGCATGAAGCATGATTCTGGTGAATCTAGCACTTATAGTTTTTTACAGGGACACAAAGAAAAATTCTTTATCATTATGCCCCATGGGCTCAAATTATTTAAAGTGTGATTGCGTCTAAACTCCTTATTTGAATGAAAATTCATACACATGTTATGAGTCACAGCCGCAGACACTATATAGATTTTGGTGAATCTAATTCTTATAGTTTTTTTACAGGGACACAAAGAAAATTTCTTTATCATTACGGCCTATGGGTGCAATTTTTTAAAAGTGTGATACTGTCTGAACGTCTTTTTCGACTGAGCTGAAAATTTATACACATGTTATAAATCACTGTCGCACAAACTGTATAGATTTTGGTAAAACTAACACTTCTAGTTTTTTTTTTACAAGGACACAAAGAAAAATTCTTTATCATTATAATTTGTGGACCCAAATTTTTTAAAGTGCAATAACATTTAAATGTCTTATTCAATTCAGCTGAAAATTTATACACATATTATAGGTCACAGTTGAACAAACTGTATATATTTTGGTGAATCCGGCAGTACAGTTTTTTAAAAATGAGACGAAGAAAAATTCTTTGTCAATATGGTCTATGGACACAATTTTTTTAAAGTGTGATATCGCCTAAATGCATTATTCAATTGAACTGAAAATTTATACACATGTTATAGATCATCATTGCACGATTTGTATAGATTTTGGTGAATCTAGCCTTTATAGACTTTTACAGGGACACAATGAAAAATTCTTTATCTTTATGATCTTTGGGCTCAAATTATTTGAGGTGCAATAGCATAAAATTAAACAATGGGGAAAAATACTCAACCTTCCTATTATAATTTCTACTTTTGTTTATTTAACAACTTGTCTTAATTTAGTTTATTTATACAACCGTTAATTACTTGATGTTCGGAAAGCCGAGTGGAATCACTCCAGATTTTTTTCTTACTGAAACAAAAACTATGTGTAACTGTTAGCATTTATTAGATAAAACTCTAACACACGAATTAAATTTCAGGATAAATATTAAAATGTAAAATGAATCTAATATATGCCCAACATTATATATTTCAATTTCATAATTTATACTTTGACAGAATGAAATAGACATGCATAAATCAATATTTTTATAAAATACAACATGCACACATAAAAGTGCACATCAAAATAGTGTTTATATAAATATGTAACATGCATATTTTTAAAACAAAAGACACTTTAAGAGAAAGAGTGTGAAAACTACATTACTAAAATTGCTACCTTAACACAAGAGTTATTTGATTTTTTTCTTTTATTTACCGGCATTCCTTGAGGTCTTAATTGTTGCCGTATCATCATTTGTTGCCGCTTTTGCATCATTTCCATGGAAAACCCTGAAGGTCCTGAACTTGCAGAGTGACTGCCAGGATGTCCAGGCATAGGACCACCAGCTCCAGGCCCACCCAGATGACTTCCACCCATATTTCCTGGCATAGTTCCTCCAGGGCCAGCTCCACCACTAACTCCACCACCTTGATGCTGGGTGTTGCTTCCAGGACCCTGAAGAAACTGGGTAGTAGGATGTCGGGCCCGTAGCATAGTGCTCAGAGCTTGCTTGGACTGCGAAAGCGGACGTTCATATCTTGGACCACCTGCTTTAGAGTGAAAGTAAAAAGGGCAAATATTTAGCTGAAAATTTTAAATAAGTCTATATATAGCTTTGTTTTTCTTTTTTAATAAATAATATAATAAAATTAATATATGAATTCAATCTAGCAATCAAAGTTCTAAAGTAACAGCCGATTAATAAATAATAATAAAATAATAATAACATGATTTAAATTATTAAATATCGTCCCTTATAGCAACAATTACTTTATTCCTCAGTTTAATATAAAGACCAAAATCCTTTTGGAATAAAAGTAATTTCTAAAGTAAAAAAGCCAGTTTCACTAGGAAAGGAAGAAAGAAAACAAAGAAATTTAAACTCAGAATATATCATTAAGAATAGATAAATAATCACCAGGTGGAAGAGGTTGTTGAGGTGAATAATATGATGGCTGTTGCATTGGAGGTTGCTGTCCATACCAAGGTTGAGATGGACCTTGTGGATACATCATTTGGTCTGGAAAGCCCATACCAGGACGAATACTATGTGCCTGCTGTATTTTATTAAAATAGAAGTTAAAAGAAAAAATACATATAAACAGTTTGAGAAATACAATTAATTATATCAACACAGTTAAAGAGGAAAAAATTGCATACAGATTTCTCTTACCTGACCATTAACCATCTTAGCAGCTCTACGTCTTCGCTGTTGTTGTTTGGGTTTTTTGGCATTGGCTCGGGGTGATTGCTCAAGGGGTGTGTCTCGACCTCTTTTAATGTCTTCAATCTTTTGAAGGGAAAAAAAAGGGAAAAAGGATAAGAAAATATATAAAGGAATAATTAAAAAAAAAATCATAATGAGTGGAATTTTTGTAAGGAAATGTACTTGAATATTTTATACTACAAATCGTTAATAAATATTCAAGGTTGATAAACGACATTTTCTAAGTAATTGTTAGTTGTTAATATCTTAAAAACATTAATAATTCTTGAGCAATTTACAGTACCTGGCCAAATTATTAGACCAAAGAAAATATATATATTTTTTTTAAATTGGAAGTTTATTATACCTGACCTGTTCAATATTATCATTATTTAATTAGTGTTACCTTAAGCTTATTTCAGTACCTTTACTACAGTAACATTTTCAAGCTGGCAACACAAGACAGTTAGTTATTATTCTGTGATACAGTGGCATAAGTGTAAACTTGCATTATAACCTAAAATTTGTTCTGCTTGTTTATTTTGGATTAAAGAGGATATTTTGTGGCAACGGGTAAGTTTAGCATTGTTATTAATATCGTGTGGGATATTTAACATTTTTATTCATTTATTACCATAAAAAGTTTTTGCTTCTTTATTTTAGATGGGAAGAAAAGCTGACCTTTCACCAAAGAGAGTATGGCAGGTTTATGGTCTACTGAAGGCCACTAAAAATGACCCAAAATGAAATTGCAGCAGAGGTATGAGTATCCAGAAGCTCAGTAAAAAATATTAAAAAAAAAAATAGTCTTAAACATAAGTTTGGATCCATCACGAAAGAATAGTAATGGACAAGATCGCAGTATGATGCCAAGGACGGATCGAAAACTATGAAACATTTGTATAAATAACAGAAAGAAACCGCTATGCATGTTAATGAAAGAAGTTCAAGATGAAGGCATTAATATATCAGAAAGAACTTTGAGATGTCGCTTGGCAGAAAATAAACTCATTGCCGTGCAACTGGCTCGCAAGCCAAGGCTTACATCAGAAATGATGAAAAAACACTTGGAGTGAGCAAAAAAGTACAAAAATTGGACAATAAAAGGCTGGAAAAGGTATATAGCTATTTATTTTGATCAACGATATATTGACATTTACAATGAATGTAAAGAAATGAAATTAAAAATAATTTTGTTTAATTTTCAGGTTTGGTTCTCTGATAAATCGTTTTTTCATGTTTTAACCGAAAAAAAACAAATTTCTTCGGTGGCGTCCAAACGAGAAGTACAAGTTAGATCATATTGTTCCCACCATCAAACATGATCCATCAGTCATGGTGTGGTCTGCCATGTCAGGAAAAGGCTTTGGTCCTCTGTATGTGGTCAAAAATTCAATGAAACAAAACCAATACCTGAAATTCTTACAAACTAGGCTCATGCCACAAGTGTAAGAATGTTTTTTTTTGAGAACGAGGAACCAGCCTTCATGCATGATGATGCACCATGCCATAAAACTAAAAGTGTATCAAAGTATTTAGAGCGAAAAAAAATCAAAGTTCTTGATTGGGCAGGTAACTCGCCTGATATGAACTCCATTAAAAATGGTTGGGAGTTACTGAAAAAAGAAATGTATAAGAAAAATATAACCAATAAGGTAGAGTTGCTGAAATCTTTAACATACGAGTGGAATCATAATAAACGTCTTCAAGAAACCATCCAAGCATGCATAAAAAGTATTCCTCGTCATGTTAAATTATCAATTTTTTCTTTCTTCAATAAGTATTGTATTGTAACATTTTTTTTTTTTTTTTTTTTTTTTTTGTCATTGTATTCTTTAATGTATATATTTTCGAAATATGAATGAAGAAAATATCTTTTTTAATAAAATTCTTCATTAATAAGGATGTAAACATGAAAAAATGTATAATTTACCAGTGGTCTAATAATTTGGCCAGGTACTGTATACAGTTAATATAATAAATGAAAATATCTTTCAATAATTCTTAGTAAAAAATATTTATAAATTTACCTTTTTCAATAAAAATTTAAACACATTGCTTGTTAAATATTTTTCTTTTAATAATAAATAAATAAATAAATAAAACTTACAGTAATACTTTTAAAATTTTTTATATATATGTATATATATAAATATATATTTTTTTTTCTGATAAATAGTTACAGACAATTAAATAAGATAATTCTAATAATCAATGATGACTAAAAAGTTATCTTTTTCCTATGATAATAATAATAACTAGCAGGCTTTGCTCGCTTCGCTGGCCACTATATTTAAATGATTTCTTTTTAATTGAATAACTGAAATGTTCAAATAAATATATTTCAATTGGCGATTATTTTCATCACAGCTTTAGTATGGGACCTCCTTGGTAATATCAAACATTTTTTTAACTTTTCGAATCTGGAACTCTCGTTCTCGAACAAAACTATTATTAAAACGAATATTTTCAAAAACAGTCCAATAGCAGTGTTAATTCTTCGAATATTCTGGAAACAGTTGAAGCTCTTACTCGTACAGTAAAAGACATTATTCGATGAATGTTCTGGAACAGTCCAAAAAATAGTCACTTGTTCCACAGGAGTAAAGCAAATAACATCAAATACTCCAGAGCAGAAATTTTCACTCATGAAAAATGTCCAGTCGCTTAGAGCTCAATCCCTAAAGTGCAATCACTCAGAATAGGTCTCTGAATAACTCTGAATCGCAGTGACTACCTACTCTTTAAAAGCAATCAACTCACTCCTATTTATAACTTTTGGAGATGGATGGGGCTTGCCGATGACTCCATCGAGAATCCCATAAGCTCGAGATCTATGTACCCGTGTGTCGGAGAGCTTCGAAACTTCAGGAACCCTAAACTACCATTTTTCACAAAATTTGGTCGCCCATTTGCCAAGTTTGTCGACAAGACTGACCCAATTGGACGTGAATGATCTGCCCTTTTATTTTTACTTTGCCTGTAAAACTACTTTCATTGCAACAGTACAATTGATGCAGGAAAATGACTAAATTCCTTGTAACAATATGCTAGGAACGCTATTTCAGCCGTATTTTAGACAACTAATGTTTCTATGGTTATATATGCTTTCCATTAAACGTATCTATACTTAGTTATTTCAATACTAATTTGAATTAATCAAATATTTCTACCCAACAGCATGCAAGTGCAGTCACACACAGTAGCTCATTTATTTGTATGTTAAATTAGCATAGTGACTGGTATATATAAAAAAAATAAATAAATAACCAAACATTATCGTGCTACAGAACTTTATTATATCTCTCCCTTGGTGGCTTTTGAATTTTTGTTGCCATATTAGTGATGGATTTTTTTTTTTTTTTTTTTTTAATTTCTTGCATAAAAATAGAAAGCCTTTTATCAAACACCTTTTCATTAATATATAAGAATTCTTCATATTCTGTTTATTTTATTAATGGTTTTTAGGTTTAAAATAGTGCTTGCTAAAATAAATTTTCTATTTTTAAAACTACTTTTTTTTTTTCTATAAAATTATCTACTCAGATAAAAATAGACTACTCTTTTGGTTTATTTATTTTATTTTTTTCATTTGGTAATTTACGGGACATATGATGCTCAGGATATCTAACTTTCAGCCCAAGACTGCATCTTGAATTTAATAAAGGATTATTAGTTAATCTGATGGACTCCTCATCCTTTCTAAGATGCTCACATCACGGGAATACCAATTCTCTTAATATTACGGGACCCCGTATTACATTACATATATATATTATTATTACAGTCATTTAAACACATTCATACCTCATTGATTGTTATTATAAATTTCTATTAACTAGCAGCTAGATGTCTTATTTATTTATTTATTTTTACTTTTACTTTTACTTTCAGCAATACACTTTGGCAAAAGCAGCACTTTCAGCAGCATATTTACTCCTCTCAGATTTAACATTACAAACATGCCCTTCTTTGAGATGTAATTCATTTGTACACTACTGTATAACTTGTCAATAAGAATATTTTCATAATCAACAAGCAATATGTCAATACTGATGTATATGTGGAGACGGAGAGATAATTTGAATGCACCTTAACTATGTACCCAATACTTTATGAGTATCGAACTGTTTCATTTATATGTTTAACTAAGCATTAATAATGCATAATTATCTATGCAATCATTAAATATTCTAAGATTATAGTTATAAATTCTAAATATTTGTCATAGGACATGAAGTTCATTATGAAATATCAGCAATGTTTGGAGAAATAAATTGGATCAAGCTGTGCCTGATTTTATTGATTTTTGTACAAACTGGTTGAAATTTCAGATTCTATGCTGTGGCTGAAAAATTTTAGAAAATTTAGAATTTGAAGTAATATATAAGAATATGTATTGAAATTTTAAATTATGTATTAAAATTTCAATACATATGATTTTCTTCCACAGTTGATTGTGTGATTTTAATAAAATAATTGCATTTCAATATATAAGAATGCCTAAAAAAAATTTACATTTTTCTATGAAATTTATAATTTTTAAAAATTATATTTCAGTCTAAAGAATATCAGTTCAAAAATATATTTAAGACAATGAATATGTTAATAGGTGCTACTTACAAGGATTTGGGGCTGTTTTTCAGGAGGAGGTTCAAGATCTTCAACTGGTAAAGGTGGGGGCTCCAGATAATAACTACTAGGTTTTTTCAGAGAATGAGTATGCCAAAGTAAGAGTCGATGACTTTCTTCATGACGCAGAGGTTTCCGCTCCATTCGCACAGCCCAGAACCATGACCATGATAAAGGAGCTGGATTTTTGTGACCTTCTAAAAGATCCCAAGGACTAACTTTCTGTTTCTCTGATACTTGCAAACCCTAAATAACGGGGAAAAATTAAAATATTTTATTATTCATAAAAACGTTTGTCGAAAAAAAATAAAAATAAAAAATAATAATAATAATACATACAAATTAGAAATATTTTCAAAAATGATTTTTAATACTTTGAATGCATATGTCACATTCAAAATCATTGCTGATATCTATTAGTTTGACACACTGTTAAAAGAAAAATAAATAAAAATAAAAACCTTTTTTGTATATTACATGAAAATACATTGATACTTTACATTCAATTATTGACATATCAGAAACAGCACAGTGACTACACTTGAGCTTATTTTGGTTAATAAAACGTCACAGTATTATTTCAACTCGAAACAATGTTTGCGAGTTTTTGTAATTTAAGTTTGCTTACAACATTTTTTTATACATTATCTACTTTTCAATATCAGCTTCTTCAGTGCACTTTACTGCAGAAATGTTTGTAATCATATTTATTTATTCTTCAGTTGCAGGCCTGTCAAGCACAGCTCGAAATTTTTAATTCAAATTAGTTAAGTTAGTTTCAGTTTATTCTTTTTTAACAAATTCATTTTTTTCACACTATATGAAACCATATTATTATTACATAAAGTGTTATATAAGTAATATAATTATTGTATAAATAACTATTATTATATAAAGTGATTATTTTACTTAATAAAAAATATCTTCTATTTGCAAATTTTTTAATTTCATTAAGGTGAGCTTTTTAGGTATATTGCACCTAAACTCGATAATCTTAATACTGCAAGACGGTTAAATTTATTCAATGGGTTTCCTATTGGGTATTGGTAAAGACAAAGTATTTCAAGATAATTCCAAACATTTTATATTTCTTGACTAAACAGTCATTCCATTGTTATGAATGCAACACTTTTAATAAGTTCAGGTAATTATTTTACTTATAATCACATTAAAAATTCTTTTCTTTCACATAATATTATAAAATGTTCAGAAATATTAAAACATACATAAAATATTAATTTGTGAATAAATTTCTAATTGTTTTTACTGAAATAAAGGTTTCTGATGAATGTAACTTTTTTTTTTTTTTTTTTCAATTTCAATATTACATTCATTGCAAATCTTTATTTTGAAAAGAAACATAAATTAATCAAAAATGTATTTTACAATAATAATAATGTAAACAAACCTGTTTTTTATCAATAGAATCAAATCCAGCAATTTTGTTTCCTTTAGTATCAATTAAGCTGCCCATGGCTTCACATGTGATTACCTCACAGCCTTGTTTTGGAAATGGTAAAAGTTGCCAAACCATGAGAACAGCTTTGCTATTTTTATCAGCTAACTCTTTCTGGAAAGGAAAAAATAATAATTTAATAAAAAATAATTATTAAATAAATTTTTTTTCTACTAAAATTGTTATGAGAAAAAGAGCCATAGTCAAAAGTTATTCATATTACAACTGAAAGTTATTAAAAAATAATTTAAATTTCTGGATCAAACAATTTCCTATTGGGTTTTGTTAAAGACAAAGTATTTGTGCCTCCACTTCCCCAGTATTTACAGTAACTGTTGCAGCAGATAACTGAAGTATTCAAATTAATAATAAAGGATATTCTATCACAAGAGTGGCAGGAACTGGAATACCACATAGATATCCGCTGTATCACAGAAAGGATGAACATCTACAGAAACTTAAATAACCAAAGCCGTAGCCAGAAAAAAAAAAAAAAATCAGAGTGGGTTCAGATGGTAGTACATAATATTGAGTTTTAAAAAATGAAGTTTAACTCAAAAACTTTGAATAAATTTGAAAAATTTCAGAGGGTGTTTGAATCCCCCCCCCACCCCAAAAAAAAAAAAAAAAAAAAAACCATTAGCTACGGCTTTGTGGATAACTGTAATTTCACTGTAAAATTGATTTATCAAAACAGAATAATTACAGCATTCATAGCTTGTTTTTTTTATTGTCCTTAGAGATTTTGGATGGGACTTCACATCTGAGTTAAATTTCAGCAGGGCTGCCAACCTCTGGGAGCGCTAAAGTGTAGTTAACAAACAAGAAAAAGTGTAGTTTTAAGGTACAAAGTGTAGCCGCTAAAAAATAAGAAAATGCTTAAAATAAATAAGCATAAAATCTTTTGTTTACATTAAGACTTACTTTTTGAAATTTATTCATTTATTGATAACAATCAAACATACAAAATATCACTGCATTCTTTTAAAAATAACATTGCACACAAAATTTTTTCTGGCAATTATCGAAATACCTAACAACAATTAGATACAGTTTAACAGCATTTTGATCAGTGCTTTCATCAGTTGCCATCGAAAACGGCAAATGTTTCAAATCGCCAACGATATCAGAACAGGTTATTTTTGCCATGCATTTCAATAGGGCCGCTGTCTTTGTTCTACCGCTAGGACACTGTCTGACGATTTTTTAATCTGGGAACATAGCTCTAAATAAATTTCCAGCATGATTTGCTGTAGAAATTGGAACATTATGTCACTTAGAAATGATGTAAAGAGCATTTCTGTTTTGGTAGTCTTTGATGCTGCATCACTTTTCACATAAAAACTGGATGGCAAAGGCTTTATCGTTGCTTTTATTTTACTTAAACGCTTGTGTCAGCTTGTTGCAATATGACGCGAACAATCATAAAGTCCACGATGATTTACGTGAAAATTGTTATTACATATTGCACAATATGCCTCATGGGGTGAATAATCATGGGATGAATCTACAGATTGCAAACACGGCCACAGAATCTACAGAATTTGCAATCTACAGATTGTAGCAGAATACTCCGATAGAGATTTTTGATCAGGAACTTTTTTTTCTTCTTTGTATTATCATCATCATCGCACATTTTAACTTAAAATACTATTAAATAAAAAACTAAATAAATTTGTACACTCTTAAGCAAAAAATAAGAATAAATAAATGCAGAAAAGCAAGTCTAGCCAACAACAAACGCACAACACCAAAAATCGAAAGTAAACAGATTAGACTAGCTCTAGCGATAGAAAAGGAATTCTCCAAACATCCAATCACCATGCGTACACAGTCACGCTATCCTCACAGTTTATGAGGAGAAAATGAAACAACCTATCAACCTCCGGAGTTTTCAAGCTACTTCATTCATAACAGCGATTTGGAAATACGGTGTGAAATCGTAGTTCGCTCGTTGTAAACAAGATGATGGTGGGGAAAGGAAAAGTGTAGCTTTAAGTATACGATGTGTAGAGTGTAGTAGAAGCAGGCTAAAGTGTAGTTACTACACCAATTGTGTAGTTGTTGGCAGCCCTGTTTCAGTCATGTAAAATTACTTTTAAGGGTGAAGAGTAAATTTTTCTTTTTGGATGAAACATTTATTAAACCGACAGAGCAATGAAATTAAGGGCAATTTGAGATTTACTTTAGATTTTTAAAAGGAATAGAAATTAAATATAATACATGAATATACAATAGCAATTTATGAATTTTTTAACTACTATCCCTAGAATAAAAAGTATGTATATTTATTAGGTGTACAAATAAGTTTTAGGACAGTTTTAAAAAAATTCAAGATTTATTAAAAAAGAAGTAAAACACAGTTATTCATCGAAGTAATCTCCATCGCACTGAATGACCTTCAGCCATCTCTCAGGTAACTCGTGGATGCCTTTCGCAAAGAAACTTTCGTCTTGCGAGGTGAGAAATTTAGCGACCCATTTTTCCACTTCTTCAAATGTTTTGAATTGTACGTCAGACAAATCGTTCTGCATTTTCCGGAATAAATGATAATCAGATGGGGCTAAGTCTGGTGAATACGCCGCGTGTGGTACAGCTTCCCATCCAAGAGCTAGTAACGTATCCTTGACCAGTTTACCCACATGAGGCCGCGCGTTGTCATGGAGCAGTTTTACTGGACGTTTTCCTTTACCAGAAAATGGACGTTTCTTCTCAATTTCTTGATTCACTTGCATCAATTGATGACAATAGCGATCGGCAGTAACTGTTTGACCAGGTTTGAGAAGTTCATAATACAGTACGCCTTTCATATCCCACCATATGCACAGCATGACTTTGTTACAATGAACATTGCGCTTTGGCGTGGATGTTGTCAGCTCGCCGGGGTCAACCCAATGATATTTGCGTTTCGGATTATCAAAATAAATCCACTTTTCATCGCCGGTCACAATTTTCCACAAGAAAGCCTTTCTATGTTGCTTGTTGTAAAGACTCACACAAATGTTAAGACGGCTGTTTTTATTTTCTTGAGTCAGAAAGTGTGGTACCCGCTTTGTTCCTTTTCGAATCTTACCCATTGCTTTTAAACGATAAGAAACAGTTTGTTGAGTTACTTCAAGCTGTTCCGAAAGTTGTTTCTCCGTCTGACAAGAGTTTTCATCCATCAACGCTTGCAGTTCCTGATCGTTCACCTTTACAGGAGGCTCGGTGCGTTTACGGTCACTAACGTCGAAATCACCTTCTTTGAATCGCTTATACCAATACTCACATGTACTTTTAGATATAATGTTGTCTCCAAGAACAGAACATATCGATTCACACGCTTTCCTAACACTTTTTCCTTGATGGAATTCATAGCGAATGCAGTGTCTAATAAATAGCTTATCGGTCTGCATGTTTAATTTACAGAATTTATAGGTTATGTTTATGACTCCTTTACGTTTCGATACTACATATCAAGCGCCATCTATGATAAGTGAGCGGGACCTTTGAATTAATTTAGAATAGCTGTTATGATACAAAATCGAAGTGTCCTAAAACTTATTTGTACACCTAATAGTACAATATTTAATTTTAATTTGCTGTGCAATATTATTGGAGAGTGGATCATGCTGATTTTAATTAATGCAGATATGACTTGTTTATTTTCATATTTTCATGAACTAAAAAAAATTCCTTACTTTTAATTTTTTAACTAAGTTTAAATATTGCTTGCGATTTTCTTCTCCTCTGTCACTGCTAGAATTATCTGATACCTGAGTAGTGTGAATCAGAGCAGCTAGCATGTCCAGCACTGTAGTAAATAATTCACTAAAAAGAAAATAAAAAATTCAATATATATATGGCTACTGAATAATTATGCTGATAAAGCTTGTATATACTTTAATTTATGCATATATATATATTAACTGAAGCAACAAATATCAATATTTTATTTTTAAATGAGAAATAAAAAAAAAAAAAAAAAAAAAAAAAGAAGGTAATGTAAACCTTAAAGCTGATATATTTTAAAACAGTTATAAATAAACTATGCTTACTAATTAATTTGTGGATCCACAACACCATAGCTAATAAGCTGTACAAGCAATATGGCCCAATCAGTAGTAAAATTTGTACTGCGTTGAATCATATCAAACATCCCACCCACTAAGCTGAGCCTTAATTGAAGAGCTTCTTGCATTGCTTGCTTCGCTTTGATTTCTTCTAAACCATGTTTGTCCTAAAAACATCAAATTCATTTAAAAATATATTTTAAGTAAAAAAAAAAAAAAAAAAAAGTAAAGAAATTATTAAAATAAGCACAAAAGATCTGAATTTAAGTATAGTAAATATATGTCATAAAAATTTAAGAAAAAAAAAAACCCTCACAGCTAATATACCCCCCCACTCCTTCTTTTATTACCTTTTTTAATATTTAATAGAAAAAAGTATTAGATTCATAAAAATCTCAGACTTCCGGTTTTCAATGAATTTATAAGTTTTTATAGTTCTAGGGCATAATTTAATCTTTTTTTTTTTTTTTTTTTTTTTTTAAATATCAGTTATCTTTATGAGTGTGTGTGACAAAGTTTTGTGACACCTCTAGCTCAAAAACTGATGCACAGAATTTCATGTACATTTATATGTAATTGCAGCGCTCTATTGCTCTATTTTTAATATGACAATACAGGACAAATCTATATATATAAAAGAGTAAACTCACTGATTCACTCATTCACTGACTTAACACGGCTGTGGCAATTCTATGTGACATAGAGTCACAGTTTTTGGTGAGCAGGTTGATTTTAGGACCCTGAAGCTCACTAAGATGGGATTTTGCAAAATACCCCCCCCCCCTTCCCGTTTACCCTGGGGGGCCAGAAGGCGAAAACCACCTATATAAGCATAACTCGGCTTCAAATTACTTCACAGTGAAGAATTTGCAGATGGGGAGACTAGACTTGAATACAAAAAAATCATTTTCTGCGATTTTGGAATTTTTTATTTTTAAGGGGGGTAGGGGGTAAAAATTAGATTTTCAGAGGAGCATAAGGCAAAAACACATTCATGAGCATAACTCAGCTCCAAATTACTTCACAGTGAAGAAATTGCAGATGGGGAGACTAGACTTGAATACAAAAAAATCATTTTCTGTGATTTTGGAACTTTGGATTTTTACAGGGGGAAGGGGGGAAAAATGATTTTCGGAGGCGCAGAACGCAAAAACACCTTTATATCTATAACTCGGCTCCAAATTACTTCACGGTGAAGAAATTGCAGATGGAGGGATTAGACTTAGGTACAAAAAAATCATTTTCTGCGATTTTGGAATTTTGAAATTTTAAGGGGGGGGGGGAAGCGGGTAAAAAGGATTTTCGCCGGCAAAATTAGCAATGCATGGATTTTCGAGTAAAATTCTAGCAGTAATAGCTCAAAGATAACAAAAAAAAAAAAAAAAAAAAATGCCAAGCATTTTTTTGAAGGTATTTGCAAAAACTCATTGATTTTTTCCGATATTCGATTTTGGGGGGGAGTTACGAGGGAGCAAATTTGACCCCCCCCCCTCCTTTAGCGCTATTCATCCATGGAAATCTATGAGCTGAGGTCATAAATTTTAGTGTGTGGCTTATTTACGTGTGTCTAACACTCATTGTAACGGGATTTTGTGGAAGTCCCCCACCCCTTACCCCTTTAAGGGTGGGGTGAGGTAGGATGGGGAATAAAAGAGTAAAATCACTGATTTACTGACTCAACACAGCTGTGGCGATTCTATGGAAGATAGACTCGCAAATTTTGGTGATTGGTTTTAGGACACTGCCGTCCATTAAGACGGAATTTTGCGAAATATGCCCCACTCCCTACTGGGGGGGGGGGGGGCAGAAGGCAAAAAACCCCTTATAAGCATAATTCGGCTCCAAATTGCTTCAAGGTGAAGAAATTGCAGAGAGAGAGAGACTATTGAGTGCAAAAATAGCATTTTCTGCGATTTGAGCTTCGGATTTTTAGGGGGGGGGGGGGGATAAAAACGATTTTTGGAGGCAAATTTAGCAAAATACGGGTTTTCGAGTAAAACTGTACCCCCAGTGGCAGAAAGTTTTGAAGCTGTCTGCGACAGGCTTTTAAAATTTCATAATCTGTCTGCAAAATTTGCGTGTAATTAGGGGTTTGAAAATGGCTTACACTCAAAAAGCCTGAAAGCTGATGGGGGGGGGGGGGGGGGGGGCTGACTTAACATCAGTGGTGATCTCGTGCAACTATACATGAATACAATTTTACTACAAAACAGTACAGTATAAACAATTGTATTTATTCAATTCAACTCATTCAATTAAATATTTTTTATAGCAATGTTTGACACAACACAATATAATAATTATAAATAATAAAAGTATTAGATTTAGTTTTGATACAGAAATTTTTATAAGTGAATTGTTATCCGAAAGTTGCGGACCGCAAGCCATTTTTCTGTGTCCACGACTATGTCGCCGTGTCGCGGTGTTTCTGCCACTGGGACTGTACCAATAACAGCACAAAGATATAAAAAATCGCTAAGAGTCTTTTTGAGGGTATTTCCAAAACCTCATTTTTTTTTTTGGAGGGGTGGGGTGGGTTACGAAGGGGCAAATCTATAGGAGCTGAGGTTACAAATTTTAGTGAGTGGCTTACTTACGTGTGTCCAACACTCATTGTAATGAGGTTTTGCGAAAGTCCTTCCCTTTTCCCCTCGGGGGTGGAGGGGGCAATATAAACCCGTTTCCAAGTATAACTTTGCTTCAAATTATCTCAGCAAGATTAATTTGCAAAAACACGTTTTAAAGAGTAACTCTGCTCCAAATTATCTCAGGAAAGTGATTTTTTGATAGGTTGATTGGTTATGCGTACTCAACACAAACAAACTACAAAGGGATTATTTGGAATTCCATGCTATCACCCCCTTGAGGGTTGGGGGGGGGGATTAAAAACATGTTTCCATGCGTAACTCTGTTCCAAACTATCTTAGAATGGCAACTTTTAATGCGTGGACTGCTTATGCGTATTCAACATATATTACAAAGTGATTTTGTGTAACTCCCCCTTACCTCCCCTCAGAGGGCGGGGGGGGGGGGGGGGGGGAGGGGGGGGGACATGTATTCATGTGTAACTTTTCAGTAAATTATCTTATGAAGGAGATTTTCGATGTGTGGGTCAGTTATATGTATCTAACTCATACTATAAAGATATTTTGCATAATCTCCCCCCTCCTTTCCTTTAAGAGCGGGTTGGGGGCTAAAAAACACATTTTAAAACATAACTTTGCTCCAAATAATCATAGAATTCCGATTTTTTTAATATGTAGGTTAGGTATGTATGTGTATGCAACATGCACTATAAAGGGATTTTGTGAAGTGTGGCGAGTAGGAAAATCGCTATCGAAGGTATCCAGAACTTTAACTTAGATTTTGACTGATTTCAATGATTTTATTATTATTATTATTATTAATGATACGGTATTTTGAGACTTCATTTCAATATAATGACCAGCGAAGCGGGCAAAGCCTGCTAGTTTCATATAAATGCGTATAATCAGAATTTTTTTTTAAACTTAACATTGTGAAATAAATTAAAAAGAATTATCTATAACAGTAATAGTCAACAGGAAAAATAATCAAATAGTTAAATAGGAGCATTGTTGTAACTCCCATTAGTATCTAATGCATCTGCATGAATACATTTTCACTTAAAGTCAGGATTTCTAAAAAAGGTCTTTTACCAGTGTAATTAATCAATTTAGTAGCACAATATTTTGAATTTGATGCAGAAAAAAAAAAAAAAAAAAAAAAAAAAATGCACTATGTTTCAGAAATTCATATTGTACATTTTCAGCTACTAATAATATGTATCTTGCATAAGACCTAACACAACTTTTGTTTAGTGATGTAATATGTATTTAAAACTTATTGATGAAAAACAAATATATTCAACAAGTTCAGCAATAAATTCTAAAAATAATTACATATTAATAGAAATATCGGGCACTTCTAAGGCCTTAGCTAGAAAAAAATTTCAGAGGCAGTTTAAGCTTTAGTACATAATGTTAAGTGTTAAAAATGACTAAAAATTCAAAACCTTTCAACAATTCGCAAAATTTGAGGAGACCCACATATTTCCTCCCCCCTAATTGTCTACGACCTTGAGCACTACTATCTTATTATTGGTTCTAAAATCTAATAAACCTAGTTTATTAAGAACTAATCACTGTAGATTAGGAAAGCTTGAGCATCAGAGGATGCTTGATTGTTGATTGCTAGCTGGAGATGGGGAAGTGTGGGGGGGGTCAAAAAATAAGAGTGAAAAACATTAAACAATACTACTTCTTTATAGGTTCTAGAATCTAATAAAGCAAGTTTAAAATTAATATTGAAATTCATGTTGTGGATGCAGGAAACAAAAAGTTTCTGCAGATTGTTTGATGGCTGATTGCTTGTTAAGAAAGTGGGGAGATGGGTTTAAAAAACAATTATATGAGCAAGAAATATTGAACAATTCTATTTCTTTATAAGTTCGAGAATCTTAAAAAGCAAATTTTAAATGAATATTGACATTTGTGCTGTGGGTGGAGGAAGATTCAGAATCTGAAGGTTTTTACGGAGCATTTGATTGCCAATTGTTAATAGTTTTTTTTTTTTTTTTTTTCAAACAATATCCATGAATTTTTTAAAAGTGGAAGAAATTATTTAAAAATCTGAAGCCAGAAAATTAATTTAAAAATCAGAAAAGTTGATATCTGTACATAGATTCTTGATGGAGTTCAAATCTGCACTGTTACCTGGACAGTCAAGTACTTGGATTTGACATCAGATTATTCCTAACAGTCCCTGACCTGCGACATGGAGCCTCATCACACATGCAAATGGAACATCTATGGAAATCCATGTGAAGTTTCAACTTATCGCACCAACGGTACAATACCGATGGTACGATTAAGGTACCGACTTCTATTCATAGCGGTTTTAGGCAGCACATAGTGGTTTTAGGAAATACAGAGCAGCTGTACCAGATACATACATTGCACCTTATATCATTTAGCTTGTAGGAATGTTTAACAGTTCGAATAATATATCATTCTACATATGTTTTACCCATTGCGCGGTGAACATTTCTAGTAGTGCAGAAAAGTGCTGGACACTTGACTCATGATAAAATAACGCTGTATGCCATTGTTGCATTGTCCATTTCTCATGTTTTTGGGCGAAAGTTAGTCATTTATTTTTCATAATAGAGGTCAGGGTAAGTCGAGATTTCCTTGCAAGTTTAAAATAAAGCAAAATTTTTCATCAAACGTTTTGAAATAGTACTCCTACTGACCTTTTCAGCCAGAGTATGCTTAATCTTCATGCATAAGGTTGTTGTAGATCATATGACGATCCACCAGATAACATGATCATCACATGCACTTATTTTTCTTGGGTGATAGTTTTTCTTTAGGTCTGTGCCTTTTTCAGAAATGTTGAATTTACTGACACCTGGATGAACAGTTGTCATGCTTATACGTACCCTCTTACCTATTTCACGTTCAAATAAGCCACCTTTATGCAAGAACAGTTTTTCTGCCTTTTTTACGACTGCAAGTGTTGGTATTTTACTAATTATAATAAATACACAACAGTACTGTTTATGGCTAAATCCAGGAAACAACTGGCAATAAACAAGACAGGGATTATTTATAGCAATCAAATGACACTGTTGCAAACAACATGAGATTGTGTAATAATTTGCACAAATGATACAATATGTTAAAATACTTAAAGTTGGTTCCTAGTCTTAAACTTTGCAGACGACTGTACATTCAGAATAGAACTAATATAAAAGTTGTTATACTAAATTAAGTTCTAAAATATAGAAAATGACCATCATTTTCCATAACAATCTAATACTCACAATTTTTAATATCAATGAATGCATAGTCATAAAATAAATAAATAAATAAAAGTTATGCAATAAATTTACCAACAAAACATAAAACTTACATCTTTTGCTACATATATGCTCTGTGATAATTGAGAATGCAAGGAATTTAGAAGCCCTTCTCTTTGATCATCTTGGCCTTTCAAACACATCAATACCAGAGACAAGAAAGGTTGATGGCTCAATAAAGAGGAACTGAAAATTAAATTTAAATACATACATATATATACTTATACAAAGCCAGCACAAAATATATGCATCCAGCTACATTAACAACAATAAATAAAATATACTAATAACATTGCTCTTAAAAAAAAATTTTTTTTTCGAGGTTTGATACCATTCTTGCTGATTTTTATGTAAAATGACCTCCAGAATCCGAATATGACTCCCATTTTGCCCAGTCACCCACCGTTTTCTAGAAACACCACCACCTCCTTCAATTTCTTTCCCTGTTCGATAATTTTATGACCATGAGTTTGATTTAAGAAGAAAAAAAATCTGGAGTGACTCCACTCGACTTTCCGAACATTGAGTAATTAACAGTTTTGTAGATAAAGTAAAGAAAGAGGAGTTGTTAAACAAACAAAAGAGAGAAAACCATAATAGAGTGTTTGAGTATTTTTCTCCATCTATTACACGATGTTTTATTTAACGCTACTGAACTTTGAGCCCATAGATCATAATGATAAAGAATTTTTCGTTGTGTCCCTGTAAAAATCTATAAATGCTAAATTCACCAAAATGCTTATAGTTAGTGCAACAGTGATTTATAATACTCATATAAATTTTCAGCTCAATTCAATAAGGCATTTAGATGCTATCGTACTTTTAAAAATTTAGTCCCATAGGCCATAATGATAAAGAATTTTTCTTTGTGTCCCTGTAAAAAAACTGTAAGTGCTAGATTCACCAAAGTCTATACAGTTAGTTCAATTGTGATCTATAACATGTGTACAAATTTTTTGCTCATATTAATAAGGCGTTTAGACGCTATCACACTTTTAAAAATTTGGCCCCATAGGCATAATGATAAAGAATTTTTCTTTGTGTCCCTGTAAAAAAACTATAAGTGCTAGATTCTCCAAAATCTATACAAATTGAGTATTTGTGACCTATAATATGTGTATAAATTTTTTGCTCAATTGAACAAGGCGTTTAGATGCTATCGCACTTTTAAGATTTTGCTCCCATAGGCCATAATGATAAAGAATTTTTCTTTGTGTCCCTGTAAAAAAACTATAAGTGCTAGATTCACCAAAATCTATAGGGTTCGTACTATGGTGACTTACAATATGCGTACCAACTTTCAGGTTAATCGAACGAAGCGTTTAGACGCTAGCGTGTTCACTCACAGACATACACACATACATACACACACACATACATACATCATCGTAAAAATAGTGAAAACGGGCTCAGGGGACCTCAAAACGTATAGAAACATCAAAATCTCGAATTCGGATTTTTGACATGATTACAATACTTTCCTCACTATAGTGTTCGGAAAGTAATAATTAATTTAACACCTAAAAACAAAAAGAAAAAAAAATGTATATAAAGTTTAAAAAATAACATTAATAACAGATTAAAAAAATATAAGATATGTAATGCATAATTCCAGTGGCAATTACCCCCAAAAATTTTCCATTGTCGCAAATGTTCATGTTTTACATTTCCAACTCTGTAGCCCCTAAGAAGATATTTAATGGTTAAAATAATCTCCCCCCTCCTAAAAATCAAATTTATAGCCATAAAATCAATGAAAAATGACAAAAATAGGGGGATATTCCTAAAAAACGGTGGGTGATAGGGCAAAATGGGCATCATATTCGGATTAAGGAAGTCATTTTATATAAGAATATGCTGAAATGGTGTCAGAGGCAATTTTCATGCCGAGCAGTGTAATTGTACAATTCTTTTTAAGAATTTCTTGAAATATACTTTTAGATACATTTATGATGCTATCAGTAATTTTTTTTTAAATATCTTTTATTCAGATGGCATGTTCAATCTTTATCAATAAAATAAATATATTAATTTCTACATTTTTTCGGCTTTTATTAAGGGGTTGGTTAAAAATCCTTAATAAAGCCTGAGAAGATATGAAAAAATCCCAAACTTTGAAACTAAATATCTTGGTCAATTTTAGGCACACAGAAGTAAAACTTTGTTTTATATTTTTTAGGATGAGTCTCAATTTTTACCAAGTATGGCTATAGGGATCTAGTGATTGTATAAAATGTAATTTTTTTGTAATTTAATCATGCCATATCATAAATGCTTACAGTTTATAAATGGAAATATATGTATGCAACCAATGGTTGCAAAAATAATGGTCTTTTTGCAATTTTGCTTTGCACCCAGCATAATATGTAATGACTTTATGGAGTGCAGTCGATAGACACAATATAGTAATGGTTAATCAGCTATAATCTATTAATCACAGAGAGAGAGAGAGAGAGAGAGAGAGTGAGTTATAACGTATCTTACAGTGGAATAATGTTTTCATTGGGAAATTTACAAACTACTGGCAATCTATAATTTTGATCGAGAGAGTGTTATAACGTATCTTACAGTGGAATAATGTTGTTTTCATTGGGAAATTTACAAACTACTGGCAATCTATAATTTTGAATAGTGATTCATACATTATGAATAGGTTTTTCTCAAATTAAATTATTTTATATATTTTCATATATGCAAAGATATTGAAAGCTTTTAAATGTGATAATCTACAAGCAAGGTTTATAAATATGTCTCTTAATGTACAAATATATTCATTAAAATTAGGGATGAACAATTATAAATTTCTAGTAACTAATTTGCATAGAAAAAAATAAATAAATGTATGGTTAAAGTAGAATTATGCAGAAGTGCAAAGTTTTGTGCAATTTTGAACACTGTTAAAAATCCCCCCCCCCCCATTTTTTTTTTCTTCATGTATTTTGTGTACTACTAATTTGATGAAGCTCAAAGGCAACTTTTTGAACAGTACATCCCCTCCTTCCCCCCTTGAGAAGTTTCATCATGGTGAGTAATAACATTTCACTATAAATTTTTAATAGACTGTCCACATTAGTTTTTACAAGAGAGAAAAGTGATCAGGCCAGGATCCAAATCTAGAAACTTTGGGGCTAATGTTTCAACACTTTATTAATTGTATCTTTGTTGATACCTGATTTGTACAATGTGCTCATGTGAAACTTGGAAATTTTCTTCTTCTATCCCAGTTTCAAATCCTAGCACTTAATTCTTCGCTTTTTGTAAAAAAGAATCTGGCCAATCCATCAACACTGTTTAGCATAAATGGTCAAAGTTATTATTTTAACTATAACAACAGTTTAGTTTAGTACATAAATATTTGTTTTAACATAATTTACTATGGCATTTATACAAAGCTCATTCTATTTCGGGAAATGATGCTGTTCTTTGACACAGAGCTTCATCTGACTTTGGCATTTTCTTTTAAAGGATTTATACCAATTGGAAACTTATATTTACTGCTAATTGATAGGAGATGCAGTACAACTGTTCAAACAAAGTCCTTTTAAAACCTGCAGTATATAAATAAATTTTTGAGATTTATAATTTCTGCATATCTATTGCAAGAAAAAAATTTTAAACTTCTAATAAATAGATACATATTTATAAGATAATACTGTTATTGCTCAGGGCATTACTTTAAGATTTAATTTTTTCTTTTTTTTTTATTGTTTTATATATAAATCAAATGTCTCTTTCTTGAAATTTATATCTATATCAATAGAAAGAACAAGTGCAATGCTAGTGATGAAATAAAGGAAAAAATTAATAAATATTAGGTATAAAAAAAGAAAAAAGAAAGAGATATTTAGTTTAATTAAAGATTTACGTTTTGTGTGATTGTTTATCCTTGTCTTTATTTTTTGATGATGATGAAGACGATGCGCCAGAAGACGATGATGAGGACCAAAAAGAACCACTCTCTAAAACTTGACCAGCAGCTCGCAACATTTTACCTTGCACAGCAGCTGGTAATTTTGCAATGAGAGGAGCAACCAACCATATTCGACTAGGTTTATCAATTTCAAATCTGAAAGAACAAATGAGAATGCTGTTTTGCAAGCATATATGAATAAAACAAAATATATGTTCAAGAACTTGAAAAAATAATTTTTAAGCAATTCTCATTACTGAATACATTGATATAATACAATACATGTAATAACATGCTCATATATATTATTTTAACTCATGTTTAAAATAATAATACAGTGGAGCACCGTTTATACGTTTTTCAAGGGACCGTTCCTAAAAAATGTATAACTGAAAAAAACGTACAACTGAAAATTCGTTTTAACATTAATACACAATAAAGTGTCATATTAGTAATTATTATTATAGATAAAAGTCTAATCAATTTTCATGATTTCCTTTACATTTATTCAAATAAGATATACTTTTAATTAAATTTAAAATATTTTTAAAAGGTAGAATAAAAATTAAATAATTAAAAATACAAAAATTTAGAAAATTTTCTCAAGATTTCGATTTTAACCTTTAAAGACAAAGCCTTTTTGTTCTCTAAATGAAGATGGCAGTTTTGCAAACGATTAAAAGAAAGGGGGAAAAAAAAATCCTTGTTTCTGCAATTGTACTCGCCCAACGGAAGTGAGTAATAAATCTTCAAGTTTACAAAATGCCTATAAAGTTGTGTTTTTTTTTTTCCTTTGAAATCCCATCCCTGGAGTCAATTAAAAGAGTAAGTGGGAGGTCTTCAAGTGGTCACTGGCTACCATTGCACCCAGTCGCCAACTGCTGAAAAACACCCTCCTTGACCCAGGCTCTCGATGCCATAGATCGATGCAGGTCGCAATTTGTTCTATAGCCACACTTTGTTACCATAAATCTAAGAAAAAATAATTGAAAAAGATAAGATAAGAATAAAACATAAGAGCATTCATCTTTTTTTTTTTTTTTTTTTTTTATCCTGGAATGAAACTTAAACTTGGGATTCTACAAGGAGAAAGAAAAATGTATAAGTGAAATTAAGAATTTACTTGTGACGTATAAACGAAATATTTTAACATTAGAATTCAATGGAATGATTTGGGACCGAAGTCGAAAAACGTATACATGAGAAAAACGTATAAATGAGAAACATATAAAAGGTGCTCCACTGTAATATAAAGTATGTTTGTGCACATGTCATGGTAAAAATCTTCGTAATCAGATAAGTATTTGCATCAAATATGCCAATACAGACACAAACATATTTCCTATTTAGTGATTACAGAATGTCTGTTTGATTTTCCTCAACCTTTCTAGGTCATTTTATTTTGGATGTAACATTAAATAAATCTTAGTTTTGAAATTTCCTGGATACAATTAAAAATTAGTGATTTTTTTTTTCTTTTTTTTTTTTTTTCAAAATTTAGTCAAAATTCTGTGACTTTTCCCTGATTTCTAGCGTTTTCTATTATTATTAAATTGTAATTTTTGACAAATACAAATACTCTCCAAGACATTTTGGCTCTGCAATGAACAAAATTTAATGTTGCTTTCACAAAAACCTATTGCTCATTAGCCTGAGAAGTAATATTAGCATAATTAAGATTTAAAAACACAAATTAATTTTAAAATCCACAAGTTTTCTTTTAAATTAATAGAATCTTTAAATTCCAAAAAATAAGTTAAATATTGGCAATTAACACTTTGGTATAAAAGATACAATAATATATCTAATGTAATGCAAGGAGTTGAACAGAAATTAAGCACAATATAGAAATATTACTTTATGTAAAATTTTTCTCCTTTTAAAAAATTAATAACAATGGCTGCTTTAACCTCTTCGCACCTAAACCTATAATAACAATATAAATAACATTTCAAGAATTTTAGGCCATACGTTCACATTATACATTAAAAAAAAAAGTGCTTTTTCTTAAATTTATAAGTCAGGGGGATAGTAATATATGGTGCAAGTACAGAGATGCCAGATATTACGATTTGTCTGTAATTATTACAGATTTACGGCAATAATTACGGCATTACGGACAACATATAAAAATTACGGATTATATGCTTTTAAAAAAGGCGCGGATATCTTTCGTTAAAAAAAAAAAAAAAAAAAAAAAAGACACCACTGACGATCAAACGCACAACAGAAGCATTCCGATTCTTAATCTTTTTCCATCCACAACATAAATGTCAATATTAATTTTAAACTTGCTTTATAAGATTCTAGAAACTATAAAGATATAGAATTATACAATATTTCTTGCTGATGTAATTATTTTTTTACTCCCCCCCCCCCCCCCTTTCTTATCTCCTACCAGCCATCGTCGATTAAAAGTTCTGCAGAAGCCTTTTGTTTCCCAATTTTTCTCCATCAGCAACATAAATGTCAATATTCATTTTAAACTTGCTTTATTAAATTCTAGAACCTATAAAGAAGTAGAATTGTTTCATTTCTCATTTATCTAATTATTTATATTTTGACTGCCCCTCCCGCTTTCCAGCTTCCAGCTAGTGATCAAAGATTGCTTCTAGAACCAAAAAAGTGATAGAAGTGCTCAATATTTCTCACATATGTAATTATTTGTAGGCGTTATTACTGAGCTTGATGAATCTATTTGTTTTTTCTTAATAAATCTAAAATATATATTGTATCATCAAACAAAAGATGTGTTAGATTTTATGCAAAGTACTAAAGAAAAAAAATAATAATAAAAATGTTTTATTAAAAAAAAGAACAATGTTTTAGTATTTAATGCCATAAAAACAGTTGTCTATAAAAAAGTGACTTATAAAATAATAATGATAAATAAAATAAAGTAAATTTTTGTATCCCCATCTCCCTCCTCCCCCCCCCCCCCCAAAAAAAAAAGAAAAAGAGAGAGAGAGAGAGATCCAAATGTCCCCCCCCCCCTCGAAAGCAGGTTAAAAAAAAAAAAAAAAAAAAAAAAACTTTCATTTTGTAAGAAGGTAAAGAAATACATATTTATTTACTTTTGTTTTAGAAATTTTTTAATTAATATATTTGTGTTTTTTTACAAAGACAGTGCAATTCATTATTATATGTGGCTGGGTGGTGTGTCTTCCGTGGGGTCTTACTAATGTGCCCTAGCCCATATGATGTGAGTTTAAAAGAAAACCATGGAAAACTCCAGACATCTAGGTCAACGTGCGGCGCCACACAGGACCTGGGTAGTCTGCAGTCCTGATTACTGATAGCCATCTCTGAAACTTGGCATCTCTGCAAGTATATGAACTTTAAACAACTAAACTCTAAATTACTAAGTTACTTAAATCTGCCTAACTGTAACACAATTTAAAATTTGATGCCCTTAAATAAACCAATCTATGTCAGTTTTTTATTTTATTCTGGTAAAGTGTCTAAGTACTTTAAGTAATTATGAAAATTATGCACTTTTCTTCGACCACACTAATTTGAAGTCATTTTACGAAAGTAGACAAAATAACATTATATTTGAGAAATAAATTTAGTTTCATGCTGCCATATATTGGTATCTTTTTAAAGCTAATTTACTTAGCTTTTTATTAGTTTAGTCAAAATATAAAAATAATAAATGGTATAGATTTTATAAAAAAAAGAATAGAGGTCAACATACGTGGACCTCTGGATTGAAGAGGATAAAACAGTAGAAAATAAATGTAATGTTACAGATTACCATTATAGCTTTTATATCTACCCATATAAAAGCATACTTGCCAACCAATTTTAATAAAAAAAGGGAAGATTTTTTTGAAAAAACAGAAGATTTCATAAAAAAAGGGAAGATTTTTTTTTTCTTTTACGTATTAAACAATACAGTTTTACAATTTTAATATTTTGAAACAATCTGTAAAAATGTTTTGTGCCCCCCCCCCCCCCCCCCCCCCCCCATGAAATTCAGCAATAAAGGTCTAAAAATAATTACATACATCAGAAATATTGAGCACTTCCATTACTTTATTGTTTCTAGAATTGATCATTGATCACAATCCGGGGGAAGGGGGAGGGGAATACAAAAATAATTACAGGGTAAGAAATATTAAACTCTTTCAACTCTACTTCTAGAATCTAATGAAAGAAGGTTAAAATTAATATTTATTATCATTTATGTTGCAGATAGATAAAGATTAGGAAACAAAAGACTACTGCAGAAAATTTGATTGCTGATCACTAGTTGGAGATAAATAAAGGGGGAGGGGCAAAAAATAATTACATCAGCAAGAAATATTTAACAATTCTATTTCTTTACATGTTCTAGAACAGGGTTCCCACTCTTAAAAAAGAAAAAAATTCAAGGACTTATCAAGTACTTTTCAAGGCCTATTTGAAATTTTTCAAGGACTAGGGGAAAATCGCAGAACGCTAGGCCTATACACAAAACTTTAGTAACTACTTTCATTAGTAATATTTTTTTTTATAAATAGAATAACTTTGCTTGTTTTTACAATACATTTTTAATGGATTGACCAAATTAATTTTTACAAGAGTCAAAAAACGATTAGTTCGAGATTTGGAATCATTATGATTATTCCAAAGTTTTTAGGTTTGAGTCCTGGTCTAGTCACTTTCTGCTCAAAATTAATGACCAGTCCATCAAACAGATATGACTGGCAAAAAAAAAAAGAAATATAATAATAAGTTGAAACTATATGCAAAAGCAAGACAATGAAATATGAATTTTATGACAAAATCATTATATTAGACAATGGCGTGCGCATGTGGAGATGGAGATAGTTTAGCCTTGACAGAATTTGCGCTAAGCCTGTCTATTGGAATGGAAAATTCAAGGATTTTCAAGGACTTTTCACAAAATTCAAGCACTTTCAAGGGCCCTTGAAAAATAAAATGAAATTCAAGTACTTCTTAAGGACTTTCAAGGACAGTGGGAACCCTGTAGAATCTCATAAAGCAAGTTTGAAATGAATATTGACATTCATGTTATGGATGGAGAAAGATTGGGAATCGGGAGTTTTCGTAGAACATTAGGGGTTTCTTTTTAAAACGAACGATATCTGCGACTTTTTTAAAAACGGAAGATTTCATCATCTGACCGGAAGATACACTAAAAAACCGGAAGTCTTCCGGGAAAACCGGAAAAGTTAGCAAGTATGTAAAAGCTATCTGCAAATGAAAATATTTACATAAAAGAATGAGACATAACAATTTACTATTTAATCAAAGTTAACATTTTTTTTTTTTTTTTTTTTTTTTTTTTTTTTTGTAAAGATATAGGCATATAAAAATTAAACAATACTATCAACACAAGTAAAATCAATAAATCAATAAATAAAATTAAAACTATCATAAAAATAAAATAAGATTTACAATCCTTAAAATATGCATGAAAATTTATATAGCAATTGAAGGAGCCTTATTAATGATTCCACTAATTAATAAATCGATATAAAGTTGTCAAATGCATACTTAGAAGGTGAACAGTTTTTTAAGGATTCTCCTTTGATAGGATTTTGGTTTTCTTCACTCATCATCTGAAAAACATCAATTGTAGCTTTTGCAACACTGTCCAGCCAGGTATTGATCTGAGGTGGGGATTGATTTTCACATTGCTTGTACATAAATTCTAATTCTAGCCAAGAAACTCTGAGAGTCCATAAATCTAAATTCTGGAGAAAATAAATAAAAATACAATCAAACAGATACATTTTTATAATAACAAATAATAATAATAAAACTTTCTAATATTGTGAACATACATACACAAAACATGCAGATACAACAAAATCTTAAAGTCAGATGATTTTTATCATATTTACAATACTTTCCTTACAAATGAATGTTCGGAAAGTAAAAATTAAAAAATGTAAAAAACTGTTCTAAAAACAAACAAACAAACAAAAAAAAAAAAAAAAATCAATACACTCAGGGACATTGGAAATAGCACACCAAGAAGGGAGAAAGGTACAACCTCGAAACTTTGCAAATAAGTACAGTCAGATCCGATATGCAAATGTTCCAAGTTTGGTGTTAATGTGCATTTGAGTTATAGCTTTAATAAGAGTTTGTTTACAGTTGAATATGTGCAATATAGTTTTGAGTTATGCATCTACTTTATTTAAATTTTGATTTATTTTTGAACTTTATTGATTTATCAAGTTATCTTCATTTAAATTTATGCAGTTAAATTTTATTTAAACATTTACTTAGTTGAACTCTTCATAATTTTTTATCTTTTGCAATTGAACTTTATTGATTTTCTTCAGTTGGACTTTTGTTTATACAATAGACTTGAACTATAGCATTAATATTTGAACTTTTTGAGTTACAGTAAAGAATTACAGTGATACCCTATAATTTATGGAATTATTTTAATATATTTCATTCTCATGAAAGGAGTTTCTTATGATTTTTTTTTTTTTTTTTTTTTTTTTAAATGAGCAAAAAAGTAGAAACGGATGAAAATTTGAAAAGTCTGGGAAGGGGGGGGGGGGGGGGGCAGACATAAAAAGAATTTAAAGAAGATTTTCAAGGCATTCCTTTGTCAGTTCAGAGCTTTTTATTTTCCAACATGGCTACTAATCAGATAGAAAAACTGAACTCGAGAAATTTTTCAAGATGAAGTTCAGACATGTGCTACCTGTTGATGGAGAAAAGCCTATGGGAAATAATTGATAAAAAGCAGAAAATTCCAGAAGTGTCTTCAACTGTTTCTGCAGAGACTGTCAATTTGTTTACTTTACGTGCTAATCAAGTTTTTTCTTTGATCTATCTGAATGTGGAGCCAGAATTTAAAAGAATTATTGACGAGAGCAAAAAACCTACAGATGCTTGGAACCAACTTCGACAAAATTTTCATCCAGATACTAGAGATCACCATATAACTTTATTTACTGAATTGATGGAAGCCAGGATAAGACATGGTGAGTCTATAAATTTATTTGCCTCCTGACTTAAGAAGATTTATCTTGACTTAAAACAGATCGATGATAATTTTTCACAGAATTATTTGTGTTATCAGTTTTTGAGATACTTACCTTCAATCTATGATAATATTGTCAAATTGCTGTTAAGTAGACCTGATGAAGACTTTAAGTTTGATCGGATTGTAGATGATGTTATTGCTGAAGAAAATTCGGGATAAAGATAGTTCGAAACATGTTAATTTATCAAGTAGTTCTAAATCTGCTATAAAACATCCTACTAAAAACAGATTCAAAGACCAAAAATGTTGGTCCTGTGGAAAATTGGGACATTTACAGTCAAAGTGTTATCTTAATAACTCTGTGTCTCCTCATCGTTTTTCTCCCTCACAAAGGAATGGTTGTAGGTTAAGGTTTGACAGTCCATCTTCAGTTTCAAGTGAATTCAGTAGTGGTGCCAGTTCTAGTTCAGATGCTTCTCCTTTGTCATCCTATAGAGAGTCCAGATCTGCTGGAAGGAATCCCCATGGTTGAAGACATTTTTCCAGTTCCAGAAGGCCAGCCAGACCACCGTCCAACAGTTCACGTAAGTCTAACCTTTTTGTTTCCCATTCAAGTGTTAGTAATGTTGTAAAATCAAGTGACTGGTTATTCGACAGTGGGGCAAGCCATCATTTCTGTAACAATACGACTTTATTTTCTAAATTTGAGACTTTAAATGTTTTGTTTCTAATCAGGGTAAAGAAGAAGTTAAGTTAAGATTTGGCCAAAGAATTTTTACCTTGTGTAATGTAATGTATTCTGATCAGTTAAGAAGAAATTGGATTAAAATTATTTGTCGTTTTATGGCAGTCAAGGCAAGGTAAAAATATGCTGGGGGGGGGGGGATGAGTACCTGTTTAGTGTTTATCTTAAGGATAGAATTTATAAACTTTATCCTAAAATTCCTGATTCCCGTAAAAAGTCTGTTAAATTTGAAGTATTGTCTGCTGATGCTAAAAGTAGAATGATGCATTGGCATCTGTCGGGGATTCCCCGTTCATTCTTCTCTTTCCAGAACAATTGACTGCTGTCAAACAAAGTGACGCGCGCCTAGTTGAAATCTTTTGATTGCGTCACTCATTCCTTTTAAAATGTGAAGTATGCGACAGATGTGTTTTAGAATCAGAACAGAAAAGGACCTTGAAGGGTAATGGGGCACTAGAAAAGCAGTTTGTTTGTAGACGCCACGGTCCTAGAAAAATAACTTTTAAAAACTTTCAGAACTTATAACTTTAATGTTAAGAATTAGTTTAATATTAACTTGTATATAATATTTTGTTTGTGTACTCGTTTCATGTATGTTAGCCAAGGATTAAAGTGTGTGTTCTCGTCAAGCAGAGCTCTTTGTTCACCTACTCTTTATTAATGAATATATTTTATTCATAGCTGGCCACCTTCCACACCCGGACCCATTGCGCTAGAAGCTTTCAGGTGAGATCCATCCTTATTTTATTAGTTAAGAAGTTTATATAGTAAAGAAGTTTATTTTAGAAGAATATATGACTAGATTAGGATTGAGAAATGTTTTGTTAGATAATTTAAGAATGCTGTAACAGGTCTGTAAGACATAGAATTAAGATTTAAATCAGAAATAAGAATTTGTTGCAGCAATAGCATCGTAGATTTGGGCATGTTAGTCAATCTTTAGTGTCTCATACTTGTCGCAGACAAAGTGTACGGGAATTACCAGGTTTAAAGGAAACTGATTTCATTTGTGAATTTTGTAAATTAGGAAAGTTTAGATGTTTAGAAGCATACCTCATAAATTAGGCAAAAATATTACACATAATAATATATAAATAATAATTATCAGGGGTCGATCCAGACAAAATTTGGGTCCCTTTTGCGGCCCCTTCACAAAATTCCACATAGTAAAAAGGGACCCTTCATAAAATTCAAATTCATAAAAAGGGACCCTTCACAAAATTCAAATTCATAAAAAGGGACCCTTCAAAATTCAAATCCATACAAAGGGTGCCTTCACAAAATTCCAATTTATAAAATGAGTCCCTTCACAAGATTTTGTTTTCTAAAAATGATCCTTTTATTAAATGTTTTCATATTTTCAGTATTATTTTTAATTTATGCCTTAATTTGACTCAACGAAACTCTATTAACTTGATATTAAACATTACATAAAGTGATTGTAAAAACTGAAGATTTTACACAATATTTTACTTTTTCACAAAAATATTTTATATTTCACAAAAATAAATAAAAATTTCACAAAAATATTTTGTTTTTCACAAAAAAGGGACCCAAAAATTAAAACCTGGATCGACCTCTGATTATATAAATCATACACTTGAACTTCAGTATGCTGATGTTTGGAGACCATGTAGAAATGAGGGTCGAAATGGCGAAAAATATTTTCTCCAATCATTGACGATTTCTCTCGCCGAGTTTCTGTCTATCTTTTGAGAATGAAGTCAGAGGTTTTTGATGTGGTAAAAAACCATATTATTAAAGCTGAAACATTCTTGGGAAGAAAAGTCAAATCTTTTAGGTCAGACAATGGTGGAGAATTCTCTAATCAATCTTTTGATAATCTTTTTAGAGAGAAAGGTATTCGTCATGAATTGACAAACGTTTATACTCCCCAACAAAATGGTGTTGCAGAACGGTTCATGTCTACTGTAGCTTCAAATCCTGGTTTATTCCATTGGGATGATTTATTGAGATTATTAGGCTATGTAAAATCAACTTCTCATCACAAACTTAAACTTTTTTGAAAATCTAATGATTTAGTAATTTTCTCAGACGCAGATTTTGCAACTAACCATGACGACCAGGCCTCAATCGGTGGTCAAACAGTTTTGCTTGATAAATCTCCAGTTGACTGGCATACTTTTAAAGAAAAATGCATTCGTAATGACTGAGGCTGTAAAGAATTTGGTTTGGTTTAATCGGATACGTCGTGAATGTGCTGAGGAATACATTTTTTTCTAATTTAAATAGTGATGCTGTAATGAGAGTTGATAATCAAGCTGCTATTGATTTTGTAAAATCATCTGTGGAAAATTATAAAACTACGCATATAGATAATAGCAGGAGACTTGGCGTCGGAATATTAAAACAGGAATAAACTACTAAGTCAGAAACGCCAAAGAAAAAATATTGAGGTGCATACAGCTGTTTCGGTAGCCTAAAGCATACCGTCATCAGTGCAAAAAGAATAGAGAGCATATAGATGTTAGCATATATATGTTCTTTAAGCATATAGATGTTAAATTATTTTTCATTAGAAATCTTTTAAATAATGGTGAATTTTCTATTTCTTATGCACATAGTAAGTCTAACCTGGTGGATATTTTTACCAAGCCTTTGACAAAATTGAACTTTTGAATTTTGTAAAATTAATATTTATAACTTTCTCTAATGTATATATATGTTTTTTTGTACCATATATATATATTTTTTTTTATATTGGTGATGTGAGTGCATTTAAATACATTTTTTTTCTCGATTGTCTAGTACATTGTTTTAATCTAGAAGTTGTTTGAATGTCTACATTGTCATAAATTCATAATGCACATTGTTTTAATAAAATGCTTCTACTTTGTACTTAAGGACTTATTTTTTGAAGAGTTAAAATTGTAGATTTGTGCATATTTATTATTCCAACAAAGTTTGTCCCAGCACTTTAACTTATGTAATTTTTCTTAGTATTTTAATGTGTAAATTTTATTCAGCACCTTAACTTTGTAATTTATTTTCTTTAATTTGGTAGGCAATTTAATTCCCATCTGTGTATGGGAACGGTGCTTTTGGAGGCTATTTCCGGTGATTTGAACAGCCTATAGGGTAAGTGCACCAGTGATTGACACTTTTAGAGCAATCTCTGATGTTTTTAATGTTTTAGTCATCAGAAAATATTTTTAGATATCTTAAGTTAGTACATATGGCATGAAAGACATTCAGAACCAAATATATGTTAAAATATATACATTCGATAGTTTTTTTTTTTTTTTTTTTTCTTTAATGAATTTTTATTTGACACCCAATCAATGTTCCAGTAATTGACACTGCCAGTTTTTAATTTTATCAGTAACTGGCATCCTATGTTCCAGTGTTTGACACTGCTAGTTATTCATTTTACCAGTTATTAGCACCCTATGCTCCAGTGTATGACATAAAATGTTAAAATTCTTATATGTAAAAAATATATGATTTTATTATTATTTTTTTTATTAATTATTTCGGGATAGATGTCAATTACTGGAGCATATCAATCACTGGAGCACCTACCCTAGTACTGTCTCGGATAGGTGACCCTTGACCGGTAAATTGTCAGAGAATCATTTAGGGATAGTTTTCTGGGGGTTACAACCAAATATAGGCCCTTTGCGCGGGCATGTTATTATTAATATATTATTAATATATAGTCACAATTTTTGAAAATTTTGGCAATGTCACTAGGTCCCGTCTACCATAATTAAACTTTTTGTTGTTGTTTGTATGTGTATTATAATTGATTTTCTCTTCATCTAGAAACCTCAGTTAATGTGGAATAAGTGTTTCCATGCTAGTTGGAAGACTAAAAGAAGTGAATGGTTGAGTTTTATATTCATTATTGGATATGTTAGAAAGATGATTAAGTGAATGCGAAAGGCCAGTGTCATTGTCCTCTTTTCCAAGTTCTGGATGGCTAGAAATTGGAGTTTTTTTTTGTTAAATAAAGATTATTTCTGTATTTGTGATTTTTTTCTAATATATATTTTTTAATTTTCAATTATAATATTTAATGCTGGAATTTATATTTGGAAAAGTTTTTGGTACGCATTTCTATTTGTATTCTTGAAAAATTTCTTTTGAGGTATAATTTTTTAGATGTGTTTTCTTGAATGGGAGAAACTTTTTTTTTTTTTTGCTTATTATTCAGAATATTCTAGACTCTGTTCTGGATTGGAGTAGTTTAAAACTTTCTTCAAGTCAATGAAATTCTAAAACTTTAGATAATGAGACAAAATTTGAAGAATTTTTTTTTTTTTTTTTTTTTTTTCTTCAGAGGAAGAGGTCGGACTTATTACAACTTAATTGTTGTCTTCGTTTAACTATTAATTTTTTTTTATATTAATGTAACATTTAATTAACTTTGTTAAATTAAAATTTTCTTAATGTTTAGAGATGTTTCGTAGGTTGTTTAAGATGTTTCGTAGTAGTTTCATAATAAATTTTTTTGAGGAATCATATATTTCCTCTTTATATGAGACAATGAGAGAGAGGGGGGGGGGGGCATTTGATGAGAAAAATCATTAGTTTATTGACTCTCATCGTTTCCTAACTTTCCTTCATATCTATAGACATTACTACTTACTCATATTACATCATCTGTTTCGAAAGTTCATGTCATGTTTAGTCATTTAATCATTTTTATGAAATAACTTATTTAATTTAATTGATATATTATAAATTAAAAGATACTTACTTTAGTTCCTTATTTTTCAGTTGTTTAAACTTTATTCTTATATTTTTAATTAACAATTGCCAGTTTGTTTACATTATAAACGATCTTTTCCATGCAATACTTTTGTTTACCAATCCTGGACTATTTCAATTTTTGTAAAGATGTTTTTCCCACTAGGTGGTGACATCATAGCAAAATCGATTGACATTATGTAAATCATAATCGTTTCTTTTTTACATCTGCCAGATGTTCATTTGTGATTGGTCTGTTTGATCAATGACGATCTAAACGTCCTTCTTTCATGTATATAAATATGAGCTTTCAGCTCTGAGGTGGTGATTAGCATGGCATCTTCCTTTGTGTTACAGTAAGGCAATAGTTGACCGGCTGGTCCAGATCAACTGGTAGTTTGTTAAGTTTATTTTAAATATATTCTTCATAATTGTTAAGTTTTTAGATATGTTTATTAAGTTTGCAAGTATTTGTTAATGATCAGACCACATACAGCTCGAGTTGCTCAAGACTTCCTACATCATATTTAGAATCTTCCATGGCTGGCCCGCTCCCCAGACCTGCCTCCAATAGAGCATGTGTGGGACCAGCTGAAACGCCAGTTGCCACTGTGTCACTCAGTACATGATCTGGAGGTGGCTGTTCAAGATCTGCAGGCCCATCTGCTTTAGTACAACATCAGACATCTAATCAATTCAATGCCGGACCGTGCTGCGGCATGTATTGCAGCAGGAGGCGGTCCGACGCGATACTGAAGTTGTACTGTATTTGTTTAATTGTCTAGATTTCGGGATCAAGCAAATCTCTCATCTGTATGATTAAATGTATTAAATTTCATTTTAATCTGATGCTTCCTTCTTGGAGTGCTATTTCAAAGTCCCTGAGTGTATCACAAACAAACAAAACTACACAAAACTGGTAGAATGGTAATAAATAAATTACAGAATCAAGTAAAACGGGATTAATGTAATCAAAACTGAAAAAAAAAAAAAACTAAATTCAAAACGATTTTGGGTTGGCATTTCTTCAAATAATAAAACTATGAACAATAATCATAAATTGACATTGAATCTGAATAAAATATGGAATAGAGAGACTCCAATAAAACTTAAATTCGGCACTTAAAAAAAAAAAAAAAAAAAAAAGAAATTCAGAATGATTAAAAAGAACCAAAATAGAAGCAACATAACACATTGAGTTAAAATGCAAAGATTATTTTTGGCACTACTATTTATTTATTTAATTTTTCTCTTTTAATTTCTTTCAAATTATATTTGTTTTCAATTTTCATTTATTTCACCTTTTATTTTAGCAATATAAGTTTGAAAATCTTATATATTTTAAATATGAAATGTAATATCTATAACAGCTTTTAAAAATTCTATTTTTAATAATGAATGGTAGGATTATAACATCAAATTGACAGTTTTAAATTGTATTTTGCAGTATATATATAAAAGAATAAAAAATAGTTAAATTTAATTAAAGAAAAATCTCTTTTAAAAATTTAGAAGTTGCTATTTAAAATTATAAATTGCTAATAATTTGTAATTGCCCCTTTAAAGTTTATTTCACAGCAGAAGACTTCATAATGCAAAAGTCGAAATCTTGTACAACTTTAAGAGAAAAATGTGTTTAGTTAGTGAGAAAAGTTGTGCCATTTTACAAGTGTTTGCGGTCAGATCTTGTATAAAAATTAAGCCCAGAAATTTTTATAAGAGCCCCAGAAAAATTCTAATCCAGTGAGGAGCCCGAACCATGAACAAAAAGTTGAACCACAAACAAATCAGAGCTATTTTCATCTTGTTATGTTTGCTAAATAAATTCACAGGCCAGTGGGGCTCAGCTGCTACAGTGAACCGACAATCATCAGCACCGTTGCGCAATGCTTCCGAGACTCGGAACAAAATCACATTGAGGTAGTCTATATAATGGCAAAGTCTGCACTTTTCTATGTATCCCAGAAATAAACGATTGTTAGTAGCCTCAAAAGGACTCCTCATGATTTCCAAGACATTTACACCAGTAACATATCCCCGTATCTTCAATATAGAAGCTGCCTAGGATTTGTAAGTTTTGCGAGTGAAACCCAAAAAACAAATAGAAATGCTGATATCCATCCATTTCATTTCATATATATCTATTGAATTTATGCAAACATATTAATTTAATGAAATGAACAAATTTAAAAATATACACACTTTAACAATATCAATACATTATACATAGATGATAAACTAAAACACAATTTCAAAATAGATATTATTGAGAGCTTTTAATAAAGTTATTACATCTCATTAATAAAACACAGAATATCATCAAATTTGTATTGAGATAATATAAAAAGATGAAATAAAATGAAGATTTAACACAATTATAACTTAATTCTGTTTTTTTTTTTTTTTGGTATGTTATGAGTTACCAAGAGGAAAAAAAAAAAAAACAAGAACCTCCTTTTTTTTTTTACCTTGGCAAGACCCTAGGTCATGAATTAACAGGAGAATAAAATTTACTCCTAGAGTTTAATTAACTAAAGTACCTATATTGCATTGTCAGGAATTTCCATTTAAAATGCATTACAAAATTATACCTTTTTAAAAATAAATATTCATAACTGTAAAGGAAGTAATGAGGGAAGCAGTTGATCATGAACTAGGCATTGTGAATCAGAGACATTTTAATTATTGCAAACCAGGGTTCGCGCTAGAGTGCGGGATCGCGGGAATCGCGCAATATTAAAAAAAATCCCACTTAAAAAATTTTCATATGTGCGCTTTTCCCGCACTTATTTTTCCGCGATTTTTTTTTTTTTTTTTTTTTTAAATCTAATTCATTGAACTCCGCGAATATATTTTTTCTGTTTAAAAAAAATCGCGGATATCGTTCGTTAAAAAATAAATAAATAAAAATGGAACAATCGGCGAGAAAATGTTCTACTAAAGCTTCTGATTCCTAATCTTTCTCCATCCACAACATAAATGTCAATATCCATTTCAAAGTTGCTTTATGAGATTCTAGAACCTGTAAATAGATACAACTGTTAAATATTTCTTGCTCTTGTAATTATTTTTTGCCCACCTCCCCCTTTATTTATCTCCATCTAGCGATCAGCAATCAAATGTTCTGCAGAAGTCTTGTTTCTCAATCTTTACCCATCTGCAACATAAATTATATTTTTATAATATTCATTTTAAACTTGCTTTATTAGATTCTAGAAGTAGAATTGAAAGAGTTTAATATTTCTTACTCTGTAATTATTTTTTTAATCCCCCCCCCCTCTTTCCAATCTCCGGAATATGGATTGTGGTCAATGATCAATTCTAGAAACAATAAAGCAATAGAAGTGCTCAATATTTCTTACATATGTAATTATTTTTAGACCTTTAGTGCTGAACTTAATGAATCTATTTATTTTTTCTCAATTAAATTAAATCTTTATGGGGTGTCATATCTATACCAAATTTGTAAACATGGGGGAAATGAAGAATAGATTTTTCAGATAAGAAAATTTTTTCCAAACCAATTTAAGAAAATTAATACTCAGTCTGTTTTATGCATGTTTGAAACTAATAATTAGCTACTGCTACTTTTATATGAATGATTAATGTACATACATAAAAATCATATTCTATATTTGTTTGAAAAATCTGTTTTACACTTGGTGTGAAATTTTAATAAAATTCTATGTGGATATAAAAGGTATTGCAGGTATATTGAAGAATTTTTTTTAAGCTAATGAAAAAATCCTGAAAATGCTTAATGTAGATAAAAACTATATAATATAAATGTTTGTCATCAGTTTATGAAAGTGACGTTATCAATATTCAACTAATCATCCAATCAATCATATTTGCAAAAACTTTTCAGCTAATTTCTAATTTCAGCAATCACATGTCTGTAATTTGCATATTTCTTGAAAATACTTTTTTTCTGTAAAATGTAATTACTGACTTAAATTTCAAAAATCTCACTTAAATTTTCAAAATCCCACTTAAATTTTTTGTTAGAGTGGGAGAATCCCACTCATTTTTTTTCCTTAGTGCGAACCCTGCAAACATAATTATAGTACAGTCAAATTAGGAAAAATAAGGGAAAAAATTTATAAAGTTTTGAAACTTTGGGATTATACTTATGAAGGGTCTAATAATTCAAAACAAAAAAGTTCCCCACTCTAAGGGGGGAGCTTCCCCCCCCTACCCCCCCCAAAACCGTATAATTCGTTGAAATGAAGAAAAAAATAGGGAATTAATTTATCGAGTATTAGAATTATGGCATAACATTCCTGAGGGGTCTAATAATGCAAATCAAAGAATTTCTCCACCGTGGGGTGGGAGTTTACCCCTCCCCCCCACACCCACCCCAAAAAAGTGTATAATTTGTTTAAATAAAGAATAGAAAAATAATTTATAGTGTATTGAAATTTTGGTACAACATTCCTGAGTAATTTAATAATTGAAAACAAAAACAATTCCCACCTAGGGGTAAGAGCTTCCTTCTCCCGCCCTCCTTAAAAAAATTATATAATTTATTGAAAATAAGAAAAATTGTTAAATAGAGATTTGAAATTTTGGTATAACATATTCTTGAGGTGCTTAATAATCGGATACAAAATTTAAAAACTTCCACCACCATGCAGTGGGAACTCTCCTCCTTCACCTCCTCCCCCCACCAATAAAAATATAGTTCAATTTTGCTGAAATTAAGAAAAATACGAAAATAAGTTATATAAGAGTTTTTAGTTTTGGGGAAAGTTCTCTTGAAGTGTCTAATAACAGAAAACACAAAAGTTCCCTTCTCTGGGTTTCCCCTCCTCCCCCCCCCCCCAAAAAAAAAAAAAAAAAAAAAAAAAAAACGTATAATTTGTTGAAATTAAAACAAATGGGGAAATAATTTGTAGAATTTTATAGTTTGTGGAAAAAATTGTTGAGTGGTCTACTACTAATAATAATAATTCACCCTCTCTGTAGCAAGAGCTTCTCCCTCTGTCCCTCCGCCCCATAATTGTATAATCCATTGAAAGTAAGACAACAGAAATTATTGATATAGTTTTGCTTGGAAAGGTTTCAATGAAAACAAAAAGTCATCCCTAGGACGGATGATCCCCCCCCCCCCCCCCCCAAAAAAAAAAAAAAAAAAAAAAAAAAAAAAACGAAGTTCCTTCAATTAAAAAAAAAAAAGTTAGAAAGAAGCATACAGATTTAAAACTTTGGGACATTAATCATATGGGGTATCTCAATGAGAATCAGAAGGGCTTTAACTCTCCTTTCCCCCCATAAAAACTACTTCAAAAATTTCCGTGAGTTTTCCTTTTTCCTTTTTAATTAACACAAAATTACTTGGTTTCAAAGACAGCTACTATTATAATAATAATAATTAAATATATATATATATATGCCTTGAAAAATTCTGCACGAAATGTTCTCTTCATTATGCATAAACGAAAAATTATTTTTCTTTAAGTTTTTAAAAGCTACTGAATTGTAAAAAATAAAATAAATTGAAATGATAATAATCAAATTCAGATATTAACTAGGTAAAATAAATATAGCAATAATTAAGCAAAATGTAGATAAAATAATTTTAATGTAAGTCAATTATTTATTACTTACAAAATCGTCTGAACATCGAATAAAAAGCAGTCAAGTTCATCATGAAAGTCATCTTCAAACTCCTCTGTCATGTCAATGGGTTCTTTATTGGTGCAGGTTTGCCCTTGACAATTTTTATACATTCCTGTACACAACAAATTTGCTTTTACACATTTGCACTTCCTTCCACAACATTGCATACAGCCACATGAAATCGAATTTAGTATTTTTTCTGAAGCAGGCGCTTGTCTTAGATATACAGGAGACAAGTATGAATTAGTTACTTTCTAGCCCCAGGTCTTTAGATCCAAGCGATTCCCCAACCTCATCTGTACTTGCAGATAAACCCGATGAAAATGCAGCAGCAGCGGTAGGTGGCAAGCACGATAGGATGACAGCATTGCTTGCCTGTCCTACTAATTCATTAAAACATTGAATTCTGAGATCGTTCAATTTTTTCATTTCAGAAGTTATAAATGCGTTTTTTTTTTTTTTTTTTTTAACTTTATTGTACATCTCATTAATAAATTTTTCACCAGCTTTTTCTGTTGAGTCATGAGTCGATCTTGGATCGTTGAATAATTTGGGTACATCATGGAGATGGTGAGATCGGTTAAACGATTGAACTACTTGCACTTTCCCTTTTCCAAACATGGCCGAAGTGGTGTCGCAACCACTCATTGCGTGAAGAAATAGAATAAAATCCTCGACATTTTTGATAACAGATGAACTTTGCAAATCCTTGGAACTATAAAATCTTGCTTTGACATTTCCCTTTCCTTCTTTCATGAATAGAATGTCCTTATCTTCTGGGGCAAGTGCTATCATTAAAACTATAAGGTCCACATCTTGTCCTACAATAACGACTTGCTTGTTTAAATCAGATGCATCAATTGCTTTCCTAACTATCAAAGCATCTGCGTCATCTTTTGCTAAGCTTGCTTCGATACCAGAAATTTCTAAGCGTTGCACAAATTCAAAATATTTAAAATCCGTTCTTTGCATCTGACCAAGTTGAAAGAAGAGCGTACATTATTCTCATCTGTAAAAAATATATAAAACACACCAAAATCAGAAACTCTTTTTTTTTTTTTTTTTTTTTCCGTTGCCAATTACTCCGAAAAGTTTGATCGTATTTATATGTATGATATATATATGTCATATATGAGGTCTTAAAAAAGAATTATTTTTTGTAATAGTAAACTTAACGATTTTGTCTAAAAAATGAAAAACTGAAAAGTCGCGGTTGGATTTCCTTAGATCGAAAAGAGGAAAACGGGATTTTGAGGGAAAGGGGGGAAGCTCCCCCCCCCTCTCAAGTAGAGAGACCTATTCTATTTTCCATTTCTAGTCAATACATAAGTGCTATCCTAAAATTTTAAAACATTGTAAATTATTTTCTCGGTTTTTCTTAATCTGAAAAAGTTGTACAAATTCAAGAGGAAAAGAGGTATCCTCCGCCCATAGATGAAGAGGGGTGTGGAATTTTCGTTGTTGCTAGAGCTCTCGAGAGCACTATTTCAAAATTTCAGAACATTATAAATGTATACCTCTGTAATAAATTCCTTTAATCCTTTAGAGACTCCTATTTTTTATAATTTAAAGGAACTATATGTTTTGGGGAGAAAGGGGGGGGGGGATGTCTTCTTTTTAATAATAGTCTATTCATGAGTGTTATCTCAATGTTTCAACGTTTATAAATTATTTCCTCTGTATTTTTTTTTTTTTTTTCAAAATCTAAAAGAGCTTATACTTTTTTTTTTTTTTGGGGGGGGGGGGGAACCCTTAAGAGTATTAATTCAAAATTTTATAACTTTTAAAATATTTATTCCTATAATATAATCCTTTTATAGTCCCTCATTTAAAAAAAAAATAAAAAAATTAAGGAGCCTATTTTTTTTTTTTTTTTTTTGGGGGGGGGGGGGGGGGAGAAGCATACCCACAGGGAGGAACTTTTTTTTTTGTCCATTACTAGACTTTCCATGAATGTTATCCTATAATTTCAAGTGTTTATAAATTATATCTGTTTTTCCTAATATGAAAGAGCTATATGGTCTAGAGGGGAAAAGGGGGGGGGGAATGGGGGGAAGCTCCCCCCCAGGAAGGGGAACTTTTTTGTTTTGCATTACTAGAGCCCCCAGGAATGTTATTCCAAAGTTTCAAAACTTTATAAATTTTTTCCCTTATTTGGTGTTTTTTGGTCTAATTTGACTGTACTATTATATTAACACACATTTCCAATGAACAATAATAGTAAATATATTAATTAAATGAAGTTAACGGAGACATTTCAAATACAAATATATATAGGCCACTTACTATTGAGGTTACTTGCCAGAAAGAGTGAAAAAAAAAAAAAAAAAAAAAAAAGGGGGAGTTTATTTTTTAGAGTTCATATCAATGACGATGAGAGAAATCCGCAGCGACATCGGCTGATTCCATAGACTTGGAGCAATCCCAGGGGATGGAGTGGGGGTTTTCGTGGAGGTCCAGCAGGTACACTTTTATCTTGTCACAGGAAGTCAGAAGTGAAGTGCTGTAGTAAGATTGGAGAAGTATGTACGATGCTTCAAGGTTCCGTATGGTTAGAGACAGGTATTTAATATAATTATGAGTAGCAAGAGTTATTTAAAAACAGCATCTTTCTCAGGGGAAGGGTAGACAGGTGGATACAGGCAGGAATTTATTTAGCTCGACAGTTGTTTATTTTTCTCTTCTTCCTTTCTTTTTGAATCAGAGCTATCCCTCTTCCAAAGGATCAACCTCTCCCCTCTGTCTCTCCAAGCCGCTAGCAAAAGGCTAACTCTTCTTCGCCTCCCATGATTTTTCATACTTCCCCTACAGCAATCAGCAAATCTCCAATCTCTTGCGAGTTTCCTCCCACCAAAAAAGGGGCTGGGAGGGCGAGTGAAACGGTAAAAGGGCTAAAATTAATTAATGTTAAATAACTTCCTTTCTAATTTAGTTATGTAAAAAGTAAAAACAGATTCAGAATCAGGAAGAAAAACTGAATTTAGACATACCAAACACAGTGGTAATCGAAAAATAATTTCCTAGGGAAAAAAAAAAAAAAAAAAAAAAAAAAAAAAAACTATTATCATTTACAAGTTACTAAGAACTTAATTCTTTCTCTCTCTCTCTCTCTTTTTTTTTTTTTTTTTAAATATATATATATATATATATATAAAATAAAGATGATCTATTAAGCATAGTAGAAGCTAAGCAACAGATAGAAGATCACTAAAACACCAATGACCAATAAGATAAAAAAAAAAAAAAATCATCAGTGGATGAAATACACTAATTTAAAGAAACCATATCTATTAATTAACAGCCTGCAAAACAAACGAATCAATAAAGTAAAACAACAAATCTTAACTTAAAACCATAAACTTATCAAAATTAATGAAAAAACAACCTATATTTTAGGATCTTTTTTTAAAACAAAGTAATAATAGTGTAATTTAAGTTGAAAAAATTAATAATTATTATGAATATCTAATTATTTAATTTCTGACTCAATCATTACTGTCATCAAAACTGTCACAACATTTGCAACACCATTCTATGAAGCTCTCAGTTGAGAGGTTGACTGACAGTGAGTACATATCTCACACACGATAAGGCAATTCAAACATTCAGGAATTGTAAATAAAAAATTTAATGAAATAATATATTCTGAATAATAAATGAACCTTTTACTTTATCTTAATTATCATTCTATTGCATCAGATTAGACTTGCTAAAATGCAGCAAGTGGCAAGGCATTTGAAAGCTACAAAAAAAGATTAATTGATAGCAGGCACAAGGCACAAGACAAGTATAATTCATAACAAAAGCCAACTGCCACTGTTTTTATGAGTCAGAAAACAGTGGCAGTTTAACATAACACAAACAAAAACAGTCTCTCTCTCTCTCTCTCCTTTTTTTTTTTTTTTTTTCAAGAATAGGAACTATTTAGTCGAACCTATATTCACATTAAACTACACTTTTGATATTGCTAAAATAAATAACACAAAATTAGTTTTAGAAGGCAAAATATACAGCTGAATTAATTGGTTGATAGAGGTTTCTAGTATAGGTACAGTTTTTGTTATACATAAAAAATATACATATAAGAAAAATAAATACCTGAAGAATACTTGTAATCAAAATTTTCTGATCAGTTGGGTCAAAAATGTTAGGAGGAATATCAATCTCTCTAGGGCGACAAATCATTCTAAGAAGTTGCTGTGACTGAAAAAAAAAAAAAAAAAAAAAAAGTAAAATTCAATTAATAGATAGTATCATATTTAATATTATTATTTAAAAAAAAAACAAAAAAAAAAACTGCATCAGTATTTTAGTAAAAATTATGTTTTACAAAAATAATGAAAATATTAAAAACTTATTATAAGATGCTAATACTATTGTGGCAACTTAACATATTAACTTGGTAAGTCTATATTTAAATTGATTGTGCTTAATTTTTTTAGATTATGGTGTTTTGTTTAATTATCATTAAATGTTAATTATGCAGAATTTCTTATTAAATATTAATTCCATATTATAAATTAAAATAAACATTACCAATAAATAACATCTATATATTTTTTTTAGTATTAAAATTTATTAGTACGACAGGACATATTTCTTTCAGACAGCAATTTTGCATTGTCACACTTCCAATATGCCAGGATGCCTGCCAATATCCAATTTTACCATTTAATTTCTTAAACTGTCTTAAAATATTTAGAAATTGTATTTATAAACTCATCAACTGTAAAAATTCATTTTAACAGTTGAAGTAAAAGTTGGAGTAAAACATAATTAATAATAATAATTAATTATATTTTACTAATTTGGAGTAAATTAGTAAAATTGGAGTAAAAAAACTGATTTTTTTTATACCAACTATGTGAAAAATACCAGAGCCAGAATTGAACTCAGGCCATCTGCTTAACATATGGATACTCTCCCACTGGGCCACCCTGGCTGATAACCAGCTCAACATTTCTCTCATAATTGTTAGATCTGCATAGATCTCATAATAATTGTTAGATCGAACAAGGCGTTTAGACGCAAGCGTGTTCACTCACAGACATACCCACACACACACACACATACACGCATACACACACATACACACACATACATCATCGTAAAAATAGTGGAAACGGACTCAGAGGACCTCGAAACATATAGAAACATCAAAATCTCAAATTTGGATTTTTGACATGATTACAATACTTTCTTCACTATAGTGTTCGGAAAGTAAAAATGATAAAAAAAAAAAAAAAAAAAAACTTTAAAACCATGTCTAGTCAAAATCGACTCAATGGGTTAGCAATGTTGGCCACTGAACATGAATTGAGTAACAAATTAGATATACAAGTTATTCAAGATTTGCAGAAAAAAGGTTCGAAAGAGATTATTTTATTCAGGTTTAAATTTTGTATATTGTACTAGCATTCTTTATTCTTTGCCATTTACAAAACATTGTCTGTACTAGTATTAGTTCCAAAGATTTAGTGTTTTTAACTAAAAGAAAAAAAAAAAAAAAAAAAAAAGGAAAGAAAAGAAAAAAGAAATAGTAGTAAATATTATATGAGTGTTATTTACTTAGCTCAATTCTATACGCAAGTGAAACGTGATATCACTTACCATCCGTGGATGCAAGAAAAAAATTTCCTATGTTAATCGCCCATTGGATTTTTTGTTTAGTTATCGTATGCATGTGTTAGATTTAGTTATTTTGCTGTCAAATTGACAAAATTTTAATTTTAAATTTCAAAACTCTGTTGTCTTTAGCGTTTTTTGTATTTGGACATCAAAAATGTAAAAATATGCATTCCAGATGTATATTTTCATAATATGTATTGTACGAAATATTGTTTCATATTATTCATTACTCTCTTAATATAAGTTGTTAAAATAACCATGATTTTTTAAAGGAATTAAATATGTTCGCCAGATAATTTGGCGATATTTTTTTATTTCCGCCGAGGATGACAGATATGAAATCTATTCCGCTGCAACATATGAGTATCTTATATCAGACACTTTACTTAGACATTTGAAAACAAATTTAACTTCAAATTATGATAGAATATTTATCATTTTCCTTTTAATTAGTGTATTAGTTGGATACAGTGGTGGACATAATTACAAGACACTTATCTAATTTGACAAATAGTGAAAGAAAATATTCAGAACTTAAAAATATTTTATCAAATACATCAAAAACAAATTTATTCTGTTATTACACGTAATTATTTTATAATAATGATATTTTCATACAATTTAATGAAAAAACTTAAAAACATAATGGACAAAATTATAAGACACCAACCATTTTTTCCAAATACAGTGGTCAACATAATTAGCCGACACTAATGGTCTAAAAGAAAATCTTCTAACATGGTTATTCAATATTTGGTTGAGCCGTCATTGTTTTTTATAACATGCAAGATGCGATTCGGCATCAAATCTATCAATTCTAACAAAATATCGCAAAACAGTTCTTCCCAAGCACATTTTATAGTATTCTTTAGGTCTTCGACACATATAAACTGCCTCCCATTTCGGTAAACTGCACGAACTAAGATCCCTACAAGTTTTCGATGGGATTTAAGTCTGAGGAGCGATAAGGCCACAGGAGAACACTAATACATTGCTCTGAAAGCCACTTTTTTTTTTCGTGTGATGCATGAATCGGCCGCGTTATTGTGCTGGAAAGTGTAGTTTTCGCCACAAAGAAGTTCACCGTATATGGCTAGTTGATCATTAAGAAGATTCTTATACTTTTCGGAATTCATTCTTGAATGCACAAAAACAATATCCGTTTTCCCTTGAGCCGGAAAGCCAGCCCAAATCATTACTGAGCCTCCACCCATTTGACGGCTCATCAGTGGCGTAGCGTGACATTTGAATCTGGGCATGCTCTGAAGTCAACTATGGAAAGAACATTACTCATCAAGGCGATATCATTTCATCAAATTTAAGCTTGGATTTTTCCATTTCCTTGGTTGGTTGATTGTAGGATTCAAGTCCGATTGACTGTACTTGGATCCCAGGCCTATGGGTGGAATGCCGTCCGTGGGAGTCTTTGTAAGAGGTTCTAGCCAGTTTTACGCGAGTTTCGTAGAAAACCACGGAAATCTCTGAACGGCTCGGTTGATGAGTGCGACCTTGGATCGAACCCGACACTTCCCATCTACCAACTTTGTGCGCAAACCCGCTAAGTCGCTGGTGGGCTTCAATTTCTCGGAATCTTATACAAAATTTTACATACAAATTTTGTCGCTTTAACTTTAAATCATACATCTAAAGGACTCTTATATTAACTTATTGAAGGCCGCTTCACTAATAGCTGTATTTAAATGAATTTTGAAAAAAATTTAATCACAATTTTTTATATCACTTTAGAAATAAAAAATTAAAAGAAAAGAAAGACAAAAGGAATAGTGGGAACCGGAAAGAAAAAATCCATTAAAATCGCTGAAAACTTGGCTTTAGGCTCTCGCTGCGTACTGCTGTGTCTCCCATAACCGCACAATGTCGGACTGAAGACCCCACTGCTATTAGCACGCCGTAAGGGAGCGCTTGAATGTAGGTGCTTATCTGACCTCTGATAGTTCTTATACAAGAAGTTAATTGTTACAATTTTTAATAAAGTTAAATATTTTATAAGTTTAATTCTTTCTATCATATTACCATTTGATTTCGAGAGAAACAATGCATTAAAATTAATAAACGTTTCTCTTCAAAGGGAGGTATTACGCCTTTACATAAACAATTATTTTTGAAAACGCAACTATTATGAGTATTTTTTTTTTTTTTTTTTTTTTTAAGAAAGAAAGAAAGAAAGAAAAAGGAAAGTTTCGCTCAAGAAAAGCTATAAGCAAATTAAGAAAGTGTTTCTTGTTCAAAACTAACGTTTTAAGAAAAAAAAAAAAAAAGAAGCAGTATTAAAATTTTATTATATAAAAACTATTTAATTGCATGGCTTAATGTGAAAGAATGAAAAATAAATAGAATAGCGATCTTTACTAAGGAATGCAGGATGAAAAGAAAAACACACAAATTTAGATAAAATTTAATAAAATAAAGCAGAAAAATTAACGGAACATTATAAAATAAACAAATAAAATAATTAATTTAAGAAATTCAGATTCGAAAATTAAGAAAAGAAAAGAAGCAAAAAAAGAAAAGGAAAAAAAAAAAAAAAAATCCATGCACACCTGCAAGATCAAAGCTACGCATCTGCCAATTTTTTATAGATCTGCGATCAGTGACCATCATAGCGCATACAGGTATACATAAAAAAGACATTAGGAAAAAAAAACTTTTTCTGGCACATAAAACAATTTTTGGAAATTTATCAAAATTTTATTTTGCAATTTAATCATCATTTTCAAATCAACTTTTTTTTTTTTTTTTTTAAGTTTTTTTATTACATCATTGTAAAATGAAGTATAAGTTTTAATTTATCAATCAGTTGGAGAAACCAACTCTCTATGCGAACATCTCTACCGAAGGTAACAAAATCCCTAACGCTGTAAAAATACCTAAAACTGCAGAATATGCTCTCCAAGGATCGCATGCCTTGAATCGTTTACACAGCGGAACTCCCCTTGTACTTAGTACGAGAGAAAATTAGAGGGACGTTGAATATTCCCTCAAATAGAAAAAAATCCCTATATCAGGGCATGCTTTACAAAGGCAGCATGACCTAAGCAATAACCGGTCAGCAAGAGAAGAGGGTGACGGTATCTCTGGGATGATAATGGTCAGCAGATGACGCCTAAACAAAGCCGGGGAGTACTAACAACAATAGTAAGAAAGAAAAAAAAGCACTCGGATTTATCCAGGAATAATTTAACAAAAGAAATTTCCTTTCACTATAATTTTTCAAAACTGAATGACGGATAATGTATAAATGAAAGCGAGTATTTAACAAAATTAGTTGAAATAATTTATTTTTAAATAAATTCTGTTTAAAGTTTAGATAGTTTTTAGTGGGTATGCGGCGCATGCCTAGCATACCCAGAGAATACGCCACTGCGGCTCATTAGTACATGAGGAGACTTCCGTAAATCATGCCAATAATATTGAAACCCGTCAGGACCATCCTGGTTAAACTTTTTTTTTCATCAGCACAGAGTACCATTTGGATGTCCAGGCCATAGTTTGTTTAGCGAAGTTTAGACGCTCCACTTTGTGCCGACTTAGAAGCAGTGGTTTTTTCTTCAATTTTTTAAATTTCACATAGGAAGCATTATGCAACACCCTGCGATTGGTTCTCCTTGAACAATTGAGTTTCAAAGCATTTTTAATGCTTGTAGTGGTCATCTTATTCTGTGTAGCGAGCAAAAGCACATGGCGTCTGTCTCTCGAGGACAAACAAGGAGTATGTCCAGATCTTTTAATCACCAATCCATTAATTCCTCTTTTCAAAACATTTCTGATTGCATATCTAGAGCGTTTAATAACTTTTGAAATATTATTAATTGAAGCACCAGTTCCATTTAATCTCCAAATTTCACGAATTACTCTTTCTTTTAATTCTGTACCTCGTGGCACGTTTGTAAATGCGTGAAGTCTGTTATCGTCTGCTTTAGTTAACTGCTGACGTCATAACAGCGTGCAGAAAATTTGCATATTGCACATTATTTTCGTAAAAAAAGCAGGTGTTTTAATTAAAATGTTAGGGTGTCTTATAATTTTGTCCATGGTATTTTTAATTTTTTTTATTAAACTCTATAAAAATACCATTTCTGTAAAACAATTACGTGTGTTAACAGAATAAATTTATGTTTTTGACGTATTTGATAAAACATTTTTAAGCTCTGAATCTTTTTTTTTTCACTATTTGTCAAATTGGATAGGTGTCTTATAATTATGTCTACCACTGTATTTATTGTGTAAATATCATACTTTGAAATGAAATGTTTATGCTTTCAATCGAATATGAAAGTTTGCCATTTTTTTTTCTAGAATTTTAAAATTTAAAATTCAAATTTTATCAATTTTACAGCAAAAACAATTTAATCTAACGCATACACAAGATTACTAATACATATCTATACCCAAATATGAGGATTAAAATCGATAAATAATTTTTCTCAATTTTTAATAATTTTTTACAAAAAATCCAATGGGCGAGTAACATAGGAAATCTTTTTCTGGCATCCACGGACGGACAGTGACGTCATCACTTCGCTTGCATATTAGACCGTTTTTATGATTTTTTTTTTCCTTTTCTTTTTTTTTTTTTAAATATATATATATATTTTTTGAAAGATTTTAAAACTTGGGAGGGAGGGGGGGGGGAGGGGGCGGCACTTTTGAGGTTTGCCTACGGCGGCAAAAACGTTAGAGCCGGCCCTGTACGTGATAGTATTGAGATTGATTTTCGAAATATGCAGTTATTTTTAAATTCTATTATTAAATGCTTTCCCGTTTTTTAAAATTGGCTCTAAAAAAAAAAAAAAATCACTTAAAAACCTGTTTTTCCAAATCAGCAATTTTGCAATCGATTGCCGAAATACGCGATCATTTCACCATTAATGGATAAAATTCGACTTTTTCAATGCAGGTTCCTAAAATATATTATTTTTTGCTACTAACTGTCGGAATAGGCGATTATTTTGCGACGATCATTGAAATACGGGATCATTTTACTGCTAATTAATAAAATTCGCACTTTGATTAAAGCAGATTCCCAAAATACGTGGTATTTTTTAGATTGATTGCCGTAATGTGCGATTATTTAAAAGTGACTTAAAATCAACGCTATTTTTCAAAGAAAATTCCCAAAATATGTAATTTTGTGACCTACTGTTAAATATGCGATTATTTGACTGCTAATTTAGTGCATTTTTTCAAAAGTAGATTCCTGAAATATGTGATAATTTTGCGACTGATCGCCGAAATAAACGATTCACCTATAACTGATAAAATTGGCACATTTTTTTTCAAAGCAGACTCCCGAAATAAGCGATAATCGTGCAGTTGAGACAGCTAAATTATGCGATCTTTTCACAATTGATAAAATTTATGCTTTTTTCAAAGCAAATTCCCGAAATATACAAAAAACTTTCGACCGACCCCATAAACAATCATTTCACCTTTACTGATAAAATACACCCTTTTTATTTATTTATTTATTCCAGCAAATTTCCAAAATAAAGGACCATTTCATTGTGCTAATAATTGTGAAAATTTACGTTTTTCTTAGTCTATTGCTGAAATAAGCAATCATTTCGCGTTTTTTTTTTTCTTTTCTTCCAGTTTATTTATTTTTTTTTTAAAGCATATTCCGAAAATAAGTAGCCACTAACCATTAGCCACTAACCGCAAAAATTACAATCCCTCTTTTTTTTTTTTTTTTTTTTTTTTTTTAAGCTAATATTATGTAATTTTCTTATATTCGAATTTTTTCAATAAACAGTTTTAAAATGTATATTTTTTTATAAGAAATTTATTTTACTTCGCCGATTTTTGTGGAAGCCCATTTTAAGATTGTCGATCGTGGTTAAGTGCATGTTTCCAAAACTATCTTTTCCTAATATTTGATCCTTGCAATTACTTCATTTGTTCCATACAGTGCAAACTTCGAAAAAAATAAAAATAAAAATATATATATATATATATATATATATAAACTTTTACGTAAGAAACAGTTTTGTACTGCTTCTAATAATTTATTGTCCATAAAAAAAAAGGACAAAGTTCATAAGAAAAAAAAAATTGGCTAGGGGAGGGGGGCTGATTTATGCCCGCGGAATTTTTGTTGACTGAAATTTTAAATTTGGATGTGAATCTCGCCATCCTGCGAGAATGAACTCGCGAATTTTGACTCTAAGTAAATTCAATGATTATTCAAAGAATTTCGCTTTTCAGAAAGACAAAAAAAATATATATAATGTAAACAGAATGAGGAATAATTTTATTTACATTTTCAGTAAGCGCACCTTCACAATCACCGAATCACAATATTAATTCCTACCACGCGCGCGCGATAGAAATTATCGGAAGAGAGAAAGAAAGGGGAAAAAGAGTAAAATAAAATGATCGGCTTATAAAAGTTAGCTCCCACTGTTAAAATTTTAACTATTTTCGGCATTTAGCTAAGCATTGATTAAAATTTTACGGTCGGTTAATTGCCTGTAAAAACGGACTTTATGAACTAAATAGCGATAAAACGGACATTTATGGACTTGAAGCAAAAAAAACGAACCAATTCCCCAAAAACGGACCCAGTGGGAGCCCTGGAATTATTAATGTTCATTCGGTTTTGGGTATAAAGAAATCAGGTTCAGGTCGGGTGTGGGTCAGTTTTTGGGTTGATTTAAAATTCCTCTGTCAAATTTGAGTCAGGTAAAAACCATGCAGAACTCTACCCTGTAGAGCTTCTCAGTTTGTTTATTAGAGTTAATGTTACCATTTCATTATCCAGGGTTTCCAGCAAAACTTGCCTAATAATTTCCCTGACCCAAACTCCAAAAATTCGCTGATCAAATGGCATATACAAAATCATCGTGTGCATAATTAAATGTAAAAGAACAGGATGTCTGAATTAAATGTCCTAAATTACAATAGTCAATTAAAAGATAAGTACCAGTGATTTATTAGCGGTGTTAGAAAATATTGGCTGCTATCATAAATTCTTAGATTTTTCCGAAAGCTTTTACTTTCCATGTATAACGCACAGGCGAACTACAACCAAACGTTATGTTGCGTAACATGTTGCAGTTGCTGTGAAGATGTTATTTTACAAAGGAAATTAACATGATATTTTAAACTGCATCATTTTTCAAAATGAAGCAACATTTCTTTTGAGAAGCATAGTGAATAAAGTCAACTGTAGATTTTAGGGCTCAGAAAATCCCCATGCAGTACAGGAAGTTAAAAGTAATAGTCCAAAAATCAATTGGAGCTGATTTGGTATCTGTCTAACATGGCAGGAAAAAAATTGCTAAATTATCTGGCAAACATATTTAATTCCTTTTAAAAATCATGGTTATTTTAATGAGTATCAAAACAGAAAAAACTTCTTTACACACCATAAAATAAAAAGAATTACTGATTTTGAAACTATGTGGCCTTTCTTCTTCAGGTGCAAAAAATACATGCTACTATCTTAGCGGCAAAAACAAGACTTGCTAGTTCTATGTTTCCGAAAAATGTCTGCATTCATCATATAAAATAACTTTCATAAATAATTTGAACTGCATGAATTTCTTTACGAAAGTATAGAAGAATGTCTTGTAGAGGCCACAACATACTAGTTCTCTTAGTGTCCAATAATATCAAGATATCAATTAAATTTATCCACATTTTCTGCAAGAAGATAGAATTAATGGATGTCACTGCTTCCAATATTCTGTCTTAGGTTCTCAATTTTATAGGTAACAGTGAAAAAAAAAGTTTATTCTGCACCACTTTACTCACATACATTGAAGCTATGGCATGCAGATTAAGGCTGATTGATTGTGTGTGGGTTCCAGGCCTGGATGTATTATGTAGAGGTCTTTTATGTATGAGGGGATGTAGAGGGGATCCTAGCCCATATTTGTGTGAGTTTTAGAGAAAACCACAAAAAACTCCAAACAACTAGGGCAGAACCTATCAGGCCTACTGTGGAACACAATAAACATTAAGACCTAAAATACAGGATATTACAAGCAATGGCATCCATAGCATTTTCCATCCTGCAGCATGATCAAGACCACTTTCTTGCAGAGAGTGTACAAAAAATTTAGTTATTAATGTAATCTAATATGTGCTGCTGGAGGTGAAAACATAGAAAATTTATTACATTGATAAAAATTTAGGATCTTGGAGTTGTCTGCACTTTGTTCTATTATTTCTGCGTGTATGGATTTAAAAATATTACGGTTCAAAATCAGGTTATTCTTTTTGTTACACTCTGTATAATGAAATTTTTGAGGGAAATTACTTTAATCAAAATGATTACACACAGAGGGCTTTAAATTTCTGTAACTTACTTGCTGGTTGGATAATAATGCATCTCTTATAACTTCTTCAGAACAGAGCACTTCAGGATATCGAAGGCATCTTTCGTGAACCCATTCTTGGCAACAAATTTGTTTCAATACATGCTTAGCTAATTCATTAAGAGCTATTACTTCACTTTTGTTTCCAGATGTACTGTTGCCGGCATTCTGATTTTGTGGTCGTCCAAGAGAGGGACTGTAGATGATATATAAAAGAGTAATTTAAATAAGAGTTATGTCTTATTTATAATGATTCTTAAATATATACATTAAAGAAATTATTTTCAGCTGTAATCTTATAAATATATTATACATATATTAAAACACTCTAACTTTTATTCTTAAGTACTACACTAAAATAGAGAATATATATATATATATATATCAGGGCATGAAATTTCCACTCGCCAGCTCGCCATTGGTCAGTGGAAATTTTACTGTGGTGAGTAAATAAAATTTCGGTCTAGATGGAGATATAATTCTTACAGTATATGGTGCTACCAAAAAAAAAATATATATATATATATATATTGATTTAAAAAAGTAAAATCGTGCTTGTCTTAGGTAAGGTGACCAGACATCCTCTTTTTAAGAGGACAGTCTACTTTTTCAACGCTCTGCCCTCTTGAACGAAAAAAACATTACAGGACTAAGAAGTCCTCTTTTTCAAATGAGAAAGATTTAGTCCTTAATTTCAAAAATTTCGAAAAACTGGGAAGCTCAGTTGGCTGTATCGAGCAGTGAACACTATCTTTTTTCTGCGATAGGTTCGCAAAAGAACAACTTTCTAATAAACTTGACAAAGCATATTATGGTTTACATCTATTCAGATTCTTCGAATCACAAAGAAATAAAAGTATTCCCTATATTTGTAGGGTTCTTTGATCCAGAACACGGAATCACCATTAAAATTGTCATGAAATCATTAAGAAGGTGGTGCTCTGGTCAACATGAATAATATTCCTCATAAAATTAGGTCCACCAGTGACCGAGAGGTTTTGTCCTCGAAGCTGGTCTACGAGAGGCGCTGGATTCGATATCCAGTTATGCTAGTTGGCTTAGCCATTAGGAATTTTTTGTGGTTTTCTTCGAAACTAGTGTAAATATGAGCTACGACCTCTTAGAAAGACCCCAAAGAGGACTCTCCTAAACAGGCCTAGAGCCCGAGTGCAGACAATTGGCCTCAATAACAACACTGCCACCACCTCACAAAAATATGCAAAAGTTAGTTGAATTAATTTTATGTCCTCCTGGCAAAAACGCTCCCACAAAGTGACTGTTTTCTTCAATGAACAAAATGTAGACATGTGAAAAAGATCCCCTTTATATACCTACTTTAAAAACTTAGTAACTACTAAGACTAATTTAGGTTATACTTGTGAGAACTTTTATAAAATGTTGATAAAGAATGACTGTTCATTAAAACAAATTGTTTCATCTGCAGAATAATAATTTTATTTTTTCATTTGCCAATTTTTTTTTTATGATTATGATTTCAATAAAAAATATGTCTATCAACTCTTTTTATGTAACTGCATGAAAGTAACACAAAAAGAAAGTTTTTGTTTATAGCAAAAATTAATAATAAAAAAAAAAAATCTATATTGTCTATGACACCTATTAAAATTAGGGATTTTTCCTCTCGTATTCGTATATTATTAATTTAAATTAGGTGTACTGATCCAAATTCATCATTTGAGATAAAAATGTTTCCACCACTTGTATAAAGTAGCTTTTGAATCAGTTTTTATATTCATTTTCATTCAATTTTGTGTCCTCTAAATGACCACTTTTTCAAAATTGAATGTCTTCTATTTTCTTATAAAATAAAAGACATTGCATAATTGCTCCTCTTTTCCAATAAAAAATTCTGGTCACCTTATACGTAAAAAAATAGAGTAAGTTAATATTTTGTGGCGAGAATCTTTTTTTTTTTCAGCAAGTGTAATCTAAGTTGAAATTTCAGGCCCTGTATATATTGTTAATGTCAATTGCATTTCACATTCTTGGTGATTATTTCTTTTTTACAAAACTAAAATATACTTTAAGAAATTTAAATGATTAGCTAATAGACTGTTACATGAATACTTTAAAATCATGAATTGAATGATAATTCTTATTACATGGTGCTAATTTTCTTTAATTTTTTAATAGAATAACAGTATTAAAAAATCTAAACGTAAGTCTATCTTCCTACCTACTATCACACAAGAATGGGAATTATTCGAAAAATGTAAATAGATATATATACAGTGATGGAAAAAACTACATATGAAATTGCAAAAAATTTAATTTTACTAAAAAAATAAAGATCAAATAGTATAAACAGAATAAAAAATAATAAATCTTCACATTGTTTTATAAAAGAATGGTTATAACTATACATTATATGCAAATGATTTTTTTTTCACAATATAAAAGGGTGGAAAAAACTTTCAAGACCACAAAGTTAAACATTAATTAAAAGTATTGCATTTTAATTTTTTGTACTTCACATGTTTTTCTATCACACGAATTACTTCTAAAAGACAATTTTGAAAGGTTTTTGCTAGATTTTTCATGTTATAAACGATATTTTATCCCATGCTTTTGAAATAGCAGAATGATATTGTTTACCATTTTCATATACATTGCATGCAATGATACTCCACACACATTCTATGGGGTTCAAGTCTGGACTTTTGGCCGGATATTCCATAAAACTAGGAAACAAAATTTTTTGTCAGTGTAACTTGATAGTCAAGAGTCCATATTACTTTTAGTGAATACAATATTAGTCTTACCTCGAGCACAGAAACCTACCCAAATCATGACAGATACCCCTCCTTGCACTCACTTTGAGAAATACATAGGATCCTGTTTTAAACCATACTAATAGCTTCATAAACCATCAGATCCATCTAGGTTAAATTTATTTTCATCTGTAAACACCATTTTTTACCAAAAGTTGGGTTTTAAAACATTAGATGTTGCGAATTTCAATCTTGCTTCAATATGCCGTTTTTCAAGCTTATGTTTGCTTTTTAATTTTGAATATTTGATGTTTTCTGCACGATTCAGGACATTTCTAACAGTCCTAACTGTTACTTGAAGCTTTAGAGCCGATTTTATTGCTGAAGAACATGCATTCTCTTTAACAGCCATTCTTATAACACTTCTTTTCTTTCTGGTTGATAGTTCTGAATGTCTCCCTTCTCTATTTTTTGTACCATATCTGTATGGATCTGCCAGAAATTGATGAAATAGTTTTAGACCTCTCAATTTTGGTAGTGATTTACCTTTAACTCATTCTATTTTCTCGAAATGCTAAAATTTTCCCCTTTTCAATTTCATTCAGTAAACTTCCTTTACCCATAACCTCAGTTGCTTCAACATTCAGCTAAATGATTAAAAATTGTTTTCATTCTAACAACTATCCCACACAAAACTATGCAAATGTGACGTCATCTCATTATGCAAGCAATCACTTTTAAAACTGGTCTTAAAGTTTTTTGTATTTGATTAGATTACACATTTTTACTTTATATTGAAAATAATGGAATTTTAAATTCTAAATTCATATTTTTTTTATTTCTTGCATTTTATATATTAAATGTAAAGATAACTTACAAACAGATTTTCATTTTGAATGTAAGCAAAAAAATTCGATGGTGGGGTGGTCTTAAAGTTTTTCCTCCAGTGTATAAAGTTAAAAACAGATACTTTAAAAAACATAAAAAAATTAAAATTTAAAACTAGATAATTTTAATTCTTATCTCTTATCAAAACTCTCAATACTAAGCTGCAAATTTTACAATGAACAAAAAATGTTTACATCATAATAATAAGTGTACCATCTTTTTAACTTAAAAGACATTGTTTTTAAAACATTTGCCTGCATACAAATTCTCGTGCCTCAACTGTCTTGAAGTTGGCTTTCTGCCACACACCACTCTGGATGGTTGTGAGGTTCTTTCTTCCTCCCACAGAGTTAAATGAATTGTTGTCTGAGCATCACATGCACCTAATGAGAAGTGTGTACTATTATGGAGCACTTTAGCCGTACGATAGATAACATAGCAATCGGTCTTTGCAGTATGTGCTAAAAGCTCACTTTCTGCCATCTATCTCATATGTGTTTCACCATCCTTATGCCAGACTCTCTTCAGAAAAGCAGGATGTAGACAGAAAAAGAAATTTGTTACAGGTATTTGGCTGATGGACATTTTGTTGGCTTTGCGTTGTTGGTAAACTTTATTTATTTTTTCAAAAAATTTCTTAAGAGTAATTAATGAAAGATTAAATTTTTTTACTCTTAAAATCTGGATTTTCAAAATGGAGATAATAGAATGGGAAGTTTGTTATCCTATTTCCTTCTATGGAAAATCCATTTTGATCCACATATTTATGCATTGAATTCAAATTAATCTTTTACTTTCTGAACAAGTAGGAGTCCACAAATGTGTCTATATATTTATGTCAAACAATATTAAGTATTTCATTTATTATTTTCAAAACTGTGCGAGTGTGACCATTGAACAACCTTGCATTTTGACTAATGTTTAATAAATGTGATTCAAGATGAAACAAATGTCTGGTTATTGACACATGCATGGTTTTCAAGATATTTATTTCAGAAACTTTGTTTTCAGCTTCTGTATTTATTCTAGCACAGATCTTGTGCCTAATTTTTGACCATTAAGAACCAGCATCCTTGTTGCAGACATCTTCCACAACCCAATTTTTAGCAATAGCTAATTTAATTTACAACACCTACAAGTCAATTTTAACACTACAGTCATCCAAATCCCATAGTCACCTACTATGGAAAAAATTATCTCTGTTATTATACATTAAATAATGCATATTTTTAAATTTGATCTTCACATTTCTTTAATTTATTTTGAAGTTGTAAGAAGGTCAATTTTTGAAAAACGAGACATAATTTAACAGTCATGAATTTTCTGAATGTGAAAAAAGATTGAAAAGTATGCATCATTTAGTATATAATAACAGGAATTATTTACTGCATTGGTTAACAAGGGAATTGGATGACCTTGATGCTCACTGACATGCCTTAAGAATTTTAGTAAGGTTAATGTTAGGGAAATAGCTAGTTCTTAAAATATGTTTAACACGTTGAGTGCCACATCAGCCATCGGTGGCTGACAGTGTAAAATATTATATAAAACTAAAAAATTTCATTGTTTTATGTAATAACATAAAATTCACTTAATTTTTAATTATTACAGGATTATATCATTAAGGCATTTTAATTGATTTTGTTGGAACATGGTAAACATAAAAACACATTGCTATACTGCAATACCAGTGTTTCTGGTGTGAAAAAAAAAAAAAAAAAAAAAAAAAAAAAATCGCTTTTTTTTTTTTTTTAATTAATTTAAATTATAATTAGATCTGAATTAAAACAACTCCTATGCATTAATTTGGATCCTTAATCTCTAATAGAAATAGTTTTCTTAAGTGTTTCCAACACTTGATTCTGCAGTTTGGTATTGTTTGTTTGCACGTGATTGACTTGACTAGTGAGATCATGTTATTATAGAGAGATCCTGTTATACAGCGCACACTTCGTGTTTCTCACGTAAGGTGGCCTCTGTCATCCATGTAGTGTTTTATTCAACCACTCAACCCTCAGACGAGACATCGTTATTTTGATTAGTTCTCTTGAGGGGTGTGTACTTTTTCTGTAAACCGCGCTGTTGATAAAATGAGAATAAGTTCTTATTTTATAAAAGTTGTCTGCTTATGAAGTGCGTTGCAATTTTCTCTTTTACCTATGCTGCTGCTGTCAGTTGACATTTTAGAAAAGCATTTTCAGAAGATGTAGTTCAAAGTTATAGGATGTTTGTTTTAACGCTGTCATGAGGTGGTGAGATTGGGTTTTTTTTAGATGTTTATTTTTCCCTTTCTCTGCTCCTGTAGTCCAGTATACATAGCAAATTTAATTTTTCTTTTTGAAATTGGTTAATTAATGTTACCTTTTTCTGACTCACCAGAAATTTTGATTTTTTTTTTTTTGTTGTTGTTTGTGCTTTGCTTGCAAAAAAGAAACTTTGTTAAAAGTAATTTAAAAATATTTTCCTAGTTTCAGTCATCTGTGCCAATTATGAGAAATATAGTTTAAAATAGTTTGTTGTCTCCAGAACAACTTATTCAGCTGATTCTGCTCCATGTGGCCATAGTTTAAAGTTTGTTATTTAACCTGTTAATTTAATACCTTGTTTATTATTATTTTTTAATAAACGTTAGATTTAAACAAATTTCAATTTTGTATTCAATGTCTCCCACACTGACAATTATCATTTATATATTTTCTTTCGATATTTAAAATTAAATATAAATGCAATATCAGCCGTGTTAAACTGTGTAACTCTAATTTACATATTTCTATATTTAGCTATTTAATCTCAGAAATTAATTGAAATTTAGATTAGAAGTTTTTCTTTGAAATTTTTTTTTTTTTTTTTTTTTTTTTTTTTGAAATTGCTACTTTGAGAATTTTTTTTTGCAAAGGGTGGGAGGGGAGGAAGGGAACTAAGTTACATTGTTGCTTTAATATAGCAGCGTAACAGTTTCTAAGCAGTGCGCATGGCCTGATGGGGATTTCCTTTAAAAATTTGTGTGGTGCTCAACGTGTTAAGGGGGAGGTTAACAACTGATCTAACAGTTCATCTGTGTACTTAAAGGTGAATATTGCAAGAATGACTGGTTTCATCAATGTTTAAAAAAGAAAAAAGGGTCACAATTTTTGCATGGAAAACCTATAAACTGCACTTGTATTCTGAAAAAAAGGAGAGTTTTGGTTTTAATTTGAAAAGTACTTTGTTTAAAAAGTAACTTCAGGTTTAAAGAAATTTTGAGATTTTTTTTTAGAAATACCATAATAATATGAAACTGATCATTGTAAAGATGGAGGAAACAACTTTGATTTACAGGAGGTTAGAGTTATGGAATATATAGATATATTTTAATCAGAAAACAGGATAATCGTTACATTGCGGGTCAAAAAAGAATTTTTTTTTTCCCCCCAAATCATTATCAAAAAGACCAGCATTACTAAAAAAAATTTCACTTACTAAATTAAAAATTTAACATTGGTGTTTTTTTTTTTTTTTTTTTTTTTTTGTGATAAAGAATTTTTGAAGCAGAAATTTAAATACTAGCAGACCTGCCAACATTTCTAATTTTGCTGTAGCACTGATAGTACCGATTGTCTTTTCACAACAATTTTTTAAAAAGAGTAACTTTCCGATTTAATCATAATTACAATTGCACAAAATTATTTTACAAAAAAAAAAAAAAATCATGTGGAAAAAAAGGCAGGTGCTAACAATGCAACAGAATAAATGTGAAATGTTGGCAGGTCTGATACTGGCCAGAAAGATATTATCTAAAAGTTCAAAATAAGTAGAAGTTGAAATTAACATGAACTTAGCAACCTTGTGTTTCATTAATACATCTAGGATTTAGTTTGAAATTAAATTCCCCTTCAATAAATTGCATGACAATTTTAGCTATACAAATAATGGTGAAAGGAGATCCCAGGGCATTTAGCACAACTCCCTCAAAAATAAAGGGACTTTAGGGACCAAAATTGAAAAAAAAGGGACTTTAGGGACCTATTTATTTTGTGCTTAAATATCAGTAATATACATATATACACGTTCTTTTATGATCCCCTATCATGTATAAGCCAAGTATAATGCCCAAAATCAAATAATTTAAAAATATACACAGCCAATGTCAAAAGAATTCATACTCTTTTGGTTTTGTTGAATACCTTAAAATACAGGCATTGAGTAAAATGAGCCATGAGACTCTTGGTCCTCCAATAACTTCTATGATGAGCGCTCACTTTTACTGCTCTTTATGATGCAAAATGAAAAGCTTCAGATTTTACATTTAAAGCTTTGGCAAATAGAATATACATATTTTCCCATCAATTTATTGTCTTCAAAATTTGTTGTCCTAAGTGTGTGGGAGGGTCAACAAGAGGAACAGTCTATTACCTACTCAAAGTGCCTAGAGTGTTTTGCCCTCCTTGGGGATCCATTTAAGGGATTTTAGCCTGTATTCATGTGAGTTTCAGAGAAAACGAAATTCTCAAATAGCTAGTCAAGGCCCACAAGTGTAACCCGAATCTGACATTTGTTTATCAACTAGGTTTCAAAAGAGAACCTTTCAGCCACTGGTGTGGTTTACAGCTTCAAAAATCTTTTTTGTAAACAACGTAAGCAAAACCATACTAACTATTAAAAGAATTTAGCTCTAAGGTCATTTTTTGCATAATAGGGCAAATTGAACTAAGATGTGCAAAGAAAAAATTGCACAGTATGCTGCAGGTGCAGTCTGAGTTTTGCAGTAACTATGTATGCTATATGCAATTGTCATGAACTGCTGCAAATAACAGAAAAAAGTATACGTCTATAAAAGTTTGAATGGCAGACAAAACATGTAATGTATTTCATGATGTGACAAAAAAAAAAAAAAAAAAATAATAATAATAATAATAATAATCATGACATTTTGATTAAAAAGTACAAGCCCACTTCATTCTATGTTGCTAACTAAGTTAGATATAAGCCAAATAAATAATGCAATTCAAAGCTACAGGTGAAAATAAGAATCGTACCAACATCGGCTGCCACTACAGGGTTTAACCTGAGTTCATAATTTTTTTTTACTGAAAGAGCTAAAATCAAAAAAACGTCTTAAGCAAAATGCTACAATACTATTAGGCTTATGATACCTGTTCATATGTTATTATAGATGTCTGTCTCTTTATGTTACATTTTTTTTTTTCCAAACTAAGTTTTAAATTCTATAATATACTTTACACAAATCTTAATGAAATTAAAATATGTTATTCATGTTCACTATCAGATGCTTCCCATTGAAAATAGAGTAAATACCAGCAATGATTTGTGTACAAGAACATTTAAAAACTAAAAATATGCCAAAGCATTCATTCTATGAGAAGTATTTCTATAAACCATACAGGCACACACTACCACTAGGCACAAATCTTAATGAAATTGAAATATGTTATAGGTACAAAAGAATGTTTTCTACAGAATGTAGTATGAATAGCAATAAAATTTAAAGGGACTATAAAAATATTCAGTTACATTAAGGACTATTTTTGAAAATTTGCTGCAATTACATTTTTGTTTACCTTTAACACTTTCTAAAAAATTTTTAGCATAAATAAGATTTGAAATAATGCATTTGTCTACCCAGCTGTCTGTCTATGTCTATCTGCTCGACTCCAGTGTTCGTCAATATTTTCAGATTTTCTTAAAAATGATATATGTTAATTCAAGTTCATTACGTAATGTTCTCTATTTAAAATAGCATTAATGAGTCCTGCACAACTTGATTTGTATACAGGAACATCTCCTCAAAAAAAGGCCAATACATTGCTTTTTAGGACTATCTACTGCAGAAATCATAAAGAAGTTGACATTTATGTGAATATGATAAAATAATATTTTATATAGAATAATATGTTTAATCTTCAGATTTACAGGTCTACACTAAAATATTTAGATACATTAAGAGCTACAATTAGAAATTAATGGCTACATTTCCATTTGTATTAAGCATTTTTAACACTTTGTAACAATGTTTAAGAGTGATATAGTTTACCTGTCTGCCTTTTCATTGTGTGATAACGTAGATAATGAATACTGAAGGTTATAATGACACAACAAGTATGTAAATTGGAAAATGCTAATAATCAATGCGTACCACATGATTTTTTGTTCTTGTTTCTTTTTATTCTGTGTTAAAAATTTAACATTTTTTTTATTCTTTTTTTTAAATAACAGTTTAATGAAATGCTTCAGCAAAAAAAGCAAAAATTTCTTGTTTAATTTTCGCATTCTGTATAGACGCATTTTTTTGGAAAATGCGGCCGTAGTGGAAATCCTATGCCATTAACACTTTATGGGGTCACCCCTGGCCTTGATGACTGCACAACAATTGGACATTGAGATAATTTTTGGATATGTTCTTTTAGTATTAAGAAGTATTTCATTGTACCAAATTTTGATACGTGCTCCCTTAACTGTGTTAAAGGTACCAGATTTCCATTCAGACTTAAATCTAAACTATTTATTACCAGGCCAAAGCAAAGTAGTAATGTTACAGTACCAGGGGTCGACACAGGTTTTAATTTTTGGGGCCCATTTTTGTAAAAAAAAAAAAATAATTTTTGTGAAATTTTTAATTATTTTTGTGAATTTTTGATTATTTTTGCGAAAAAAATTATTACTGTATGAAACCTTTCATTTTTGCAGTTACTCTATGTGATGTTTAATATCAAGTTAATAGCATTTCACTGAACCAAGTATAGATACTCATTAAAATTAATACTGGAAACATGGAAAAATTTTACAAAATTATCATTTTTACAAAACAAAATCTTATGAAAGGGATTTTTTTTATAAATCTAAATTTTGTGAAGGGGCCTATTAGATCTGAATTTTGTAAAGGGACTCATTTTAGAAATTTGAAAAGGGGCAGCAAAAGGTCCCAATTTTTGTTTGGATCGATCCCTGGGTACTGCAACATTTTTTTTTTTTTTTTTTTTTTTTTTTAACCTAAAGATATACATATCTTTGCTAGTCATCAGAGTTAAATTTGTAACTGGGCTCATTACTGAACTGAAAATAATCGAGCTTCTGACCTAATGCATGCAGTACAACTAACTGTGGTATTGTGTTATGCAATGGTGAGAGGACAGTTAGCACAATGACCTCTTTAATCTTAGCCTTTCCTTCCCCCATGGCCCATTTGCTGAATTATCTATGAATATTAGTGTCCCTGTTACACATCAGATAACTGGCTGCCAAAAGTTAGTCATTTCAGTATTCTGTAGATAATATAAAGTATGTGCCTAAACAATTTCATCTCATTTGAATGTTTTTTTTTTTTTTTTTTTTTTTTTCCCCGGCATACCTAAAAAATATTAAGACTTTTGATAGGCAAAGAAAAAAAAAGGGACTTAGGGACCATTTTGCCAAAAAAAGGGACTTTTAGGGACCTAAAATAAATTAAGGGACTTTTAGGGACTTTAGGGACCACACTAAATGCCCTGAGATCCCATTGTTGCACTGTTAATAACCTGCTTATAAAATTTATTTTCGAAAATAAACTAATTGGAAATTTAAAAAATAACTATATAAATTTAGTAATTTCTATAGAATTTAAATGAGATTGAGAGAATCGAAAATTTTAACCTTTTTTTTTTTTTTTTTAAATAATTGTACAAGCAAACCAAATTGGTATTGATGTACAGAGAAACTACATTCAACTACATAAATTTGGCAAAACTTGAAGCTAGGATAGATTGAAAATTGAAAAAAGGACTTAACTATAAATAGAATTTTCAGTTAAGAGTTCAAGCAAATTAGACAAACAATCTACTAAGCCACATAAAAGTGAATATGTATAATCAATGATGGGTCTGACGAGGAGGGGGGAGGGGGTATATATTATATATATTTTAAGTACTTTAGGGAGACCTTAAAACACAGGCACTCTAAAAGTATAGCAACATAATTTTTTAGGAATTTCAGCAATTATTTTGTTTTTACTTTTCAAACTTACTAATTGAAATATTTCTTTTTTTTTTTTTTTTTGGTATAAAGGATATTTTATATATTTTTTAAAGTATTATAAGTAAAAGTATCATTTAGAATAAAAGTGCTTTCTCAATGCAAACAGAATGATCAAGAACAACTGTCATATAATCTTCATTAGCCTTAAGTGGGGCAAATTAAGGGCTGTAACATATAAAGAGCGTTCAAAGAATCATTATTTTGCATAAAAACCAAGCATAACATCATGACTTTTTGTGCTTAAATATTGAAGGAAGAAAATAATAAAAAATGAAAAAATAATAAAAATTTTGACTTTTTATTTGCTAACTTTGAAAGTTTTGGGAGACTCTCATCCAAGAAAAATTCAATGCTCCCTTTTATGATTAACAGGAAAATTAAAACACAGAGAAGCTCATGATAAGTTCTTCCTCACTTGCCCTTTATGACGAATCTATCGAGTGAGTGGATTAGGTTTAGTGCATAAGCAGTTTATAGAACCCAAACTGCATAGTAGGCTTAGTGTGGCATTTCATACAACAGATCGGAAAATGATACTTAAACCAAAGAGCATTCTTTGTCACCAATAATGTAAATATTGAAGCCATTATTAAACCAAAGGACTTCATTGGGTAGAAGCATCACACAGATTGTTGAATGGATAAGAAACATTTACTGAAAACATGAGAACACAGAATTTAACTACTAACTGATGGCAGATACATAATTTACATACTTACAGACAGCAAATTTAATTAATCTAATTTAACCAATTAGAAGGGCTCTATTTATTACTTTTGTGACACACATGGTATAAAAAATACTTGGTACTTATGTACTATCAAAACCATATTGGTGACATTCTGTTATAGTATACAGTTTTTAATGGTAATTAATACTGTCATGTGATTAATACGAAAATGCCTTATTTTTTATGTAAAGTTAATCAAATTAATGTTCAGATTCTTTTAAAATTTTTAATAATATGTTTGGCATTATAAAATTAATTCTAAGCAATAATAAATCTGTCAAGGATTAGTTATATGAGCTTATTGAATAATCAATTTTAAAAGATTCCTACATTTTTTTACATGCTTCTAAAAGCAAAATAAATTTGAAAATAATACAATCAGACTGTAAATATTAAAATTTAGTATATTTTAATATTAAAATATAGTTGACAGTTCAGCCATGTGTGTGAAATCGGGCTTGTCAATTTGATGAGTTATCTCGAAATTCAGATGGTTTTTTGTTTGTACTTACTGACGTTTCTGAAAATTTAGATTTTACAAATTTGGGTTTTGTACTTTAAAACTGTATAAATGCTTGAACTGAATATATGTTAGAATTGTAAAAAGGCTCCCGAATATTTATGTTTGGAACTCAATCTTTAATTTTACAGTTTACAGCTAGTTTTAGCTCATAAACAATTTTCCCAGTTTGTAACACTGAGCCTTAGTAATAATAACACCATAGGTATGATTATTAGTCAAATTCTTTAAAGTTATTGATTATAAATATAATCAATAAATTATTTTTGAAAATTTCATAGTAAAATTTTATTTTCTAACGTATGATACAAATGGAAATAAGTAGTTAAATATGCATATTTTCAATTATATTTAACAATTTTTCAATGATAGTGAAAAGCATATTTATTTCAAAATGTATATGTTAACAATTAAATTAATGAATATAAAGATAGTTAAGTCCATAATTAACAAATATAGATATTCATATTCTTGCAATAATGATAGATAATAAAAAGCTTACGGTAATCCAAGATCAAAATCATTATCTTCCATTGATCCTAACAGATCTGATAAGTTTAATTCACCACCTTGATTTTCTTTGGGCTTGAAATCACTTATTGGTAATGAGTCACCTAAAATAATAATAATAATGAAATGGGGAAAAAAAAGTCTTTTTATTCTTTATAATTAGGCAAAATTATATTGATGGCATTTTTTTCATGTTTTATTTCTCTTCAAAGATATAAAATCACTCTCAAAAATTAAAATATAGCAGTATACATCATTTAATATGTGTGTGTGTGTGTGTGTGTGATGAGGTGTAGTGGTGTATATAACAATTCCTGGCACCATAGGCATGAACGAAAATTTTGGGGGTGCACACATATATGAAAAAACAATAAAAAAATTTAAAAATTTTCCTCTATGCTATAAGTATGGAAATATTAGATATTTATGAAAATTTTAGATCTCAATTCTTAAACAATTTTTAAGGTATGAGAAATCCAAAAATCATAAATTGATGTGGTGTCAGTGTCTGTGTAGACATCAACTTAAAAATGATTAATCGTGAAAACATCTAATTTTAAGTGACAAATTTTAGTTTTCATGAATTCAGAAATTAGGACAAAAATTTTACAATTCAAATGTTATTTTATGGCATCTAGACCTGAAAAATCCCTGTCATTACTCATTAAATAATATATAATTTTAATTTTAATTTTCACATTCAGAAAATTCATGAATTTTCTAAATTTCCTCAATATTCCAACTTTCAAATCCGAAAAATGTAAGAAGAAACTAGTTGGCATAGGTGGACTCTGCTCAGTTCCCCATCATATTTATGTTAATTTCTAGTGTGAGACATATTATAATCATGTTAAAAGAAATGAATTTGACCAAAGCTTGATACAGTGACAAAATAAAATCCCCGCATAATAGGCTATCCACCGTTCACTTCGATATATTTATCTTATTCTAATGTATTAATTTATTTTATCAGGGTCAATTCCGTTGTTTAGTTTTCCTGCTAGTATTTCCAATGCAATAATCTGCAAAATTCATGCTTATATGAAAAATTTACAATTTCGCTATGTTGATAAAATTGTAAATTACGAAATTTTCCTATTACAATATTTGTATTCAATCATGTTCAAACAAATATCATAAATGTAATTTTGAAGTTGTCTAATGTATTTACGATCCTAAAAATGGAAGTTTATGCTTAATTTTGCCTTATTCTGATATGTTAAGTAAATCGTATATTCCAAAAAACTTACGAATTTTTTTAAATTGGAAAAATCATACTCTATAATATTCATGCCGGTATCCTAAATAATATTTTGAAAGTGGTTTGAAATCTTTACGATGAAAATATCCCTCAAGATGTGAAATTTTGCCCTATACTGAAATGTTAAGAAATTCGTTAATTTCCAATAACTTGCGAAATTTTCAAAGTAGCATATTTATAGTTACTGATGTTCATTCCGGCATCAAAACTGATATTTTAAAACTGGTCTGACATTTTTACAGTAAAAAGTTTCCATTTAATGAACATTTAAGTGAATTTTTGTCCTATTCTCCCATGTTAAGAAAATCGTAAATTTATAATAACTTACGAAGTTTTTTAATTCGAATGTTGCAAATGAATAGGATTCTTGCCAGTATCGAAAGTAACATTTTAAAACTGATCTGACCTCTCTGCGATCATTTGTTCGTGAGATATCGTGTAAACAGACTAACACACTAACAGACACCCTACCGACAGACACCATACAAATTTTGTCATTTTTGGATTCCTCACACCTGAAAACGTATACACCTGAAAACGTATAAAAAAGTAAAAAACCGAGGTCAATATTTTTCACGATTACCTAAGTTCCCCATACCTATAGTATGATGGGGAACTAAAAACGGCAATGAGAAAAATTTAATTATTTAAGATATTTCAGACACAGAAAATAATGATAGTAACGATGCAGAACATTTAAAATTTTAGTGTTATTTCCCATTGAAACTGAAAAACGATTGGGTAAAGGTGAAAAATTTACAATTTTGGAATCAATTTACGTCTTCAAATGCCCAAAAATGTTTTGAGTAAAGAAAAAAAACCAATGAAATTCTGACTATTTTAATATTTTATACGGCTTTGGGATCAGTAGACTCTTTTTTTTTTTTTTCTCCTCTCTCTCTTATTACTTTCTGAACACTATAGTGAGGAAAGAATTGTAATCATGTCAAAAATCCGAATTTGAGATTCTGATGTTTCTATACGTTTCAAGGTCCCCTGAGTCCGTTTTCACTATTTTTGAAATGATGTATGTATGTGTGTGTGTATGTCTGTGAGTGAACACGCTAGTGTCTAAATGCTTTGTTCGAATAAGCTGAAAGTTGGTACGTATATTGTAAGTCACCATAGTACGAACCCTATTGATTTTGGTGAATCTAGCACTTTTACAGGGACACAAGTTTTTTTACAGGGACACAAAGAAAAATTCTTTATCATTATGCCCTATGGGACAAAAATCTTAAAGCGATAGCATTTAAATGTCTTATTCAATTGAGCAAAAAATTTATACACATATTATAGGTCACAGATACTCAATCTGTATAGATTTTGGAGAATCTAGCACTTATAGTTTTTTACAGGGACACAAAGAAAAATTCTTTATCATTATGGCCTATGGGGCCAAATGTTTAAAAGTGTGATAGTGTCTAAACACCTTATTAATCTGAGCAAAAAATTTGTACACATATTATAGGTCACATCTGCACCAACTGTATAGATTTTGGTGAATCTAGCACTTACAGGTTTTTTACAGGGACACAAAGAAAAATGCTTTATCATTATGGCTTATGGGACCAAATTTTTAAAAGTGCGATAGCATCTAAATGCCTTATTCAATTGAGCTGAAAATTTATATGAATATTATAAATCACTATTGTACTAACTATAAGCATTTCGGTGAATCTAGAATTTATAGGTTTTTACAGGGACACAACGAAAAATTCTTTATCATTATGATCTACGGGCTCAAAGTTCAGTAGTGTTAAATAAAACATTGTGTAATATATGGAGAAAAATACTCAAACACTCTATTATGGTTTTCTCTCTTTTGTTTGTTTAACAACCTTTTTCTTTATTTTATCTACAAAACTGTTAATTATTCAATGTTCGGAAAGTCGAGTGGAGTCACTCCAGATTTTTTTTTTTTTTCCCTTATGTTGGCTGCACATAATTGGTAAATAAATAAAGGAATACCTTAAATTTTTTCCCTGGATCTTAATTAGCATTTCCTAAATTCTCACTAGCTTTAATTGATTCAAAATTTTCATTTTTCTTTTCTTTTATCATTATTTTTCAAAACACTGTCCAGCTCACAGTGGGTTTTAAAAATTTTCTGTTTCAATAAATCTTTCAATTTAATATTACGTAATAAAAAATATACATATGTATTCATAAAATTCAGGAATTCTTTCGCTTCAAAACAAAAATGGGAAAGCTACACCTCTGGAAGTGCTTACACTACGAAACACCAAACTGTCGCCTATGATGATCATTAGCCTAAGCAGACCACTTGCATTTTCCTTTCTCCCTTTGTTTAAAACTTTAAAATGCATGGGGGGAAGGAGAGGAATACACCATATGCAACATTTTTAGCATTTGAGAAAAACAAGTTCTTTAAACTAAACAAATAACATACAGAGTTGGATTTCTGAAATGTAAAGTGTTTCCACCTTAAACCTATTTAGTAAATCCTTCTCTAATTAACATTAATGTGGAAAAAATTATCATAGCCAGTCAAAAATAAACCAAACCAGACATAAATCCATTTAAGTCATTTTATGTCAATATTTTTGTCAAATTTACCGTGATTCAAATTCTTTAATAACTTAGACATGTCCAAAGAGGTTATTTAAAATATCCCGAAAATTTAAAATCCTATTTGTAATCATTAGGAGATAAAGACCGCCCAGATTTTCGCGTTCTATCAGTAGTTTATTATTCAATTCAATGCAAGCTACTTGTGTTGATTGCTTTTTTAAGCTATCCGCGATTGAATCAAACATTCATTATAGGGAAAGAAAAGGATAAAGAAGACCCTCAGGCTAAAATCCCTTGTTTTTTGAAGACTACACCTGTTCTTCTCTTCTTCACACCTTGTAGATATTATCCTAACCTTCTTTTTGGTTCAAAATTAAAGGGTGAAGAAATATTTTTGGAGGGAACCGTCCACACAGATGAAATTTTTGGGAGGACTCGTCCCCCCCCCCCCCTTCAGGCACACTCGTGTAGCACTGTAAGTGAAATATATGGAAATGTTTATTATTATATCTTTGGCGTCATGCCATCCAAAACTGTAAGGAAATATTTACTTTGTGTCATTTCATCCAAATAAATTGAAAATGCATGCAAATAGATATTGTGCTGCAAAGAAAAAAATTGTGAAATTTTTTTCAGTTTTGGATGGCGTGACACAAGATAGAATAATTCATTGAAATAAATATATTTCAGTACATAATATAAGCTTAATGAAAGTGATATATTTGACAGCATATTTGAAAATTAAAAGCAATATTTCAAAGTTACTTTAATATGCAAAACAAAATAATTGCAGTGAAATTTAAAAACAAATCATTTAATGTAACACCACTGCGTTACTGGAATTTTATATAATTTCTTTTTAAAACACATGCTTTCATAGTATAAGAGATGTGAATGAAAAGGTATCAATGAGTAAATGCTATATATTATTTTATGTTGAAAATAACGTTTACACTGTAAATATAAATAAAAGGAAAAAGCAAATTCAAATAAGAAAATCTATGTATAATTTAATTAACATCAAAGCGTCACTGAAAATTTGATATCATTATTTTTAAGACCTATTATTTAATCATTATTTTTAAGACCTATTATTTAATCATTATTTTTAAGACCTATTATTTAATCATTATTTTTATTAATCATTATTTTTAAGACCTAAGTATTTCTAATTCTTATAGCTATAAAGTACAGTGCTGCGTCACAAACTTTTAACCATTAAGGGTTTTTTGTATTGATATGTTTACAAGTCAATTAACATATCTAGGGTATACTAATTTTATTAGCTTACTATAGTTAGGTAAATCTTCATTATAAAGCACTAAAGTAAAATAAAAATAAAAATTATAAAACTAGGCAATTTAAAATTAAAAAATGAAGTTAGAATTTATTTATACACATACTAGTATATAACCCCATCAAAAATGACGAAATGTGAAATCAAATAAGGTAGTGAATCAACGAAGGCTTTCGTTAATCACTATATTTAAAGGAAACTCTTTTCTATATCGCTTTATAAACAAAAATAAAATTTAAAAAAATCATGAAATTGCTTAAAAGCCCGCTTCCTGTCCCCGCTGCCGACCACTCATTCGCAGACTCTCAGGTGTCTGTCCCTTTTGTCTGTGACAATAGGTTGTCATTTGGGTGCTTATCAGATGACAGTATCAAAACAACTGAAGTAGCAATTTTATATTTGAATCCCAGTTACATATGGACAACACTATACGTGGTGTACATAATATTTTCTTTCACATTATTCTCTATATTTATTTGATTTATTCGATCAACGATAAAATGACAACAGTTTCACACCAAATATAATATTACAAAATGCTACGATCGGCTACATCTATCGCATGAGACAATTTTTTGTAGTTATAATACTAGCTGAGTTAGTTAATAGTAGTTGGTATATATAAAAAAAAAATAATAATAATAATTAATTAAATATGTAAATACGATCATAGTACAGCCTTAATATAGCTCCCCTTGTCAACTTTTGAATTTTTATTGCCATTTTAGACAAAAATTCATAATTTATGTGATTATTTTTTCTGTTTTTTTCTGTTTTTTTTTCCCTTTATTTGTCTTTCTATTCTGTTTTTCGATATTTTATAATTTATTTATATTTTTGATGCGTTACTTGGCTTAAAGTGGCATTCACAAAAGTAGAGTCCTTGGAGAAAAATGTCAGATCTATTTCAGCATGAAAATTTTAAAATATTACCTAGGATTATCAACGAATTAGCTTTCATGCCAAACACAATTCCTCCGTGCCAAATTGAACATACTATTTAAAAAAAAAAAAAATCTAAAATTGAAGTACATTAAAAATGGTTGTTTTTTTTACTCCATTTTCCTATTTTCATTCTTTCATATGCATGAACAAACGTAATATTTTATAATTTTTTATTTTTCGCGTGAAAGCATTATTTCATTTTATGCTAAAATAATAATAATAATAATGATAATAATAATAATAATAATAACTAGTAAATTGCTTTGGCAACAATCAAATTTAAATGGTAGTTATTACCAGGTTAATATTTTCATATTTTAATTAATTTAAAAAAATCTAGTCAAAACTTCGTTACAAATAAGGTACCAAATGAAAGGAGGCAAATTTTTTTTAATCTGTTGTACTGAACAGCTTATCGATCGGACAATTAGATTTTTTAAAATTAACTAAAGTATGGAAATTAGGTCGCAACTTGCTATATATAGATAAGTACGAATTGGAATCGTTACCTCATTTGCAAATTATATAAATAGATAATTTCTATGTTTTTGCAATAACTTTTAAAAGATACAGATTTTTTTCTGTTTTTAATAGATTTTTCAAATCCTATGAGTTTTCCAGGTTCACTTTGAATCATGCATTGTTCTTATAATATGTGAAATACAGTACATGTTATTAATATAATAAATAGTTCATAAAATCAGTTTTTTACTAATAAAATCATTAAATACAAAATAAACAACTATAAAAATATCCATTCTTATCATAAAATAGATTCACCATTTCCTTAAACAAATTTTGATATGCAAATGAAATGTGATTCTTCTTGTTACTGCACTATATTTATTCCAAAACTTACCTAAAACCATTAACCCTTTAAGAACTGCTAAGATGGCTTCCACCCTCATTCCTGAGTGAATGGCAGAAAGCAAATGACGGTCACAGGGGTATTTGATGTAATATGTATTTCTTCTAGTACTATTGGTAGGAACAGCAGGTGGGTTTCCAATATGATAGACACCAGGAGGTGAGTAAGCTTTTTTAAACAAACGCCGAATTAAATTACAAGTAAGACGAGCTCCTGGTTCAGCAGCAGGATCATTTCCAGCTAAAACATAAAGAAAAAAAAAATATATATATATGTCACAAATATTACCTAATGACACATATTATCCATGGTGAAAAAGGGTTTTCACTCAGTAACAAATCAAGTTGTTTTACGCAGTTGTTTATTTGAGGCTCTTGGTCACATTACAGTTCATTTTCCAGTCATTAGGTCCAAGCATGCTGAACACATTCACTTAGAAGCTGAGTATGGAGAATGTCATGGTTTTGATGACCACATATTGGAACTGCAGTTCATCTCCTCTCCTGGGGCCATTATTTGACGTGGATTACTTAAGCAGGACAACACACAAAAAGAGTGCTGATTTTCACGTGCTCTCACTTAAATACTGCTCATTTTCGTCACAAATTTTCTCTCCTCCTCTCGTTATTGGCTATTAACTTAATGATTGACAGTTCACAGGGTTCCCCTTTGAGCCTTTGAGAAGGGCGTCGCGCCCTGACTGCCCTTTAAATTTTTATGAGCGCCCTAACTGCCCTTTAAAGTACAAAAATGCACCCTTCTTGCCCAAAAAACGCACCCTTTATGCCCAAAAATCGTGCCCTTCTTGCTCCTAAATTTAACCACCACGACCCAAAATAGTGCACTTTTCCCCCTTTTTAAATATTCTTAGTGCTTTATTAATACAATTTTTTTTTTTTTAAAGCTTTTTCACTTTTCTGTGTGGTCTACTTATTGCAAAAGCGAGGTGACACTTAGCAGGTGTATAAACTATTTATCAGCGTAAAACATAGTTGCCGCGGAACTTCTTTAAATGACCCTGCCGCCTGCTGGCTATAAGGGTGGGGTGGGGAACAGACAAAGTGCCTTCCCGTTGTTAGCAAAAAGAGAAGGGGAAAATATGGAAGATTTTGCTCTTTTCTTTTCCAATCCTTTTGCGACTTCGTTTTTTCTCCCTTACCCCCTCCGATTTTCCAGAAATTTAAAAAAGCTGGCAATGTCCAATCGCTTGTTTTCGCGCTGTATTTTTATTTCTTTTGCACAGACAAAGATATCTTTCTCTATCTGTGTAAATAGTAAGGACGTTAAGTATTCGGAGGAAGTGCAAAAAGGAAAAAAAAAAAATATATATATATAAAAATAAATAAATAAATAAATAAATAAAAATAAGCATACTTTTTTACAAATTTCGGGTAAGATTTCTATTTCGTACTTTTTATTTAATAAGTAGGACTTGATAAATTTTAAAATACTTGGCAGCCAGGAAAAAATGTTTATAAACTGAGAATGGATAAGATGATATAACAACGAGTAGCATAACTTTAATCATTTTAAAATTATTATATTTAATGCATTTATCTTTAATTCATAATTTAATATAAAAAAATCAATATAAACTATATTCTTTACTAAAGATGACTTTTGTTGGATTGTGTCAATTTGTGAACAAAATTAATAAAATTTAAGTATTCATAATTAACTTTAAAAAATAAACTTTTTTTCTTCCTTTAATGATTTTTAAAAAATATGCATATTTTTTAAGGGCATTAACAACGTTTGAAAAGTAGTTATTCTTACGCGATGAATTTTTAAGAATTTTGAATAGAATTCTGACTTAAACAATAACTTAAAAAAAAAAAAAAAAAAGAGACTATTTTCAGACAATAAGAGAAAATATATTATGAAATGAAAACATCAGCAATGACTAAAAAGTTGCAGAGTCCGCATAGCTCCTACTTTTACACACACACACACAGCCTATTTTCCTATTTCTTATTTTTTCACACATCTGAACAGAGATTGCTGCATAATCCGATCTTTTTCTTTATAAATTTTCGATCTTGCCTTTAACTAACCAACAGCTGCTTCATAAATCATGATTTTTTTTTTTTTTTTAAATCTTTAAAATCGCGTTAACAAAAATAAGAAATCTACTTACTTTTACGATCTAGCTGAAGAACCATAAAAATCATCGTTAAGTTCAATCTCATAAATAAGTAAAAAAAAAAAAAAAAAATTGACTCAGGAAAGAGAAGTGTTTGTTTACATTAGAAGAAAAACCGCAATCAATTAGAATCAAAAGCTGAAAGAAGGGAGAATGAAAAGGAAATCTAGATTGTGCAGTGCTTTGGTTTTTATTTACATGATAATCACAGACAAGGATAATCTATTTATTTGTGACAATAACAAAAGTTCAGTTATTTTAATGATAAAAATTATAAATAAATCAAATAAAAACTTCTGACATAAAATAATTATTTGATAATGGATTTAAAGCTAATAAACTTCTAACGGTGATGTTGTGGTTGACTACGCGAAAGTCCTAGACCTGGGAGATATGCCTTTCGTTAAAGACTTTTTAAGTTGTTTTAATCCGTATTTGCGCATTTCTGAGTCAAAGACGGAATAAAAAAAATAAAAAAAACACTTAATTACATCGATTAGCATAAAATTAAAGCCTATCTTAGCTATTGCTATCAAACATAAATTTTGATAATTAACGGCAAAATGATTACATACTTCCACTATCGGCTAAAAAAAATATTGTGAATTTAGAAAGTCAGCTTTTTATAAAAGCGTGGATTTTATTAATATCGGAATAATAAAGTATTTCATAAAAAGTTGCAATTAAACATAAATTTTCGGAAGTTAGCGGTGAAATCGAAATGATCCTGTATTTCCGAAATCGGCTGCAAAATTACTGCATATTTTGAGATTGAACTATGAAACAACGTGATTTTAATCTTAGCAGCAAAATAATAGAGTATTTTGATTCTTACAGTTTCCTTTTTACTTTCTTCTATATTTAATAGAAGAAAGTACTGGTCTCGTAAAAATTTTCTACTTCCGGTTTTCGACGAATTTACACATTTTGAGAGGTCTAGAACACGATTTGACCATTTTTAGACAATGTCTGTCTGTGTGTGTATGTGTGATAAAAATTTTGTGGCAACTGCATCTCCGGAACTATAGCTCAGAATTGTATATAAATTTATATGTCGATACACCTCAGTGGCGCCGACTATGTGGGGGCTCGAGGGCTCGAGCCCCCCCAGAAAATTTTCTGTAGGGGCTCAGCCCCCCAGAAATTTTGATTACTGATTCCCTATTAAACAAGAAAATCTTTCCTCTATTTCTTATTTAGTTTTTTACCAAAATCATAGCTGTAAAGTAAGGTTGTTGCAATTCAAAATAGACATAAATCGACTAAAAAAAAAAAAGAAAGAAAAACAAGAAACGCTGAAAGTCTCTGTATGGGACGCGGGGGGGGGGGGGGGGGGGGGGGAGGGGGGGGGGGAGTTCAGAGGAAGATGATTCCCTTTGCTGTGCTATGGGAATCCCAATGACTTATGGTTTGTGCATGAGGAGCAAAAGTTTTCAGAAACATCGATGCAAAGTAATGTAACTATTTTCACAAAAGTTACTGCCATATTGTTATTACATTTTTTATTTTAATTTAATTTTATTAATATTTTATACGCTTGATGCTACTCTCTTCCCTAAGTTTAAGTGAAAATAATTTTTATAAAGGTTCCTAAGATGTTTAATTCGCTTTTTTTTTTTTTTTTTTTTTATTTATTTATATTAATAGAAGAAAAACAAGAAACGCTGAAAGTCTCTGTATGGGACGCGGGGGGGGGGGGGGGAGTTCAGAGGAAGATGATTCCCTTTGCTGTGCTATGGGAATCCCAATGACTTATGGTTTAATTCGCTTTTTTTTTTTTTTTTTTTTTAATTTATTTATATTTATAGAAGAAAAACAAGAAACGCTGAAAGTCTCTGTATGGGACGCGGGGGGGGGGGGGGGAAGTTCAGAGGAAGATGATTCCCTTTGCTGTGCTATGGGAATCCCAATGACTTATGGTTTGTGCATGAGGAGCAAAAGTTTTCAGAAACATCGATGCAAAGTAATGTAACTATTTTCACAAAAGTTACTGCCATATTGTTATTACATTTTTTATTTTAATTTAATTTTATTAATATTTTATACGCTTGATGCTACTCTCTTCCCTAAGTTTAAGTGAAAATAATTTTTATAAAGGTTCCTAAGATGTTTAATTCGCTTTTTTTTTTTTTTTTTTTTTTAATTTATTTATATTTGCATTTTATTTATTTGGTTGCTTCGTTTTTCCCTTGGTATTTTTAAATAAAAATGAACTTTTTTGGATGTAAGTCATGAATTTATAAACAATAAGAGGTATATAATATTGACCCCCCTACCCTTTTTTATGAAACGTTTTATTTTAGGAAAATAAAACTTGATAATCTGGTGTGTCACTCATAAAATTAAATTTTATGGCCTATTCGAGTTGTGCCATGTTCAAATTTGTCTCTTGATATAGCTGCTCTAATGCAGACTCGGTGACCTTGCCAACATAAATTATGTGAGAAGTACCGAATTGCTTATTAGCCAGGGTAGCTCAGTGGTTAGAGCATCCGCGCGTTAAGCGGAACGGCCCGGGTTCGATTCCCGATTCTGGTATTTTTCACATAGTTGGTAAAATATCAGCCTTCTACTCTATTCTATCAAAATTTAATTAGTTTATGAAATTTTAACATTTTAAGTAAAAATGAAGAGTAAGAACAAATATTGTTTTTAAAACAATATTTGTAGATATAAGAGAAGATATAATATAAGAGAAGATATAGCAGAAATTATTTCGAGATTCTGCCTTTCCCCTCCAATTTTAACTTAACATAATCACAATATTGTTTTCAAATTGAAGTGGCTGATGGCCGTATTATCCCAGCGACCTCCCTGCTACTCTTAATTTTGTTTTATAAATTCGATTTACATAAACTAAATGGCAAAGAAACACTGAAAGTCTCTGTATGGGACGCGGGGGGGGGGGGAGGGGGGGGAGTTCAGAGGAAGATGATTCCCTTTGCTGTGCTATGGGAATCCCAATGACTTATGGTTTGTGCATGAGGAGCAAAAGTTTTCAGAAACATCGATGCAAAGTAATGTAACTATTTTCACAAAAGTTACTGCCATATTGTTATTACATTTTTTATTTTAATTTAATTTTATTAATATTTTATACGCTTGATGCTACTCTCTTCCCTAAGTTTAAGTGAAAATAATTTTTATAAAGGTTCCTAAGATGTTTAATTCGCTTTTTTTTTTTTTTTTTTTTTATTTATTTATATTAATAGAAGAAAAACAAGAAACGCTGAAAGTCTCTGTATGGGACGCGGGGGGGGGGGGGGGGGGGAGTTCAGAGGAAGATGATTCCCTTTGCTGTGCTATGGGAATCCCAATGACTTATGGTTTAATTCGCTTTTTTTTTTTTTTTTTTTTTAATTTATTTATATTTATAGAAGAAAAACAAGAAACGCTGAAAGTCTCTGTATGGGACGCGGGGGGGGGGGGGAAGTTCAGAGGAAGATGATTCCCTTTGCTGTGCTATGGGAATCCCAATGACTTATGGTTTGTGCATGAGGAGCAAAAGTTTTCAGAAACATCGATGCAAAGTAATGTAACTATTTTCACAAAAGTTACTGCCATATTGTTATTACATTTTTTATTTTAATTTAATTTTATTAATATTTTATACGCTTGATGCTACTCTCTTCCCTAAGTTTAAGTGAAAATAATTTTTATAAAGGTTCCTAAGATGTTTAATTCGCTTTTTTTTTTTTTTTTTTTTTAATTTATTTATATTTGCATTTTATTTATTTGGTTGCTTCGTTTTTCCCTTGGTATTTTTAAATAAAAATGAACTTTTTTGGATGTAAGTCATGAATTTATAAACAATAAGAGGTATATAATATTGACCCCCCTACCCTTTTTTATGAAACGTTTTATTTTAGGAAAATAAAACTTGATAATCTGGTGTGTCACTCATAAAATTAAATTTTATGGCCTATTCGAGTTGTGCCATGTTCAAATTTGTCTCTTGATATAGCTGCTCTAATGCAGACTCGGTGACCTTGCCAACATAAATTATGTGAGAAGTACCGAATTGCTTATTAGCCAGGGTAGCTCAGTGGTTAGAGCATCCGCGCGTTAAGCGGAACGGCCCGGGTTCGATTCCCGATTCTGGTATTTTTCACATAGTTGGTAAAATATCAGCCTTCTACTCTATTCTATCAAAATTTAATTAGTTTATGAAATTTTAACATTTTAAGTAAAAATGAAGAGTAAGAACAAATATTGTTTTTAAAACAATATTTGTAGATATAAGAGAAGATATAATATAAGAGAAGATATAGCAGAAATTATTTCGAGATTCTGCCTTTCCCCTCCAATTTTAACTTAACATAATCACAATATTGTTTTCAAATTGAAGTGGCTGATGGCCGTATTATCCCAGCGACCTCCCTGCTACTCTTAATTTTGTTTTATAAATTCGATTTACATAAACTAAATGGCAAAGAAACACTGAAAGTCTCTGTATGGGACGCGGGGGGGGGGGGGGGGAGGGGGGGGAGTTCAGAGGAAGATGATTCCCTTTGCTGTGCTATGGGAATCCCAATGACTTATGGTTTGTGCATGAGGAGCAAAAGTTTTCAGAAACATCGATGCAAAGTAATGTAACTATTTTCACAAAAGTTACTGCCATATTGTTATTACATTTTTTATTTTAATTTAATTTTATTAATATTTTATACGCTTGATGCTACTCTCTTCCCTAAGTTTAAGTGAAAATAATTTTTATAAAGGTTCCTAAGATGTTTAATTCGCTTTTTTTTTTTTTTTTTTTAATTTATTTATATTTGCATTTTATTTATTTGGTTGCTTCGTTTTTCCCTTGGTATTTTTAAATAAAAATGAACTTTTTTGGATGTAAGTCATGAATTTATAAACAATAAGAGGTATATAATATTGACCCCCCTACCCTTTTTTATGAAACGTTTTATTTTAGGAAAATAAAACTTGATAATCTGGTGTGTCACTCATAAAATTAAATTTTATGGCCTATTCGAGTTGTGCCATGTTCAAATTTGTCTCTTGATATAGCTGCTCTAATGCAGACTCGGTGACCTTGCCAACATAAATTATGTGAGAAGTACCGAATTGCTTATTAGCCAGGGTAGCTCAGTGGTTAGAGCATCCGCGCGTTAAGCGGAACGGCCCGGGTTCGATTCCCGATTCTGGTATTTTTCACATAGTTGGTAAAATATCAGCCTTCTACTCTATTCTATCAAAATTTAATTAGTTTATGAAATTTTAACATTTTAAGTAAAAATGAAGAGTAAGAACAAATATTGTTTTTAAAACAATATTTGTAGATATAAGAGAAGATATAATATAAGAGAAGATATAATATAAGAGAAGATATAGCAGAAATTATTTCGAGATTCTGCCTTTCCCCTCCAATTTTAACTTAACATAATCACAATATTGTTTTCAAATTGAAGTGGCTGATGGCCGTATTATCCCAGCGACCTCCCTGCTACTCTTAATTTTGTTTTATAAATTCGATTTACATAAACTAAATGGCAAAGAAACGCTGAAAGTCTCTGTATGGGACGCGGGGGGGGGGGGGAGGGGGGGGAGTTCAGAGGAAGATGATTCCCTTTGCTGTGCTATGGGAATCCCAATGACTTATGGTTTGTGCATGAGGAGCAAAAGTTTTCAGAAACATCGATGCAAAGTAATGTAACTATTTTCACAAAAGTTACTGCCATATTGTTATTACATTTTTTATTTTAATTTAATTTTATTAATATTTTATACGCTTGATGCTACTCTCTTCCCTAAGTTTAAGTGAAAATAATTTTTATAAAGGTTCCTAAGATGTTTAATTCGCTTTTTTTTTTTTTTTTTTTAATTTATTTATATTTGCATTTTATTTATTTGGTTGCTTCGTTTTTCCCTTGGTATTTTTAAATAAAAATGAACTTTTTTGGATGTAAGTCATGAATTTATAAACAATAAGAGGTATATAATATTGACCCCCCTACCCTTTTTTATGAAACGTTTTATTTTAGGAAAATAAAACTTGATAATCTGGTGTGTCACTCATAAAATTAAATTTTATGGCATTTTCGAGTTGTGCCATGTTCAAATTTGTCTCTTGATATAGCTGCTCTAATGCAGACTCGGTGACCTTGCCAACATAAATTATGTGAGAAGTACCGAATTGCTTATTAGCCAGGGTAGCTCAGTGGTTAGAGCATCCGCGCGTTAAGCGGAACGGCCCGGGTTCGATTCCCGATTCTGGTATTTTTCACATAGTTGGTAAAATATCAGCCTTCTACTCTATTCTATCAAAATTTAATTAGTTTATGAAATTTTAACATTTTAAGTAAAAATGAAGAGTAAGAACAAATATTGTTTTTAAAACAATATTTGTAGATATAAGAGAAGATATAGCAGAAATTATTTCGAGATTCTGCCTTTCCCCTCCAATTTTAACTTAACATAATCACAATATTGTTTTCAAATTGAAGTGGCTGATGGCCGTATTATCCCAGCGACCTCCCTGCTACTCTTAATTTTGTTTTATAAATTCGATTTACATAAACTAAATGGCAAAGATTATGATGGCATTTTCAGGACCAATTTTGGGGCCCTTTGCTACTCAGGGCCCCTCTGTTAATCAGGCCATTGTTTGTGTGTGCATAAGCGTGGGTGCATTTGGGTAAGCATGTTTGCGTTATTATACCAAATTTGATGACCTAGTATTAGAAATATGATCCCCCCCCCCACACACAAAAACTAATCCTGGCTACGGCCTTGGTTCGAGCCCCCCCAGAAAATTTTCAAAGTCGGCGCTGCTGATACACCTTGAACTAAATTAGTGCCTATCGACTTTTGGTGAAAATCGCTCAACAGGTGGCGCTGCTATACCGCGATTTCGCAATTTAAGGGAGGCTATATCTCAGGTTCTATTGCATCTAATCAAACAAAACTTGATTATATAAGAAGGTCATTATGAGACATTATGATGTAAATGCTTATCGGCCAACAGGTGGCGCTTCTATACAGCGATTTCTGCAATTTATGGGAAGATTATATCTCAGGAACTACTGCACAAAATTTCATATAAATTTATATGTAAATGCACTTTGATATAAATTAGTATCTATCAACTTTTAGTGTCAACCACTCAACAGGTGGCGCTGCTGCACAGTGTTTTCTGCAATTTAAGGAAAGTCTATATCTCATGTTCTATTGCGTATAATCAAACAAAACTTGATATGTGCAAAGGCCATTATGAAACATGCTGATTCAAATAGGGAAAATAGATGGCGCTGCTATACTGGAAATTTCCTCGATAATGGGAAGGCTATATCTCAGTCTCAGTTTGTATGGCATATAACTGTACGAAATATGATATGTGAGATAACCATTATAAAAGCATATTTTTAAGATGTTATTTATAGACAATAAAGCTCTTTCTTTGGATATTTAGTGTTAGCTTTCTCTAAGATGAAAATTATTTGCATTCATCATGTTAGATAATTTTAATAAATTATTTGTCCTTAGTGAATTTGTATAGAAAAATATAGAAGAAAGTCTTGTGGTGGACACAACATACTATTTTTTTTTCTACAAAATAAATATATTAACCTGTGATAATCTTTGATGGTTTGATAATGCAGTGTTCAAAATTATCAGGAGCGACCTCTGATTTTCATGCTAGTTATTTTGTTTTTATAGAAATTTCTCATTTTGGGTGTTAAATTTGCCTTATATGTATAAGAACTGTATAAATATAACTCATTATAGGTACAAATAAGTACTTTTAATAATAACCTATATAAGTTTTCCTCCATTATTCATTCTACAGCCAAGTAACAGTTTCCAGGGATTTTGCATGTTGGGTAGTTTCATCCCTAATAATTGTAGGAGCTACAATTTTAGAGATCAAATTTCAAAAGAATATTTCATTTGCCATTATTGAAATTCAGCAAACAAAGTGAGTAAATTTCAGGGATCTACTAAATTTACTAACTGATTGTAACATTAGAAATTGGCAATAATACCTAAAAAATTGGAAACTACTAGAAAAAATAGCATTAATTAATTAAATCAAACTTTTTATCACTACTATTTGATTAGAATGTTTAATATTTTTCTTTAATAATCACTAAAAAAGGACTTTGGTTTTTATCTTAAGAAATTTGCGAAAATCTTATTAAAGATAATTTTTATTATAGCTTTTTACTTTCATTTCAACATTTATAAGATTTTCAAGAGCTTTTACATATTTTTCAGGAAACAATTTTAATACTTTTTATTAGGTTTAATAGTTAAAGATAAAAGTAACTATAGTTAAAGATAAAAGAATGTGAAAAAATAAATTTATTTAATTTTTGCTGACTAATTTGTGCATTTAGTGAAAATTTGCTATATTTTCAAAAGAGGGGGGGGGGAGGGCAAAAATTGTTGATTGCTTAACAACTGCATTTATAAATATAATAAAATTGTTTGTAAGTTTGATGGCTATTTTTTGTGAATCAATATGCCCTTTTTATAAAATGTGCCCTCTTTTTTATAGCACCACCCTGCCCCATTTTCCTTGGTACCAGCACTCTGCCCTTTTTCAAACCTAGGGGGAACTCTGCAGTTTAACTAAGCTCCGGAGATCCAGGATTAATTATTATGCATTATTTTTCCACAAGAAATAGAGAATTGCATATGATGTGATGTAAATAATTCATTTACCTTTTATGTTTCCATATTTTAAATTAATTTTATTAATATTTTTAATTTTCATAGCAACAGAAGTTACTTAGTGAGGATCAAAGAACCTCATGGCGTACATTGCGTTCTGGCCACTAACCCTTTTTATTCTTTGGGTCAAAAGGTCAAATATATATATCCAAATAATTTTATTTACATAAGAGAAAAGAGGAATCAATTTACTTATTGACTAGAATGCTGTAAAAAGAAAAATGCATACAAAAATAATGTTTGTAAGAAAACTAATCTGCTGCATCAAAATTAATCAATTTTATTTTCCAAACCACACTAGTAATTCCAAATTAAGTAGGATATAAAAATTAATGGTTTTTAAAAATTGAATAAGTATTCATATAAACTAATATATATATATTTATTATTAATAAGTAGGCACTCTCTCTCCAAATGATAAAATAGTCATTATTTTAAAACAGAAGCAAAACAAATCTTTCTCACCCCATGTTCTTCTCTTGAGAGCTGCTGAAATCCAACTAACTTTAAAACTGCCGGAATAACAGAAGGTGGAGTCAGAACCATCACCCTATTGGTTCTCAGCATGGTGTGATATGACATCACCACTAGGAAAGAAGAACCAATTTTTCTCCTGTGTGTGTGTTGCAGTAAAGCAAACACAACAGGGTGAGTTGAGCCAGCTGAGAGAAACAATGCATTTAAGTGCAGAAAACGATCTTATTTAACATTTAAAAAGAAGTGATGTTTTTAACATCACATTACCCCTAACGACCATTAAAAAAATTTGGAAGACTAAAAATGTGAATGGAGAGTGCATACCTACATTTACATGAAGGATTACAATTTTTTTTTTTTTTTTTTTTTTACTTACATGTGAAAAAAAAATATCCATATTGACTACATAATATTGTAGGAACGGCCATTAAAGGCATGAATGTAACAAAGCAAATTTTTAAGCAACTGAAAGGTCTTACAATACTCTTAATAACATGCACTTGATAAAAAAATTTGGAAATTTTGAGAACAATGTACATGTGACACAAAATCTGAACCAAACACAATACAAAACCGATAAGTAAAGCTGAAACAATAAAATTCCGACAAACAACCTAATATCAACGCCTACCCTGGTAGGTGATCAATTCTACCAAAATAGGCGAGGAATACACCATTTCATCAAAAACAATACTATTTCAGCACTGTGGTTAGACATTCTCAAATAAAAGATTTTATTGATACAAAAGTGGTCAGTGACATATCTAACAATATTTATTAGGATATTGACAACTAATAAAATATATCTATAAATGCAAACAGACACAGCTTTTATCAACAAGTGACATGAGTAAAAAAAATATTGATACCTTTTAAAAAAAAATAGTATTATAAACAGAAATATTGAAAATCATACAAAGTGCTGCAAAATTTCTTTCCTATAAATTTGTAAAAATAATTAGTTAGAGCGAATAAAAAAAATGCATGACATGGCAAAAGAATTTTAGTGGATGTACAATTTCAACAAAAATATTTAACCAATAATCTTGATATTAAATACCATCTACTGATTAATCAATGTGAACACATGAAAGAATACACATGAAAGAACAACTATACTAAATAAATGTCAAAGAAATCTTGTTAACAACTGATAAAACAAAATCAGTTATATTTCAGTATAAAATATTTACAGATGACCTCTTGAAGCATTATTATGAAGGAGAAAAAAAAATCAAAATAAGTATCAATACAAATGTCAAAATAATCTTACAGATAAATACCACACTAGATACGGAAAAGGCATTCCAAGTACTCGAGTATAATATTCGAATAAGACTTTTTAAAATTTTATCATTACCATTATTATTATTATTATTTAAAGAATATACATATTATAAATGGAAATAATAAATGTGAGTGGCTACTGAGGCCACCAAGTTAGATTACTAAACAAAATCAAAAATGCACTTAATATAAACGTCAAGTAATACTCAAATAAACATACTATCAGATATAACCAAAACAAAACTGCAATGTCAATAATCACAATAAACAAAAAATTTTATCAAACATTATACACATTTATATACATATCATGTGTGGATTGTGTATTAATTTGATTGTGTAATAGTGTGGATGTAGTGTATACTTGTGTTGTATAAGTGATGTCTGTGTCTGTGAAAATGGTGTGGAAGCTTCCAGAAATTGTATTTAATAACCCAATATATTTATAAACATGACAATGTGTAGGAATTAATATATGAAAAGAAAGAAGAAAAATTAGGTATACACATATAAATATGCAAGTTTCCGATACATATAACACACACATACTGTACATTTTTGAGCAGTAAATAATTATAGTATAGTTATCAAATTTAACAAATAAGACAATATATAAAATAAATCAGCATAACAGAAGATTTATATTCATATTAACTACAATACACACTGCACTAAGTTTTTGTAGATATTCAACATTTGCCACAGGAGAAAAAATATATATATATATAACTACACAATATATAATAGGACAATATACAAAATACAACTTATCAAATATACCTGTACCAACTCATACTTGTTTACAACAGGCAACTTTGGTGAATGAATTGCTTATCAAGTCCCCTAAAAAAAAAACTTAAAAAAAAAAACATGTTAAAAGAACATTTGTGAAAATGGAAACAAAAAAAACAAAAAACAAAAATTAAGTTTTGCATCTTGGTCTGAGATCATAATGAGACTGCGGTTGAACAATCCCAGCTGGTTGACCTGTCAGAATTGTTTGTGGAATGAGATGTTGCTTTCTTTTATGCGCCAGGATGACACGGTCTATGTTAATAGTGAATGGTTCAGCCCCTTCATTTTCGAATTCTCTGACGGAGAGTAACACGTCAGATATTACTTTTTGAACTGAATATGGGCCTATGAATCTTGGTTTAAATGTATCTTTGGTTTTTATAAAGACCATATCATTTTCTTTGAATTTCCGGAGAACTGCTTTTTTATGTTGTCTAGTATTACGTTGGTTTTGGTAAAACTTCATGTTATGATGCACTTGCCTAAAGATCTGTTTCATTGATTCCATGTATTTATGGTATTCATATGGAAATTCCAGTGTTTCTAACTGAGGAGCTTCAAACAAGTCAAAGATGCTTGTTATTGACCTGCCAAAATGCAGAAAGGCTGGAGAATATCCAGTTGAAGAATGAACGGTGGTGTTATACAGGTTCTTGTGTATCATCAAAGCCTGATGAAAATCAAATCCTTCCTTGGTAAGAGTGGAAATTGAGGATTTAATGCTGGTATTAATTCTTTCTGATGAGCCTTGTGTTTGCGGGTGTCCTGATGATGAATGGGAGATTGTAATTTTCAATGTCTGTGCCAAGTTGTTAAAGATGTTTGCTGTGAACTGTGGGCCTAAGTCTGAGAGTATCGCAGAGGGTCGACCAAAGGTAGTAATGTATCCCGTAATGGCTTTAACTACAGCTTGTGCTGTTGCATTTTTTACTGGTACCAATTCAATATGTTTAGAAAAATGATCGAGGAATGTTAACACATGGAAGCCATTGGAGAAAGGACCCAAAAAATCCATGGAAACTAACATACTCGGCGCAGAAGGAACAAACATTTCCTGTAGTGGAGCAGGTGGAATTCTGTGCGGTTTATATTGAATACATAATGTACAGGACAGAACAAAGTTTTTTACATCTTCAAATAATCCTGTCCAATAAAAGTGTTTAAGTATTCTTCTGTATGTATTTCTAATTCCAAAGTGAGGCATGTGACAAATTTTTAATACTTTAGGTTTTAACTTCTGTGGTACTACAATTTTTGTTTTTGGAGAGTTTTCAGGCTGGTGAAACTTTCGTTTGATCATTAACAGACCTGTGTCCGGATGGACAAAATAATTTTTATATTTAGGAGAAGGTTTCTCCGAAGTGATATCGACAATAATTTTTAGCAGAAAGTCATCTTCTCTTTGCTCTTTAAAAAAACATTCTTCCGAGATTTCCATCGTAAGATTATCTGCGTCAGAGCTGTTTAAGGAACGACTGAGTGGAGCAGCATCGTTGCTTAACAACTGAGGTAAGGAAGAACGATGAGGCTCTGATGAGGTGAGTGACTTATCAGATTTTTGTGTGACATTGAAATGATGGAGTTCAATTGTTGGAGAAGCTGAAGAAATGGGTAAATTGTTAGCCTCTTTAATTAATTCTGGGTTTGAGTTAAGATCTTGAGTGTATGCAGAAAAGTCTTCTCTTGAAAAATAGTCTGCCAAAACATTTGTTTTACCTTTTACATATCTGAATGTGTATTGATAGTTTGATAATTCAATTAGCCATTTAGTAGTTAGATCAGCAGGAGAGGAAATTTTCTTATAGTGTTCGAGTGGTCTGCTATCGCTGAGAATGGTGAAAGGTCGGTTGAAAAGGAAAAATTTAAATGCACTGACTGACTTAGCTATGGCCATCAGCTCAAGCTTGATGGCTGAATATCGCTGTTCTGATTTAGATAGTGTTTTACTAAAGTAACTAACCGGAAGCAGAATGCCTTCCTTTTCTTGTAGAAGAACCCCTGAAATAGCAATTTTGCTAGCATCTGTATTAAGAAAAAATTGTTTTGACCAATCGGGTAAAGAAAGAAAAGGTTTAGAGAAAAAAAACTTTCTGTATTTGTTTAAAGACTTCAGCATGTTCCTCTGTCCATTTAAATGTAGTTTTCGGAGATGTTAATTTTATCAAAGGATCAATTAATCGCGAGTAGCAGGGAATGAGTTTTCTGTAGAATCCACACAATCCTATAAATCTTTTTAGTTGTTTTCTGGTTGCTGGGATAGGAAATTGAGTAATTTTTGTAATGTTGGAAGAAATAGGATGTATTTTCTGATTTTGGATGCTGAAACCGAGATATTCAATAGATGACTGATGGAATTTACATTTCTTTGGAGACAATGTCAGATTGTACTTTTGTAGAGTAGCTAAAAGTGTTTGTAATTTTTCTGTTGTTTCCTGGAAAGAGTCACTTCCTATAATAATGTCATCCTGGTAAGCATATATGCCTGAACAATTGCACTCTTGTATAATTGTGTCAATAAGCATTTGGAATGTTGATGCGGCTGATCTCAGCCCAAACATTAATCTTTTAAATGAATAAGTTCCCCATTGTGTAGTAAATGAGAGACGTCGTCTGTATTCTTTAGGTAATGAAATTTGATGATACGCTGAGGGAAAGTCTAATGTTGTAAAATATTTAAATTTTGAGATGTTATTTATTATCGTATCAATTCTTGGAAGAGGATAAGTGGAGCATCGAATCATAGAGTTGATTAACCTTAAATCTAGGGCCAATCTAAAGGAAGGTTTATCCTCCTTAGACACAGCTTTCTTTTTAACCATAAGCATTGGGCATGCCCATTCAGAGATATTTCTCTCAATGATACCTGCATCCAGTAATTTGTCAAGTTGATCTTTTGCCTCTTCTTGAATAGCTTGTGGAATAGGAAAAGGGTAAGTTTTTAAGGGAATATCTGAAATGAATTTTATATGTGGAGTGATATGATCGGTGTGTCCAATCGACTTTAGTGAACATGAAAATACAGAGTTAAATTTCTGAAGAATATCTTGCATTATTACCCTTTCTGTAGGTTTTAAATGCTGAATAGAAAAATTATTTACATTAAATTCTTTCTGTCTTAAGGATAAAACTTCTGGTGTAGCCTTAATTAGATTACACATGTGATCAGGTGTATTTGTTGCAAGATCCAAGGAATTTTCTTCTATTTTATCTATCTCTGAAATGTATCCGCAAACGGTATTTTTATTTATATGCAGTTTCTTGCTCGAATTATTATACATAGGAATAAAAAATTGAATTAATTCTTGTTTAGTAGAATTTTCCTTGATATGTTGTACCTCCATAAGAGAAGGATAGGACACAAGTGGACAATGCTTGTTAGACGATGTAAACATTACTAACTGATTTTCTGGAATAAGCGTGGACCGCACAGGCACATATATAGTATCCTGTGGATCAATCATAATCTTCTGGGTAAGCCAACATTTTTGATCAGAGGGTAAGTTCTCTTTATGAACATCAATTTTAGATTTTTTATATCCAGTTTGGGGAAAATCCATATGAGTAGCTATCTTATGTGATGCCCGATTCATATCAGATTCAGATGATAGAAGACTGCACGAGGGTACAGTGTCTAGAATATCTAAAGCATTTTCATTAATTTGTATTTTGTTATTGTGTAAATTGATAACTACGTGATGGGACTTTAAAAAATCAAAGCCAAGTATACCAATAAATTTAGATTCAGTTGGTATTTCAATAAGAAAAAAGGTGTGTTTGTAAAAAGTTTTCCCTATTTTAAAGGAAATGCAAACACATCCGTCACATTGGACTATAGAGTTTACTGTAGATATCTTGACTCTTGAAGCAATTCTTTTGTAATATAATTTGTTTTGATTTTGTAAGAAGTAATGTTTTGAGAGTAATGACACAGAAGCTCCTGAGTCGAGAAGAAAATTCTCTAATGTTTTGTTTAACAGTAATTGTATGATGGGGAGATTGGGCAGATCATTGTCTGTGTGTAACAAGAATTCCAGTGAATTAACTAATATGCAGTCTCCATTTTCCTCCACACTCGGGGACGTTACCAGTACAGGAGATGTTGTCTGTATCGCAACAGATTTGACTTTGCGTTCTAATGACAAAGGGAACTTTGCCTGTGTGTCTGGAGATCTCAGAATGATTTCATTGTTATTTACAAAAAAATTATTAGGTAGATTAGAATATGTTGAGTTAGTCTGTGAAAAGTTGTTATGGTAATTGACTTTATTCAAACCTGACCTATATGAGGAACTCTTTGTATTTAGGAGTTTAGTGTCACTTCTACCATTCTCCACTTCTAGTCATTGTGAATGATTACTTTTGGTTTGAGGGGAGTTGGATTTAAATGTTTTAGGGGCCCTGGCTCTCCGTGACATGTCTCTATAAGGTCTAGAGAAAGTTTGCCCATTACGATATCTGTGAGAAAACTTATTATTTTGTAATTTTCTGAGTGCAAAGCACCTCTGAGCAGAATGTCCAGGTCTTTCACACCATTGGCATTGAATCGTGTGCGAACCTTTATTTTGTGGAAATTTATTGTATGGCCGCTTGCTATAAGATGAATTGTTAATCTTAGTCAAATTGTTTTCTGAGTTTGTACCTATCACTTCACTATCTATTTTATGATTGAAGTTCTGAATAGTAGCAAAAGATGTTCCTGGTAAGACAGGGTTTACTTGCAAGTTATAAATTTCCTGGAATTTTTCGAGACATTCCACCATCTGATAAAAGGTTGTGGCTTTTTGTGATAGTAGATGAATTCTAAAGTGGGGCGGAATGAGATCATTGAATTTTGCGATTAGTAATTGTTCAAGGGCTTTTTCTTCCATATCAGGAAATCGTTTTCTCACTAAATTTTCAAGCTTATTAGCAAAAATATTAATATTGGCATCGGACTCAAACTTAAATTCGTTAAATTGTTGTGCTATTGCAGTTGCCGACTCTACCTTAAAATATTTCTTAAATATATTAAATAACTCTTTTGTATTTTTGGCTTTTTGGCAAGCTGGGGAGGAGACATAAAACTTAAGAGCAGTATCTGCCAATTTTGATTTCACAAAAGCCAAAGCATGGGATTCTTCCCATTTGCTGTTCTCAATTTTAAATTTCACTTGTTCAATAAAAAAATCCAATAAATGAGGGTCTCCAGAAAATGGCGTTACTAAAGTTTTGAATGGTAAACCTCTTGTCAATCCTTTGTTAGAAGCCATTATTTTTGTATATAATAAATTCACGTAGTTGAGGAGAGAGAGAGATACCTACAATTTTTTTTTTTTTTTTTTTTTTTTTTTTTTTTTAAGGCCAACAATACATAGTTCTGTTGGTTATTATTTATTTAATCAGTTATTCAAAATATATTGAACCAAAAAAAAATTTTTCATTTGTACAAAGTTCCAGAATATCACAATTTTTGAAACAGGGAATTGTCTTATAGGTCACTTGGTATCAATCATATTCAATCACCAAAAAAATGTAATTGGTAATGTATGACTTTAAAAAATAATTTCAGTAATTCTAGCAATAAAAACAAAATAACTTATTCAAAATAAACAATCTCTACAGTATCATTTATTCTTAAGAACAATAATCAAGTATTCCTTTCCGGCACCAAATGTGATGTAAATAATTCATTTACCTTTTATGTTTCCATATTTTAAATTAATTTTATTAATATTTTTAATTTTCATAGCAACAGAAGTTACTTAGTGAGGATCAAAGAACCTCATGGCGTACATTGCGTTCTGGCCACTAACCCTTTTTATTCTTTGGGTCAAAAGGTCAAATATATATATCCAAATAATTTTATTTACATAAGAGAAAAGAGGAATCAATTTACTTATTGACTAGAATGCTGTAAAAAGAAAAATGCATACAAAAATAATGTTTGTAAGAAAACTAATCTGCTGCATCAAAATTAATCAATTTTATTTTCCAAACCACACTAGTAATTCCAAATTAAGTAGGATATAAAAATTAATGGTTTTTAAAAATTGAATAAGTATTCATATAAACTAATATATATATATTTATTATTAATAAGTAGGCACTCTCTCTCCAAATGATAAAATAGTCATTATTTTAAAACAGAAGCAAAACAAATCTTTCTCACCCCATGTTCTTCTCTTGAGAGCTGCTGAAATCCAACTAACTTTAAAACTGCCGGAATAACAGAAGGTGGAGTCAGAACCATCACCCTATTGGTTCTCAGCATGGTGTGATATGACATCACCACTAGGAAAGAAGAACCAATTTTTCTCCTGTGTGTGTGTTGCAGTAAAGCAAACACAACAGGGTGAGTTGAGCCAGCTGAGAGAAACAATGCATTTAAGTGCAGAAAACGATCTTATTTAACATTTAAAAAGAAGTGATGTTTTTAACATCACATATGACTAAGCATTTTTTATTCTAAAAGTCATCCAATTTTCTGACTTTTGCATTATGAATGTGTTTTGCCATGAAACTAACTTTACATGGGAAACTTTAGAATTAAATTCAAGTTAAGAATTTTTAATAGGATTTTCTTTAAGTTATCACTCAATATTAATTTAAAATCTTAATTCTTTTTATCCTTTTCTAAATCAACTATAGAATTACAACACTTTAAATCACATAATTTTAATTCATGTACCATAGAGATTGTCAAAATTCAGAAAAATAAAAGTGAGCGTCTATTTCTTGAATCAAAATTTATGCAATATTACAATACAATTTATCCATATGGCCTAAATTCCGAATACTTTAATAAAACTATTAAAGCATATTCTAACATCAACCCTCTACATGATTATTCGACTATTTATGCACAACTCAATCACAAAATTAACAATAAAACTTCTAGAACTAAACGAGGTAGTAAAAAAACAGATTTAAATTTTTCTAAAAGTGCCATTATTAAACTTATTTCAGATCTACAGACTAATTACTTATCTAACTATAACTGGTTCATTATTCGAAAATTTATTTTTGCAATTAAAAAGAAATACTTAGTAAACTTTCTGAATGTCTTTCAAAGCCAATCCTATAATAAACATTTTTCAGACATTTTTTATGATATTATAATGTACAAAATCAAACAATTTAATTTAAAAATTAATAAAAAGCCCAACAAATTTAAAACAAATACTCAATTAATTGTGACTTTTACAAATCAAATATTGAACAGTATTAACATTACGTCTATCATTAATGACAAAGAATGTTTGTTTCCGATTAAAGATTTAAATCTATCTCGTACCTTCAAATATCCTCTTCCTCTTGGCAGAAAGATATTCAATTATAATTCTGTATCTAAGTCTACCTCTTTTACTAACACTGTAACCTGTAAATGCAATGATCCTTCTTTCTCAAAATTTATTGACAGAGACCATGGACACATTATCACTGGTAATCTCAATATTATTGATAATTATCAATTAAAAAAATTCATGAAATTTGGCACCAAATTTAGACTTCCAGTTAAAACTACCATTCCACAAATCTTTCAACAGTTTTCTTATGACCTAGATTTATTTATTTATAAAATATCTATTACTCATAATAAACCTATTGCCTACTTCACTCAATGGAAAGTTTTAGTGTTACAAAAAATTAAAAATGCATTATTTATCAATTCTTCAAATCTGGTGTTATTTTAAAAATCTGTACTTCTTAACTCAATCAAATCACTACAGGATGACTTTGTGATGACTTATGTTGATAAATCACCTAATAATTATGCCATTATTTGTAAATCCTACTATCTCTCTATTTTAAACTCTTCAGTCACTAATAGTAACATCTTCAGTTTAACTAATAATAACCGAAAAATACATAATTACTATAAACTACTTTAACTTCCCTTCAATAACTTTAATTATCCTTATATAGTTCTCATACCTAAGTTTCACAAATCTCCAATTAAATTTCGCACTGTCACTGTTGGGTGTAACACTTATAACAACAATGCTAATAAAGCTCTACTGGATATTCTAAAACAAATTTACAAATGTACTTGCAACGTTGATAATTTACACTGTCTTAAAAATAGCTTTCAATTAATTCAATACATCAAATCGCTCGATTCAATAGACAATATAATGACTTTTGACTTTCAAGATCTTTTCAATAATATTGAGTTATCAGATCTTAGTAATATCATTTACAGTCTTTTTCAAGAATATAAAGCTCAAATTAATCTTCCTTACAATTTTAAAGCAGAAAAATTTAAAACACTTCTTAACTTTGTTATCCATAATAATTATATCTTCCACAACAACGATATCTATTTGCAACAATTAGGCATCCCACAAGGAGGTTGTAGCTCCAGTATTTTGGCAGATCTCTATATTTATTATTATGAAAAGCAAATTTGCAATAATGATGTTCGATTTTATCGCTACATCGATGATATTATTGTATTTTATCTCAACAAGAACTCACAAAATGGCTTTTCCTTCAATTACCCACCTAATTTAAAGCTAACTCAAAATACTCTAACTAATCAATCAATTAACTTTTTAGATCTCAAAATAATCATCGATGGTAATAAACTTTAGACAGATATCTACGACAAATGGCAAGATTTTAGTTTTAATGTAAACTTATTTACACATTTTAATTCATGTCTGCATCTTTCGGTATTTAGAAACATCATCATTAACCATTTATTTCGAATTAATAATTTATGCTCTGCAAAGTTTAAAAACAAGAATATTAATAAACTGATCACAGCCACTGCTAAAATGGGTTTTCCTAAAAACTTTGTATTTTCTATTTTATATCCTTAACCATGTCTCTGTCAGTACAAAAAAAAAAAAAAAAAAAAAAAAACTGTGTAGACTGTTGTGTATATCAACAAAAAAATTATAAAATAATAAAAGACAATAAAAAAGGTGGCGGTTGGGTGGGTTTGTGAAATTAAATTAAAAAAAAAAAAAAAAGTAGAAGGCTTGTTGCATTTGCTTTGTATTACTATGCAAACTTTCTTTTTCCAATAAAATTTCAGATTCTTCCTTTTTGAGTTGTCAACTATATTTAATGTTCTAATTATACTGTTAAACACAATGTGATCAATCGGTGAATTTCATTGTTGCTTCGTGGTTTCATTGTTGTTCATCTGCTTTGAAATTTTGCTTTTTTAAATCCATATGGTTCCTATTCTGGTCGTGGCAGGCTGGGGGAGTGTTGCCGGAGTAAAACTAGTGTAACCCCACAGGCAGGTCACAGGTCTTGCCGCCTGCCTCCTTCTTCCTATCTTGTGTTTCTTGGGATGTTTTTTCATTAATTTTGATAAGTTTATGGTTTTAAGTTAAGATTTGTTGTTTTACTTTATTGATTCGTTTGTTTTGCAGGCTGTTAATTAATAGATCTGGTTTCTTTACATTAGTGTATTTCATCCACTGATGATTTTTTTTTTTTTAAATCTTATTGGTCATTGGTGTTTCAGTGATCTTGTATCTGTTGCTTGGCTTCTACTATGCTTAATAGATCATCTTTATTATATATATATATGTAATGTAATTATTATTATCATAGTATTGCTGTGGATGCACTGTGGGTATTCTAGGAGTATTACACCTGATTCTAGAGTCATTAAACTGCACACTTGCAGTCTAGGCACAATAATCACTCAGTAGTTAGCTTTAATTGACTTTATTACTTCCAAGGCATGACTGAAGGGGGTTGAAGGGAATGCAGTACGGGGTTTTGCTGGACGTTATTATCGAAAATCACCGCGGTATCTCCGGACCTCGGGGCTGTGCCCAAGGCCGGCTTCCTCGTTAATTCTTAACAGCTGATAGTTCCAATATCTCTAAAAGCTCTCTCTAATTTTTCGAGTTTCGTGTTTTGTACCCGTAATTTTTGGTGTAATTTGACATAGTTCTAATTCCAGCCCCTTTTCTATAATTGGCTATCCTTTTAATAATAACAAATCTTATTGGCTGTACTTATGTTTTTCCCAGACGGTCTGGAGCCTTAACCCGCCAAAGTTGCCACTTCGCCAAATCATTAAAACACACTTATTTATTGCTCTATTTTGACATAAAATACTCAAACCTTAATTAAGAATCATAAATCTTTTATTCTTTTAAATTGAATCCTTTCAGCGCCCAGATATTTTTTAATTGCTCATTAAATATTATTTAAAGGATATTTCCAGATATCAAAGTACTTAAAATGATTAACTTGTTTATTTCACATGATCGCGTTGCAATTTCCGTTCATTATTTTTTATGCTTTTAATCTTACAGCCTAATATGAAATCTCTTTTATTTTATTTTGCAATATTACTTTGAAATACAGAATACCCTGAAACTATGAAAATGTTAATTTAATGTTTACTTCTTTTTATCTCTTATATTTCATATCCCTTATATTTCATATATATATATATATATATATATATATATATAAATAAATCAGGAAATAAATACCATATAGAAAGCTTACTTGAAAGAATTCAGAGTACTTTTAAATATCGACTTACTCTGTGGTTTCTGTATAGTTTCTGGAATCACTAAATCTGAATATCAAACTCTGGGAATCCTGGTTCCCAATTTTTGGGTTTGAATAAAACCCTGGCAAAATTGAACAATTTTGATGGAAAAGCTGAATTATATTAATACTAAATAGATTAATTTTAAAAGTTCTGTGGCTTCAAATAATCTATCAGTTGAGCTATCGAAGGAGAAAGCTCCGGGGCTACGAGCCAAAATTAAAAAAGTTACACTTATTTTAAAAGTAGATATTTTCTGCTTAAAATGATTGCATTAAAAAAAAAAAAAAAAAAAGTTTTCATTAAAAAAAAAAAAAAAAAAAAAGAATGATCACATGTTAGATTATTTAAAAACACACTTTCTAAACAGCTGTTTTAAGCAAAATTACTTTTGCTTCAAAATAGCTTTGTACAAGCTAAGACTTTTGAAACACCTTGTTTATACACTGCAGGATAAAACTTTGGTGATCACCTGAATCTCAACACATTTATTACTAAAAATCTATACTATATTAAATAAAACGATAAATCAATAATATGTACATATGAACATCAAATTACTATATTATCACAAAAACAATAAAGATTAAACGTGAAAATGAGGTGATCAAAACTTTGGCCACTAGTAAGTTGTGGAAATATTTTATATAATGATAAGTGCTCTGATACCAGTTGTACAGCTTACAGGTAGCACCAGAGCCTTCACATCTGAGGGGGGCCCCCAAATCGAATAGAAAGTTTATTTTACGTTTCCTTCTTTAATGAACTTTTTTTAAACAAAATATCAGTACAGTGTAAAATCTGACTTAATTGAGCCATCGTAATTGCGAAAATTTAGCTGAATTCCGCCCTAATGTCAGCAAGGATATGAATTTTTCGCAGCTTGATGACAAAATTAACAATCAGAAATAAAATGGATCTATAACGAGTGGAAAATTTTAAATACCTCCATAAAACTCAGTTTTTCATTACTGAAGTAGTGAAGCCGAGGGGGGCCCCCAAAAAAGTTTTTGCCATGGCCCCAATTAGGCTAAGTCGGGCCCTGGGTAGCACAATAAGTGTGCAGTAATTTAAAGATGCTAAGGATGATCACTGAAAAGAAACATGATGAAATCATCATTTTCTGTAAAATGTTTTAATTTTGAGGTATTAAACAGTTTTTGATATTCATATTTGTTTCTCACTGTCCCTTCAAGTCAAGGCGGAGAGCTTATCTGTACATGTCAATATTTAAAATAAACCCAGAATAAGGTTAAGCACAATACTAAATTAAAGAACTGGTGTATACAATCGATATTTAAAATAAAAACTTCTTCACACATCATAAAATTCATAAAGGCACTACCAGTTTTGAAAGGATGTGGCCCTTACACAGCAGTAGCATGTTTTGCACCTGAAGAAGAAAGGTCACATTCCTTCAAAACTGATAGTGCTTTCATTAATTTTATAGTATGTAAAAAAGTTTTTTTTTTTAAATATTGATTGTGTACACCAGTTCTTAATTTACTATTATACCTGTACATGATTTGTAGTTTTTAGAATCAGGTGCTCGCCAAAATTTTGTCCAGCAGTGTATTTGAATATGGATACACAACCATGTAATAAAATTAAATAACTCAGCCAACTAAGATTTTTTTTTTTTTTTTTTTTTTTTTTGTAAGCAAGAATTACAAGTATTTAAAAGTTTAAGAACAACAAATGAAACTACAAATCTTTAAAACCCCAAGAGGTAAAAAATTATACATTTTATTATTAAAATAATTATTACACTATTAGATTAAAACAAAAAATAAGGAAACTGAAACTTACTAAAAAAAGCAATCATGCATGGAAGAGCAATCTGGACTACAAAATCCTGAAGCACAATGCAGCGACGGGCAAAAAGGATGGATGTTAAAACTGCCAAATTGTCATGAATGGATATGTCTCGAACCTATAACAAAATTTTATTGGACATAACTTTTAGTTAATTATTAAACAAAACTTCACTAAAATATACAAGAAAAAAATGTTCTTTTTAAGCACAAAAAATTTCAAAAGTATCCATTAAGTATTTGTTTGGATATTTGATAATACATCTAAATTGAAAAGAATACAAATATTTATTGGTAATCAGTGCATAAATCTGCATAGACTGCTTTAGTATTACAATCAATCAAGTGCACCAGTATGCATTTAGGAAAAATTTTTTAGTATTAGTAATTCTAACTACAATATTAAAGTAATTTTACCAAATGGCTTGTAAAAGTTAACTTTAATTTTATTTTTAGCACCTTTTATTACAATACTAAAAGAAAAAAAAAAAGCTAGTTAAAATAGTTAGTTAAAAGAATGAGAATGAACTTTTGTGAGCACTCTGTATTTTGTTTAGGTCTCAATGAAATCATAAGAAGACCTATTTCAGGCCAAGATCTTTACAACAAAAGAAAAAAATATTAAAAACAAAAATTATTTTATTTATGAGACATAACTTTAGTTAAAATACATTTAAAAACAAAATATACATTTAAAATTTAGACATTTCGAAACCCATCCAGGTTTCCTCATCAGTATCACTACAACATAATTTGCAAGCATTACATGAATACACAAGGAATTTATAGAAGTACAGAATATTGAGGAGCCAGTGCGCATGCTTCATTGTGCATTCATGTAATGCTTGCAAATTATGTTGTAGTGATACTGATAAGGAAACCTGGACGGGTTTCGAAACGTCTAAATTTTAAATGTTTTTAAATGTATATTTTGTTTTTAAATGTATTTTAACTAAAGTTTTGTCTCATAAATAAAATAGTTTTTGTTTTTAATATATAAATAATTGTGACGATTTGATGTTTGTGTACGTTAAAAAGAAAAAATGTTCGATCAATGAAACAGAAACACATAGATAGTTTATGCATAGACTAACTTAAAATAAAAATGTTTGTGCTATCTTCTCATAAAATTATTGATATACATACAGTACCCGCCACTTATTAAAATCACATTCGTTCTGAGCCAAAGTGATTTTATTAAGCGGCTGATTTTTATATCCTGCGAACATTCCTTGCACTCAAGAAAAATGTATTACTTCCCTGAATTTGGAAAGAAAATTCAAAATCTAGTGAATAATGGAATTAATAAACAATATTAATTGTTTATTAAGATTATTTAAACAGATTAACTGATAAGTAAATTACACATCCCAAATTCTGATGCGCTTTCTTTTGAGGAAAATCATTATTATTTTGCCAAGAGTTCACACTTTTCTTTAAATTTAATATCTTTCTGTTTAAATCTCTTGCTTCTTAGATATTTCAAAACAAAAACTAGAAATTGTCTTTTAATAATTAAAATTACAAAAATGCATATCGTTTGCAAACCAAAGCAAATTTGTAGCTCGCTACCGTGCTTTGAAGAATATGTTCTTTGTAATTGTTACTAAGACAAGTGATGGTGTGTTTTAAATTTGTAATTGTAATTATGTTGCAAGTGCAAAATATTTGATAAAGAGAGATAACGGAGGGACTGCTGTGCTTTACTTCCAATGTCCTGTAAAAAAAAAAAAAAAAAAAATCACAGTGTAAATAAAAAATTTTTAAGTGTGCATAAATGATGTTTTTGCTGCTGGAGACAATTTTTTGAGTTCATAAACCGGCGATGATGATTTTATAAACCCTTTCTTGGGCCGTGCGATTACTTCCCACCTACATGATATTACAAAATACATCTATGGGAAGCACAGTTCTCATTATAATATATTGACCTTGCTATTATAACGATGCAAACACTAATCTCCGCTTCAGTGTTGTTCTGCCATTTATTGCTTGATTAACTGAATAGAATTAGCGCATTTGTTTTGAAAGCTTGAAAGCCTTGTGTGAGATTTGTTCTGCTATGACACCTGTTTTAATATATTTGTACTGCTCAATGACTCTACTTCAAATATGAGTAAAACAATGTTTTTATTGTAATAACACTTTCTTATTTCATATATTTCTGCACATTTTATGCCAGTAACTATCTAATTTGAATGATAAATAATAATTAAAAAATGATAATATCTGAATAAACAAAAATTCAAATTCGGCAAAATAAAATATATTTCTTTAAATACTATTGTTTAATTTTTAATAAAATATAAAAATCTGGGAGAAATTCAAAAGAAAAATAAATGGCCCACAAAAAGGTTAAGCGGTGATTTAAAAAGTAGTTTGAATTGATTTGATTCAGGTCCTGAAAATTTAATCAGATTAAGCGGGTGATTTTATTAACCGATGAATTTATAAAACGGCGGTTACAGTATATATATAGTAAAAATAGGTATAAGAGTGCAAACTTATATATGTTTATTTATATTTTATATTTTTGGACTACCAAGTTATAACTGAAGTGGTCTTTTTGTACCACTAAATTTTCGTAGCTGATGTGAACCATAATAGATTGTGTTAAAAATTTTGTTTAATTTAACATATAATTTAGGAAATTTAAATACATATATAAAATTAATTTATGAGAAATATAAAATTTTAAAAACATCACAAGAATGAAATTTGTTTTAAAACTAAATATCAAAGTTCTCATCAGAGGTAAAAACTGGGTGAGAATTTCCCACCCTTACTTAGAAACAAAGTAAAAATTCTAAAAAAGAATGTGGAAAAAAGAAAAATACATTTAAAAAATTCTAGATTAATGTTAATTCTCAATTATTGCTTTAGTGTTAATTCTGGATTATTGTTAATATCTTATTTTACAGCTAATTGATATAATTTGAGTTTAATCACATTTAACTGTTTAAACATGTCAATTTTTTTAACTGCCTATCGCTGAAATAGGCTCTGCAAATTGATGAAACTTACTTTTTTTTATAACTTCAATAAAAGATTATTTACCTAATTTCAGTTCTTCTGGTGTTTCATTGTAGAAACATAGTATATTTTTGAAGCTGATTACCAAAATACAGTATAGGATCCGTTATCCAGAAAGCTTGGGAACTGGGATATTCTGAATAAGGGGTTTTTCCGTAATTCGGAACACTTTATTATATGATGGTAATTAAAAATGGTACAAAATAATTTCATACATAGCCATGATAAACATGAATAATATATATGTAAACTTTTTACCTATATATTTGTTCATTTAATAAATTATTGCCACAAAATAAAAAAACATTCTTAATTAGAATTTCAAACTATAAATAATAATAGTAATAATAAATGAACATATATAAAATTTAATTTTGGACCTGAGAGTAAAATCCTTTCATTTGGATTTTACAAAAATTTCTATGATATTTTTTTGCTTATAATGTGTCTCTGCTCTGATACTAATAGTTTTTAAATGTTTCAAATATTTTTAGCACACAATGCTAAATATTTTATGAAATGAATTCTAAAAATAATGGAAATTCATAAAAACTATATAAAAATTGGGACTTCATGGATACAACATCAGTTCAAGGATAAAATTCATCTGCTACTGGGTACTTTAAGAAGTATGTGTTATTAATGCTTATCTATTAAAAAATACAATAAAAATTCATTTTCTAACCTAAGTTTGCAAAATTTTCAGTAATTATTTGGACAATTTTGTGCTCACCATATTTCCTCAGAATAACACCGTAGCATTAAAGAAAGTAGGTTGTAAAACTATAACTCTGACCGCTGCTATTGTATAACTTTAATTCTTAAATTTTACGATAATTAAAAATTTTGGTAGTTGGCATTTTGCATTCTGGTTTTCGGAACATTCTGGATAACGGGTTTCCAGATAACGGATCCTATACTGTACGTAATTTTTTATCTAAGTTTCTTGAGAACTTTTTATAATCATTCAACTTTTGTGATGGCTCTGTTTAAATTTGCTGATTTTTTATAAATGACCTGTTTTCAGACCAAAAGTTTTAATAAATTGGCCCCAGAAGAGTGCACAAATTTCTTGCAATGTTAAAAATTATATGTGAGAATATAAAAAAAAAAAAAAAAAAAAAAAACCATGCGAGATTCTCGAACATTAGTTGGCACACTGTATATACTTTATGAAATGTGCTTGAATTTTAAAAATATATATGATGTTTGTCACATAAATCATTATAATTTTTCCTTACATTTTTGATAGACATCATACACAAAATAAATAAGTAAAACTGAAATATAACATTTTATTTTACAGATTTATTTAGATTTTTAGCTTACAGATGTCTGATGTTAATTTGTTTCAATTCAAGCTAAGTAAGTTTGATAATATATTTTCTACAGTATGTTTTTATGGGGTTACATGGGTTTTGAAAGCATATTTTCTCTGTTTGAATACAATAAATAAAATTTTTTGTTAAAAATCTTGAGCATACAAAAGAGCAAAATTTAAACAATATTTTATAAAATATTCATTAAAAATTTAGAAAATTCATACAGTGGGTCCAGGTTTTCGGAGAACCTTCAAAAAAGCAGTGGCTTTCTCAAAAACTAATGCAGCGATCTTATTGAAAATTTACACACTTACTCAAAATAGAACTAACTAGTGCTTGAATGAAGGATTGAAAAAAAATATATAATGAAAATGAAATTTTTCGCAGATTTGTATGCAAAAACAGTACTACAATTTTCAGTACATTTTATCCTACGCATAACCTTGTAAAATTAGTTATCATTTATTATAATAAATAAAAAAAAAAAAAAAAAAGGAAAATCCTCCGTTCAAGTACTAGTAAATTCTATTTTGAAGTGTTCAAAGTTTCAATAAATTAGACACACTAATTTTTAAGAAATCATGTCTACTGCTATTCTGAAGGACCTTTGGAAACCAAGACCCACCTGCTGAATTTTCCAAAATTTTAAATAAAATTTTTTTATTATTTATTTATATATAATAAAATTGAGTTTTCCTAAATACGTTGTATTTTCCATTTTATATTCATAGCCATGTCTCTGTCAGTACATAAAAAAATAAAAAGAGAATGCACATTTGTGTATTTTAACCAAAGAAAATTATAAAACAATAAAAAAGGTGGAGGTTGGGTGAGCAGATGTTTGATTACGGAGGATAGTGGTGTTGTTTGGCTGGATGGTTAGGTGGAAATGTAACATTAAATACAAAAAAAAAAAAAAAAAAAAAAAAAAAAAACGCAGAAGGCTTGTTATATTTACTTTGTAATGTTATGCATTTTTCTTTTTCCATTACATGTTCAATTACTTCATTGCTGAGTTGTCAACTATTCTTAAAATTAGTAATCATACAATTAAACACATAATATAATATACGTCTCTGTTGCTGTATTGTTTCATTATTCTTTCAACTATAAATCCATAAACCTTGAATTTTGTTTGTTCTACTCATTGAACAGCTAAACCCATGAATTATTTTGCTTTTTTAATCCATGTGACTCCAAATGTATCATCTGTGAGTATTGATTGTTTATAATGGTTGTTTTCTGTTAGATTCTCTGTTACTTGTACTTAATAGCTTATTCCACTTTCAATTTCACTTCAATAATTTTCATGTACGATAGGAGGCCTACTAGTGATTTGCTATTATAGCCACTAGTGCACGAAATTGTACATTGGTGCTCAAGGGTGAAAAAGGTCTCCCTGATGAATTTTTTTCACTTTTCTGAGCTTCTCCTTCTTGAAATTTACTTTCTTATTGGTCTATGTGGTTTCAGTGATCTTGTATATGTTGCTTGGCTTTTATTGCATTTAATAATCCATTTTTAATAATTCAATTATATATATATAGAAGAGAGACAATATGCTCACTTTTCGCCTCCAAAACATATGTAACTCTGTAAGTGTGTAACACAGAAATTGGCAAAAACTATATTTTAACTGAAACTTTGCAATTTTAAGATAGATTTTCTAAATATGAGAAAAACAGGAGTAATATACATACATTAAAGCATGAAAACAGTAGATACAGTTAAAACACAGGAAAGTTAACAAGTATGTATATAAAAAAATATAACAAAACAAAGCATGCCTAGTTAAAATAAGATAAAGTTGCATATTTAAGTTTTAAATAAAATTTTAAAAAGTTTACATTTATTAAAAATTTAGTCTTAACATGTAATTGATGGTAACTGATCCTTCACAATTATTATATGCAATTATGTAGACTGAATTTAAAAAGGAGTTTAATGAATAACCAACTGTTATGAAATGCCTAACCTGAACTTGACTAAGGACATCTGAAAATCCATAAGCATGAGTTGATGAACAACATAATGCTTTTAAGACTCCAAGCCAGTCTGCAGTTAATGGTGTACAACGAGAAGTCAGTTCTGCACAGAGAATAGCAATTTCATTTAACCTAAATCAAAATGAGAAAGAAAAAACCCAAATTGAAAAATTTTCATTTAAAACATCTGCAACTTTAAATAAAAGCTAAAATAATTTTTTTTCAAAATTCTGGAAAAACTCACACACACACACACACACAATGTAGTATTAGATGAGTATTTAGAATTTCAATAAAAACATTTACAAAATAATATTAAAATAAATTAAAAATACAAAAATATTTGTTACACAGAGACGCAAATCTTTTTTCAATATTAAGTATATACATATATACATACAGGGCATCCAATTTTTATATTATAAAAAAATTTAAATTGTTTGTTTTAACCCTTTAACAAGTGGTGCATTCACCAAGAGGATGAATTATTAAATCCCAACTGCAAAAACTCACCACGGAATCTTTTTAGAGAGAATTTTCTTTTATAAAATAGCATAAAAAATCATTTACTTCTAGTATTTTAACTTTGTTTGTAAATTTTGGTGTCAGTCTAATTTAAAAGAGCGTAATTATCTCGCACATGAAAGGGTCAGTCAAAGGTATACTTCCATTTACACAAATATTTGAAAAATTGTTTTCTACTGTGTTAAAAGCCATTCAAGTCAAAGCAATTATTTCTGAAAAAGTCACAATTTTATATCGTTCAAAGTCTTATAAATAATGTTTAGGTTAGAAGTACATTATCTTTAATCTACCATTTTTTCTTCCACAAATAAAACAATGAAAATGAGTACAAATGTGTTACTAGGATTAAACTATTTTAGAATATTTTTTATTAGAAAGTAAGTTTATTAATTCAGATATTTTTTGATTTAATTTACATTTTTAAAAACAAAACATGTATAATGTTGCTGATTTTCATAATGAAAAAACATGTGATAAGAAAAATCTATAAAATTCAAAGTGTATCCCTTTTCGCAAAAGACTGGTGTGGAATACATTCTACATTATATATATTACAGTACTTTTCATAAATAATTTTCTAATGTTAATATTTACATTGGCATTTTATATGAAAATGTTACATGGAAGCACAAATTACACTTTCTTAAAATTTATATAATAAATAAAAATAATTAAATTATCTTTACCCTGTATACCTGTTTAAAAATCAAAACTAGACAAAATTTGCAAAGAATGCTAGAGAATAATAACATAAGAAATTACAAAAAATAAATAAATAAAAGTTAAACAACCTTAGCATAAAGTAAATGAGAACAAACCTGTCAGGATCTCTGGTTCCACAAATACTATGTATCACATTACACACAAAACTGTAGCGAAATGGAGGCTGTTCATTCAATTGTTTTATAAGTTCTCTATCTACTTTCATTCTGAAAGTGGAAAAAAAAAAAAAAAAAAAAAAAAAAAAGTAGTAGTATAAATAAGGATAAATTTTCACAACATTGGCATCTGATGAATACTTATTAAAATATCTCTCTTCATAATTATTTAACAGTACCCTTTTTTATGATATCAATCATACTTTTTTTTTAATTTTTGAAATAAAAATTGCATAAAAATCAGGGCTGTGCCGATTAATCGATTAATCGGTTCGGTTAATCGATCAATGCTTAGTCCCGATCAATTTTTTTAATCGAGTTAATCGAATCGATTAATTCGATTAAAAGTTTTCAAAATCCGATTAAAATTTTCAAACTACGCATTAAAATAAAAATGTTGTTCTGCCTACAAAATCTTTTTTCACATATTTTGCTAACAAACATTCTAAGAAACGTCCATCAAATAATGAAAACGCAAAAAATAAATAAATAAATAAATAAAAATAAAACCTCTCAAAAGAAGTTGTTGCACTTTTGTTGATAGAGAAAAGGGGGAGGACAGTTATTAAACAAAATGCCGCTTCATTTGCATACTGGAGCAACACCACCTGTCTGTAGCCTTCTACAGAAAGTGTTGGCTAGGGTAATAGTATTCTCAGAAACAAGAAGCTTTCATAAAATGGAAATGCTAAAGATTAAAAAAAAAAAAAAAAAAAAGAAGGAGAAGAAGAAAAGTTTGAGATTTCCACTATCCCTCTGATGGGGGAAATATCAACAGAGTTTCACAGTATCTTCAATCGTTTATTGTCTGTTTAGAATTGCTGATAGTAAATATTGAAGTAGAAACAAAAAATAACATTTTGTGTTCTAGTCCGAAGTAACAAAAAAGAACTAAAGTATAAGAATTTGAGATTTTTACGATAATGATATGGAATTTTGAGAATTCGTTTAAAAATCGTGACAAGAGAGATGGAAAAGGCCTGCAAATATAAAACTTAAATATGTGTAAATTCATTTAATGTTTCTTTCAAAATGAATAGAAAAAATTAATTTATTAAAAAAAATATGAATAAGTGAAATATATTTATATAAAATTAACACTTAAAGTCACCAATTATTACTCTGAAAATGGATTTAAATTTCAGTTATGAAACAGATATAATTGATTAGACAAAAATTTTCGAATTTTTTTTTTTTTCAGTCAAACTTATGGTTAATACATATATATATTATACACTGTATGAGAGTTTTATTCATCATTGAAATAAAATTATATAAAGAAAAATGAAAACCGATTAAAAATCCGATTAATCGACCGATCAATCGATTAATGTACTACGATTAACCCATTTAAAACTCTTAATCGATTCCCACCCCTAATAAAAATATCTTTAAAATTCAATTTTTGGCAATTTCTTTTTAACTGATGTTCCCAAATGGGAATTGGTGTCTAAGCGGTTAATATAGCAGGAAAGCTATGGAAAAAGATTCTAATACAGCAATAATTCTGTAAAGATGCTTTACAGAAATATCACCATAGCACCTGCAATATGATATTCCTTAAATAACAAATGCCTTAAGAAACCTTCAAATCATATCAGATAGGAGTAAAATTGTGATATTGGTTTCATTGTACCATTTGTACAATTAACAACAAGAGATTAAAAATATAACTATGCATTTGAAGATAAACATTATGACTTTAAAATTTCCTAAGAATTTTTGAATTATAAATATAATTTTTAAAACGGCTCAGTGATTGGATATATCAGAAAATTAAAGATCAAAACTTGATCCAAATGATTTAGCTTCTTACTATAATCAGCATTATAAATGAAATTATTAGTAATGCATTATCATTTTTAAGAAGAAAACCATAATTTTTCAATAGTTTTCAATCGTAATGGAATAAAATTACAAAATATTAATTGCATAAAAAATAAATAAGAATAGTTTAAAATACTTACACATTTTAAAATTTCAATTATTTACATTAAACAAATTAAATTAAAAGTTCCCTACTTGAAGTTATAAGGAAAGCTTTCACCTTGGGATCCCAGGCATCATTAATGCCACCGACAATTGAAACTGATTTTCCATTGTTTCCCTCAAACTTGAGTAGGCAATGCTATATCTAGTTAATCCTATTGGTTCATTATTGTTGCATTGTAACTGCACCTCCCCACCCCCAAAAAAATAATAAATAAATAAAAAATTATTGTTTCTTTATTAATTGTACGTGTATACTTTTCATAACTACAGACTTGCCAAGTTTCCAAAATGAAAAAAACCTGAGACATTTTGCAGGTTACTTTATCGACATACCGGCATTTTTATCTCCAGGTTCATGACTTAAGCATTAATAATTTCTCATAAAAATTGTCCTTTATTAAAAGTTTAAGCTAAGCCATGTTTAATAATTTGAGGCTGAAACACAGCCAGAATGCTACAAAAAAATGATTAGTTAAAAATAAGTAAAATATCTGTTTCTCTCTGAAATATAAGTGTGGAACAATATTTATGTAGCATATCTGATAAATAGGAAATTATTTGAAAACAAGAAAAACATCAGAAAAATGTCAACTAATTATCAAACCTATATTTCTGGAAACTGGAACCTGAGATCAAATACTATTACTATATATATATATATATCAGAGAGAATTACAAAAATATTTTTTGTACATTAATTTTTCATTGCTTTTATGAATTTTATGCTTATACTTTTGTTAGCTTAACTGGAGGCTTTTAAAAAAAAATTATCAATGTAAGAGCATTTATGAACAAAAATGAATTTAAAAATAGAAATTCTTTGAGAATATTTTACATTATATAATCCAATATTTAAATTGTAACTTAATCAGTTTTGTTTTTAATAAGCATTTTTTTTTTTTTTTAACACTGCTATAACATCTAGAGGTAGTTTAGTAGGCTAAACTTTACAATCCTGAGCAGTGCCTTTTATTTATATCCTTTCTTCAATACTTAAAGGAAAAAAAAGACAGAAAGGGGGGAAAAAAGAAAATGTTTAAGAAAAAACAGATGAACCATTTCTGCTTGATTCATGATGGATCATCATTCTATTATAGCTGTGATTTTTGTCCAGCTACAGACATATTTATTGGCAAATTGGCTGTCTAGAAATTTTTTTTGAATAGTGGTGCCACGTATTCAGCTGATGCAATTGGCAAATTATTTTAAAAGAATATACCATAAAAAAATATTATGATCATATAACAGAAAAGTTATCAATGTCTTGAAAAAATTGACCAATATTCTGGTACTTTTTGTCAGCTTGTAAAGCAGTTATTGTTTATTTCTCGAGACGTGTTTCATAATATATCTTTCCCTTTATCTAAAATAGAAAAATCAGTGCAATATACAATGCAAAATGCGTAATATTTTCCTTTTCTGGAAGATAATATATGAGTAAATTCCTCTGTATATGACTCATTAAAAACAGTTCCGTATATACTTTTTTCTTGAGCATGATTTACAAAATCGGCGACCTCAAGGGCTGAAGTCGATACCTCAAGCCCATTGCTTTAAAAAATATATAATTCATTAATGTCAAGAAATATTTAAAACTTTAATGACTACCACAGTAAATAAAAAAATAAAATATTAATTCACAAAACAAGGATTAAAATACACTTAGGATGATAAATATAGCAAGCATACGATGCACGAACAATATAAACAAAACATGATCCTAACTCGTATAGCGCTGCCAATCCTATAGAAGCAAAGTCTCCACATAAACTCCTTTTCAGTTCTAAAAAGCTAAATGAAATCCGGTTGGAACTACTTTAGCCTTTCACCGAACAATGGGATTTCATTCATTTCTGGCCTAGTTATAGATTTGAAAGCGCAGAAAAGATCCATATTGCACAGACTACATGCAACCTCGCAAGAGAAACTAACCGATGTTAACAAGCGGGGCGATTCTTTAAGGACGTCATCATGTGAAGCGTTTCTTCGAAGACATAGTCTGCAACATGGAATGGAAACAAAACTTGCGTATCGTGATCAGAAAAAGCCGGAGATTTTTAATAGGAATCCGGAGATCAAAATAAAGTACAAAAATCCGGAGACTTGGTAAGTCTGTAATTAGTTAATTTTTTAACATTTTAAAAATCTATTTCTATATCGCTGACCACTTAAAACCATTACAGCTGTCTATAGAAAAGAACATAAAGCAGATATTAAGTACAACAGAACCAATAAAGTCTGTACTAAAATAAATAAATAAAATGATACGAAAATAATTTTGAAAATGTTAAAAAGTTAGCTAATTATGAAAACTATGCTTATGCAATTAATTGAGAAAATTGAAATTTTGAAAAAATTGGTGCAGTTGAAACAATAATGAACTAATGGGAGGATGCTCAAGTCTGAGGGAAACAATGGAAAATCAGTTTTGACTATTGACAACCTCAGGTATGCATGGCTGAGGACGCCTAGGATCCCAAGAAAAAAGCTTTCTGTCTACCTTAATTATAATAAGTCAACATAGTTGGAAAATTCATATTTCATGTAAAAGCATATATTTGTACAAACTCTATTTCAACTCTTTCAAACAATTTCCTACATAAAGACAAAACTGATTTTTTGGACAGTTCATGAGAGAAAACTACTGTATATTAATTTACTTTATTTTGGGTCTTAGATAAAAGAAATTTTATCTATAGATATGGTAAATTCAGTTTTACAATCATAATTACTGCTAATTAGTCATAATTTATAATTAAAAAAATTGATTTTGCATAAGTATAATGATCATTGGCAGCTAGAGATATGTAATTTCAGTAAAAGCGTGGAAGAAAAGAAGAAGAAGAAGAAGAAGAAAAAAAGACGATTTCAACACAATAATAATTACAAAATTATCCCAGACTCAATGTATTTTTCTTAGTACAGTGGAGCACCGTTTATACGTTTTTCAAGGGACCGTTCCTAAAAAACGTATAACTGAAAAAAACGTACAACTGAAAATTCGTTTTAATATTAATACACAATAAAGTGTCAAAATAATAATAAAAGTCTAATCAATTTTCATGGTTTCCTTTACATTTATTTGAATAAGATATATTTTTAATTAAATTTAAAATATTTCTAAAAGGTAGAATAAAAATGAAATGATAATTAAAAATACAGAAATTCAGAAAATTTTCTCAAGATTTCGATTTTAATCTTTAAAGACCAAGACTTTCGTTCTTTAAACGAAGATGACAGTTTTGCAAACGATTAAAAGAAAGTGAAAAAAATTCTTGTTTCTCCAACTGTAATGTCAAATAAACATGATGATAAGAAATAAGAAAATCTTCCAAGTTGCCCAACGGAAGTGAGTAATAAATCTTCAAGTTTACAAAGTGCCTATAAAGTTGTGGGTTTTTTCCCTTTGATATCCCATCCCTGGAATCAATTAAAAGAGCAAGTGGAAAGTCTTCAAGTGGTCACTGGCTACTTGTATTCCTACCATTGAACCCAGTTGCCAACTGCTTATCTCTGAAAAACACCTCCCTTGCCCCAAGCTATCAATGCAGGTCGCAATTTGTTCTATAGCCACACTTTGCTACCATAGTTCTAAGAAAAAATAATCAAAAAAGATAAGAATAAAACATAAAGAGCATTCATCTTTTTTTTTCTTATCCTGGAATGAAACTCAAACTTGGGATTCTACAAGGAGAAAAAAAAAAAACGTATAAGTGAAATTAAGAATTTACTCGTGTCGTATAAACGAAATATTTTAACATTAGAATTCAATGGAATGATTTGGGACCGAAGTCGAAAAACGTATAAATGAGAAACGTATAAAAGGTGCTCCACTGTATTACATTTAATTAAATTATTGATTTAGATGTATATTATAATGGTTCATGAAGTTATTTATTGGTTTTTATTTGCAATAAACTGTTATTAAGTAGTCATGCTCTTTTTTATCACTTTCATTCAAAATATTTTTTAAATGAGTCTTTAGTAGTATAATTTTCAATGTTTTATAAAAATTTTTGCAACAGGTTCAAACAATACCTAGGGTCGTTTATCTGTTCAACCATGACTTTCACTGTCCATGCCAAATTTGCTTGTGTTGTGGCAGTTACACTATTATATAAAGCACCTTTTAACTTAGGATATATGCTTCCAAAATGTTCAGAATGTCGGAGCTAAAAGATTCAGAAAGTATAATAAGAGTTAAATAATTGAAAAAGATCATAAACACACACACACACACACACATATATATATATATGAATATATATCAGTTTTAAAACACATATTTTTTATAAGTTTATTAAAAATTGGTAAATTTTATTACCAATTGCTACTAACACATATTTTTAATATTTTACAAAACTGCTTTCCTACGCACTGAAACAAAAGTTGAAAATACATTTCAAGGCATATGCACAACTAAAGGAATAAATTAGTTGATTATAAACATTACAAATATAGTAATAGGTAATTTTATTTAAGTGATGTTTTATTTTGCATTAAATAAAATTAAGATAAAATCAGATAGTTTCAAACACAATAAAACAGTGTTGTCTTCAGGCTAAAAACAGCTTTCAATGTCTTTCATCAAAAAATTACTTAGAACCTATAAAGGAAAATATTTTTCCATAAAAAGATGCTTATGTTATGCCATCTATTGTCTCTTAAAGTGAAACCAAAAATGTCCAGCCTGAAAAGAGCCTTGTTTTTTATCAATGGAATTTGCCAGCATTTCTCAACAATTTCTGGTAATTCGAAAGACAGGTTGTTATTTTCTTCTATATACAGTATGAAGCCGAAAATCCAGAATCTTCGGGACCACGTCGATTCCGGATTTTCGGATATTTTGGATTTTTGGTCGTGCCTAAAAAATATATTTTGGTTATTTAAGTACTTGGATAACATGCAAATTCGAGTAAAAAATAATATATTACGATTTTTAAATGTATTCTGTAATATTTTTTGTTATCAACTTTAACAATAAATAAATAAAATTAAACTTGAAAAACAAAACAGATTTATTGAAATATTTGCATACAAAAATTAGTACAAGTTACAATAAAAGAAAATAAATAAGAAAAGCATATCGCTTTTAAAACTTTTCCGTGATTTTTTTTTTTTTTTAGTACTTTCGGTTTTTTTAACTAAAAGTTTCAGCATAATTGAAATAGAATATAGAATTTAGTTCTCAATTAGATAAATGTTTAAGAATTGTTACTAATGTTACAATCTTCTTCTCTGTCATATCGTAAATATGACATTTTTCAATATACCCCGCCGAAATAATTCAATAATTAAATTGTCCATTTAGAGTTTAAATTTATTTAAAAATTATACTTTTCCCCTTTTTAAACTAACGGTCATATCCCCTAAATAAATAAAGTATTATTTCATTACGTTTCTAGTTATTTAAACTTTAAATTAAATAGCTCCGATTTTATAATTAACTTATAACAATATTAATATTTATATAAATATACTTTTAATAACGGAATAGTCTTTTTACCTCAGCGATCGGTAAACATAGTTATGATCGCCGATAATTTAATAAACAAAATATTAAATATTTCAACTTACAATATCTAACCTTTAAACCTTAACTAAAAGATACAAAACTTAATTTAATAAAGTTCGACGTACGTACCGACCTTCAACGTTAAATATTACGCAAGTTATCTAAATTTATAATTTTCATTATTTTTTTTCCTTTAAAAATAAAGATTCCAGCCGGCGTCCATGTTTTTGACGACCATAGCATAAGTTTGAATTCAAAATAGAACACCTTTTGAAAGGAGCGCCGTGATTGGCCAGAAGTCCGCAGAGCGTCTCATTCCCACCGAAGCTACCGGCGAGAACAGTCGCAAGAGAAACATCGCTCAAGCGATGTATATATTTTGGCATTCGCCTCCTCGATTCCCTAACCTTAATTTAACTAAAACAAATAAAATGACTAATTAATTCTTATATTCAAGCAGCTCCTACTACCTAAATGAGATTATCCTTTCTATTTTCTTAAAAGAAATTAAAATGTGATATTTTACATTCATTATGTTGTAAGAATGACTTATTTAGCTACCAAGTATTTTTCCAGGACAAGTATCAAGATTATGTAGGTAATTACGGATATATCAACTACACACAACTTAAGGGAAACTGTAAGTAGATAAAATCTATTATTTATTATCTTCGGCCATTACATCTGCTATCAGGTAGCGAGTATATTTAGCGAATGGCCTTATGGAAATTATAAGTTTGAAATATAAAGAAGATAATTATTTTAATTATGTCTCTCCCATACTTTTGTCATGAACAATATGATATTCTCCGTCCTCCTTCAGACTTTGCAAATGCTGGTTTTGAAGATTACTAAGAAATAAAATACTTTATCGGTTCTTTATTTTGATATATTGGTACTTAAAAAAAAAAAAAATAATAATAGCCATTGATGATGATGATTAATGCCGCCGAAATTGTCTGGATTTTTGGCTTCGTACTGTATAAGAAAAAAAATATTGTATTAATGAAATTTTTTTACCTTCGGTTGTTGATCGATTTACATGTCTTGAGATGTCCTGAATATAATTCGATCATTTTTAGAAAATGTTTGTCTGTGTGTGCATCACAAATTTTATGAACACTGTATCTCATGAACCAATGAACAAACTTTAATCAAACTTGATATTTAATTGAAACTTGACCTAAACTGGTGCTGATTACATCTGCGAGATCAATCGCTTAACAGGTGGCACTGTAATCCCTTAATTCCTTTTCTCTAAATTTTTAACATGGCAGTAGAGGACAAAATTTTATATAAATGTGCACAATGAGAATTATTTTTAACAAATCATTGTGAAATTAAAAAGAATTATTTATAATAGTGACAGTCAAGCAGGAAAAAATTTTTGTATATGTACAAGCATTGCTTCCTCTTCTGGATTTAAAATAAAAATATCGATTAAAAAAAAAAAAAAAAAAAATCTAAAATATCTTTTGTGATACCTTAAAGTTGATTATCTTTGGACTATTAGTATTATATTTCCCTGTGGTGAAAATGGCCTGCAATCATCATGTAAAATAATTTTGATAAATAATAATTTTAATAATATATACTGTGTGGATTTGTATTGGAAAATATTAAAGAAAATTTTGTGGTGGGCACAACATGCTAGTTTTGTTACAAACCTGAATTTTCATATCAAAATTTCTATTGATTCAGAGATAATCGATGGAAAATAAACTTTTAGATGTGTAAATGATTTTACTTATATCTGTAGTGGTTTAGAGCTATTTAAAGTTGGTAAAGTTATTGTCTCTTTATTATATTTGATATAGTCTGTGATATGTTCTTTTTTCCTTATTTTAGATATGTGGTTAGTCACACCAATATAATAAAGAACTATACCATCTATTTATCTAATGAAATTTTATAAACAGTTGATATTTTTTCATATTCAACCAGATCCAATTTTCTATAACGTCTTTCAACTTGAGAGATGGTTTTGTAATAAGATTAATTTTAGAGCAATTTGGTTTATATTTCCAGCATTCAAATTATATGCCAGAAAAATATTTTAATAGAAATATTTTTTAATAAATATTTTTAGGCTTAATAAACTTTTTGTTTTATCTTTATTGGATGCTCTCAATTAAATTCTTTATAATATTTCTATTATAACCATTGTCTTTTGCTAATTTTTATCCAGTTCGTTAACTGATCTGTGGTACAAACACTAAAGGCTTTTTTGATGATAAATCTATACACAGAGATTGTATATAAGAAAGGTGCTGAAGCAGTCGGAAGAAATTAAAGTTTGATTGAAAACAGGTTTTATAAAAATCTTATGTTTAATGCTATGGGGAGGGGAAGGGGTAATCAATGAAACATTTAAAAATGGTAGAATTTCCTTTTGTTTGACCTCCAAAGTAAATTTAATTCTATTGCCAATACTGTTAAGTTTTTCTAAAGATATATCTAGTAAGAATTCATGGTGCTACCATACTAGAAAATATTATTAACACATCTCAGCCATGTATGGGAGGATGTAATTTAACCCGCTAGTACACGGGTTGGGTCTGTGAGACCCATTTTATTTACTAGAATGCAATGTAAGAGAAACATTTTATATATTCTGTGGAAAAAAAAAAAAAAAATATAATAAACATAAAATTTTATACTTCGTATTTTTATTGTGTGATTTTATTTTGTGGGTGTTATATTGTAACCATTCAAATATTGAAAGAAAATCATGTCTTTTCCCCACCTGTGTAGTGGCGGGTTAATTTCATTACAATCTCATTTTCTAAAGATCTAATAAACTCAGCAGCAATTCATCAAACAATCAAGCATTATCATTTCTCTGATGAGGAAAGCCATTGAAGCTGCAAAATTTTGTGAATAAACTTTGCAATCAAACTTGAAATAATTACTATTAATAATAGGATTAAGGGCATATTTTAATGTAACTTTCATATTTTCAATATTTTCCATGAAGTCAATATAAATATTAATTATTGAGAACACCTTTTGTGAACCAATGGTACGGTATGAAAACCAGACATTAATTATCTAACAGTAACGTGACTGCCATAGGTCAATTTCTTAAAATAAATAAATAAAAATAAAACTAGTTGACACTGCTCAAAAAATACACAAAAAATAGCTAAATCAAATGCATTGAAGAGGGGTTGGGTCATGCTGGGACACAGAAATCTTCAGATAAGGCTTGAGATTTCCCATCCATTACAGAATTCTTATGCACAAAATAATAACTTTCAAGTTCACAGCATTAAAAAATACTGTATATAATTTTTAAACATACTTTTACATAACTGCAGGAGGAATTGAGGTCATATAAATAGGCCAGAATACATCTCTCAGCAGAAGAACAATCATTTACACTAGTAGTGTGCTTGACAATCCGACATAATCTGAAATAAATCAAATATATATTTATATCTACAAATGCCCTGCCCATGCATATAAAAAAATATTTTGAAATAATAATAATAATAAAGCATTTATTATTATTATTATTATAATCACCATGTTATCTTAGAGCAAACAATAAGAAGAAATCTTTATTTTTCTTATGCTTTTAAAAAACTTTGATTATTGCTATTAAATTATTGAATAATATTTAACCTTAAAAATCTTTTTGTAGTAGTAACTAAATGCTGCTTCAGAAATAAAAAAATAGTGCAAAAATTAAAGAAAGTAAATTAATAATATTTCTATGGAGTATATATAAAATGTTATACTGTTATAAAATGTTAATAATGTTATAAAATGTAACCAAAAAATCCTTCGTTTTCATCATAAAAATTATTGGCAACTTAGTCAGCCAAATGATATCTGTCAACTAGCTACAAATGAAAATAATACATTTACTGTACAGTATTGATTGCATTGGAACCATAATTTTATAATACATCAAATGTACATTACTAAATTGGACATTTAATCAAAGTTATTGCTTGCTATAAGAATATAAGCACAATATATATATATATATATATATATATAATATATATGACAGATAAAAAAGGAGGTAAGAAATTAATATTTTTATATTTTAAATTATTGTTTTCACATTTTAGGGTATTCTTTTTATATTGCAAAATGAATTAAAGAAATTTTCATGTTAGGCTGTAAGTAAGAATCGGGAGATGTTTTACCTATATCTCGTCATTTTGAGAAAGAAGTGTCCGGTAACTAGCCAGCTAAGCCAGGAGCGAAATTAAATTTAGTTTCATCGCAGCTTCAGAGGTAAGAATTAAATTAATATTTTTATATTTTAAATTACTGTTTTCACATTTTAGGGTATTCTTTTTATATTGCAAAATGAATTAAAGGAAATTTCATATTAGGCTTAAGTTTCTCTAAAAGCGTAAAAAATAATGAATGGAAATTACAATCGCGATCATTTGAAAATAAATAAACAAGTTAATCATTTAAATTGAATAAGCATTTTGATGTCTAGCAATATTCTATAAATAAGTTTAATGAGTAATAAAAGAGTATCTGGTGCTGGAAAGATTCAATAAAAGAATTAAATTAGTGATGTTAAAAGAAATAAATGATTTATTATTATAAATTAGGGTTTGATTACTTATGTCAGATGTAAAACAATAAATATTGTGTTAATGACTTTGCCACTTTGGCAGGTTAAGGTTCCAGACTGTCTGGGAAAAACGAAAGTACAGCCAATAAGGAACAAAGAAGGGGCATGTTATTAAATAAAGTAACCAATAAAAGAAATAGGGAGGAGATTAGAAATACGCCAAATTACAAAAAAAATTATGGGTACAAAACATGAAACTCGCAAAAATTAGACTAGATAATAGAGAGATTTTGAAACTATCATCTGCTAAAATGAATTCACTAACGAGCAAGCCGGCCTTGGACCATTCCGGCCCTGAGGTGCAGAAAGGATTTTCCTCGATTATCTCTTGTCAGTAATAATTTATTAAAGTTGGGCCACTGAACCGAAAGTTAATGTGCGAGGCTGCCGGATACGTTCGATAGCTGCAGCGGGGCCACATTTTAATCTCCGTAGATCACCCTTGGTCTCCATTGCCTTCCTAGTCCTTAGAAATCTATGGATATTAAATAAAGAAATGCTCCAGCAAGCCTGACTGTTTCCTTGTATGCTCCACGACTATCAAATAGGAATACGTCACAAATTGAAAGTTGGCAAGGATTGGGCATTTGTGTGTTGACGAGTAAGTTCGGAGGCTGTCGGAAATGCAACCAACATAAAAATTTTCGTTAACTAAGGCCAAGAAAACAAGAATGAACTTTCTTTTTCTTCGAATACCCTAAGTAAGTATCGGGACGATGTTTTACTGATATCTCGTAATTTTGAGAAAGAAGTGTCCAGTAACTAGCCAGCTAATCCAGGAGCGAAATTAAGTTTAGTTTCATCGCGGCTTCAGAGGTAAGAATTAAAATTAATATTTTTATCTTTTAAATTATTGTTTTCACATTTTCACTCGCCTTCACATTGCATTGGGTCATTTACCATTTTATATATCCAGATGACTTTTTCCTCTTAGTTAGGCACAATACCTCCATTTTTCTATCAACTCTTGCTACTGTGCACATTTTTCTGCCTTTACCAGTTTGTTTTTGTAGTGACTGAGTTTTCTTATTCCTCTTTGTAAATTTTGAAAAGCCACTTTTTGTTATATTTCCATCACCGTTTCAACTGTTATTTTTAAAACCATGTCCTTGTTCACTAACAGTACTATTTTACATCTCTTCCTCAGTGACCATGCAACTCTTTGAACCATTCACCACCACTTTCTTTTTTTTTTCCCTATTAAGATTTGGAAGATAACTAAATACATAGAATGCCAGTCATAAATTAATTGCTAATGAAAGCCAATAAATCAGCAATAGCTGAGATCTACTAACTGGTTCATTACCAAAAGAAAACAATATCTCAATGGCTCTCTAAACACTTATGTTCACTGGGCCTGACTGGTTACAATCCAATGGCTAAAATGTACATTATACATTCTCAGCTTCTTTTTTCTGTTTATTTGGCTATAGCTTTTGGCAGAATACAGATAAATAAACAAATTTTAAATAATATTAAATTCACCCTCGAAGAAGAAGATAATAGCCAGTTAAATTTTCTAGATGTCTCTATTATGAGTCATAAAAACCGAATAACTAAAGTGTACAGAAAACCAAATAGTAGTAATAAAATTATCCATAAAAATAGTAAAACTCCGTTTAAATATAAAATTAATGCTATTCAGGCTTATATTAATAGAGCAATTAATTGTTTGTAAAGAACCTAGTGACCTTAATAAAAAATAAACCATTATAAAGAAGTTTGCCAAAAAGGCCGGTTATTCAAAAAATAAATTGATAAGCTTTATAAAAAATGCTTTAAAAATCTAGATTTAATAAATAATTTTCAAAAACCGCCACATAAGTTTACCACCTCAATCCTTTATGATCGCGGAGTCTTATGTAGAATTAAAAAAGTTGCTGCTAAACATAACGTTAACATTCCCATTAAACCTAACCCAAGCATTTTTCCGATAATAAGAAATGATAAAGACCCAATGCATCCATTAGAAACTGTAGGAATTTATAAAGTCCCTTACACTGATAGTAAGGGTAATGAAAAAAGTTATATTGGTAAAACAAAAGTAAAAACAAGAATTAAAGAACATAGCCATGACATTGCCACTAGTAAAATTACTACAGCTTTAACCAATGTAAATAAAAATATAGAAATAAATATTAAATTTGAAGACGTCAGAAAAATCGCAATTATCAAAATCATAGATATGCTGCTTTCAGAGAAATCATAGAAATTTAAATTTTCCTCATTCGTGCAATGGCAACGATGGGGCAGGGCTAGATCGACAGTGGCGCCACATGCTTAAGAGTAGTGGCGGCCAAGGAAAACAACAGTTTCAAGACTTCAAGCACTGGATTGCCGCCGAGAAAGCATTCCGGCCAAGGAAATATGAAGTTTTTTTAAATGAAGGTAATTTTAGTACCGTAAACCGGGGTTACTTAGACCGGCGGGGTAACAAAAGCCATTTTAATAGGTAAATTTTGAATACTGGTTTGGCAACACTGTGTAGATGTCTTGAAGTTTGTTTTGATGCTATTGTTTGCATTATTTAACAGAGTTTTCACTAGTCAACAAATAGTTATTTAAGTTTTTAAGGGTAAGTTTACATAAATATTTTTTTGTTGATGTTAATTTTAGTGAAATCTTATAACCTGCATAACTTCACTGATCCCAATTCTATTTTTAATAGAATTTAGTAACAAATGTTGTTCAACCTAACTTCAAACAATACTTTTTCATCTTTGCCATTTCACAGGATGCATTTCCATTTAGTTTTATATATTATATATAAAAAACTAAAGCTGTTACACAAACGGGGTAACAAAAGCCAGTGGCTTTTGTTACTCCATACTACATTATACCATATATTATTAAATAAAGGATTTTTATGCTTCCCCTTGTTTCAGGACACAATATGCCTCGAAAGTATCAAAGGCCTGTTGGTGGCGGAAAATACAAAGATTAGTTAGCACAAATACAGGATCTTACACCAAATGTATACGTTATTGTAGAACTTATATTTAATTAAAATACAAAAAAAGAAGTGAAAAAACAATTTTATGCTATTGTTCAAAAAACTAAACCCGAGGAAGAAACAGCAAAGGTAAATGTTTTTAGGAAAAGCTCCAAATCACTGGGAAATGATTATGTGTTTCCAAATGTTGATGATGAGATGGACATTAAGATCACAGACATTATCACAATTGTTAAACCTGTTAAAGTTAATAAAGGACGTCATACTTTCCCTTTTTCACTTAATAATTAAATGTTAGATTAAGATTAGTGCCATTATTGTATAATTTTTTACTAGTACATCAAATGTAAAATATTATAAATAAATATATTTTGGCATTTATGTGGATTTTGTTACCCCTTAGTGAATACTTGAAGTTAAACATTGATTTACAACCACTGGTTTTTGTTACCCCATATCACGGGGTAACTAAAACCACCAAGTTTTTATTTTCTTATAATTAACATGCATGTTTAAAAAAAATTTCTTATATGTAATAATAAAGTAGAGCAATAGACCCAAGTCTTCACAAATTAGTTAATCTCTAACATAAATAGCTTTTGAGTGATAGGTGTTTGAAGTTGAAAAGTGGTCTAAGTAACCCCGGTTTACGGTACTTCATGAAATGATTTTTGAAAAAAAATTAATGTATTACATTTTTTATTAAATTACCTTTCTATTGATACATAATTGGTATAATCTATATAAATAAAATCAGACTTTTGTCTGTAAATTTATCAGAATCAAAAAATTTTGCGATATCTTCACGTTTCACACACCATGAAAGCCAAAAATGATTTTAGAAATTTTTGCCTGTGTGTGTGTGTGTCATCATGTCTGTATGTCGCTATTTTTGTCCAGGTATCACTCAAGAACGGCTGGACAGAATTCAACGGCACTTGGCAGGAATTTAGGTCTTCACCCAACTTAAAATTATATCTATAGAAATTTTCAAAATTTTGATTAGTATTTGAATTGTGGGTAAAAAATGCCTACGCATGCGCCATAAAGATTTTGTCAGTAAAACGCTTTGAATAGGGAAAAAAAAAATTTTATCTCTATGTTTCTCTTTCTTTATAAATATACACCAACCACCTGATATCGATACTGAATACAAATATCGCCATATATTTATCAGTTAACAAAATTTCAATGCAGAAAACTCTAATAGATTGTTGATGCAGTTGAATATTGAAGAAAAGATACAGTTTTAAGTATAAGTTCCTCTTGGCAACTTTTTACTTTATTTTATTTTATTTTTGCCATTTTGGCAATGAATTATAATGGCATACCTACCAACATTGAAGAATCAAACTAATGGAGATTTTAAAAGCGGAATTTTTGGCCTATAAAACATTGATATATTTTTGACATATGACTTATTTTAATAGATTAATGCATGACTTAAATTATCAAAAAGTTATATGGGTAAGTTAAATTTAATTATTAAATAAAAATTAAGTAATTATTAATTGGAAATAGTAATATATACACTGATGGAAAAAAAATCCCAACACCAGGAAGGAGCTGTGCTAGATAAACGAAATTTGGTAGGCGTGTTTATACATCTGAAAGATGACATTGATTCAAATTTCGAGCTATGCGCATAAGTGTGACGCTAGTAGTGACACTATGAACATGCAAATGAGGTTTGCTTTAAATAAGCACTGTAAGGTTCGTGATCGTTATTTACAGTTGAGATTTGACGTAATGGGTTAATGTTAGTCAAGGATGCCTCTAAGAAGACGAAGAAGCCATTATCAACAGTTCACTGAGTTTGAACGAGGTCGTGTAGTAGGGCTACGAGAAGGTGGGTTTTCTTTCCGCGATATTGCAGAAAGACTTGGCAGGAATGTATCCACTATGCATGAGTGTTGGCAGCAGTGGTCAAGGGAAGGTACTGCCTCAAGAAGACCGGGTTCCAGGCGGCCACGTGGCACTACTGAGAGGGAAGACCGCCGCGTTCGGCGCATGGCTGTGGCTAATCGTACTGTGTCTGCAGCTGAAACTCGAGCTGCAGTTGGCACCACAGTGACACAACGAACTGTTACAAATCGGTTACTTCAAGGACAGCTCTGAGCCAGACGCCCTGTAGCGTGCATTCCACTGACTCCAAACCACTGTCGTTTGCGACGTGAGTGGTGTCAAGCCAGAGCTCATTGGAGGACGAAGTGGAGATCTGTTGTGTTTTCTGATGAAAGCCGGTTCTGCTTTGGTCGCAGTGATAGCTGTGTGTTGGTTAGAAGGAGGCCAGGAGAACGCCTGCTAGCGACCTGTCTGCGGCCTAGACACACAGGGCCTACTCCCGGAGTTATTGTTTGGGGAGCAATTTCTTATGACAGAAGGAGCACTCTCGTGGTTATCCCACGCACCCTGACTGCAAATTTGTATGTCAGTCTAGTGACACAACCTGTTGTGCTGCCATTCATGAACAGCATTCAAGGGGGTGTTTTCCAACAGGATAACGCTCGCCCTCATACCGCTGTTGTAACCCAACATGCTCTACAGAGTGTCGACACGTTGCCTTGGCCTGCTAGATCACCAGATCTCTTTCCAATCGAGCACGTATGGGACATCATTGGATGACAACTCGAGCGTCATCCACAACCAGCATTAACCGTCCCTGCATTGACCGCCCAAGTGCAACAGGCATGGAACTCCATCCCACAAACTGATATCCGACACCTGTATGACACAATGCATGCACGTTTGCATGCTTGCATTCAAAATTCTGGCGATTACACCGGTTACTAATGTACCAACATTTCACATTTGAAATGGCTCTTCTCGCCAATGGCCCTACCTGTGATCTTGAAACTTTAATCAATTAAATATGTTACCTAGACAAATGTATTGCTGAAATTTCATTACTGTACAATAATTTTTTCTTGGTGTTGGGATTTTTTTTTCCCATCAGTGTATAAAGATTCATGAGAATTTTTTGCAGCAAAAGCAAAATCTTGCTTAAAAACATGAAGGTTTATTGAAGTTTTGAATAAATTATAGGCATAACTTTAAAATCTTCAAAATAATGGAGAAATGTTTGAGAATAACAGAGAGTGGAAGACAGTCCCAAAATAACGGAATCTCCGTTGAAATAAGGGAGAGTTGGCAGGTATGTAATGGCTATAGCAGAGTCGGATATAAAGAAGTTGGTGAGAAATGTCCTAGATACTTCGATGCCAAATTTCAAATTTTGCTTGGGGATCCGATACTAAAGCTGTTCCAAAGGAAAAAACAAAAGAAAAAATAATAGACTTTAATGTAAATTAAGCAGTGCTGCAACGCTATCTGACATATTTGGCGATGAATACACATGGTGTTACGAAAAGATAATCTATGTCAGGATTAAGCCATTTGAGATTTTCTTCTCTCGGACAACTCATAAACAAGATGTTTGTAACAAATTATAAAATTAAAAAATAATTACATACATAAGGTAATTGTAAATAGGGTATCAATTTAATATTATCTATATTAATAAAATCAGACTTTTGTCTGTAAATTTGTCAGAATCAAAAATTTTGCGATATCTTCAAGTTTCACACACCATGGGAGCCAAAAATGATTTTAGAAAATTTTGTCTGTCTGTGTATGTGTCTGAAACGTTTTTTTTGTCTGGGTATCACGTGAGAACGACTGAATGGAATTCGCCGCTCTGCAGGAATTTTGGTCCTTACCCAACTTAAAATTATATCTGTCAACTTTTTTGAAATCCCCCCCCCCCTACGTTCCCTTTCTGGGGAGGGGCAAAATTCAAAAACATGTTTGTAAGCATAACTCGACTCCAAATTACTTCACAGTAAAGAAATTGCACATGAGGACACTAGACATAAGTAAAAGTAAAAAAATATCTGCGATTTAGGAATTTTTGATTTTTAAGGCGAAGGGGAGGGGGGGGGGGGGAGGGGAGGAATCGATATTTGGAGGGAAATTTCACAAATTCTGGAATTTTTAGTAGAACTCTACCAAAAATGTTGAAAAAAAGCTATGTGACTTCCTTAGGATATTTCTAAAAAAGCATTTTTGTTTTTTTCTGATTTGCGATTTTTTTGGGGGTTACGAGGGGGCAAAATCGAGATACACCTTTTAGTGCTAAATTTGTCCTGAGAAATCTATGGGAGCTGCATTCAGGAATTTTGGTGCTTAGATAGTTTATATGTATCCAACACCTAAAGTAATGAGATTTATCAAAATTACCCCCCCCCCCCCCCCGGGGGACAGAAGACAAAAACATCTTTGTAAGCATAACTTGGCTGCAAATTACTTCACAGTGAATAAATTTCACATGGGGAGACTACATATGAGTACAAATAAATCATTATCTGTGATTTAGAGAGTTTTGATTTTTAAGGAAAGGGAAATCATTTTTTGGCGGGAAATTTCGCCAATTCTGGATTTTTGAGTAGAACTCTACCAAAAATGAGACAAAGATGTTGAAAACAGCTATGCATCTTCCTTGGGATATTTTCAAAACACGTTTTTGTGTGTGTGTGTGTGTGTGTGTGATCTGCCCCCCACTTTTTTTTTGGGGGGGAGTGGGGGGAGTATGTGTTACAAAGGGTAAATTCAAGATTGGCGCTAAAAGGGAGGGTCACGAACTGGCAACTTTTAAGCACTAAATTTGTCCTGAGTAATTTATGAGAGCAGGGCTCCCAACATATTTTAGCTACCGAAAAGGGTAAAAGAGGACCATTTACAGTTCAAAAGAGGACTTAGGAGGACCATTTATAATAAAAAAAAAAAGAGGACTTCAGAGGGATTTTTTTTTATCCAAAAATTATAACAAATGTAAACATTTTACACTATCATTGTTTTAAACACCTCGTTAAACAATCATTTAATCATAAAACAGATTAAATATAACATAACAATAGCTAATATCAACGAGTAAAAAATTAGCACTGGGCGTCACATCGATGATCCGATTTAAAGATAATATCTACTACGAAATTTCGGAATGACGATGTTAGACGATGCAAGGCAACATCAATTTAATGACTGGAACTGGAAAAATCCGATGTTAGCTAGGCATCAAGTTTCCTTGCCAATCTTACGAAAATGCATCAAGGGAAGTTTTATCGATTTAGTGAAAACGATTTAACAGTAAGTGCAAAAGCCGTCTTACGATTTAGTGTAATATGAATTGTGCTACGTGCCAGCTTTTCATTTCAAAGGAATACCAGAGAGACGATACACTCAAATCGCCTGTCGTGTGCTCCGTTTATTCTAAAGGAGAGACAAAGTTACTGCGCTTGCGCTATGCTAAATCGGGGAGAAAAGAAAATACGATTTTATATGAATCATAACTGTTCTAAACTTTTAACTTCTTGCGGTTTTACGGAGATTCCAATTTGTTCGCTAAGTAATGATTTCTTTCTTTTTGTAATAAGTAATTATTTTCGGCAATTACAGTATGCATTGTTGTAATAAATATTAACATAAATATATAGATTTTTGTAATTAAATTAAATAGAAAATGAATTTATTTTTTACAATTATTTAAGAATACAGTAAATCACAATAAAAATAGTTTAATAATACAATACGATATATCTGTTTGTCATTATTATTATTTATTCAATAATTTGGCTTTGTCAGACACGTCTGTTATTAGTATTTTGTAAGAGGGCAGGGGGGATTTTTAAAGAATGTACACAAGAACTTTTAATGGTGCTCCTTATTACGTACTTTTTATTACGCTCTTCATAATGACATTAATAAGCTTCAAATATTACTTTACTGAGTTAATAAAATCTATGAGTTTAAATGTTTTTTTTTCAATTAAATTTATTTTTCAAACTCTGCTACCTATTTCATTTAACGAACAAATTGGCCTTTAATTTTTTTTTTTTCAGAATGATGTGTGGTTTATTTGTAGGCAGATTGAATATTGACCGCCAGAATATAACATATTTCGGCAATAATATGACACAAAAAAGCAGAAAATTTGTTAAATTTTAGTAAAATGATAAAAAATTTGGGAATCAGCTTTTAAAAACTTTTTTCTAAATTATTACTTAACTGGGCAGTTGGTTCAAAAATATTGCCTAGAATTTTATCAATCGACTTGAAAAAAATTTTATTTATTTTTTAAAGAAAGTGGAAATTTAATTTACCGACTGTGTTAAAAGACAAATTTTATAAATCAAAATACAAAGTTCAGTATTGCATCATATATCAGGAACACACAAAAAAAAAAGGGCTCAACAGTTTAAAAGAAAAAAAAAAAATCTTATAAAAACTAACAATAACAAAAGTGCATCAAAGGACTAGGGTTGAAAAGTAATTCACCAACAACTTTAAATAAACACAATAAAATGTAAAAAATTAGCAACAATTGTTTCGAGTCGAAATAAAATACGACTTAAAAAGGTCAAGTGAACAAAGTAGGCACAAGTGCTGCAAACAATTGGCAACGCACACGGCAAAAACTGTTCTGCCAAAGGCCATCAAGAACTCTTTTTAATATCAATATTTATAACAATGCAACCTAATGTTAATCATTCAGAAATGTTTAATTAACATAACTTTTCTTGATAAAAATTTTACAGTTTGAACTGCATAATTTAAAATTTTAATTTTAAATTATGCAGTTTGGCGTAATTTTAAGCCATAGATGCTGAGTTATAGCAATATGGGAAATTGCAGAAAATGAGTAATAGAAGCGTTGCTTTTCGGTCATATACTATTGATTAAAAGACATATGTAGGAGGGGTAGGAGGGGTAGGAAGGAGGTATTTTCTAAATCAGTGTTAAATCGATTTAACTCTATATTGCGATCTTAGATGGAAGATAAATCGATTTATAGAATCGCTACATCGCCCAGTCCTAGAAAAAATATCCAATAATTTTTATTTACCATTTATAAAGGCATCTATACTGCTGCATTGGAAACTTCTTAAATTTATGGGGAAAAACAAACAAACAAAAAAAAAAAAAACATAGTAGTAGTAGTTATTTGAAGAAAAAGTAAGGCAGTTTAATTCCTGAGTAAGTTTTCCATTATTAATTATTAAAGATTTATTCTTATAATTCTACAATGATACACTGGGAGAAAAAACAAAAAACAAAAATTACGCAGCAGATTGTGAGATTATTTGGAAATTACACAGATTATGAAATAACACATTTGATTTTCTAAATGATATAATGAAATTCCAAAAAGAAAAAAAATATATATATACAAGATTATTTGGAAGTTACACAGATTATGAAATAACACATTTACTAAATGATATAAATAAATAAGATGGAAGATTGTGAGATTATTTGGAAATAATTTAAAATATTTGTAGTCACTGAAAAAAATCTTTTCTTATAGGTTCTGGGGTTATAATAAACTAAATTTAAAAGTAGCATTTACATTGTGGGTGGAGAAAAATTATTCTACACTCATCATCATCATCAAAATTAACTTATCAGAGTTCCTAAGAACGGCGTTCCTTCACCTCTAATAGTAGTAGTATGTAGAATAAATAATATAGTAGAATATATGGCCAGGTAGGTCTTTCTAGATTCAGGCATGAGAGTGCAGAAAATTTAGAAAAAAGAGGAAACACGCGTGTTCATAAATTTAATTTTAAAAGAAAAGTAACGCTCACAGGGAAAACTATACAAATGTGCGTTCCTAAAATTTATTTCAAATGAAAAATAATGCTCACAGGAAAAACTATACAAAATATTTTAAAAGTGACAAATTAAACGAAAAGAATAATGCACATCAACACAATAAATTATGTGTTTAAAAAAAAAAAAAACGTAAGCTAGCAATCAACATTTAATCATTGGCTGGTGGTGGAAAGTAGGAAAGAAGAGAAGGGGGGGGGGTAAAAAGTAGTTCATGAGAGAAATATTAAACACAATTCTACTTCTTTATAGGTTCTAAAATATCATAAAGTAAGTTTAAAATTAATATTGTGGATGGATAAATATTCAAAAATAAAAGGCTTCCCACAGAATGTTTGATCGGCAATGGTTAGAGATAAAAAAGAGGGGGGGGGAGAACAAAAAAAAATTACATGAGTGAGAAATATTGAATAATTCTGTTCTTTTATATGTTATAGAATCTGATAAAGCATGCTTAAAATGAATATTGACATTTATATTTTGGATGGAAAAAGATTGAGAATCTAAAGTTTTTCATAGAGCGTTTGAACACTGATCATTATTGGAGTTAAGCATTTTTAAAAACTTATTTTTAAGTCATTCAAAAGAGGACTAAACGGACCAAAACATTAAAAAGAGGACAAAAACGGACCTCACTATGAAAAACGGACTTTGGAGGGAAAAGAGGACCATTTGGGAGCCCTGTGAGAGCTGCAGTCGTGAAGTTTGGTGCTTAAATTGTTTATATGTATCCAAAGCCTAAAGTAACGGGATTTATCGAATTCCCCTGGAATGGGGGGGGGGGAGGAGGCAAAAAGGCAAAAAATTATTGTAAGCATAACTCGGCCCCAAATTACTGCACTGTGAAGAAGTTGCACAAGCGGAGACTAGACTTGAGTATAAACAAAACATTATGTTCGTTTTTAGAATTCTTGATTCTTAAAAGAGAGATAGGGAAATCTCAAAAAATTCCGGATTTTTGAGTAGAGCTCTACTAAAAATTTTACAAAGGTATTGAAAACAGCAATGTGACTTCTTTAGGATATTTCCCAAAACACATTTTTTTTTTTTTTTTTTTTTGGAAGTTGCAAATTCGAGATCCCTCTTTTAGTGCTAAATTTGTCTTGGGAAATCCATAGGATCTGCGGTCATGAAATTTAATGCATAAATTGTTTATATGTATCCGACACTTATTGTAACGAGATTTTACGAATTCCCCCTCTAACCCCCTTAGGGTCGGGGTCAATAAACACGTGTAAAAACACGTTTTCCTGCTTGAATTCACCTTAAATTATCTTAAAATATTGAATTTTGGTGTATGGATGTTGATTAAGTGTACTCTTTGGTGGGATTTCTCAAAATTTCGGACATACCTGCTGGGAAAGGGGAGGTTAGAAGCAGTAAGTTCTGCCGAAGGCAGTGGAAACCCGGACTCCTCACATTGCAAGCGGGAACAACATATAAAGTACACAGAGGGAACTTTAACTTAGGTTATTAATAATGGTATTTGATTTTGACAACTCATTTAAGTAGTGTCCAGCAAAGCAGGCAAAGCCAGCTAGTCTATACATATAAAAGAGTACACTCGCTGATTCACTGACTCAACACAGCCATGGCAATTCTATGGGGGATATAGTCAAAAATTTTGGTGAGCAGGTCCCTTATACATACCCATAACTCGGCTCCAAATTACTTTACGGTGAAGAAATTGCAGATGGGAAGACTAGACTTCAGTACAAAAAAAAAATCATTTTCTACGATTTTGGATTTTTAAGGAGGGAGGGGGGGTGGGGGGGGAAACAATTTTCAGAGGCAAATTTAGCAAAATATGGATTTTTGAGTAAAACTCATACCAATAATAGCACAAAGATATAGAAAATCACCAAGCATCTTCTTGAGGATACTTCCACAAACTCATTTTTGGTTTTTTGCAATTTCTGATTTTGGGGGGAGTTACAAGGGGGTAAATTCGAGCCCCCCCCTCTTAGCGCTAAATTTGTCTGGAGAAATCTATACAGGCTGAGGTCACAAATTTTAGTGTGTGACTTATTTATGCGTGTTCAATACCCACTGTAATGGGATTCTGCTAAAGTCCCCCCTTCCCCCGCCCCCCCTTGGGGGTAGGGGTATAACTTTGCTTCAAATTATCTCAGTAATATTAATTTTTATGTGTGGGCTGTTTACCCATTCCCAACACACACTATAAAAAGATTATTCTACGAAATTTCTATCTCTCCCCCCACCCCCACCCTTTTTTTTTTGTGCGTGTGTGTGGGGGGGGGGGGAGGAGGGAGGAGAACACGCTTTTAAGAGTAACTTTGCTCCAAATTATTTCAGGATAGCGATATTTTGATATGTCTATTGGTTATGCATACTCAAGACACATACTACAAAGGGATTTTGTAAAATTCAGTCCTATCCCCTTCCCCTCCTTTGGGATGAGGGGGCAAAAAACGTGTTTCCAAGCATAACTTTGCTTCAAATTATCTCAGTAAGATTAATTTTTATGTATGGGTTGTTTATACATTCCCAACACACACTATAAAGGGATTTTATGAAATCCCCCCCCCCCTTTAAGGGTGGAGGCAAAAAAAAAAAACTTTTAAGAGTAACTCTGCTCTAAATTATCACAGAATAGCGATTTTTTGATATATCGATTGATTATGTGTACTCAAGACACACACTACAAAGGGGTTTTGTGTAATTCCCCCTTATCCCCCTTGGGGGTGGGGGCAAAATCATGTTTCCATGCATAACTCTGCTCCAAACTATCTTAGGCGAATTTTTATGTGTGGGCTCGTTATGCATTCCCAACATGCACTGTAAAGGGATTTTGTGAAATTTCCTTCTTCCCCCTTTAGAGTGGGGGCAATAACACGTTTTAAAGAGTAACTCTGCTCAAAATTATCTCAGGAAAGCGATTTTTTGATATGTCGATTCATTATGCGCGCTCAACACACATAAACTACAAAAGGATTATTTGAAATTCTGTGCTATTCCCTCTCCCCTTTGAGGGTTGGGGGTACAAAACATGTTTCCATAGATAACTCTGTTCCAAATTACCTTAGAATGCCAATTTTTGATGTGTGGACTGCTTATGCGTATTCAACACTCACTACAAAGTGATTTTGTGAAATTTCACCCTACTGTCCCCTGTGGGGGGGGGGGGGGGAAGGAAGGGCAAAAAACATGTTTTCAAGCTTAAAACTGCTCCAAATTACCTTAGAATGACGAATTTTGGTGTGTGGGTGTTAAGTGCACACTTTGATGTGATTTTGCAAATTTTTCCACTTTACCTGCGAGATAGGGGGAGTAAAATGCAGACAAGATGTTACCGAAGGCACTGGGGCTCCAGACTCAAAGTGTGGCAAGTGGGAAAACTGCTACCAAAGGTAGGGAGAGCTTTTACTTAGATTTTGACTGATTTCAATGATTTTTTTTTATTATTAATGATATGTTATTTCGAGAATTCATTTCAATATAATAACCAGCAAAGCCTGCTAGTTTTATAATAAAGTTGTCTTATCCCCCCCCCCCCAAAAAAAAAAAAAAAAAAAAAAAAAAATCCAAAAGGTTTTTACATTTTTGGCCTCTAGTGTGCATAATAAAGAGAATATGCTATAAAGTGTTTATAGCCCATTTATTTTATGTCATATATACAATTTCTATGGAATTATCTGGTATTTTCATAACAATTTCAGTTTAGAAATTTGTGACAATGTCATATTTCCAAACATATACATCAAAATGGAAAAGATAGGTCAATATATAATAGATAAATTAACAGAAATACAAACCCATCAAAAACAGCCACAGTCTGTTCTTGAGACACAAGTAAACAGCAGTGATATGTATATAAAACTCCAACAATATTCAGAGCAACAGAAGTAGCATACGTTCCAGCAATAGTTGAGTTCTTCTGTACTAACTGAGTCTCCACATCAACAAGCTCTTTAAGCAACTGCTCAAAACAAAAGAAAAACCAGTTAAAAAATAATTGATACTGTCATATTTTTGTTGAGAACATTTCTTTTAAAAATGATACATATTGAAAAAAATAAATAAATAAATAAAAATATATGGAAGAATTACGATTATAAAATGCTTAAGTTCTATCTTAAGCATTCCTTTTGAAATTTAAAAATGACTACCAAAAATAAATAAATAATAGTGAGGTAACAAAACTTATATAACAGACAAAAAAAAGTATGAAAAAGTAAGTTTAAATTCAATCAAAAACTTTTAAATTGTAAATTGTTTAATTTTGTTTTTTATTAATAATAATATTATTTAAAAGCAAAAACATATCTGAAAATTTATACATATACTTTCTTTGACATTTTGGGTACATTTGACGACTGTGACTCATCATGCATTTATTTTGCCTAAGTTACAGATGACAAGTCTAATTCATCATTCAAGCTAAGACAAAATTGAACATGTACATTCTTGTTCATGGCAAAAATGATTGTACCAGTTGTAAGAGGACATTTCTTCCAGTGCTTCATTGATAAACCTTGTTGGTGATATGAATCTTTTCTAAACACAAGAATTTTTTCGAATAAATATGTACCCAAAGGGTTAACCAAAAATTTTCGTAGCAAACATATTTTAGAAAGTTCTAACACATTTTACAAACTGAACAAATTTTATAAAGTTGTAACAAATTTACAAAGTGAATTTTTAATGTTACAAGCACTTTCTAAAATAACTTTAAAATATTTAAAAATATTTCTTATATATATTTTTTAAATATTTTTTATTATTTTATTTATTTATTTATTTATTTATTTATATTTTATTATTTTTGCTTTTTTTTTTTTTTTTTTTAACAGAGAAAATATTTTACAAGTAAAAGTTTTTAGTAAAGTAAAACAATAAAAATTTACTTTTTTAAAGTTTCTAATTCTGAAGGGTAGTATAGAATTTGACAATTACGAGTAACTGTTTTAGCAGCACTACAAAAGGATTAATCAGTTTTGCTATTGTGTTAGAGGCATTTTAATACAAAACTATGTACATTTTTATGGTTACTTAACGCTTAAATGACTGATTATTTTTAAATCAATTTAAAAATGTTTTACTTCTTTCATCTATTAAATAAATCACGGGGAAAATATTTAAATCATACTTTATTTTAACTATGGTTTACAGCTAAAAAAGAAATTTGTTGCCAATCGGCCAACATGAGGCATTAGAGCTTCAATATTATTCTAATACTACTTTAGAAGACAAAATTGGGTATGTTGTCGAAAGGCGACACTCGACATTTAAGCGTTAAGTGCTCAGAAAAGTACTTAAAAAGATTTATATACATATATATGTGCATGTACAATTGTAGGGAAAAAATGTCACTACCAAGTTATTTTATCACCAACTGATGCAGAAAAAAGTGACAGGTACTATTCATCTGGGAACTGTATGGGAAATTGCATATTTATAACATTGAGAGAATTTTTAAATTAGAAATCACTAACATATTAAATATCACACTTTTTTTTTTTTTTAATAGCAACACCCATTTTTAGTACCATATTTGATTTTCTTAAAGCATAGTAGCCCCAAAAAGCATAGAGCTTATATATTTTTATTTAAATCTCAATAGAGATAGAAAAAGTCAAATTTTTGTGAGTGCTAATGATAAATCTATGTGACAAACCTCTAAACTCCCCAAAATTTATTCATTAAAAAAAAAAAAAAAAAAAAAAAAAAAAAGATCCTTATTGCATTTAAAAGTAAAATTAATCAAATCTTTACTTCATAAATAGCTGAGTATTTTAATAATTATACAATAAAAATATATATACCTGAATACAAAATTCTATCAAGCCATGGATATTCAATGCAATTTCCATGAGTTCAAAAAGAAAAGCAATATGCTCTACTAGTGGAAGGTAATTTGAATTTCCTGAAGCAAAAGCCATCAGCATTTCCATTACAGCTGAAACACCCTGTTGTGTCACCACATGCTGATCAAAGTATGACAAACTTTGAAAACGGCTAACAGCAGCTTCGAAATTGAAACCTTCTTTAACATTTTTCTTAACCTTAGCACCATCAGCTATGTCCATAGAAGTTTTCTTACTGAAGAGCTTTGTAATTTCTTTCCCAACTTTTTTCACTGCATGCCGTGCTTCATCCCGTACTTTTCCCACACCATACAATAGAATATAACGCTGATTACAATCATGTGATACTCCTTCTTCTTGAGGTAAAGGAAAATGAGTAGTATATAATAAATGCCGAGCAGTATTGCTCAAAGTAGGAGTAGATGTAACATTAGAACATGCATTTTCACCACTTGGTGTACATAGAGAAGGATGAGCTAAAGGAGTTGAGGCACTGAGGGGAATAGACTCTTCTTTGTCTGAACCAACTGAATCTAGAATTTACAAATAAGAAAATAATCGATAAAAATAGTAAAGGTTTAAACAATTCGGAGAAAGTACAAAAGAAGGAACATTAAAGAATTTTTAGAGAAATCAGTAAAAAATTAAACAAAATACATTTTGAAAGACAGCATTTCTCTTTATCAAGTGCAATAATAATAACAACAATAATAATAAAGGAAAAAAAAGTGGCTGATGAAGAAATATGCAGTCTTTCAAAAAATAAATTGTGTTTGAATTTTTGATGTGTGTTTAAACATTGTTTAATATTCCTTAATCAATGAATATAAAATTTCAATATAATACTAAATTTCAATTTTCTTCAAGACTAGCCAGAATTAATAGAGATTCGTAGTTTAAATTTCCTTTAGTTATTTACTTAATAATAATGCACAGTACAATACAAAACATACAATTAGTAGGGGAGAGTGGGGCACCTTGGGACATGATCCATATTGGGACACCTTAAATTTCAGCTTTGATTTTGTAAATAGGAATTAGTTTCCTTAGGACATCATAATGGGCAGTATAGTCTACACTTCAGTGTAATTTGGAATGTCTCACATTAGAAGGTAAAGATTAATTAAATTTCTTTTTGTTTTGAAGAATCAAAGTTACATTAATGCGTGATTTCATAAACAAATCTATTGTGCAAAAAATAGAAGAATTTAAATCTGAGCATGTGGGAAATAAAATATAAACTTTCATAATAATTCTAATGTTAAAAAATGCATTGCACTGCTAATACTAACTTTTTGAGAGTTACATTATGATAATGAACCAAGTGGGGCAGGTTGGGACACTCTCTGAATCTGCTCCACCACTATGCAATGCAAAGAAAGCAATATTTGCATGTACTATATAAATTTAGTGAGACTTTAAATATGTTAAAATTGAAAAAATGGTTATTATATTACATAATAAAAATACCTCAAATAACATCCTTTTAAAGAACTTAGCATATTAATTTCGGGCACACCGTACCCATCCTCAGTGCCAAGTACGAAAACGTTGTTCTACTGTAGATCTTCATATTCGTCGTGTCATGGTTCACATGCTTTCGCTTTGCTTCACTTTCAAGTTCGGTTCAGTTTCGTGTAGGAACTGCTGCCATACAGCTGGAATGATGTAGTGCTCTCGGTCGTTGACAGCTTGATCGTTAGTTATTATTTCGATGGCCTCCTGTTTTAGTGCACAGTTGTGATTGCTATACGGGGCTATTTTATTAATATTAATGGAGTTAATGTTACTCGGATTAGTGTTGTGGGTGGAAGAGAAGGCGGTAGAAGTTTTCCCATATTTTAGGTTGGTGCGGTGTTCTTTTTCACGTTCATTAATCCTGTGCTTCGTTATACCTATGTAACAAGCTTCTTTTCCATTGGTGTGTTCGAAATCTATTTTATATATACCTGCGGTGGATTTTTACTGGATAGTATCTTTTTCATTACGAATATGCTGAAAAATATTTTTATTTGGTATATTTATGTTTAGATTTTTAGCTTCATTTTTTATTTTTATGCTAGCACCATTACAGACGGTGATGGAGGTAGTAAGGTTGGATTTGGATTTTTGGGCATAGGCATGACGAAACGCAGGATTAATGAACGTGAAAAAGAACACTGCGCCGACCTAAAATATGGGAAAACTTCTTCCGCCTTCTCTGCCACCCACAACACTAACCCGATCAACATTAACTCCATTAATATTAATAAAATAGCCCCGTATAACAATCACAACTACGCACTAAAGCGGGAGGCCATCGAAATAATAACTAACGATCAAGCCGTCAACGACCGAGAGCACTACATCATTCCAGCTGTATGGCAGCAGTTAATACACGAAACTGAACCGAACTTGAAAGTGAAGCAAAGCGTAAGAAAGCATGTAAACCACGACACCACGAATAAGAAGATCCACAGAAGAACGACATTTTCGTACTTGGCACTGAGGATGGGTACGGTGTGCCCGAAATTAATATGCTAAGTTCTTTAAAAGGATGTTATTTGAGGTATTTTAATTATGTAATATAAAACTTAATCCTTTCTTAATAAATTTTAAATGGTTATTATTATTAAGAAAATTGTTTTTTCTTTAGAATTTAGACGAGAGCAATTTTCAAATGTAAAATACAATATTTGTCAATGTAATATGCTATACATTGTCATTTATTACGCTTTAAGTCTAAAAGTAAAGATTTATTGATCAATAGGCTTTGTATTTTTTATGCATTAAAGTTTTATTGTCAGTGTCCCAAGCTGTCCCCACCTAATGGGGCAGGTTGGGACACTGTAAAGATTTTTCATCTTTTTTTTTTTTTTTTTGCTGAAGTTAAATTTGATGGAATATTGCATTGGAGTAAATTTTAACTGAAACAGGAATGTTTAAACTTTATATGTCAAACTGAGTTTGGTAAAAATTGAATAAAAAATAAATTTTCTACAATCATTGTCTAAAAAGTGTCCCAGGCTGCACCTTCCCCAATTAAAAAAATAAATAAATAAAAATAAATGTTTTTATTATATTGAAACTAGCGTAAGTTATTGATGGAACTGTCAAGCAAACAAATTACTACAATGTTACAAAATCTATGTTCCACAATAGCCAAACACGAAAATGTTCAAATCATTATCTTGAATAAAAAATTACGTGTAATCAAAGTACTACTTTTTATTTTTAAATATGTTTAAATACTAATAAAATTTATGAAAAATGTTCTTTTTCTCTATATAATCCATCTAATAATTTTACAATTTCAGCTATTCAATTTAAGAAATTTCTTTTTTTAGAAATTTAATAAAAAATTTGGGGGTGAATTTGTTTATTCTCCTTACAATATTATTTAAATGTACCATATGAAGAATAACTTTTATTAACACATTTGTTCAGTTTTCACATAATATTATGTTAAATTGCACATTTTTACTGAGCTATATTAGAAAAAACTGCTACAGAAACTTAATATTGACGGAAGAAATTATTTTTTGTGCTGATGTTTCTAGAAATGTCTATATATATATATATACACATATTTTTTTTTTTTTTTTTTTTTTTTTTGCAGTATTATATTTGACACAAAATTTTTATTTATCATTTTAATGTTTCTTTTTGGTGAACTTTAAATTGGATTACATTCAGCTACATTATGCTATCATATATTTATTGTTGCTATTTGTACCTGTAATAAAGTAAAAACCTTTGAATAAACACCATAAACATTTTATTTTTACGGTGTTTATTCAAAGATTTTTACTTATTACTTTTAAACATTGAGTCCTCTGGTACTTCTTTATTTAGGATACCTATGCTGAAAATTCATTTATGCTACCAAAAAGATATTTTTAGGAGACCCATAATTTAAAAAAAGGACCCCATTTTTAAAACATAACAAGTTCCTGGGATTCAATTTTTTGAGTAATCAACTACACTCCTGATTATGTATTAACTCAAAACACCTAAAAAATGAATAATAATTTATTCTTTTTTCAGCAAGTTCTTTACTCACCCTATTGAACAAACTAAAATTTTTATTGAAATTAAACTAAGCTTAAATTAGGGATCATGCTTATCTCTAATTTAAGCTTAATTTCTATCACATATTTTTTATAAATATATGATAGAATATATGACATTAAAAATATATGATAAGATACAATTTTTGTGCAACTAGTGTAGTTAGGTTAAAATATAAAGAATTGTAGTTAAAAAAAAAAAAAAAAAAAAAAAAAAAAAAACAGTAAAGCTAAGTTAAACAGATAATTAAATTAATAAGCTATTTTTTTTTTCTCTATAATAAACTTAAAAGGATTCCCAATTTCAGAATTTCTTACTATTTTAAATGAACTAATCATAGAATTGAAAACATTGGCTTTTGCACATAACTGATTTTTGAAAATGTGTGCAAATGCCAAATGTTTAAAAGTAAGAGGTAAAAGAAACATGGAAATAATATTTTTAAATAAATATTAATAATTTATTACTACATTGTTTCAGTTAATGAGGCATGTTAAAGTACACTGAGCTGCATTTAAAATTTTGTCAAAAGTTATTTGAGAGTTCTATAACGCTGCATGTTTCTCTATTGTTCTATGTACTATCAGGGTTCATACTCTAATGTTCTAAAATTATTCTCAAAGTTTACCAGATCACTTTAAAAGAAATATTAGCAACACAAAGACTAGACAGCTAGTATCATTTGGCCTTGCAGCATTAAAAAAGTTTAACCTGATATTAATCTCTACCCTTTGGTCCTTTTCAAATAAGACACAATGAGTTAATTATTAACACTTTTCCATTATATTTTTTGCAAAGTTATTAGAGATTTTATGATGCTATGTTCTGTCGATTATTAAGAAATCTTTGAAAATGTGTATACTTTTGCAATATGAGCTAAACGAGGAAAATGTAAGAGAGAAAACAAGAAATTTCATTTTACAAGAGATTTCGAACTGATATCTTAAATCCCTATATAGTATTCTGGGGTTTTCCCTAAAACATATGAAGCCTGACTTGAGATATAAGTCCCCATTGTGCCAGATTTCCTCAAGATAGCAAAAATTTGTCAATACATGTATATGTTGTATTATAAACACACAAGGCATTGATACATTATCTAATACAAGACTAAATCTATCTAATATTATTTTGAGCTAATTGTTCTCAAAACCTAGGTATATCTAGCTGAGATGAACCCACTTCACAAGAGGATAACAGTGCTGAGATGGGCATTGTCATATGCATGATTTTTCCAAAGTATACATAAAATATAAGCATCCACTTCTATGAAAATGATGTCACAATGTTTGGAAAAATTTGTTACTATAGGAAACAATATATAAAAAAACTAGCAGGCAACGCCCGCTTCGCTGGTCCCTATTTTTAAATGAATCACTATAATGAATTCTCAAAATTGCATTAATTTTCATCACGTGAAAAAAAAGAGAAACAAAATCTGATTAGCAAAAATGTCGCACCGGGTTCTCACTGCCTTCGGAAAAAATTCCCAAAATGCTCTAACTCTTATTTCTATTATTTTCCCTTCGCCCCCCCTTCACCCGTCTATCCCAATAATTTTACAAATTTGAAAATATCCGCAATCGATTTGTAAGTATCAAAAACCTCTAAGAACCAGTTTTGAACTATCTATCTCTATTTTTATTTTTTTGCCCCACCGCTCCCCCCTTCCCGCCCCTCCCAATAATTTTAAAATTTCGAAAATATCCGCAATCGATTTGTAGGTATCGAAAACCTCTATGTACTGATTTTGAATGATCTAACTCTATTTTATTTTTTTTGCACCTCCGCCCCCTCCCTTCCCGGCCCTCCTAAAAACTTTACACTTTCGAAAATATCCCCATTCGACTTGCAGGCCTCTAAAACCTATCTGTACCAATTTTGAACGGCCTAACTGTATTTCTATTAGTTTTTGCCCCGTAGCCCCTCCCCTTCCCGCCCCTCCTAATAATTTTACATATTCGAAAATATCCACAATCGATTTGTAAGTATCGAAAACCTCTATCTACCAATTTTGAACGATCTAACTCTATTTTTTTTTGCCCCCCTCTCCCTCCCCCTTTCACGCCCCTCCTAATAACTTAACACTTTCGAAAATATCCCCATTCGACTTGCAGGCCTTTAAAACCTATCTGTACCAATTTTGAACGGCCTAACTGTATTTCTATTTGTTTTTGCCCATAGCCCCCCCCTTACCGCCCCACCATCCTTTCCGCCCCTCCTAATAATTTTTAAAATTCGAAAATATCCGCAATCGATTTGTAAGTATCGATAACCTCTATATACCAATTTTGAACGATAACACAATTTTTATTTTTTTGCCCCCCTCTCCCCTCCCCCCTTCACGCCCCTCCTAATAACTTAACACTTTTTAAAATATCCCCATTCGACTTGCAGGCCTTTAAAACCTGTCTGTACCAATTTTGAACGGCAAATTTCCATTTGTTTTTGCCCCATAGAACCCCCCCCCCCCCTTGTTGCCCCACCTGGGGGCTGAATTTCTAAAATTCCAGAAATTGGTTTTTAGCTATTTTTATTAGCTATATTTTAGAGCAAAAATTTCACTTGTATCTATTTTTTTGTGTGAGATATATAGGATTATGCAAAATCACGTCTTACCCCCCCCCCCCCCCCCCCCCCGGCCCCCTTGGGGACCGAATTTTGAAAATTCCAGAAATTGATTTTTAGACATTTGTGTTAGCTATAATTTAAAGCAAAAATTTTACGGATATCTGTTTTTTTTTGTTTGAGATTATGTAGGATTATGCAAAATCACGTTTTACGCATGTGAAATCACGTTTTGCCCCCGCCCCCTTGGGGTCCGAATTTTGAGAATTCCAGAAATAGGTTTTTAGACATTTGTGTTAGCTATATTTTCGAGCAAAAATTTCACGTGTATCTATTTTTTTGTTTGAGATATATAGGATTATGCAAAATCACGTTTTACGCATGTGAAATCACGTTTTGCCCCCCCCCCCCCGTCCCCCTTGGGGACCGAATTTTGAAAATTCCAGAAATTAGTTTTTAGACATTTGTGTTAGCTCTATTTTAAAGCAAAAATTTTACGGATATCTGTTTTTTTGTTTGAGATATATAGGATTATGTGAAATCACGTTCCCCCCCCCCCCCGCCCCCCTTGGGGACCGAATTTTGAGAATTCCAGAAAATGATTTTTAGACATTTGTGTTAGCTATATTTTAAAGGAAAAATTTTACGGATATCTGTGTTTTTGTTTGAGATATGAAGGATTTTGTGAAATCACGTTTTGCCCCCCCTCCCCCCGTTGGGGGGCGAATTTGGTTAAATCGCTTCTTAGTGGATGCCTACGTCATAGAACGAACATTGTCACAAAATTTCATGCTTCTAGGTCCAGGGGTTTGGTCTGGGCGTTGATAGATCACCCCCTCACTCAGGAAGTCTTCTTTTATATATATAGATAAAACTTCTGTACTTAAAAGAGCAACTGCATCAAATTGAATGATTTTTGCAACATGAACAAAATTCTTTAAACCCATTTTTTTTTTTTTTTTTAAATGCATGAATGAGAATTGCATAAAAGTTGAGGGATAACTGTATATTAATTTTAACCTCCCCTCCCCCCTCTTTCTTCAAAAAAAAAAAAAAAAAAAAGGCCAAATTTATTTATATAACTTAAAGTGTTTCTATTCATATGAGTTATCTAAATATATTATGGAGAAGAAAATGCATAACACAAACCTGGTTGATCACTCATATTTTGTTGTCCTTCTTTGATATGCTGTAAAAGTTTTCCAAGATCAGCATCTATTCTAGCTTCATCCATATCCATCTCCTCAGCATCCCATGGAGCCTTAAAAAAAAAAAAAAAAAAAAAAACATTTAAATGGATGTTTTTATGGAATATTTTGTAGTAAATGATTATAGCAAAAAGAAGAAAAAACAAATTAACATTTAAAACTGACGTACTGGAAATCATTAAATAAAGAAAAATTAAAACTTTGTGAAAACTTTATGGTGCTGTAAAATCAAAATACCAAGAACAAGTGCATATCATCACAGTTCAAGAAAATTTTTGCAATCAAGATCTTTCACTGACTCGAGCTGACCATTAATGTGTATGCAAATCATTAAGCATCAAATCGAAAGTAGCAAATAACTTTAAGGATGCAAGTGAGTGAATGTCAGCCACATGCGTTGCTAAACTGGGCATTCCTTTTATTTTATAAAATCTGTACAGATTGTCAGATACAAACAATGAAATTCACTATTAATAAGTTACAAAACTGCAAATCAGAATTTTTGAAAAAGATCTTGAATGCAGATTTTATGCTTGCATTTTATGATTACAAAAAAGAAAAACAAAATAATAATAATATGAGACTGCAAGAACCAAGTTGCTGCTAACGAAATTATTGACAGTATATTAAATTTATCAAAAGAAAATACAGTAGAGAGTCAAAAATCCACACAGCTCGGGACCAGAGGTTGTGCGGATTTTAGGATTTTGGAGCCCATAAAAAAATTATTTTCACTTTGAATTATAAAAACAGAATATTATTCAAACTAAACACATACTAGTGAATAATAACACTGAATATTAAATTACTAGGTACATAAGAATAATAATGAACATTAACAAAAATATGTAATGAAAACAATAAATAAATATGAAAAAAAATATTTGTCAAATTCAGATAAAATCTGTTCACATGTAGCTTTAAACTAAACTTGAACCTGCATGATTTATCTATATTTTTATTTATTGTAAATAGTAGTAACACAAATTTATTTTTCTATGAATTTTATTGAGTCCTTCCTTACAAATTATGCCTCCATCAGAAAGCATTTTAAAATATTATTTTGTTATTATTTACCTGATTGATATCATCATATCACAATAATCATTATTTTCTTTTGATGAATTTAATATACTGTCAATAATTTCATTAGCAGCAACTTGGCTCTTAAAGTCTTTCCTATTATTATTATTTTGTTTTTCTTTTTCGTAATCATAAAATGCAAACAAAAAATCTGTATTCAAGATCTTTTTCAAAAATTCTGATTTGCAGTTTTGTAACTTATTAATTGTGAATTTCACTGTTTGTATCTGACAAGCTGTGCGGATTTCGGAGTTTGGTGGATTTTAGGTCGGCGGATTTCTGGCTCTCCACTGTAATGGTTATTATATAATGATGATATCAATCAGATAAACAATAACAAACTAATTTTTTTAAATGCTATCTGATGAAGGCATAATTGTAAGGAAGAACTCAGTAAAATTCTTAGAAAAATAAATTTGTGTTACTACTATTTACGATAAATAAATAAATCATGCAGGTTAAAGTGTAGTTATATATATACAGTTCCCAGCAGTTATTAAAATCACATTTGTTCTGAGCGAAATTGATTTTATTAAGCGGTTGATTTTTATATCCGGCGAACATTCTTGCACTCATGCAAAAAAATTACTTTCCTGAATTTGGGATAAAATTTCAAAAAGTAACGAATAATGGTATTAGTAAACAATATTAATTAATTTTTGATAGATAATTAATTGTACCTTCGATATAATTAAATTAAGCACATTCCAAGCTCCTATGCGCTTTGCTTTAAGGAAAATCATTATTACTTTAGCAAAAGTTCACGCTGTTCTTATAAATATAAAATATTTCCATCTAAACCTCATGAATTATAGTAATCTCAAAATAAGAACTAGAAATCGCCTTTTAATAATTAGAAATTAAAATATATATACAGTCGACACCAGTTATAACGTACTGTCAGGGGACCAGAAAATATGGTACGTTATAAGCAATATTTCCAATATAATTTAGTGCCTAACGAAAGAAAAAGGGGCATAATAGCACTCGCAATTATAGAGATTTTAAATAGAAAGTTTTTGATTTTCTCAAAATAAAATAAGAAAGAAAAAAAAAAACATTTTACTACTTACATGTTTATTTAGAAAAATAATCTGTTATTTTTCATTGGTTTTTTTTTTTTTTTTTTTGATTAGATGACACAGTAAAAATTACATTTTCAATATTTATAATGGAACTTTGCAGAGTCTCTGAATAGTCAGTATGGAATTCAACGAACCGCGATAAAGTTTTAAAGGTATAAAGGAGATATAAGGCAATAAAGGAGACATCGAAAGACGGTATCCAAGAAAATATACCGATTTCCAAACCAGAAATACAAGGTTGACATCCAATTTTGGCTTTTCATTCCAGTCTAAAAAGTATGTTATAACCAGATTAGGCTTTTGCATAGTCCGTTATAGATGAAGATGTAAACCATTACATTATATAGGGTTTCATTCGGGACCAAGCATCTGAGTACGTTATAAGCGAAAGTACGCTATATCCCAGGTACGTTATAACCGGTGTCGACTGTATATAATTTCAAATCAGATTTATAACTTATTAAACAAATTTATAACTTATATAATTTTTACAGCATTTTGAAAAATACGTTCCTTGAAATTGTTATGGAGATAAATTATGAAGTGTGTTTAATTTGTAACTGTGCTGCAAGTGTAAAATCTTCAACAATGAATGATAACGGAGGGTTTGTTGTGCTTTAATTTCTCTTTCTGTTTAAAAAAAATTATAATGCATAAATGATATTTTTAACTGCTGAGGATATATTTTTGAGTTTATTAACCGGCGATGCTGATCTTATAAAGCAGCAGCTTCAAAAGTAGTTTATATTGATTTGTTTTTGGTCCTGGCAATTTGATCAGATTAAGCGGCTGATTTTATTAACCAGTGAGCTTGTTAAGCGGCGGTTACTGTATATTTTTTAATGTCCATAATATTCTTATCTACCTAGTCATTTAATATTCAGTGTTATTATTCACTAGCATGCGTTTGGTTTGAATAACATTCTGCTTTTATTATTCAAAGTGAAAATCATTTTTTATGGGCCTTAAAATCTGCCAAATCCTAAAATTCGCACAATCTCTGGTCCTGAGCTGTGCGGATTTTTGACTCTCTACTGTATACATTATTATTTTTTTAAATTTTTTATTAAGTTATTTCTTTTGATTTTGTTGTGTTTTACATCTGAAGTGTGTAACTAAAAAGGAATGATGATATCTAAAGCTAAAAGAATAGAAGAATTGAAATTTGAGTTACCAAAAACTTATTCATGAATAACTCTTGAAAATGATAACAAAGGGATGGTTGCTACCAGAAACAGAAATTCATTAAGTTTTTCAAGAAAACACATATTATCATAACGTTATTTGTAACAATACATTCACTTTTTAAGATTTAATATTTTTACAACTGAAAATTCACATAAAGAATTCTGAAGAAGCCATGATCGTTTAAAATTACCATATTTAAATAAAAATTTCATTTTCTTTGGAATTTTAAAAATTTCAATTTTGAGTAAAAGGAATATTAAGTGAATTTTTTGAGCATAACCGTATTGCTCCTACATTTATTTACGAAGTACTAAGTGACATTTATTACTTTTTACCATACAAAAACAGAATGCCAAACGAACATTTCACTCACAGTTGCATCATTTAGTTGGACTCTTACAAAAAATATTGAAAGAAACTGTAACATTCTCCAATAAATTTACAACAATTCACAATTATGAATTGCATGTTTTAAACTTTTGATGTTTTCTTACAAAATTTCTGTTCTTTATCATTTACCACCAGTTTTTTAGTGCATTTTATTGACATGCATAAAAATTATTATTTCGTACAGGGTTTGTATAAAAAGTAATGAACCTATTTTTTCTAACGCAACTGTACATCACAATGCACTGTCTCCAGGCAGGTATAACAGAGGGGGAAGTTAGCTGCAAAGCACACATGGTATCAGTTGCCTAGAAGCTTATGGTTTGTATCAGTATTTTAGTGGACTCCAGTCTAAAGGCTCAGTCAAAGCTTAAAAATGCAATGTTCTATCAAATAGAGCTATGGCATTAAATGCTATGTGAGACTTGGAAAATATGGAGGTATTAGCTATGATCCAAAAAGTTTTAATGATTGAAATCCAGACATTGTTACCAATTGGAAGCTTCATCATGACAATGCACCTAGCCAGATATAATTTGTAATCAACAACTACTTCTGAAGGGTCCTATTATTTTGAAGAATTTTAATTATTCTCAGTAGAATCAATATCTTCTACATATCCCCCCCCCCCCCCAAATTTGATCTCATGACTTTTTATACAAATTCAATTCAATATATTCTATATTTAAACATCTTATATGGATAAAGAAAATCATATAGTCAGATGGTGTAAAGTGAGTATACTTAAAAAGATTGCTACATATTTAAAACATTGCAATATTTTACTTTTTTTAATGTATTTACTAGATGGTTATAAAGTATTTCTGCTACAAAAGGAAATAATGGCAGCATAAAAATTATTGTTTTTAGTTAAAATTGTTGCTCTACGTACAACATACGGCATATCCAAACTTCTCTTTTCCTCTTTTTTATAGCAAAACTAAAATATTTACAAAAGAAAAAGAAGCATAAAATATCTAAGAATAGATATTCACCTGATGTTTAGTTAAATTTATTGTATTTCATATTCTGTGGATTTTATCATGTGGGGTAAAGTGGGTATAGCAATAGCATTAAGCTTAACTATATGGCTAATTATCCATTCTCAGGAAATCTGTCATCATCAGAAAATTGAAGTGAAGGAAAAGTTTTGACAATTTTGCTTTTTCTTTTATAAACAGACATGTATGCAACAGCTTCATGAAAAAAATATAGATCCTGCATGTTATTTGGTATATTTAAATTAAAAATTAATTTAGAATACTAAAAAGTGAGAGAATGAGAGTTTATAGTAAGGTGACAACATTTTGTTAGAATACACTACTTTTAATTAATTTAAAAGTTACAAGTGTATTAAATTTGAGATAGTCATAACTCGGTTTCAAAGCAGCATGGCTATAGTTTTTTTTTTTTTTTTTTTTTTTAATTCAAAATGAATGACACACGATAAAATTCAGATGAATTGAATACAGATATAATAAGAAATGACTAATATATTTCATATATGAGAGACAAAAGGTATTTATTTATGGATAACAAATTTTTAAATTGAGAATAAAATTTCATGTGTATAAATTTATCTTAAAAGTATATCTGAATATGCACAAAAAATGTTTAAAAAAATTCTTAAATTTAAATAAACAGTTATTAAAAAATACATTTTTTTTTTCCATATATATATCATTTAATGTAAAAGTAAAAAAGCTACCTCATGTTTCACAGATCCAGGTCGATTATCAGGAGGTTCAAACATCGGTAGTGATTCCTGGCGGCCATCACCAATTGATGGGATGCCTAATCCCGACATTCCACCAATTCCCATACAACCAGAACTACCTGGTCCAGGAGATAAACCACGTGAAGGATCTGGCATAAATCCAGTTAATGAAGGTTCTGGTGTTGACATAGACTTATTTGATTGTGGTATTCCGGCAGCTGATCCAACCTGTGAGCCAACAGCATTAACAAAACTTCCTCGCGATATAAGGGTACACATATAAGCATCATGAGAGAAGACATCATACCGAATGAGTTCAGCGAAAAGCAAAACGAGATTTGCAAATGCAGCTTTGCTGTCAGGAGAAGGTTTGTCATCTAAAGAAGACAAAAAAGTAAAAAAAATAATATTATTGCTCAAAAATACTACACTATTGCTGCTCTTAATATTTTGAGATGTTATCCTAAAATTTTAATATAACAATTTAATATATTATGAGGAATTCATTCTACTTGTTTTCATAAAAAAGATACAAATATTTACCTTTTATTTAAGCTTTGCATATAAGTGAATATTCTTGACATGCACTCTTGGACCAAGAATATTCACTTGCATACATATGAATATTCTAGGTCAGCAACAGTTTTTCTCTCTTACTCTTAGTTTTTGTAATTTAATACACATTAGAGTAAAAAACAATTAATTGATGTGAAGAGACAAATCAATTTAATGTCAAAACTTCGACATAAAGAAGAAATTAAATCAGAAATAAAATTAAAGAATTAGTACCTTGAATGGTACCTAAACTTTGTGGGTGATATTTTGACTTCAAAATAAATTTGAAAATAATAATAATAAATTTTGGAAAACAAGGACTGATTTAATGGACATGATTTTGTAAATATGTGAACAGAATTTAAAAATATGTATCATATAATGAATAATAATGGGGATTATCTCCCTGTAAGTTAACATGGGATTTGATTGACCTCGTCCTTGACACATTATGATGCAGCCTTTTAAGGGACTGTTGTAAACAACTATTGTAATTTCTGACAAATATATGAAACAATTCTATGCCTTTTGCTATGAGAAAATGCATATGAGCTTTCTATAATCATTAAAAGAATTATAATGTGCACCTTGCAGTGAATGATTTATCACCGCTACTGTAGTAATTTCTTCTACAGCTATTTTGATTAGTGTTTTCATGAAGTCCAACTATGTACTTATTGATGCTCCAGTAAATTTCAATACTTACTGAATTTGCAATCTGATCCGAATTTGAATAGCACATTATAAGTAATAGCTTGCAATATCTCACATCAATAATTATGTTCTCAAATAATATGGCAAAAAATTAAGCATTATAATTCTTCTGCAATGGAAAATCATCCTCATACGACTTTTAAATTGATTCATGGTGGACTACAATGACTTTTCGAGAAGACAATAATATGAATATTCCAAAATATACTATATAGGCAAGTTTGATATAATGTTGTGTGCATATATATGTGACAAGGGAAAAAAAAAATATGTGTGGCACTCGGGGACTGCCGCGGTAAAGCTATTGCATAGCATTTTTTATCAACTTATGCAATTATAATTATTTATTTTATTTATGCAGTATTTTTTTTCTTTGATATTAATTCAAGTTACACTTTTTGAGCGTGGTGACCGATAAGAAAACAAATTTTTTTCTTTTACTGAATAAAGGTCCCTGTCGTGAAATATGACAGTGTTTTTATTTAATTTAATCATTTTTCAGTTATTTTAACAAATCCAAATTATTAGATCGCATTTTATCGAAATTTACTTAAGTTTCATTTGTTTCCCGTTTCGCCCCTGTAAGTTTACTTCTTGGCAACGCGCAAAATTCACTCAGTGGTTCTTCCTTGCTTTCCCCTACCTTCCTGCCGGTTCTGGAGGCTTGGTTTCTTTCTCCCGTGAGCGTGCGTTCTGATTGGCCGCTAGTGCCGTGACGTTTTCGTAGCTCGCTGACCTGAGAGTAGAAAAACTTCTCTCTCCCTCACTGGGATAGAAGAACAGCTTGATATAGGACCAGGGTTGGCAAGTTTCTTCCAAGGTGGAAAAAACCGCGGAAAAAACCATGGAAAAAACCGGCCGGAAGAAATAGGTTTCTTCCAAGTGGAAGAAATGGAAGAAACTGTTTTTCTTAAAAATTTATCCTATAAATTGCAGATTTGTAAGATACAATGGATGCATTGATCTTATAAACAACTTTAAGTAACTTTAAATATACCTATACAAATTTAATAACATATTTAGTTAATAATTATGAGTTTTTTCATCAAAATGAGCTAATGAGCCTCGGTATCTGATGATCACGTTCCAAAATACTCAAAATCCAGTAAAAAAATCAATTTCAATTTAAACAGTATAAAGTTTTATAATTTAGACAATTTTATTTCTTTAACTGGTAATAAGTAATCATTTGGATCACTTGCTTATACTTTCTGATAAAACAGCTCTTAACATAATCTAGTTAATTAAAAGAACCAGTGTGCAATAATTACTATTTACTGTATTACAAAATGTCAGAAAAACTTTATTTTCCTTATAGTCACATAAAAGAAATTTACGTCTCATATTTAAAAAAAATTTACATTTCTCACATTTTTACTTTTTATTACCATGTTTTTATTAACTTCAATTCTTGTTTGTTTGTCCGGTACAAATCTTGCAATCGAATTTTAACTAATTTCCCTACTAGCTAGACATTTGAAATTTCACAGCAACTCAGAACCCAGTGACAACACAATACATCGAAGTCAGATTTTCGAATAGTTTTCTTTTAATTAATTAAAATATGAAAATAATAAGCTCTTAATATCAATAAAATAGCCATTAAAAAATTAGCTATAATTTAATTGTTGCCGAAAAAAAATTACGAGTTCATTTTCTTTTGACATAAAAATAAATACATTTAATTCAACGTGAATGTAAAAAAATTATAAAAAGTTAAATTATGCATTTCACAAAAATTGACATCATTATCAATTTTAAAATTTTATACACATTGATAAGTGCTAATGTACGATGCTAATATACATTGCTCTAAAAGGAGTAATATTTTATTTTAAAAACCAACTTTTTTTTCACTATTATTATTATTTCACTGAACTGATTCTGCATGCTTAAATATTTTTTAGCCTCATGTATTTTATTAACGACTCACCAGAAAATTTAAAAACATGGTATATAAAAAGTTTTTTTTTTTATCTTATAGTTATTTTTTATCAAACTTTTAGCATAATCCTTACTTTGAAACACAAATGGAGAAGGAGGGGGGGGGGGGGGGGGAGAGTAACATTCTTATATTTATTATCCTGCAATTCATACAGACTAGCGCTGAAAATAAACCACTATTACATGAATGTTTACCAAAATTAATCAGCGATGAATATTATTTCCAGACTTTCAAAAATATTTTGTTTCGTATTTTTTAAATATGTTTGTTTACATTTTATAGGTACCACCAATTATTTGAATATGCTTAAATGATTTACCATCATATATGAATGTGATAGATTAGTTTTATTAATATTGAAGAAATATTTATTCTAAAATTTATTAAAAATCCTCTTTCCGTTTTCATGTCTATTTAATTAATAATAACTGACTTTGTATCTGCAAAAGGAAACTGTAAACAAAGGCAATGATCTCTAATTTGCAAATTCCTATTATCTGCACAACCTCTGGACAAAACTTTTGAGAGTTAGAGGGAGTTGACTGTAAAACAAATAAAAAGTTTTTTCGTAGTTCAATACTGCACTTTATTTTTCAACTTATATAGCTACTAAATACAAACTATGGATATTTTTTTTTTTTAAATCCTAGAGCGCTTGCAGGACAGTTTAAAAGTAGGTATCTTACTTATTGATACAGTTCATTTCATTGGGTACCAGCTTCGAGTTTATACAAAAAGTTGTATCTTTAAAAAAAAAAGTGCAAATATTATGGCTGAAAATTCCATAATTATTATCACTTGTACTGTTTGAACATATAATAATATTATGAGATAGTATCTATGCAAAAAATTCTAAAAATATTAGCATTGAAAAGTAAAAACCCATCACCTGTATGTACTTAGTGTTTGTTATCAAATAACTTATTTTTCTAAAGATATTTTTAATATTAATTGAATTATAGTTTAGATTTGGCATTGAGTAGATTAAACATTGATTAGATTAAACATTTAGATTAAACATTGAGTTTATATAGTTCATAAATTTTAATTTTGCACATCTGTTTTGTTTTTTGGTTGGTTTCTTCCATTTCTTCCGGTTTCTTCCATTTCTTCCAGTTTCTTCCGGTTTTTTCCAGTTTCTTCCACTGTCCTGGAAGAAACTAGTTTCTTCCGGAAGAAACCCAACCCTGTATAGGACGTGTGTTTCGTAGGTCACCGCACGTTCCGCGTGTGCGGCCCACGTGCCTTTCGCGGCATCACCGCACGTATATCTATGAATATAACTTTAGTGAAATATAGTCAGCAATCTTTAGTATTCACAAAATAAATTTATAATATCGTTCTTAAAGACATTTCCAGATATATACCACATCGATTGTACGTATTCAATGTAATCGGAAGCGGATGAAATTGGATGTAGTTAACCATGCACATAGTCGCCGAAATGGTCTGCGTAGTTTTAGACTCTCAATCATTTTCGTTCCCAAGAAATATTCACGCCATCAGCGCAAATAATACGTATCTAAGAATATTCGGCCATAACTTTCAGCATACAAGTTAATTGCATCACGATGCACGTGGATAACGTTTTGAATCTCAAAGGAGCCAGATCAGCGAAGTTGTTGGAAAAGACGGACCCCAGAGAAAAGTCCCATCCTTGCCTTATTGAATCACAATAAAATTATTGCCATTTACTAAGCTGTGGTGTCGTTCCTGTATACATTTCAAGACCATCTGGTATGTACTGTTTCTATTTTGTTATTCCACTAGTAGTTAGCGTGTGATCCTCGACATAGCGAGACTTTTGATTTTTAAAGGACCTGGAGGTAAATTAGAAATTCTAGATTTTGCTAGAGAACTGAAATTTTAGTTAAACATAACTTTGAAGAACTTAGAGCCTTTGAATTTAGCCATTTAATTTTTAAACATTAATTTAACTTTAGTCACTAGCAGCACTCTATTTCTGCTATGTGACAATTGGTGCCGAAACTTGTTCACAAGAGGCATCACGCGTGTTATACATAAATAACTTGATATGCGTTAATTCTGTGAATTTCAAGATTTAATTATACTACACAGATTCCTGTTCATGATTTATGATGCTGAACAAAAGTGCCGTCTGATTTAATATATTCTGTCTTTCGATTCATCTCCTAAGAAGCTGGCTGGACACTAAAATGAACTAAAATAACATTTCTTAAGACTATAGTTGTGCATCTCAAGATATTTCACTCACCTTTCTGATCCCATTTTTATTAAGACAATAGTTGTGCATTTTAAAATATTTGATTCATCCTACTGATCCCGAAGAAATTAAAATAATAGATAATACGCTATGGAACTGCTAGACAGATCTATTCAGTATAATGCCACTGATGCAGTGTGATCTAGGAGTAACCTCCGGACAACATCATTGGTTCCATGATTGTCTCAAAAACGTATCCTTTTTTTACACACTTCAACTTATACAGTTTATACTGATATAAATTTTCTCTGATTCAGATATATTTTTCTTCCATTTTGCATGTATAACTTATCTTTAGGACTGTGACCAGAAGAAAAGGCGATGCAAATTTTAATGTGTAGCTGAGATTTCTACTTTTATATATATATATATATATATATATATAAAATTTTTTTCTTTACAAATTTTTAAATTCTCAAAATTGCATCAGTGTCATATTCCATGATGTTTAGGTATAATAACTTCGTATTATATACCATTTTTATGCAATTATTGTTATTTTTATCCATAGGGTAATATTTTGGCCAACAAATCTTTTTATATGATATATGTTTATATTTGTGGTATCCATTTTTTTTATTTTTTTGCTTTCAGTATTAGACTAGTAAATATGAAATCTTTTCATGTCCAATCAGTACAAATGGATTATACATTTTTTTAGATGTTTTTCCAATACTTTTATATATCTATATGTTTATATATTCCTTTTTATTTATTTTCATTAGTAGCCTAGTTAATATACAGTCATTATTTTAGTATTCATGAGTGGTGAATTTTTTTTGATGTTCCGCTCAATATTGGTGGACTTGATATACCTATAGTGACTCATGTATAGAAATTTTTTTTAAGTATTTTTGATGCATTTTAATCCTTCATATATGTTATTTATAGTTTTTTTTGTGTATGTTTATTTTTCCATTTTTACAAAAGTACTGTGCATGTCGTATTTTAATATATGCAAATTATGAAGATATTTCGTCTTATTGAACTAGTATTAGGACAGAAATCTTATTTACCTTGTATTAAATTATTGTACTTTTAAGAAAATTTACAAATGATTACATATGCATTTTTTTTAATTTCCTAATTTTCATGTTATATTTTTTAAATTTATTTTTAATAATTCTCGAGTGGGAATATTAGGTCATGAAATTTTTCTTTTCACTTATAATATTTATGTACATCTATCAATAGATCAATTTACACTAAAATATTCATCGCATTAGATGGATAGGAAGTATCTACATAAGTTTTATGTTATGCCAAATACATTTTTTTTTTCTCTCATTCAACAAAAAAAAAAAAAAAAATGAAACCAGTTACACAAACAAGTCCTTATCACTATTTGATATTTGTTGTGATAGAATGACTCTTTACGAAAAATTGAATATTTATATGTTTTTTTTTTTTTGTGCATTCACGTAAGTTTTTTTTTGTGAGTATATCAATTCGGTATGCATAACACATTCACGGTTTGTTTTGCAGACTTAACTCAACAGTTTTTTTTTATCTCACTTTTTACACATGTGGTTTCTTATAAACGTTATTTCTTCCACACTTCATTTTAGCATTGTGTTTAGTGTCACATCTCATTTTTTCATTTTTCAAAACTTCAATTTATTTCTCTAAATCTCCATATAACCTGCACATTCTAATGCATTGGGTTAGGAGTCATCAATATACATTTTCGATTCACAACTATTTACATTCATTTACCTTTATGTTTTCATTAATTTACACACTTTTAGACTTTAGTTTTTTTTTTTTTTTTTTTTTTTTGTTCTGTGTTAGAATTTAGACTTCAACTTGTTCAATAGTTTATTTTACACACATTTTTGGACAGCGTTTATTTTGGTGGTGTAAACGCCGGTGCCTTTCATAATTTATACATTTTACACATTTTTCACTCACATACACCAACTGTTTTGCTGCGGACATTTGGTGGTGAGATTGCATAGATTGTTACGGGTTGATTTTTGTTTTCTTTCATGGCTCTTGATTTGCTTTTGTCTATTTATTTAATAGGTGAATTATATTTCATCATTTATTACATACACGTTCATATTCATTCATTGCAATAGTTGTTTTTTTTTATGGCCCTTCGGGTGCTCTCGTTTACATTAATATAATAGCTCTTCATGTGGTTCTCCTGTCCTACGGGAACTTGACGTCCTTTGGTTCCTGTGTATGGACAATACGCTATGGTACTGCTGGACAGACCTATGCGGTATTGTGCCATTCATGCAGTATAGGCAATGACCACTGTTTAATATCGTTAACATACACCTTTTTATTCATTCATTTCAATAATTTTTTTATTTTTATAGCCTTAGGGTGTTTTTTTTTTGTTTTTTGTTTTTCTTATTTACATTAATAGGGGAATTATTTTCCTTCTTACTTACATATTCCTATTCACACATTCAATAGTTGTCTTATTTAATTGCTATGTGCAATTAAATTTTCTCTTGTTTGATTCATATATGGTTTGCAATGTTCAATTTGTTTTGTTTGTTTTCCTCACACATTTTCATTACTAGTTACACTCTTCAATAGTTATTTACTTACTCTACATTTATGTGCATTTGCATTCTCACAGTGGGTCAACTTGTTGAATTCATTTTTGTATTATTCTTCATACTATGTTAATTTTTTTACATGACTTTCATATTTACACATCCACACTTTTCAACTTTATTTTTTTGAGATGGTGTTCACTTTTCACACTTCACACATCCTTATAATAGGTCGTTTGCTCATGATCAATAGTTAATTCATGTTATATAAAAAAAAATTCTCTCACATGTTACTTTACACTTATATTTTTTTTATAACAAACATATAATTTATCACGTGGCCTGGCAAAATAGTTTGCAGGTAGTTTCTGATTTATACACAACTTAACTGTTTTTGTTTTTCTATGGTATTCAATTCATTTTTCTACTCTTATGATATATTCAATAGTCATACTATGTAGACACAATTTCCTAAGTACACTTACACATTCACATTTCATTTTTGGCATTGGGTTGGTTACACGTCACAAGATTTAACCCAAATTTAGATTCTCATAACCAATAGTTTTTTTTAAATGTGACATTTTTTTTGTTTACTTTTCATTACCAAATTATTCAAGTGTACCTCATAGTTAGATGTTACACTTTGCTTAAGAGATGGTTTAGTTTACCATTGTTTCCATACGGTAGTTTTCTAAACTTTTCAAAAATCTTTGTTATTTCCACAATGTGTTTTTTTATTTTGTGTTCATCAATAGTCATTTTGTTTCTACATGATTATCACATTTACACTTACACACTTTTCCATGTTATTTTTTTTAGTGGGTGTTCAATTGTTTACACTCAACATAACCTCATACAATTTTATTTCTTCATAATCAATAGATTTACTCAGATTAGCTATGTGACAAGTTTTTTTTTTTTTTTTTTTCACTTTCATCACAATTACTCACATACTATCTTAAATTTATATACTTATATTTTTAACAGACACATAAATTTACATGTTGTCTGGCAATTTTTTTGGGGGGTACAATATACAGAATGAAACACAACTTAGTATTTGTTTTTGTGTTCAAATTTGCAAATTTTTTTGGTATTTACATTTTGAATATGCATAAAATGATACTTCCATACTCACATTATTGAATTTACATTTACAATAGTTTTTTTAGTAATTGTATTCTACGTATGTATATATGCATTTGTTTTTTTATATTTTACATATTAATTAAAAAAAAAATTGTGTTTTTTTTTATATGTGCATTGAACAATTTGAACTCTCTATATTTTTGGGAGCATTTTAAAATTCAAATACTTGTCATTCTTATGGGTGGCTATGCAAATTATATGCGTATTGACTACCATGGTATCTATATCATCAGCAATTACTGATTCAAGGCCTGTGTTGATATATCGATTAGAGACATGTTTTTCTGCCATAGCATTAATGCTCATTTTAAATTCACATAGTCGACTATATAAAGGAAAAGATACAAATCTGGGCAGATATTTATAGATAATACTTACGAGTTATATATATATTTTTTTAAATGGTGAAATATCTCCTTAGCGAGAGATAATATGTTTTTTTTATGATTGCTATTTTAAGTGTTCTCAAAATTTTTTTTAGCATTCATTTACATATCCTTCCCATTGTTTTATTTACTCATTTTACGACTGTTACAGTCATTTAATTCTAACAATAGTAATAGTAATTCTTACTTACCTTTAAAAATTTCTCCTTTGGTAGTATCGAGATTGTATCTTCTGCAGTGATACAGTCCTGATGCTTGCCATTTCCCCCTCGTCAGTCTGGGAACATTCCGGACCCTGTTCTTGAACTGATGAGCCCCCCCTTTTTTTTTAGCAATACTTGTTTTTAGGTTACATGTTTCTTTGTTGGTTAACTTATTTCTAATATTGAACATCAATTTATTCAATGATAACTGTAGTACTTTTACCATTTAGCAATTTAGACTCAAAATGATATTTCATATAGAAATTTTGTCTGTTTTTAAAATTAAGGTTGTAGTGATTACTCATGAACTTTAAAATTTTGTTTTTCTTCACTACAATTTCTACAACAATGTTTATTTTAAACCCTGATATTGTTTTTTTTTTGTACTTCACTTTTTCTTTTACAGCGTGATATGTAAATTTATCGCTTTAATCATTACATGCAATCAACATGTGTAAATTCAGTTACATGTAAAATATATAATGAGAACACGGAAATCTGTAAAAATAACTTTATTTATTTTTCAGTACAAACATGTATACTCACCTACATTCTGTAAAACAGCAGTTACTGTCAACAAAAAGATGCTGTTGAATTTTTAAGACACGCTGTGTGTCTCCCTGTAACCCTCTGTAGGGGACAGTTCTGTGGCCGTCTGATCCATCGTCTTCGCGTCCTCTGCTCTTGTTTTTTTTCCACCGGGTGCTTTAATTTTTTTTCAAATCCCTTTTTCGGGGAGTGCGTCGTGAAACACGACAGTGTTTTTATTTAATTTAATCATTTTTCAGTTATTCTAACAAATCCAAATTATTAGATCGCATTTTATCGAAATTTACTTAAGTTTCATTTGTTTCCCATTTCGCCCCTGTAAGTTTACTTCTTGGCAACGCGCAAAATTCACTCAGTGGTTCTTCCTTGCTTTCCCCTACCTTCCTGCCGGTTCTGGAGGCTTGGTTTCTTCCTCCCGTGAGCGTGCGTTCTGATTGGCCGCTAGTGCCGTGACGTTTTCGTAGCTCGCTGACCTGAGAGTAGAAAAACTTCTCTCTCCCTCACTGGGATAGAAGAACAGCTTGATATAGGACGTGTGTTTCGTAGGTCGCCGCGCGTTCCGCTGTTCCGCATGTGCGGCCCACGTGCCTTTCGCGGCATCGCCGCACGTACATCTATGAATATAACTTTAGTGAAATATAGTCAGCAATCTTTGGCATTCACAAAATAAATTTATAATATCGTTCTTAAAGACATTTCCAGATATATACCACATCGATTGTACGTATTCAATGTAATCGGAAGCGGATGAAATTGGATGTAGTTAACCATGCACATAGTCGCCGAAATGGTCCGCGTAGTTTTAGACTCTCAACATTTTTGTTCCCAAGAAATATTCACGCCATCAGGGCAAATAATACGTATCTAAGAATATTCGGCCATAACTTTCAGCATACAAGTTAATTGCACCACGATGCACGTGGATAACGTTTTGAATCTCAAAGGAGCCAGATCAGCGAAGTTGTTGGAAAAGACGGACCCCAGAGAAAAGTCCCATCCTTGCCTTATTGAATCACAATAAAATTATTGGCATTTACTAAGCTGTGGTGTCGATCCTGTATACATTTCAAGACCATCTGGTATGTACTGTTTCTATTTTGTTATTCCACTAGTAGTTAGCGTGTGATCCTCGACATAGCGAGACTTTTGATTTTTAAAGGACCTGGAGGTAAATTAGAAATTCTAGATTTTGCTAGAGAACTGAAATTTTAGCTAAACATAACTTTGAAGAACTTAGAGCCTTTGAATTTAGCCATTTAATTTTTAAACATTAATTTAACTTTAGTCACTAGCAGCACTCTATTTCTGCTATGTGACAGTCCCCACTGCCTTCGGCAGCGTAGACCCGTGTGCAATGCGCACGTGTGAATGCACATATATGAGTGCCCTAATAATTTTACAAATTCGAAAATATCCGCAAACCTCTATGCACCAGTTTTGAACAATCTATCTCTATTTTTATTTTTTTACCCTTCTGCTCCCTCCCCCCTTTCCCGCCCCTCCCAATAATTTTAAAAATTCAAAAATATCCGCAATCGATTTGTAGGTATCGAAAACCTCGATGTACCAAATTTGAATGATCTAACTCTATTTTTTTTGCCCCTCTGTCCCCCCCCCCTCCCCGGCCTTTCTAATAACTTTACACTTTCAAAAATATCCCCATTCCATTTGCAGGCCTCTAAAACCTATCTGTACCAATTTTCAATGGCCTAACTGTATTTCTATTTGTTTTTGCCCATAGCCCCCCCCTTACCGCCCCTCCTAATAATTTCACAAATTCGAAAATATCTGCAATCGATTTGTAAGTATCGAAAACCTCTATACACCAATTTTGAACGATCTAACTGAATTTTTATTTTTTTGCCCCCTCCCCCTCTCCCCCCTCCTAATAACTTTACACTTTCGAAAATATCCCCATTCGACTTGCAGGCCTTTTAAACCTATCTGTACCAATTTTGAACGGCCTAACTGTATTTCTATTTGTTTTTGCCTCACAGCCCCCCTTACCGCCCCACCCCCCCTAATAATTTTACAAATTCAAAAATATAAGCAATCAATTTGTAAGTATCGAAAACCTCTATGTACCAATTTTGAACGATCTGACACTATTTTCATTTTTTGCCCCCCCTCCCCTCCCCCCTTCTTGCCCCTCCTAATAACTTTACACAATCGAAAATATCCCCATTCGACTTGCAGGCCTTTAAAACCTATCTGTACCAATTTTGAACAGCCTAACTGTATTTCTATTTGTTTTTGCTCCATAGCCCCCCCCCCCCCCTTGCTGCCCCACCTGGGGGCTGAATTTCTAAAATTCCAGAAATTGGTTTTTAGATAGTTGCATTAGCTATATTTTAGAGAAAAAATTTCATGTTTATATATTTTTTTTTGTTTGAGATATATAGGATTATGCGAAATCACGTTTTACACATGTGAAATCACATTTTGTCCCCCCCCCCCCTTGGGGACCGAATTTTAAAAATTCCAGAAACCGATTTTTAGACATTTCTATTAGCTATATTTTAAAGCAAAAATTTTACGGATATCTGTTTTTTTGTTTGAGAAATGAAGGATTTATTTATAGAAATTTTTTTTTCAATACATAACTTCGATAAAATAAGAAAAAATTATTTAAAATTTTGCTCTGTTTGGTAGATATAAAGATCATAAGGACCCCCCAAAATTTCGACCAATTGTTAATAAACGCGAAGGCCCTACATATGATTTAGAAAAATACATGGTTAAAATTTACCGCGAACTACTACCCCCCACTAATAATAGTTTAGTTTCTACCGAAGATTTCATTAAGAGAATTAGGGAGCTTGATTTTAAAAATAATTATAAATTCATAAGTTTTGATATAATTAATTTATACCCCTCAATAAATGTCAAAGAAATATCCGATACCATAAATAACTTAATCAAAGAAAAATACGACCAAGAAACGGCAAACACTCTAATAGCTACCAGTAACCTAATTTTAAACGAAAGTTTCTTTAAGTTTAACGGGAAAATTTACAAACAAAATAAAGGGGTCCCAATGGGGTCCCCCGTTTCAGGACTAATTGCCGAGCATAAATTAAGAATCTTAGAAGAAAACATATTTAAAATTTTAAAAGATAAATTAATCTTTTGGGTCCGCTATGTCGATGACGTGTTTGCGATCATTGATAAAAACGAAAACAGTGATGAAATCTTGGAAATTTTAAATAAAATTGACCATAATATAAAATTTACATGTGAAACCGAAATTAATAACGAAATAAACTACCTGGACGTAAAAATAAAACATCATCAAAATAATATTAATACCACAGTCTACAGAAAACCAACTGCAAATGAGGAAATAATTAACAACCATAGTAAAACCCCTTATACTTATAAAATTAACGCAATACAAGCCTATATAAATCGCGCAATTTTAATTTGTAATGACCCTGTCGATTTAAAGGAGGAAATAAACCACATCAAAAATACAGCTTTTAAAGCAGGCTATAGCAAAAATTTAGTGAATAAATTATACAAGAAAAGAATCAAAAAACTCAATAATATCCCAAACTATCAAAAAACCACCCCAAATTTTACTTATTCCATACCATACGATCAGGGAATTTCAACCAAAATTAAAAATATAGCCAAAAAACACAACATAAATATACCGATAAAACCAAACCCTAATATATACCAATTAATTCGAAGCGATAAAGACATAACCCCCCCTCTTGAAACAGCCGGAATTTACCAAATACCTTTCAAATATACAGATGAAAAGAAGGGAAATTACATCGGAGTAACCAAAAGGAAAATATTAACCAGAATTAAAGAGCATCAAAATGATATCAAATACGATAAAACAACTACAGCCCTTACTAAAGTCAACAAGGAAAATAAAATAGATATTATATTTAATGAAACAAAAAAACTAGCAAATTACAATAACCCGGACTACGCTTTTTACCGAGAGACAATAGAGATAATGAGAGACATTTCTGCATGTAACGGGCACGAGTCGCGCGCCGATTTGGACGGAGTGTGGCGCCAAATTATGAAAAGCGGGACTGAGAGAGAGAAGCACGATGAGAGACCAGTTTCAACAAAAGACAACAGCCATGTAGCTACTGAAGAAGGGGCGGATCGCCCTGAAAGATCTTTAGCGATTAACAGAGCATCATAAAAGGTACTTTTATTATAAATTAATTAAAGAAAAAATTACTTTTAGAAAATAGGTGGTATGAAATAGGTGGGGCTAAAATTACTCCAGAATAAATTAAAACATTGGCAGCTATGGAATAACATCAATGAGAATCTATGTTATGGATATTGGGGTTGACGATGGCCGATGCCAGATTTTCAGTATGTTTTTATGCTCAATAATTAGTAATGGAATTTTCAAAAATGAGCATATTTGCTTCAGATCTATTTTGAGTATATGGCATACTCAAATTTGACACAATTTTACTCAGTTTTGAGCATTTTTGTTCCTTTATTTTTTCAGTGTAAAACTGAAAAAAATGTCTCATTCTCCAAACACATCGGTATCGACAATTATCCATCCAAGAAAAAGCGAAAGTAAAAGGAAAAAAAAAAAAAAAAAAGGCATGAATTTTACTAACTACAAAATAACAGCCTGTATAAACAATTGATTGCAATTAAACGTAAATTTTGTCAACAAACTATGAAATTTTTCCTTATTTCAATCATACACTGCAAAATTGTCACATATTGAAATGACTAAAGAACCACCAGCGGCCAAAAACAAACTTCTACCTCACACCTCTAAGAAACCACTTATCACAGACTTCAATTGCCCTAGAACTTTGACATCAGTTATAGCAAGACTTAGAACCAATCATTTTCGAGCGATGAAGATCCTCCCGGATAAGACCAGAACATACGTTCTCTGTATTAACTGCTCGAATATCAAGTTAACACTGAGACACATTTTCGAGTGCTCAGCACTCACACCACGTGTTTTGAAATTGGGATTGGTACCACTTGAGGACAATCTATATAAGAACTGTTCTACAGCCAAGAAGCTCTGAAGTTGGCAGCTGCAATCGTCCAGACCTTTGGTGTCATATGAAAATCCCTGAACACTAAAACAACAACAACTAAAGAACCATGAATGTTTTCAATTAGCGATAAAATAATTGTATATTTTAGCAATTATTTGCTTTATAAATCTTAAATTTTGACAATTAGTCACAAAATTGCACATATCAATAATAGGTTTCAAAACTATTGTGTATTTCAGTGAATAACTTTGGAAAAAAGGTAAACTTTATTGATTTGTGATGAAATAACAGCGTATTTCTGCAATTATTTGCATCATTGATTGCAAATTTTGATAATTAACGGAGAAATGGTTTTATACTTCAATAATAGAGCAAAAATAACTGCATATTAAAAAAAAAAAAAAAATTTTTAAGAAAAACACGATTTTTATTGAATAGAAACAAAATAATCGTATATTTTGGCAGACGCCCACAAAAAAATCACATATTTTGGGAATTAGCGTTAAAAAGAAAATTGCATGAATTTTATTGATACTTATATTTTAAAATGGCTACCGAAAGTTCAAAAATGGCTATCATTATTTATTTATCTGGTCGCCAGTGGCAACCATTCATAATTGTTAATCTAGAGCATTATCATCTTATATCGCTCAATTATTTATTGCTTTACAGCTGGCTGGCAGTAAGGTTGCATGTATAATAACATCACTATAATGTATTTATACAACATAATAAAAATAATATCAGTTCCTAATATTATTTAATAATTAGTTTAATCAAAATATTTTTTCTTTTAGTAATAAATGGAATCATTAATAAGCATTTTATAAAAAACAGAATTTAATAATTTTAAATCACATACCTATAACAGGAGCAAGAGTATCAAGAAAATTAACTAAAAGATTTTGATATAAAGGAAGACCAAGTGGAAGGATGCTTGCTGAATCCTGAGAATCTTTTTCATCTGGTGCATCATTCTCACCAAATTTCTAAAAAATTATTAAATAAATAAAAATATTAAGAGAAAGTAATGTATTAAAAAAATGAACCCTCCCGCACACACCAAGTAAATAATAAAAACCCCAAGTTTGTTTTTTCATTTTTATGTGATAGGTGGATTACACATCTCGTTAAATAAATATTCAAATAAGCAACGTATTAATAAAATTAACACAGGACATTATAAATGACAATTAAATTATATTAATCAAATTCTAAAAAAATTAGGAAAAAAATCAATATACTATGTTATGAAAAATTTTAAACAAGGGGTCAAACAGAAAATACATAGAAAATTCCATCAGAGTTTACTTATCTGTTCTGATTCATATATTTGCAGTGATAAAAAATTGTCTTTGAAACACTACATTATTCAAATATACAATGTATTTAGTAATAACTATTACTTAGGTAAACATTAAATGAAAAGAAAAAAAAGTATAGTTGAAAAAACATTATCATAAGAAACAGTACAGTATAAAGTTGCAAAACTTAAAAAATGCATTTTCATTTAAGAAAGAAAGGGGGGAGAAATGGGTAATTTGATAGTGAAAGAAGTATAAAGATGATAAAAATTTAACAAGTTTTTAAATAGAGAGTAAATAAAATGATACCTCAGCTGTCAGATCGGTCTGTCTTTTTTCAAGAAGTTTAGCTACAACAAGAGCTCTATGCTCTCCACAACGTTTCGTAGTCACAGCCCATTCACACAGTAGTCGAACAATAGCTTCATCTTGTACTAATATTTCACTCAAGCTATTGTAACTAGAACATTTTTCCTTGTTAGTTAGAGAAGGAAATACTTTAGTGTATAAGCTGTCAAGTGAATTGTTGCTATCCACTCGATCAAAATTGTGACGGTCAAGAGCGTCTAATGCATTTAACACTTGTTGAATAGTTGAACCTAGAAAATGCATAAGAATATTTTACAATCTAAAGAACATTTAAAATATCGGCTACACACAAAAAGAAATAGATTAGTATAAACATATTTTTTGTATTTTTTATATAACAAAAATTAGAAAGCAAATAAAACTTAAAGAAATAATGTAATATTTGAGAAAATGTATCATTTGTCCTTCTTTATGTTTTTAAAATTTTATCTTAATTTATTTATTAATTTTATTTTATTTAAATTTTTATTGACGTTCTTTTATAGAAATTGTGTTTAAAAAATTCAGCAAAAATGCATTCAAAAGGTACATAAAGAAAAAATTCTGATATTTTAATTACAATGATTAAAATCAATTTTAATAAAGTAACTTTATTTAAATTTATTTCTGTTAATTCTTTTTGTAACACCTGAAACATAAAAACTGTGATGTATAACAACCACGATTTCCATTGCCCACAACTACATATATACAGTGTGGTCAAAAGACATAAAATTGACTGAACAAATAAGATACCTAAAATTTTCATGTATGATCAAACTAATACATGCATCATAAAAATATGTAAAATAGAGTTAAAAAAAAAAAAAAAAAAAAAAAAAACTGGTTAAGCATTTTTTGAAACCGCAATTCTGAGATCTAAAACTGATCCAATCAAGACATTGTCAATTTTCCTGTAGCAACCCAGTAACACATATGAAAGGGCATCTAAAAAGAGGTTTATGTAGCAAATTTGAAAAAAATCTTCAGAGCTGTTTTAAATTGCAACTCTGAAGAAAATTGTTAGAGTTGTTTTTGAGATACAGACAGGGCCGAAACTGCGATTTTTTTCGCTCGGGGCAAGGAGAGATCCAACACGAAATTAAAATTTCAAAGGAAATTTTACAAAATTTATAATGCCCATTTTATTTTTTTAACAATATTCATAAGAAGTAAATATTGAATTTGATTTAAATTTTCGACTTCTAATTTTCGATAAATTTTGAAATGTCCTATGACTATATTTAACAGATGTGTGTGTGTCTGTACGGGACGCAATTACTGTAGCCAACTTATGAACTGCATGTACGAAATTCCATGAAACCTAGTGTGCAGTTGAATTCTGACATAAACTGATGCTGATTAGTTTTTCATGTATATCACTCGACTAGTGGCACTTTTGGGATACGTTTTCTACGCTATATCTCAGCATCTCCAAGACAAAATTTAACAAAATTTATACATTATATGTTTGCTTGAAAAGCAGAATTTACAAAACAAAACAGAATCGCAACATGTGTTTTGTGTAGAAAAACATAGCACGACTCTTCACTTGGTGTCAAAATGTACAAGCACGAGTACAGTTATAACCATCTGATTTTTATTACGGTAATTAATATATCTATCTTGTATCTGTATAACGTTTCTAGAAAAAAAAAAAGTTTTATGTAAGAAATTTCACATTCTAATTGACAAACCATGAGTGAAGTGACCACGGCTCTTAAGTTTAATATTCAGGATAGCCAGAGTTTTTTTTTTATTAGATATACATTTCTAATTATTCATGGATGTCCTGCTTTTAAGTTCATCTCTTACGAAGAAACTTTTTTAGATAAAAATTACATAGAACAAGTAATTTATTTTAGTTATATATAGATGATAAAATTATCTGGCATAGAAGTAAATCTATTGTGTAAGTTTCATCAGATTAAATGACTGAAGTTGGAGATCAAAGCATTATTTTAGAAAAAAAAAAAAATGAAAAGCATTTTATAGAGAAAGATTTAAATTAAACTGTGGTTATTATTTTTATTTATTTATTTAGTTTTAATGGTTTAATGAAAGTTCCTTTTTTCCTCTCTCTTAAATAAATGATACTTATAAATGACAATTCTAAAACAAGTGAATGTAAATTTCATATTCAATTTCTTTGAAAACAGGAATTATCATCATTTTGAGTGAATTTAAATTGATATTTTGAATATTATAGTCGTTACATCAACTATACTGCAGAGAAGTCAACAGACAAATATTTAAGTTTTTAATATAATTAAGATGCATAAATTAATAGATATTAGCAAGTATCTAATAACTACTCACATCCATTAAGTATCAACTAACCATTAGTTGGCTAACCATTAGTAAATAATCTTTTTTTTTAATCATTTTCAGAAAATGAGTCTCTGAAACTCTATATTAAAAACAATCTGATGTGAACATCACATGACTTCCTTATACATTCACCGAAACATACATACAGCGGTGGACATAATTATAAGACACCTATCTACTTTGACAAATAATAAAAGAAAAGATTCAGAGTTTAAAAATGTTGTATCAAATACGTCAAAAACATAAATTTATTCTGTTATCATACATAATTATTTTATAATAATGATATTTTCATACAATTTAATGAAAAAACTTAAAAACATAATGGACAAAATTATAAGACACCAACCGTTTTTTCCAAATACAGTGGTCAAGATAATTAGCAGACACTAATGGTCTAAAAGAGAATCCTATAACACAGTTATTCAATATTTGGTGGAGCCACCATTGCTTTTTATAACATGAAAGATGCAATTCGGCATCGAATCTATCAATTCTAACAAAATATTGCAAGATAGTTCTTCCCAAGCACATTTTATAGCATTCTTTAGGTCTTCGACACATATAAACTGCCTCCCATTTCGGTAAACCGCACAAGCTAAGATCACCCACAAGTTTTCGAAGTCTGGGGAGAGCGAAGGCCATGGGAGAACATTGATATTTTGCTCTGAAAGCCACTTTTTTGTTTTGTGTGATGCATGAATGGGCGCGCTGTGCTGGAAAGTGTAGTTTTCGCCACAAATAAGTTCACCGTATATGACTAGTTGATCTTTAAGAAGATTCTTATACTTTTCTGAATTCATTCTTGAATGCACAAAAACAATATCCGTTTTCCCTTGCACCAAAAAACCAGCCTAAACCATTACTGAGCCTCCACCCATTTGGCGCCTCATTAGTACATGAGGAGACTTCTGTAAATCATGCCAATAATATTGTAGCCAGTCAGGACCATCCAGGTTAAAATTTTTTTTCATCAGAAAATAACACAGAATACCATTTGGATGTCCAGGCTATAGTTTGTTTAGCAAAGTTTAAACGCTCCATTTTGTGCTGGCTTAGAAGCGGTGGATTTTCTTCAATTTTTTATATTTCACATTGGAAGCATTATGCAACACCCTGCGAATGGTTCTCCTTGAACAATTCGGTTTCAAAGCATTTTTAATGCCTGTAGTGGTCATCTTATTCTGTGTAGTGAGCAAAAGCACATGGCGTCTATCTCTCAAGGACAAGCAAGGAGTACGTCCAGATCTTTTAATCACCGATCTATTAATTCCTCTTTTCAAAACATTTCTAATTGCACATCTAGAGCGTTTAATAACTTTTGAAATATTATTAATTGAAGCACCAGTTCCATTTAATCTCCAAATTTGGCAAATTTCACTTTCTTTTAATTCTGTACCTCGTGGCATGTTTGTAAATGCATGAAGTTGGTTATCGTCTGCTTTAGTTAACTGCTGACGTCATAACAGCATGCAGAAAATTTGCATATTGCACATTATTTTCGAAAAAAAAAGCAGGTGTTGTTCGGGTGTCTTATAATTTTGTCCATGGTATTTTTATTTTTTTTTTTATTAAACTCTATAAAAATATCATTTCTGTAAAACAATTATGTGTCATAACAGAATAAATTTATGTTTTTGACGTATTTGATAAAACATTTTTAAGCTCTGAATCTTTTCTTTCATTATTTGTGAAATTAGATAGGTGTCTTATAATTATGTCCACCACTGTATTTTTATGAAAACATTTCATGTGTTATAAGTGGTTTGTAAATAAGCAGGTAGGTTCCAGTGTATAAATATTCTTGAAAACAATCCAAGAAGACTATTATTAGAACTACAAAATTCATGGTAATAGGATTATATACACCACAAAGCAAAAATATCATTTAATATTAGGAGAATTGGAATTGGAATATTAAAACCTGAACAAACTACTACGTCAGAAACGCCAAAAGAAAAATATTTGAGATGCATACAGCTGTTTCGGTAGCCTTAAGCGTGCCGTCTTCACTCTTCAGTGCAAAAAAAATTCTGAATCTGGAGAAGTGCTCGTATATATAGGAGAGGGACCGAATTTAGTTCAACCAATAGGATTACGGGAAAGGTGGAGTGTGTAGCCAATAGAAATTTAGGAATGTTAGATGTGTAAACAGTAGAAAAATTAAGAAAATGTGGACTGAATGTAAAATTTCCAACAATCAGACAAATAGGGAACAGCGAAATCACAATTTACAAAGTTTTTAAAATTTTTATAAATATGAAAAGCTTCAAAGAAATAGAGTTCATGAATGGATTTAGGTCTGCAAATTATTTTAGCTGAATTAAATTTAAAATTATGATTTTCCTCCCAGCAATGTTTAGAAATAGCCGATTTATTGGTTTCTTGTTTGCGGACGTAATTCATATGTTTTTTTAGATGAAATTTAAGACTGCATTTAGTTTGGCCAATATATGATAAACCATCCTAAATTCCTATTGGCCACACACTCCACCTTTCCCGTAATCCTATTGGTTGAACTAAATTCGGTCCCTCTCCTATCTATATATATATAGGAGCACTTCTCCAGATACAGAATTCTTTTTGCACTGAAGACGTTACGCTTAAGGCTACCGAAACAGCTGTATGCATCGCAAATATTTTTCTTTTGCTGTTTCCGACATAGTAGTTTATTCGTCTTTTAAAAATATCATTTGTTCAGAAATAATATTCTACAGTTTTTTACAAAATCTCGCATTGGCAAGTGCACAACTTAGAGTTCAACAGAATCCACTCGTGTGTAGATAGCCTACTATTATACCCTTTGACAAAAATTAGTGGCCAGAAACGGATACAATGTATATAGAAAAAATTAACTCCGATAAAACTGAGAAATGGCTTACTGATTTTGGCAATCCTGAACAATTTTCCGAGAAATTTGTTCACTAATCACGCAATGTCATTACATTCGTCACCAACACAAATGAAAACTAGTCATAAAGTGACTGCTTTGGCGATAAAGGTGGTAACATGGCATTAAATTTGGAAAAAAATTATGGTGTATATATATATATATTTATTTATTTTAAATAATTTTCAAGAATTGTTAATACAAGTTTCATTGCATACGTATAATAAAAGTATTTACATATAATTAATTCTAAGACAGTAATTAACCCCTTGAACTGAAATGACGAGTCCAGCTCGTCATGAATTTCCCAACACTAATTATGTTCTTTTATATATATATAACAATAAACATTCATATAAATGTGTGAAACAAATATTATTTTTAATAATAACAAATTATTTGAGCAACAAAACCGCAAGTTTCTATATCAATTCCTCCTCTTAAAACTAAGAAAATTAAATTGTCTGCATGAGCAGTGCTGACTGAAAATAAATTGCAGTTCAAGGGGTTTAAAAAAAAAAAAAAAATGTAAAAAATTTACATAAAGAAAAATTTTTAGTGTGCGTACAAAACATAGTTTTCATTTAAAAAATAAAAATTTATTTTAGATACTAATATAATAAATTCTTAGAATGATTTCGTATGTGGATTTGTTTTTTTCGATCGCTAATCTCCTCAATATCTTGCTCAAAATCGTAGAAGTTGCTTTTGGCAGTCAGACAATTGCACCCATGTTCAAATGATGAAGCTTCCAACTAGAGTTCTGCATTGGATTGGATAACCCGATTTTACCTAAACCTGACCCAAACTGCGGGTTGAGTTGCCAATTTTTTTTCTCTTGTGGGTCGGTTTAGTTTTCAACGAGTTAGGTCGACTTGAGAACATCGTTTAAAAAACACTTTCACAATTATAAACATAAATTTGTAGACATAATTATAACTCTGTAACTGATTTAAATATACAGGCATTGATCTAGGTTTTAATTTTTGGGACCCATTTTTTGTGAAAAACGATATATTTTTGAGATTTTTTATTTCTTTTTGCAAAAGAAAGGATTGTTGTATAAAACCATTCACTTTAGTAGTTTGTTACTCCATCTAATGTTTAATATCAAGTTAATAGCATTTCATTGAATCAAGTATAGACATTCACTAAAAAATAATATAGTAAACATGGAAAAATTTTACAAAATTATCATTTTTATAAAATGAAATCTTATGAAAAGGTTGTTTTTATGAATCTGAGTTTTGTAAAGGAGCCTATTTTATGGGTTTGTATTTTGTGAAGGGACCAGTTTTGTGGATTTAAATTTTGTGAAGGGCCCCATCTTAGAGATATGAATTTTGTAAAGGGGTAGAAAAAGGGTCCCAATCTTTGCTTGGATCGACCCCTGACATACTATATATACTAGACATGTGTCGGATCTCCGTATTTGTATCCATATCCATATATATGAACATCCACAAGAAAAAGAAGATCCATATTCGAATCTAAATATGTACAGGCATAAAAGTGCAAATTGTCGAAAAAAAGCTGAACTTGTGTGCAATATAAAATTATAACAACATAACTTGTGTATGCAACATGTGCAAATGTTATATGACATACTTTATGTATTTATTTTTAAAAGAGAAAAATGAATGCATATGAAAGATATATGAAATAAAATATAAAAATCTTAAATTTAGAAGAATTTTTGTCAATTTTTGGCAAAATAATGACAAAACTCAAAAATAAACTTTAAAAAAATACATAAATTAAAAAATTTTAAAGGTGTGGTTCTAGTTTCATACCTGCTGTGTAAGCAAAAAAGAAAAAAAAAAAAAAAAAAAAAATCTGTATCCTTTATTTTTTCCCCTTTCAATAAATCTAATGCATATCTTTTGTAGAAATTGTATCAAAATTAGAAAGTATTATAAATCTTAATTGACTACTGTTAATATATAAATAAAAGAAATACAGTATAACCTCGCTTTTACGTTCTAGGAAATGAAAACAGGGCTCGAAATTAGCGGTTGTTAGTTGTATTTTGCAACTAAATATTTTGTTATGACCACCACAATTTTATACCCAGTCGTCACTTTGATGCTTAACATTGTTTTTTCTCCTTCAGCATGCAGTCATAATCTGTGATAGAAATAAAGGCACTAGCAACAAAGTAGTAGAATAAAATCCTAGCTCTCTTGTAGATATATTAGCACTAGCACATTTTTAAAATGAAAAATCTAACTAGATGAAGTATCAGCATTTTAAGTAATTGCAGTTTTTGTACAATGTTTAAGCATATGTTTCTATGTGTAAATAACAATTTTAAAATGGCACCTTAGTACAACATAATTGCAACTAAGAAAATAATATTAGTTGCCATTTTGGCACCCAATTTGCTGATTCTAATTTCGACCCCTGAATGAAAGGATTTCTCAATTTACATAACTTTTTTTCTCAATATCTTTATTTCATATGAATTTCAATCCTCACTTTTATGTAAATTAAATCTTGAATTTTCCTTTATTCACACTTGTATATACAGCAAATATAGAGGAAATACTTGTTGTGATTTAATTTTAAAAAGTAATGTAGAATAAACACATTTAGGAAATGGATTCCACCAAGGCAGATACTTTTTATCGTCTTCTCTAGAACAAATAAACAATGCACCTAAATTGCAACTGGAGGAAGCTAATTTGCTGATTGTATGAATTTAAAGTGATCGTGGGAAAGCAGATGTTTAATTGCGAATCATATCCATGCTACTCAAATTATTATAGTAAAGTAAACATTCACATTGAACAAAAGCAATAAATATACTTTTATTTATTTTTCTGAACATAAACATTAAACAGATTAATAATACTTAACTTGAATCACATTTTTGTACTCTAGAAGAAATGGTTAAAAATTATTATTAATCCATTTTTTAGATTTTTAACTTAATACAATTAGTAATTACATTTTAAATTCTTTTTAAAATAATTTACCAACTGTCTGACAATGAAAATTTACCTTATTTTATAATTTAAAAAAGTTTTGCATTATTTTTAGATGAATTAGTAATATTCATTTAGTTTTTGGGTTTCAGGTGTAAAAAAAAAAAAAGCAGGTTCGGGTCAGGTGTGGGTCGCAAATATTCTCTATTGCAGGTTTGGGTCAGTTTTTTGGCTGATGAAAATTTTTTTGTCGGGTTCAGGTCAGGTTGGTGCAGGACTCTACTTTCAATCAGAATGAGTGACATTTTTTTTAATTAGCCCACAATGTATGCTGAGGTACTTGCAAATTAATGCATCCGTAAATAGTTCATTACAAATAAATTTATTTAAAGTTGATTTTATGAATAAACGTTAATTAAACTTATTTTAATTGAATAATATTTGTTTGAGAGTTACTTATTTTGATTTATTTATATTTTCTATTTTTTGCTGAATATTTAAAAAGAATGAGATATTTTTTAAAAACTTTATAGTAATTTTGGTCGAGTGGAAAATTGAACTTTGAGAAAATTTTTGAAAGAAAATGATGATGTAGTAGCATTCACGCTAAAAGAGAAACAATGTATTTTGTAAAATACAGAAATATAAAAAAATAAATAATATTTTTCAGATATTACGGGAAAAAATTTAGAGCATTTTCAACCAATATTTTAGACGTTTATTTATTAAATATTTTAGAATTTATTATACATCTTACGAATTATTTAATAAACATTTTTAGAGTTCATTAATAAATATTTTAGAGCTCATTAATTAATTTTTTGTTTTTAATGGATTTTTAATAAATCATTTCCAATTTCATTTCAACATCTGTTGACCAATTTCTGTGGGACAATTAATAATAGTCAAAAGTTGGGAACATATTTCATACTGCTAATCTATATATATAACAGGGCTGCCACTCAATAAAGACTCCAAAAATAGTCGCTTTAGTTACATTACATATGAAAAATAGTCTCCTAAACAAGTCTCCTGAAGCAGTTCCTTTTTTCATCAAATTTAGTAATTTAATGTGCTTTTTTCAAGATTCCTTAGACATAAATTGCTCCAATTAAAAAATAACTAAATCTTGTGGGAATTCTAAGCTTGGTACACATTTGCCTTAGAATCTGAGACAAATATTCATTTTAAAGGCTAAAATGACTTTAACAAAACCATGAAAAAATAACTTTTTTAAACATCTTGCATCTGAATTACTATGTAGAGGAATAACTCTAAATGATAAAATTAAAAAAAATAAAATAAATAAATAATACTAATTTTTAGTTAATGAAGAAGCCCTTGGAAACTGATAAAGTTAAATTTTGCTAAAAATGGTATGCAATTATCTCCTGCCTCTCTATGAATTATAATGTGTTCTATTTCATTTTATCTAAGATAAAAAATAAAGAAAAGTTTTTTTAGATAACGGACCAAACAATTGACATCATTAGAGATTATAAATATGATTATATTTATCATCTCTAATGATATTAACTTATAACATTAAAATGTGTTTTCAGTTTATATCCTAAATTTTCTAATTTTCATATTTTAATACAGGGTTAATTTTCTTTTAGATTTTATTTAAGGGGAAAAAATTACCTAATGCAGTCTGTTGCCATTTATCACAAGACCATCTAACTTCAGCAGCACGTCCTCTTTGTCGAATTTGTTCCTCCGCTTGTCTTAATTCTGCACGAATCTAGTTATACATAAAATACAAATGCATTAATAAAATGTAAATGTCATAAAAATGTTACCATATTGAAAAATTTACATAATTTTTTCAATATGGTACAAACAAATAGGAAAACAGAAAATTAAAACTGCTAAGTTACTAGATAGCAAGATATGAGAAATCTAAAAAATGATCATAAAATAATATTTAGAATATAATACCAAGGATCTTTGGCACATTGATTAGAATTTCACCTTAAATTTTAAAGATTTGCAACTTTTTTGTTCAAATTAAATTTTTTACATCCTTTAACACTGCAAAAATACAGCACATAAGAACTATTATTATTTAAAATATCTATATAAGATAGCTCAAATCTTTAAACACTATTAAAATTTAAATTTAAACCCTTTGTATTGGAAAGTTATGATCAAATGTTTTGTTTTTGAATTCAAAAATAAAAATAGATGTTTCATTCTAATTTATTCTACTTAGGTTTTAATAATTCTGGCTATATTTTCCATATGTAAGAAGTTAGAGGTAGATTAAGGTAATGCAGAACACACACTAAAATGTGTAATAAATACAAACCAAAACTTTTTCAAAAATGGATACATACAGTAAATGATTAAGAGAAAATAATTCACTTATTTCCCTACCACTAATTACCTAGTAGAAAAAAGAAAAAGAAAAATGTTAAGATACCTGTGTATTAAAGGGTCGCTGTGGCATGGGAAGACTAGAAGGAGCACAAGGTAACATATCTAATGGGGAGCCACTGAGAACAGAAAGATTTTTCCCTTCTCCAATATTATTCCATACAAGGGCACTGGGACATTCTAAAGTAATAACCTAAGAGAGAGAAAAAAGAAATCAACAGCCTTAACATGCATTAAAAAATACTCTGTGTGGCACTCACACTACTTCCCTTCTTTTGCTTATTCTGCATTAATACAAACATAATATTACAATCTAAGGTGGAAGATAAGGAGACTAAATTTAAACATTTCTGGTGTACATTAAACAACAATTCAAATTGTTTTAGAAATAGTTTTATTTGATATATATTTCAGTCTGAGGGGGTTACTGTCCCTTCAGTCCTTTGTTTGAATACTGTAGCTACATTAATAAAATAGTTAAGGGTGTTATTACATTTTAAAACATTTATTTCAAATTATGCAGGGGATTTCCACTCACATCATTACCTGAAACTTATTATATTAATTTTGAACAGCCCTGTATATTATCTATAAATTATGCTTGCATCAAACTGTGCACTTAAATTTAGCATACACACACACACCAACAACAAAAAATGTATGACACAACATGAAGTGCATTTTGAGCCACTTCCAAACATATCGTTAATACATCAAATTCTTTTGTGTAGCCCAGTGAACAAAGGATAATTACTTTTCATACTATAATCTGTGTGAAACCTGCTTTCGAGCATATAAAAAAAAGTCACTTCCATTTATTTATTTTTTTTTTTTTTTTAATGCAGTTTAAAAATATTAAATTGTACCTACCAAAATGTACCCCATCCCTGTAATGCATTTTAATATTTTTGCATGCCTTTGTATATGAATCATTTGTGCAATCTCAATGAAAATTTTCAAGTACCCCCTCTCATGTAATATTGATTTAGAATATCAAATTTGGAATTTCTACTAATATTTCTTCTTGAGTGCATTGAAAACAGATTTGCACACTGTTAAAAGGTAAAAACTTTTAACATTTTATTTAAAAAATTATCATTTTAAAACTTCCTTCCAAAATTCAGATATCATGAATTTTTAATAAAAAACAATAAAAACGGAGGTGATTTATTTCAAAAATTGAAATCGGAAATAAATATTTAAACTCCGGAAATAATTTATTTAAAATCCAGAAAAATCTATTTTTTCAGTCAATATGCTCTGAAAATATTATTTAATAAACCCAGAAAATAATTAATAAATATTTCCCAAAATCCAGAATAAATCCCAAAATATTTGGTGAATAATTATCTGAAAAATTATTTAAATACGTTCTGGTTTCCTTCTATTTTATTAAAAAAAAAAAAAAAAAAGATATCTCTGATATTTTGTATTTTGAAAAATACATCGCTTTCTCTCTCAGAGCCGACGCTATGAACTCACAAATTCCAATAATTTCTGCGTGAGTTCAATGCTCTCCGGAAGTATTCCTCCGCATTTTCAAAAAATAGCGTCATCGCAAAATTTTCAACAAAAAATAGAAAAAATATATTAATCTTCCAATAAATCAAAAATAGATAAATTGTGACAAAGATAATTCACTTTCGTCAACTTTAATTAACTTTTATTCATAAAATCAACTCCAATTAAAAATATTTTGAGTGAGCTATTTCATCGCTCATTTATCTGCCGGTGTTTTGGCACTTGAACGCGGGGAATTGGAAAAGACGTCGACGACACTTTTGAGAAAACATCTTCTGCTGACAACAGCTCCGTCGATCCTCTCGGCCGCGTGTGGCGGTTTCGCCATTAGAGTAAATCGTTAGCACGATGAGAGATTGTACGGTAGCTTATTATAAATTTACTGTCAATTAATCTCTTTGAAATCATAGTCTTCCAAGAGTCTAATATTCAAAAGAATTATCATTTTAAAAATTGCAACTTGAACTGTCTCCATTAACTGATTAAATTATGCTTCAATACCCATCTCAAACTAGTTGAATTTAATATGAATTTGAGAGATGTAGTTATTGTTCCTGAGTTTTCGATCATGCACAGCCAGCTCCGATTCGTGCTCGTTTGGAATCAAGATTAAATACATCAAGTGATGTGCTCCACAGAGTTCATAAAGGAATAAGCTGTTCTGCAATATCTATCAGAATGATTCTATATATCTGTAATATTCAGCAATCTCATTCAACGTAACATGGAAATGTACACTGAGCTAAAATTAAAGATGTGCCGCACTTTTTCCACTAATTGGATTTAATTATCAAATAAAATAAGATCGTGATCTCCACAAATCATCATAATCAATCTTTCTTTTATAAATACTCAAAGTGCCAAGTGCACAAAAAGAAAAAATTATTCAATAATATCATTAATAATAGACTTTGGACATTTTTAACAGTGACTCAGAACTAAAAAAAAGATCGTAAAATAAATAAAATGAAAAATTCAATAAGAATGATCTTCAAGCCAATTTGATTTAAATAATACGAATATTAATTTTTATGTAATTAAGATGATATCATTGATTAAGTACCGGTACTTCACGTCATATTATTAAAATAATTAATAAATCTGAATTTAACTCAATTTCCATGTGTCGCCATTATTATAATTAATCATCATTTATGAAGGTAAGCTGTTATTTATGTATTAATTTTATAAATTTTGATGACCATATTTTCTTTTTAGATAGATAATCAGCAAGAGAATAAATTTCCAGTCATTTGCCGATAAAACGGCACTTAGAATAAATCGCTGCTATTTTGAAGGATGTCTGCCGTATAACGCAATGCTATCTGTTTATTTCTTAATGAATCATCAATAGACCTTGACCCACTATACGAGGCTCTTTCACGCACCATTACTCATCCTTTCATCCAATTTATAAACAACAAATCAAAAAGTTAATAATATCATAATTAATATATTTATATATTATTTTTTCACACACAGATCAACTATTAAAAATATGATATACAAATTTAAAGTCTTCAAAATGCATAAATATAACAGAAACTCAATTTCAAAAATTTGACCCCAAAACAATACTTTTTTTTAAATTAATTATTATAGTAATATTTTACTGACTTTTATGCTTAGAAAAGGTATATGTATTGATATATTTATTACATTAGTCTATCAACTTTTAAAAAACATCCCCCCCCCCCTAACAGCTTTTACATGTATTTCAATTTCTGAATCAAATTATTTTTGACTGAAAAAAAAAAAAAAAAAAAAAAAAAAACACAATTAAGGTAGCAAGTAGGAGAATTGATATTAAAATAAATTAATAAATTGAATTATAACACTCATGTATTAAAAATTTTATAACTTTATTAAGGTAACATAAGAGATCAATAAATAAAAGACTTGATTTGAAAGAAATGCTAAAAATGAAGCAGAAATTATTTTGATTTATCCTATATTTCAGTAAATGATACATTTCATCATTATTATTTTATATATTAAAACATAAAGTTTTTTTTTTTTTTTTTTTTTTTTTTTAAGATCAAAATGGGAGCATTTGAGCATATACAGAAATCTTTGAGCCAGTTCAAAACAATTACATTCGTCATATTAGACAAGTGGGCAATATAAACCAACTACTCAGTAGGCAGAGCTGCCAACCTTGGTGGGAAAAAAAACAGGAGATTTTACATAATTTCAAGGGAGAAAAAGGGAGATTTTACATAATTTCAAGGGAGAAAAAAGGAGATTTACGGTTTCGTGGAGAAAAACAAAACAAAATTATTTTTATTCAATACATGATACTTTTTTAACTAAAAAGACCTAATATAACTTTTGTTTGATAATTTATATTTTAAACTTATTGGGGAAAAACAAATAGTTAACAAGTTCATTAACAAAGTAACTACATAAGAAAAGAATCTTGAACCCCTATATCGCTTCAGTTGGTTCTAAAATCTAATAAAACAACTGGATCGATGTTTTTATGAACATTGATTCAGAGTTTTTCCCAGATAATTTAAGGAGGGTGCTGCACCTCGCCTGATCTTTGTTTGGAAGAAAAAAAAAAAAAAGAAACACTTTGCCCCAATCTATTTCCTGCCCCCCCCCCCCCCATTACTGCATTTGTAGAAAATAACCTAAATGCTGTAAATATAAATAAAACTATTGTGTGTGACAATCAGCATATTAACAACAAATAAAAGTACAGAAAAGTTTAAAAACAGACTCTTTTCTTTTTGTATGCATATTTATAACTAAATTTTTAAATTAAGTGTTTGGATTTTAAATGCCAAATGTGTTCTTAAAAATTTAAATCGCCCTCAAGAATTTAAAAAGTTTTTTTTTAACTAGCAGTACCCTACATTTTTTAAAACCAGGGGGAAAATGTTTGATTCTTTTGTTGTAGAATGAAAAAGCTAATAGGAGAAAGGGATTTTTTTTTTTTTTTTTTTTTTTTTTGGGGGGGGGGGGGGAGGTGGAACTGTTAAACTTTCTACTACTTTATAGACTCTAGAATCTAATAAAGCAAGTTTAAAATGAATATTGACATTTTTGTTGTGGCTTGTACATGGAGAAAGAATGAGAAACAAAAGAGTTCAAAAGAGCATTTGATCACAGATCACTAGTTGGAGATAGGAAAATATAGGGGGGAGGGGGAGTAAAAATAATTACGTAAGCGAGAAATATTGAAGAATTCCGTTTCTTTAGAGATTCTAATATCTCATAAAGTAAGTTTTAAATGAATATTGACATTTATGTTGTGGATGCAGAAAGATTGTGAATTGGAAGGCCTTCGTAAATCTGGAAAGATGGCACCTACGAATTGTCAAAAATTAGCGTTTTTAGTTCGATTTTTCGAAAATATTAGAAAAACGGGAGAAATACACATTAAAATGTAAAAACGGGAGATAGGGTTAAAAAACGGGAGTCTCCCGTGAAAAACGGAAGAGTTGGCAGCACTGCTGTAGGGAACAAGAAAAAGAAGAAAGTTGTAAGAATTTATTTTTATGTTTTACACATTCTTGCATCTAAGGTGTTTAACAATAGATATTTTCATAATTATGTCATCATTTAAATTATCTTTCCTACATTCCAAAATGTCCTTATCTTTTAGTAATCAAAAAATGTAAAAAACTCCACATTTGATTTTGTGCCTTATTTTCAAGAAATTAAAAAAAAGTACAGTAAAGCCCCATTTATATGTTTTTTGAGGTACATACATAAAAGAACGTATAAATGAAAAGACATAATAATAATGAACTTTCATTACTATATATTTAATGGCACTAAAGTAAAATTTATGGGAAAATACTATTTAATAAAGTTTTTTAAGACAGTAACTAGTATATTACTTTATAGTAGAAATTATATGTGAAAGTGGTTAAATTAAAACCTTTGAAGCCAAAATTCTTAATGTATCATCTAACATAAATCTTTTCAAAGTTAGAATAAAATTTAATTTGCAATATAAATAAATAAATAAATAAAAATAAATAAATTTTTTGTTTACTAACCAAAATTGACGAAATTTGAATGCAAGCTGGTCTTGTGTTGTACAGGCTGTATATTAATTTTGTGTTCAGGAGAGAAAATTTGAAAACTACAATTTTTAATCCCTTTTAAAAAACACGAGACTTAATGACTAGCAGATAATTTCCTTTCTATCCAAACGGTTTCCATACAATCTTCTGCTGTTGCCACCTAATTTTCCTACTTTAGTTAATTTTAAAAAATCTAACTGCCCAATCGATAAGCTGTTTGATCCACTGGATTCAGAAAAATCACCCCTTTCATTTGGTACCTTAATTGTAACGATACAACTGATATTTCTAATTTATTTTCCCCTTTTTTCTAGCATGAACACTCACAAACAAACTTACCTACCTACCGCTCCAGGTGAGAGCAAGTACATAAGAATTTAGGGGAAAATGAGAAAAATCATACGATTAAAATGATTGAGTATTAATGCCTTGAGTACTAATTATATATCTCATATCTTAAATACTATATGAACACATCTTGAGTGTTAATTATATATTTTACGTATATTTAATAATAATTATTATACGATTTATGTCCAAACAGATAGCTATTTAATTTACATTAAAAAATCTTTAATACTCACTTGATGTGCTTGATCATCTGTGGGTATTAAAAACTGCATTATGAAATGAACTGAGATCAGAAAAATAATAAAGATAAAAAAAATTTGAGAATTTTAGAAAAGATGTATAACCAATATTAACAGCGACATATAAACAAATTTGTTTTGCATTAAAATGAATAGGAATGAGTCAGAACTTCACTAATAGAATGTATAAAAGTAAAAGACAATGTGATGACCCCCCTTTCTTCATGGAATCTTGTATTGGGATCTCATGGACTTGATCGACAGCAGAGACAGAATGTCTGCACTAGTGAAAGGATTTGGTTGCTGATCTTCTCTTAGAGTGTTACCGACACCACTGGATCCGATTTCACGCTGTCGTTTGATGCTTCCGATGTCTAGCGATCACATCAAGCAGGGGCCGACAGGATGGTGCCGAACTAATGGTCAAGCAACTGGCCAGCGAAAGTTCCTAGGTGTGGTCTGGAATCCTGAAAACCTATGGGGGCCTGAATGCATCAGGGGGTTGACCTTCCTCTCTCAAGTCCAAGAAGAGACCAGGAGACGAGCAAGAGAGAAGAGAGGAGATTACCTCTAGATTTGGTAGGAGACATATGATCTTGTAGATCTGGAAAGGCAGAGAGCCGGATACGAACTTTATGCACTGCCGAAGGCAGTGGGGATCTGGTGTGAGTTTTTACTTGATCAGAAATGATTTTTTTCTTTAGGGGGCACGAAGGGTCAGGGAAGGAATATGCGCGCACAGCACGTGTATACCTTAACTTGTGCGCACACAGCGCGCATGGGACTGTGCTGCCGAAGGCAGTGGGTACCCGGTCTGACTTTCTACCTGATGAGAAATAATTTTTTTAATTTTCTTTTCATAAGAACAAAAATTTGATTTGAGGAGGAATATGTGTGTGCTGCGCGCATGGGTCTGTGCTGCCGAAGGCAGTGGGGACCCGGTGAGAGTTTTTACCCGTTCAGAATTTTTTTTTTAGGGGGAACAAAGGGTCAGGGAAGGAATATGCGCGCATAGCGCTTGTATCCCTTGACTTGTGCATGCGGGACTGCGCTGCCGAAAGCAGTGGGGACCCGGTACAATTTTTTACCCGATCAGAAATTATTTATTTATTATTATTTTTTTTAAGAATAAAAGTTACTGTTAGTGATCCATTAATTATAGTGATTCATTTAAAAATACTGACACACACCATAGTACCCCATATAAAATCCTTTCCCAGAAAACAGATTTTGTGATTTCTCATAATTTTAATGAATTTATCACATCTATCATAATACTGGAAGAGAGATAGGCACCTGCTTGAAACAAAGTGAATAAGTGCATTGTTTTAAAATTATGCAGTTTATTTCTTCAACTTTTCAAAGTTTCCTATTTCTTCCTATTTTGATTTTCTAGGATGCAAATTAATAATTTAGGAAAAATTAAGCAATTTCACAATGTTGCATCTTACAAAAGAAAGGAATAAAAAAAGAAAAGGAAAGAAGTGCAATACCTGAAGAATCCCAGACAGCCAAAAGATAACACTGCGATGATGGGGACAATTTAAATATTCAACTATGCTGGCTGTTATTGGATTAAATGAAGGTTGAGCTGGAGGAGCAGCCATGGGTAAACTAGGAAAAAAAATTATTCATAATATTGTAGTTACAGTATGCTAAAAAAAGAAAAAGATTATATCATGCCAATTTATCCTTATTGTTTAAGTATCACAATATTCATTTTTCTAAAGATATTATATTATGGTTTTAAATATTCTCAATATTTTATATTTTAAACAAAAAATAATTTAAAGAAAAAAAAATGTTTCTGTTTTCAAATATTGTTATACTTATGATGTCACAGTCTTTACTTTTCCACAGATTTTATGTTTAACACATTCACTGACGATCACACACTAGCGCGTGATGTGAAGCATTGTTTATAATGGCAGTCATGTGACATCGGCAGCGAATGTGTTAACCTATCAATTATATTTTAAACAAAAATCAATTTAAAAAAATCTGGTGTGAAACAACCACACGACTTCCATTACCCACTATTACACATATTATATGCACTTTTTGGAGATAAATGTGATCAGAAGACATAGAATTGAGCTAATGAAATAGACAACTAAAAATTTTCCAGTAAGAGAAAGTTAATACACATTTGTGGTAAACGCATGAAAACATAAAGACATAAAATAGAGTTTACATAGCAAGGGGGAAAAAAAGGTAGTGTTTATTTTTATCATATTTTATTCGATACACCAATTTCCGAGATCTAAAACTGATCTATCTGATCAGGATGACTATTAATTTTCCTGTAATAACCACATAAAGCATGAGTAAGGACATCTAAAATGGGTTTATCTAACAGTTTTCAAGAAAACAGTTAGAGCTGTTTTTGAGACACTGATTTTTATCAAAACTTGGCATATTAAATTGTTGACCGGAAAACAACAATTACATACAAAAGGATATTTAAAAGTGGCTTAATATTGCAAGTTTGAAAAAAATCCGAAAGGAATCCACTCGCAGTACCTGAAATTCAGCTATTTATACAGGACACCTAACAATTTTCCTGAACTAACCAACTATATCATTCGAAATCGAATTTTTGGACCAAATACAATATTTCCATTACCTACTGTAATTGGGTAATGGAAGTAAAAATTACACTTTAAAAAAATAATAAATATTAAAATTCTGTCTTAAAAAGTGTATTATTTTATCTGAAAGAAACAGACCTCAATCCTAATAAAAACTACCAAAAACAAAAGAAAAAAAGTAGATGGAGAAGAGAAATAAACAGAAATCAACCTACTTTGATGAACTATTTAAAACAGGACTTTGGCACCTAGGGGTTTCTGAATTAGACTCGCATAATAAATGACTTAATTTCTTTGCACAATGATGAGCAAGTCGTCTTGAAAGCAGCTGTGAATTTACAAACTCGTCCACATACTACAAAGATAAAAAAAAAAAAAATCTTATTATTATATATTATAAGCTAAATATATCAAGTTTTAAAATGCAGTATGGTGCAAATTAATATCTAGTACAATAAAAATTTACTATCTATGCTAGACATCATCTATTCTATGCATTAGTCTATGCAGCTCAGAGCAAGCTAGCATTGTTCAGGGACTGTGATAACAGAGTTAGAAAATTTGGCAGTCAAATACATTGAAGGATGGGGTGGAGTAGGGTGGGAGTAGGGTGCAATAAATAAATAAATATATATCTATCTATATATATATTAACTACTTTTTTGTTAGTAAATGTATAAAGGGATTTTTATAAGCTTCACATGTAATGCCTCATGGTCCAAACTTCTAGACCCCAGAAATGAATTTGATGTCACCATTGGAAAGGATACACAATTTTTTTTTAAAAGTTTTGTTTAAAATCTTAGAAATATTTCTCTTTATATTTTTCATATAATTTTAAAAATAATTCATTCATTTATGAATTCCTGCTATTTTAATACAGCCTATTTTAAAATGTTTGCATCTTCAAGTTAAAAAATTAAACCCTAATCCAGTAATAAATTACAAATGATATTATATTTTCTTTTAAAACAAAAATGGTCAAATTATAAATTACCAGACAATTTTTAATTCCTCTCCTTTTTTCTTAAATAAATCATGGAATGTATCAAAACATTTGTACCAAGTCAATGTTCATTTTATCCACTTATCATTCATTTACGGAATGCAATTGCTAGAAATGTTGTTCTATTAAGGTCATTCATTCAAGCTAAAGATAAATTACAGGGTTGGTGAAAAGTTCCCGTACTTTTTTGTTTAGGCATTTTTGGCTTAGTTAGTTAAGTTATTTGTCATTTCCGATGATTTTATTGAATTCCTTGTTTACTTTTGTTTTATTTATTTGTTTATTTTTAGTTTTGTTGAAGTTAGGTCTGTGAAAATCAACGTGTCACTGTGGTCGAATTGCACAAACAAGGAATGAAGAGAGCTGACATTGTTCGCACGACTGGTTACAAGAAGCAAACCGTCTACGATGCCGTGAAGCGTTATGAGGAGACCGGCGGGACCGCGGACCGTCCTCGAAGCGGTCGTTGAACCACCGCGACCACTCCGGAGAACGTCAACAAGGTACGGTGCTGAATTCGACGCAATCCAGAGATCTCTATGAACAAGATGGCCAAGGAGCTCGGAATCAGCCACGAACGTGTCCGGCACATCGTCAAAAAGAAGCTGGGACTTCGCAGCTACAAGATCACCCGCGTTCATTTCTTCAACAAAGCCATGAAGGCGAAGCGGCTGCAAAGATGCCACCGAATGCAACGGCTGGTCGCTGGTGGTACCCTGTTGAAGGTGTTCTTCACCGACGAGAAGATTTTCACGGTCGAGCAGCTCCACAACCGCCAGAATCGCCGTCAACTGCTTAAGAAGGGCAACAGAAAACCGCGGCGGCAAAAACTATCGGCCGCAGTCACTTTCCGGCCTCGATCATGGTCTGGGCCGGGATCTGCTCCACCGGGAAGACGCCTTTGGTCTTCATCGAGCAGAACGTCAAGATCAACGCTGCCAGCTATCAGCAACGAGTCCTCCGCGATGCTCTAGAACCGTGGGCAACGCAGCACTTCGGCGCAGCCGGAATCACGCTTCAGCAAGACTAGGCACTGGCGCATTCCGCCAAATCAACAATTGCCGTCTGCGAAGAGCTCTTTTCTGGCTTTTGGAGCAAGGACGTTTGGCCGCCGAACTCAACCCGCTCGACTACTCGGTGTGGTCCATCCTGGAGCAAAGATCTCGGCTAAACCATACGCCACCGTAGAACAGCTGAAAGCGGCGTTGACGTGTGCCTGGGACGAGATCACGGTTGACGAGTGTGCGACCGTCATCAACAATTTTCCAAAGCGTGTTAGAAAATGTATTGAGGCCCAAGGAGGCAATTTTGAGCATCTGTTGTAATTTTTTTTGTTTTATCGTATTGTTATTGATCTAATAAACGTTATTATTTAAGCAGTTATTTGAATTTACTTTTGTATACGGTATTTATGTACTGTTGAAATATCTAGAAAAAGTACGGGAACTTTTCACCAACCCTGTATATGTATGTGGAAAAGAAGTTTAAGTTAGATTGGAATGCCTTTGAAGCTCATTTTTTGCATACTGAGGCTCAGTCGAGAAATACGCTTACAGTGGATTTTCAAGCACCATGAACATTAATGCCTGAATCGAGATTCAAACCCAATACCTGGGAACATCAGAGCATTAACCATTCTGCCAACAGATAGGCAAAGAGAAGTTTAGAATTCATATATTGTAATTTTGTTTTACTGTTTAATAGCTTTTAATACTGCAATTAGAAATAATTTTGCTTTTATTTCTGTTTTCAGCAATAATAAAAAATTTATTTTTCAGGGGCCAATCCAGGATTTCAAAATTAATACCTATTTTTGTGAAAAATCTTAACTATATTTTATTTTTGTGAAAAATTGCAGCACACTCTTTTTCTGTGTGTGTTGGGGGGGGGGGGGGGGAGTTCAAACTAAGTAAAATAATAAAAATAACGCTTAACAGTTGGTGTGAGGCTTATAGCAGAACAGGAATCAAAACTCACTTCTCTCTGAAGTAAACAGTTCAGTAGAGAGAATGTAAGTAGGAGTTGTTTTTATTTGTGCTATTATCACTGCACTACACATGAATTGTACAAGGGAGGATAGACACAGCACCACACAGTCATCAAAGCGTCAAACCACCTGACAAATCAGCAAACAGTACACTATGGCCACAACTCCAAAGCGTGTCTGTACAGATACATGCAAGGATCGTTTTGTTTACTTATGCTACACCATTTCTCGCCCGTAGAAAACACTTGTGTGTAGATTAAAACAAACATTGTGTATGATTCTTGCAATGTGAATCGCATCAACAGAAATGCACAAATAAGTTACTCTTCTTTGAAAATGTGGTCATTTAAGATGCCAGATTTTGCTGGGATGACTAAGATTTTTGTGAAGGTACCAATTTTAGCTGAATTATTTTTGTGAAGGTACCTTTTTTGCCAGATTGATTTTTGTGAAGGTACCTTTTTTGCCAGATTGATTTTTGTGAAGGTACCTTTTTTGCCAGATTGATTTTTGTGAAGGTACCTTTTTTGCCAGGTTGATTTTTGTGAAGGTACCCATAAAAGGTAGTAAACTCGACCTGTATTAATCCCTGTTTTTAATAGTAGTATTAGTTCCCCATCATACTATAGGTATGGGGAACTTAGGTAATCGTGAAAATTTTCGACCTCGGTTTTTTCACTTTTTTACATGTTTTCAGGTGTGAGGAATCCGAAAATGACAAAATCTGTATGGTGTCTGTCTGTAGGGTGTCTGTTAGTCCATTAGTTTGTTAGTCTGTGTACACGATATCTCAAGAACAAATTGTCGCAGAGAGGTCAGATCAGTTTTAAAATATTACTTTCGACACTGGCAAGAACCCTATTCATTTGCAACATTCGAATTTAAAAACTTCGTAAGTTATTAGAAATTTACGATTTTCTTAACATGGGAGAATAGGACAAAAATTCACTTAAACGTGCATCAAATGGAAACTTTTTACTGTAAAAATGTCAGACCAGTTTTAAAATATCAGTTTTGATGCCGGAATGAACATCAGTAACTATAAATATGCTATTTTGAAAATTTCGCAAGTTATTGAAAATTTATGAATTTCTTAACATGGCAGAATACAGCAAAATTTCACAAAAATTTCAATTTTGAGAGATATTTTCATCGTAAAGATGTCAGACTACTTTTGAAATATTATTTAGAACACTGGCATGACTATGAATTTTCCAATATAAAAATTTCGTAAGTTATTGGAAAATTACGAATTTATTAACATGGCAGAATAGAGCCAAATTTCACATAAACGTCAATCTTGAGGGATATTTTCATCGTAAAGATGTCAAACCACTTTTTAAATATTATTTTGGATACTGGCATGAATATCATAGATTATAATTTTTACAATGTAAAAAATTCGTAATTTATTTGGAATTTACGATTTACTTAACATGTCAGAATAAGGCAAAATTGAGCATAAACTTCCATTTGGAGGATCATAAATACATTAGACAACTTCAAAATTACATTTATGATATTTATTTGAACATGATTGAATACAAATATTCTAATAGGAAAATTTCGTAAATTATTCTTAATTTACGATTTTATCAACATAGCGAAATTGTAAAAGTTTCATATAAATATGAATTTTGAGGATTATTGCTTTGGAAATAGTAGCATGAAAACTAAACAACAGAATTGACCCTGATAGAATAAATTAATAGATTAGAATAAGATAAATATATCCAAGTGAACGGTGGATAGCCTATTAGGCGGGGATTTCATTCTGTCACTGTATCAAGCTTTGGTCAAATTCATTTCTTTTAACATGATTATAATATGTCTCGCACTAGAAATTTATGAGAACATAAATATGATGGGGAACTGAGCAGAGTCCACCTATGCCAACTAGTTTTTATTTATAGTAGTATTTTTATAGCAGTAATTTAATGCAAAATTATAAGTGAGTAATGAAAGTAATAAGTGAACTGTATATTAATATTCCATTAATGAAAAATTTCAAGTGGCATCTTCTATGATTGATTTTGTCTTTTAAGTACCATTTTTTTTTAAGAATAAAAATTTATGTCTTTGGCTTTTTCATTCTGTTTTGAATTTCATAGTGTTCTTTTAAGAATAAGTGATTTCTTTAAGAAAGTTCTCTGTTATCAAGCTTTTAGCTTCATTTTTAGATATGATAAATAATTTTAATAGTTGTATTTAAGATAGCAATTATATTAAGGTAATAAGTGAGCTGGTGTTTAATGCAACATATCAAGTTAAGGGCATCAGTGAGTGGGAATTTGTACGATCAGATTTTTCAAGAATGAAATAGGCTGAATGTGACTTTCTCAGACTAGTGTGCCATGGGTGCCTGCAAGCAGGAAATTGATTGCAGTGAGAATTTTCAAGATATTTGTAAGCAACCTGGTGGTGTTTCTTTTTATAAATTGCTTACAGCAACAGATTGAGCCCAAGGTGTTGCAAGCACTACTAGCAAAACTTTGCTACTATTAGAATTTTTAGAGGTTAGGAATCAACTAGATGAAGAAAGGAACCAGGGGCTTAGGAAAGGGAGGGGCTCAGGGGGCTTGCCCCCTCCTGGAAAATTCTAATAAATAAATAATTATTAAACAAAATTACAATTAAAGCTTTAAAGCTGTGTCATTAGAATTAAAATAACCAAATAAAATGTGTCACATTATTTAATTAACCAAATAAAATTTGCCAATTAGAGTCAAACCAACTCGACCTGCATTTATTAGTTGTCTTTAACCTTTCCCTGCAAACAGATTTTAAATTGACTTGACAGTATGTTTTTCGGATTAATGTTGGTTTAGAATAAGTTGTGTAATTTCTATAAGTAAAATGCTGTAGCTTAAACTGCATATCTAAAAAATTGTTGTAGTAAATGCTTACACACTGGCTTGCTTAATCACCTCAATCAACCAATCATTTGAATCTAATTGAATTTTTAAAAACATGCTGAAATTTTGCAATTTGGAGTTTGCCCCCTCCTGAAAAATTTTCTAGCGACGCCACTGTAGTTTAACATAAAATCAAAATGTAAAGAAATATGAAACTGCTATGCACAAATCAGTTATATTAAATATCAAGGGAGAGAAAAAGAAAGAAAGAATACACAAAGCAGCAAAGAAAAATCATTATACAATATGCAGGGCATTTAGCACAACTCCCTCAAAAATAAAGGGACTTTAGGGACCAAAATTGAAAAAAAAAAGGGACTTTAGGGACCTATTTATTTTATGCTTAAATATCAGTAATATACATATATATGTGTTCTTTTATGATCCCCTACCATATATAAGCCAAGTGTAATGCCCAAAATCAATTAATTTAAAAATATACACAGCCAGTGTCAAAAGAGTTCATACTCTTTGTTGAATACTCTATGGTTTTGTGGAATACCTTAAGATACAGGCATTGAGTTATATGAGCCATGAGACTCTTGGTCCTCCAATAATTTCTATGATGAGCGCTCACTTTTACTGATCTTTATGATGCAAAATGAAAAGTTTCAGATTTTACATTTAAAGCTATGTTTGGCAAATAGAATATACATATTTTCCCATCAATTTTTTGTCTCCAAAATTTGTTGTCCTAAGTGTGTGGGAGGGTCAACAAGAAGAACAGTCTATTGTCTACTCAAGGTGCCTAGAGTGTTTAGCCCTCGATGGGATCCATGTAAGGGATTTTTGCCAGTAATAAGGCCCACAAGTGTAACCCAAATCTGGCATTTTTTATCAAATAGGTTTCAGAAGCGAACCTTTCAGCCACTGGTGTGGTTTGTTGCTTCAAAAATCTTTTTTGTAAACAACCTAAACAAAACCATACTAACTATTAAAAGAATTTAGCTCTAATGTCATTTTTTTGCACAATACGGCAAATTGAACTAAGATGTGCAAAGAAATAATTGCACAATATGCTGCAGGTGCAGTCTGAGTTTTGCAGTAACTATACTATATGCAACTGTCATGAACTGCGGCAAATAACAGAAAAAAGTATATGTCTATAAAAGTTTGAACGGCAGACAAAACATGTAATGCATTTCATGATGTGACAAAAAAAAAAAAAAAAAAAAAAAAAATAATAATAATAATAATGACATTTTGATTAAAAGGTACAAGCCCACTTCATTCTGTGTTGCTAACAAAGGTGAATATTAGCCAAATAAATAATGCAATTCAAAGCTACAAGTGAAAATAAGAATCATTACCAACATCGGCTGCCACTACAGGGTTTAACCCGAGTTCATAATTTTTTTTACTGAAAAAGCTAAAATCAAAATGCTACAATACTATTAGGCTTATGATACCTGTGTGTATGCTATTATAGATGTCTCTTTGTTACATTTTTCTTTTCTAAACTGAGTTTTAAATTTTATAATGACATCTTTAAAAAAAATCTGAAGTGGCTTCCATGGACATTTTGAACATTTAGTATAGTTACTGGGTGTTTAAACAAATTTGAACCGCTGAATATTTCAGTAAATAAATAAAAGTGAACATGATGTCAGTAGGTTTTTATTCCCAAATAGTAGGTTTTTATCAGTAGGTTTTTATCAGTCAGTAGGTTTTTATTCCCATATATCCGTCAATGAACATACAAGTAATACATCTGAAATTTTTAGGCATCTCTGTAAAGGAAAATAAATAGTAAACATGCAATTTCGGTAATTCTGCAGGAACATTCTGAAATATATATTAGTTTCACTTCATACTTTTAAATAACTTAATTTGTTTTAAGAAAATTAGTCCCCATAGGATGTGATATAAATAAAATCTTTTATACTTCTCAATAAAAGAACTATGCATAATATGCCCATCATTTCATACAATGATCTACATTAGTAAAACAATGTAATGTATATCAGTGTTTTTTAACACTTTCCAATAAGATTGAAAAGCGTTAATGACTTCAGTTTTTCTGTCTGTCCGTACTCTATTTCCCGTAAATATTCATGGAATTTCTTGAAACTGATATGTGTTATTCAAGTTCACTATTCCATATTCCCTATTAAAAATGGAAGAAATACCTCTACTGATTTGTGTACAGGGACACTCAAAAGTATTCCAAAGCATTGCATTCTATGAAAGGTATTACAATAAACCTGATTTTAATATACTTAACACAAATCTTAATGAAATTAAAATATGCTATTCATGTTCACTATCAGATGTTTCCCATTGAAAATAGAGTAAATACCACCAATGATTTGTGTACAAGAACACTTGAAAATATGCCAAAACATTCATTCTATGAGAAGTATTTCTATAAACCATACAGGCGCACACTACCACTTGGCACAAATCTTAATGAAATTGAAATATGCTATATGTACAAAAGAATGTTTTCTACAGAATGTAGTACGAATAGCAATAAAATTTAAAGGGACTATAAAAATATTCAATTACATTAAGGACTATTTTTGAAAATTTGCTGCAATTACATTTTTGTTTACCTCAAGCATTTTTAACACTTTCTAAAATTTTTTAAGCATAAATAAGATTTGAAATAATGTATTTGTCTGCCCAGTCTATCTGCTCGACTCCACTGTCCGTCAATATTTTCAGATTTTCTTAAAAATGATATATGTTATTCAGGTTCATTAGGTAATGTTCTCTATTTAAAATAGCATTAATGAGTCCTGTACAACTTGGTTTGTATACAAGGACATCTCCCCCAAAAAAGGCCAATACATTGCTTTTTAGGATAGCCATTTTTATAAATCACATTTTAATAAAATCACATTTTAATAACTATGTACTACAAAAATAATAAAGAAGTTGACATTTATGTGAATATGATAAAATAATGTTTTGTATAGAATAATATGTTTAATCTTCAGATTTACAGGCCTGCACTAAAATATTTAGATACATTAAGAGCTGCAATTAGAAATTAATGGCTACATTTCCATTTGTATTAAGCATTTTTAACACTTTCTAACAATGTTTAAGAGTGATGTAGTTTACGTATCTGCCTTTTCATTGTGTGATAACGTAGATAAAGAATACTGAAGGTTATAATGACACAACAAGTATGTACAATTGGAAAATGCTAATAATCAGTGCGTATCACATGATTTTTTGTTCTTGTTTCTTTTTATTCTGTGTTAAAAATTTAACATGTTTTTTTTTTTTTTTTTAAATAACAGTTTAATAAAATGCTTCAGCAAAAAAAGCAAAAATTTCTTGTTTAATTTTCGCATTCTGTATACATGTTATGCATTTTGTGGAAAATGCAACTGTAGTGGAAATTCTATGCCATTAACACTTTATGGGGCCACCCCTGGCCTTGATGACTGCAAAACAATTGGGCATTGAGATAATTTTTGGATATGTTCATTTAGTATTAAGAAGTATTTCATTGTACCAAATTTTGATATGGGCTCCCTTAATTGCGTTAAAGGTACCAGATTTCCATCCAGACTTAAATCTAAACTATTTATTACCAGGCCAAAGCAAAGTAGTAATGTTACGGTACCAGGGGTCGACACAGGTTTTAATTTTTGGGGCCCATTTTTGTGAAAAACAAATAATTTTTGGGAAATTTTGATTATTTTTGCGAAAACAATTATTACTGTATGAAACCTTTAATTTTAGCAGTTACTCTATCTGATGTTTAATATCAAGTTAATAGCATTTCACTGAACCAAGTATAGATACTCATTAAAATTAATACTGGAAATATGGAAAAATTTTACAAAATTATCATTTTTACAAAACAAAATCTTATGAAAGGGATTTTTTTTTATAAATCTTAATTTTGTGAAGGGGCCTATTTTATAGATTTGAATTTTGTAAAGGAACTCATTTTGGAAATTTGGAAAGGGGCAGGGTCCCAATTTTTGCTTGGATCGATCAATGGGTACTGCAACATTTTTTTTTTTTTTTAAACCCAAAGATATACATATCTTTGCTAGTCATCAGAGTTGAATTTGTAGCTGGGCTCATTACTGAACTGAAAATAATCGAGCTTCTGACCTAATGCATGCAGTACAACTAACTGTGGTACCGCGCTATGTAATAGCGAGAGGACAGTTAGCACAATGACCTCTTTAATCTCAGCCTTTCCTCCCCCCCCATGACCCATTTGCTGAATTATCTCTGAATATTAGTGTTCCTATTACACATTAGATAACTGGCTGCCAAAAGTTAGTCATTTCAGTATTCTGTAGATAATATAAAGTGTGCGCCTAAGCAATTTCATCGCATTTGAATGTTTTTTTTTCCCCCCGGCATACCTAAAAAATCTTAAGATTTTTGATAGGCAAAGAAAAAAAAAGGGACTTAGGGACCATTTTGCCAAAAAAAGGGACTTTTAGGGACTTAAAATAAATTAAGGGACTTTTAGGGACTTTAGGGACCACACTAAATGCCCTGAATATGATAAAGATTGATTAAATAGCAAAAAATTTGATGAAATCTAAAAAATATCTTTACCTGTAAAACTAAAGGTAAAACAATTTTAATAATGGGATCTTCAGGTGATTTTGTCTTTTCTAATAAATCTAATATCCAAGTAAGAAAATCTTGTCTATCAAGTAAACCTTCCTAAAATACATTACAAATATTTTATGTATTAGTTATAATATTAACAATATTATTAGTTCTAATATAGAAGTAAGTCAATATAATACCATATATATATATTTAATGAAATAAACTTTATAATTTAACTGAATTGTTTTTACCTCATACAAGTGGCGTGCTAATTGTGTGCAATACTGCCACTGTTTATAAGCCACTTCAACAGTTACACCATTTAAGGAATTTGCTCCTAAATTTGAACTTGAGCTAGAGGAGCCACTTGATGCAAGAGGACCGATTGAACTAGTCGTACTTCCACTTAATGATGATGATGATGAAGAGGAACCACCTGTTGAACCTCCAGAATTTGATGATAAAGAACTATGATGATGTTCAGCTAATTTTTGCAACTGTTCTCTTAAAAACTTGCAAAGAGCTTGAGTCCATTCTACAAAAAATAAATAAAGAAAATTAATAAAGAAAGAAAAATTATGTTCATTTCTTAAAAAAATCTCTTTTAAGCTAACTTCAAATTTGAATACAGTAAAAAAAGGTCTGTTAATATAAAATTCAATCAATAATTAAAATGTTTCATTATCTATTTATATAAAACATAACCTTTCCAAAAAGTTTTTCTTTTTTGCAGAAAATTTTATGCATTACTCATAAGAAAAATTAAATTAATTAAAATACTTTTTATAAACAGTACACTATTGGTTAAAAAAACATGACACAGAAATAAGACATATACAGTGAACTCTCATTAAGATGGCCCCGTTTAAGATGGATTTCTCGTTATTACGTACAAAACAGAATCCCTGTCTGAGGTCTATAGGAATTGCATGTAATAAACATCGATTTATATGTACAATTCATTCGTTAAGATGGACATTTTTTTTCCCTCAAAGCTTATTTTCTTTGAAAAAAAGTCAGTTTACAAAATTTTTTCAAGTTTTTTTTTTTTTTTTTTTTACATGAAAAGGTGCAATAATAAAAGGATTAATATCTTTCACTCTGCGCTATTACATCATGGGAGGTAAACAGTAGTGATTGACAATGACTAGTGACAGTTGAAGTCAACAATTTTTACCTGTCTCCGCTTCTATTGTGGAGACACATCAAAGGATTTCGTTATTGGAAATGTACCTGAAGAAAACATAAAAGACTAGAAAGAGAATTTGTCGTGCCTTATCAAGGACTATGAATTATCAAAGCTAAAAACATATTTAACATTTATGAAATAGGACTTTTTTATAAAGCTCAGCCTTCTCAAAGTTTACACTTTAGAGGAGAAAAATGCATAGGCGGCAAACATTCAAAATTACGCTTTACTGTACTTGTAGGGGCTAACATGGAACTTCAATTTATGAACTCCTGTTATAATGGACTCTCGTTAATATCAGGCCCGGACTGGCTCCTTTGGGGGCCCTCGGCTAAAAATCTAAAAGGGGCCCCTTACCGATTAATTTAAAGTGAACAGGATATTAAAATACGTAATTTTTTGAAAATTAGACTTACATGTTTAAAAACCAAATTCATCTTTTTTTCCACTTAGAAAATAGTTGAGTAAAAATGTAAGGTTTTTCTGATGTAGTTTATTACTTTCACAATAAATATTTATATAATTTTTTATACCATATATAAACTAGTTCCATGCTAGATTGTTAGATAAAATATGTTTAATAAATAATTAAAAATGAAAATGATTCATTATTCAAAAATGAGATTGTGAATTATTTTTAGCTTCAGGTCAACCAATCACGCTGTTGAAGCCATTATAACCTAATTCCTACTATAAAACCAAAATAAATATTAAAAAGAGACACAATATTAATAAAATACTAAACATGTCGAAAAAAGAATCTCTTTAATTGTGATTTAGTTGATGTAAATTGTGAAAAATATTTTATAACAAAAACAAAAATGTCTCTACAAAACCTTGGTACAGTTATAGTGAACTAAATAACTTTCGCCAAGATCTTTACGTATGCAAGTGTGACAGCCATTTTCATTCATCATCAAAATGACATCGAAAGTTTAAAAGCCGACAGCCAAGGGGGTTTCTATACTAAAGCTGTACCGAAAATTTTTTCAAAATGATTACAATAACCGTTGCTAAGGAATGAATCAGTTACCATATGCTTTTATATGAAAAACTAGATTTAAAAAAAAAATCGTCTTAAAATAAATTAAATTATGTTTTGTACAGTAATTTTTGTCTATACTTAGAAGACAAAAATAGGCTACGTTTCCTCCCCCTGTAAAACCTATAATTTTATAGCGAAAAAAGGCTGTGAAATCAGCATTGTGCAAGCGTAAAAACCAACAAGGAACGTACGAGAAACCAAATCAAGGTTCTGGCTGATTTTAATGAAATGTTTTTGAACTTTTTGTTTTTTTAATTTTTTGAGATTTTTATATAGATACTGATACATAATTTTCAAAAGTTATTTAAATGTAATGAACAGCGAATAGCAAACGGCCTGGTGAGGTTCAGCTTGTTTTTATATGAAATGTCTAATTTTCACCCGAAATAAAGAACTTCTAATTTTAAAAATTAATTTTAGAAAAATAAATAATAAAACTGTTTTGCTACTGTTTTTTTTTTTTTTTTTTCGCGGTAGATAAATGAATACTAAATCAGTGTTGTAATACCTTGATTTCCTACATTATACTCTAAATCAATAGCAAAAAAATTCCACTATTTAACGCAATTTTATTCGAAAAAAAAATTTTTTTTTTTTGGTTAAAAATTACCTCCAGGTGTATGAAAAGCGTTAATAACAGTCACTTGATTTGGACTTTTATTATAATGATTTTAGGGCAAAAACAAAACATAACAAAATCAAAAATAAGGGCTTGGCTCGAAGCACGCCTAAGTTTATTTCACTTATTTTCAATACAGATCCTGCTGTTTCTGCATGAAGGCGAAATAGATTTCAATAGTGACTGTTTCATGCTTTATTTTGTAACTAGATAGAGATAGTGCCAAAGATCTGTTTCATCATCTCTTTTTTCATCCTGAACTATAAGACAAAAATTCCTTTTTTATTTAATTAATTTATTAATTTATTATTACTTTTTTTTAAATAATTTTATTTTGTTTATTATTTATTTATTTATTTCAAACTTCTTTTGGTGGTATGGAAAAAAAAAAAAAGAATAAATTAAAAATTAAAGCGGCAAGCCCCACCAGTAGCTATATATTCTTTTCTAAAAGCTAGTTGAGAGTAAATGCCGGATTTGTCAACTGGTGACATTCGTGGACCTTGCCTGGCTATTCAAAAATTTCATTTCCCCCCCCTCTGAAACTTGCATGAATACAGGCTAAAATCTAATAAAGAAGCATCACAAAACTGGCGTTGTAAAAATTATTACTTACAAACTTTGAATAAACACCATAATGTGTTACATTTTATGGTGTTTATTCAAAGTTTGTAAGTAATAACAGGCTAAAATCCTTTAAAAAGATCCCCATAGAAGGCAAAACACTGTAGGACCCTCAAGTAAAAATATGATTGTACCTCCCATCCATCCACACTTAAAATGATAAATTTTGAGGACAATTAATTAATGAAAAAAAAATGTATATTCGAAATGTCAAACATAGCTTTAAAAGTAAAATTTGAAACCTTGCATTTTGCATTATATAAAGACCAGTAAAAGTAAGTCCATCTTAGAAAATATTGGAAGAGCCCTAGCCCCATGGGCCCATGTAGTTCTATGCCTATGCCTTAAGTTATTCAGCAAAACCAAAAGAGTATGAATTATTTTGACAATGACTATATATATTTTTGAATTATTTGATGTCGAGAATTACACTTGGTTTACACGTGGTAGGAGATCATAAAAAAAAAAAGAGTATGTGTGTGTGTATATATGTATAATATATATTAATATATTATTGATATTTATGTGTAGAATAACTAGGTCCCTTAAGTCCTTATTTTTTTTCAATTTTGATCTCTAAAGTTCCTTTAGTTTTAAGGCAAATGTGCTAATGCCCTGCAATTTTGCACGTTGCAAAGGAAGTCAGAGGGTTAATTGTATCATTATTGCATCTTAAAGACCGATTTTGTGACTAAGTGGAACTAATTAACCTAGTATTTAAACGTTTGGAAATGTTTTCGACATCTAAAGATTTTCTCTTCTTTTCTTTTCGAAACGAATTTTGATATAGACACGTTTTATGTTGACGCAGCTTTGACACTGCTTTAGTAACAACCCCATACTACAAGACTAATTAACAAGCGAACGCACAACAAAGAAGTTGGTTATATTAGATTAGAACATGGATTAAAATACTATTTTAATCCTGCTTTTAACCATACAAGATAAGAACAAGAATTGCAACTCCGAAGTGACGCACTTTAAAACTTCGTGGCCGGCTAAGATAGGAGAGAGCAAAGATAGAGGATAGGATGAAACATGAAGCAGCGAGATCTAAGAATGAAACATTGCCAACTTGAGAGCATTCTCGATGAAATTAATAAAAGACCAAATTTTTCCCCGCGAAGCCTCAATATTTGGTTGAATTTAAGGTCTTTGATCGCGAACTTGTCTTAAATTGTGTGGGAGCTTGTCTAACTTAAACTGCACAACATGGGATGAGTCAAAATTGATTGTAAATGAGAAGGTTATTGGAAAATAAATAGTCAAATTATTCTAATGTAACTAATTAAAAAGTAATATATTTATTTTTAGGGGTTTTCTGTGGCCCCCTAGAGGCGGGGGCCCTCGGCGATCGCCGACCAGCCGACTTGGCCAGTCCGGGCCTGGTTAATATAGACAAAAACTGCTGGCCCTTGGTTGTCCGTTTTAATAAGAGTTCACTGTATATCTTTATTTTCAGTTATATTGTGCTTTATTTACAAATTTGTTTTGTTACAAGTTATTCAATCTTTTACACTTTTTTGCAGAAAATCTTTTAATATATATGTTGTGTTTGCAGAAAGTTTTCCATTTTATTATGCAGAAGAACAAATTTCAAATATAGCTACCAATGAGATTTGCCTTCAAAATATTTATAAAAATGTATAAACCATTTAAAATATTTTCATAACTTTTTCATCTTTTTTTTTTTTTTTTCAATGATTGCATAATTATCCAACATGAATAAATATTTTAAGGAAAAGATTCCATATTTTAAGTCATTGCTTGAAATGTTAATGATTCATTGATTCCTATTAATGATTTGTTTGTGTCACTGTTTCACAGTGGCAGCGCTGTTTAAAAATGACATTGCTTTTAATTATTATTTTTTATTTATATTTTTTTCATCTTTCTTATTTAACTTATACATATTTATTCATGCTACTTTACCATAACCCTGGAGCAGTACAAAAGTCAATTGTTCCTATCATATCTAATCAAAACACACAAAAACTAGTATGTTGTGGCCACCACAAGACTTTCTTCTAAATTTTTCTATACAGTTCACTCAATAACAATATTTAAAAAAAAAAAAAAAAAAATCCAATTTTTTTTTTGTTAAAAGTAAAACAAATCGATAACTTTGTTTTAAATTAATCACATATTTATAGTTCAACCATTCGTTTTAAAGGTATTGACGAGACCTTTCGAAAGATACCCATCTTTAAAATTTACCCCCCTCTGGGGGGTGTACTTGGGGGAAAGTGATGCCCCCACATACACAATTTTTTTTCCTAATTAACTACTACTAATATCAATAATTCATATTAATTTTACAATCACAGGTTAAGAATAACTCTCATTATGTACATTTATACGAAATTTTGTCCTATACTGCAATGTTAAAAATTTAGAAAAAATACGATCACAGCGCCACCTGTTGAGCGATTGATCCCCAAATCTAATCAGCATCAGTTTATGTCTAAATGCCAAGTTTGGTAAAATTTCGTTAATAATAATAATAATAATAAACTTTTTTTTTCAAACTTTTTTTTGTTAAAAGTAAAAAAAAATAATAACTTTGTTTTAAATTATCACAGATTTATAGTTCAACCATTCGTTTTAAAGGTAGTGACGAGAACTTTCAAAAGATACCTATCTTGAAAATTTACTCCCTTGAGGGGGGGGGGGGGTGGCTGAGGATCCTACACATACAAAATTTTTTTCCCAGTTGACTATCTCTATTATAAACAATTCTTGTAAATTTCATAATGATTACTAAAAAATAATTCTCTTTATGCACATTTATACAAAATTTTGTCCTATATCACCATGTTAAAAATTTAGAAAAAGCGGGATGGCAACACAACCTGTAAGAAAATTTTTACCAAAAGTTGATAAGCACAAATTTATGTCAAGGTGCACCTACATACCAATTTGTATGAAATTCTGTGCAGTAGTTCCTGAGATACAGTTGCCACAAAATTTTGTCACACACAGACAGACAGACAGGCAGACAGACATTTTCTAAAAGTGGTCAAATCGTGTTCTACAGCTCTCAAAACGTGTAAATCCATCAAAAACCTGAGGTCAAAAATTTTTACGAATCCAATACTTTCTTCTATTGCATATAGAAGAAAGTAAAAAAAAGTGAGAAAATCACAAAGCATGAGGTACTTCTGATTTTTTTATCACTTGTTAAGACCAGTTGGGGTAAAATAAATCAAAATTTGCAGCTTCGAAAATTTGTGCTCACTGTATATTATTATCAAAAATGACAAATTTTTCAGATTCTTTTCAGTTTTTGCCTTTTAAGTCATACACTAAGTGAATTTTGATGTTCACTGTCAGTACAATTTTTAAAGGATATTAATATCCCAACAATTTAAGCTCAACCAAAACTCTCTCTACGTTCACTAGTTTCTGAGATTTAAAAAAAAAAAAAAAAAAAAAAAAAATGAAAATTTTGCTTTTTGCTCTTGTTTAAGTTGAATGTTGGTAAGATCACCCATTTCTGAGAAAACTTATATGCAGTAAAGTTGTAGAAAATTTAATTGGATTTATTTTAAGAACAAAATAAAGCTTGCGGGACCAAGCTTTCTCTTTCAAGCATGAAAAAAAAAAAAAAAAAAAAAAATGGGAAAATGAAAATTTGGATTTTTGAAGAAATGAGTTTTAAATTTTCAATAAGAATTTGTGGACATTCAATTAAAGAAATATGCATAGAATAGAATTATGGGATTATGCTGGGATATTTTGTCTATCTCATGCTTCTCATCAAAAGATCGAGGATCATCAGGGGTCTTCATCTATATCGATTGGAATTATAGGGATGTTGTGGCAAGATGTTATTGGTAATAATCCAATAACACTCATCGACCAACCTCACTTTGTGAAATCTTTCTCTACCCAACCATTTTTACATTTGGTGGTATATGTAGAGCTGCCAACCTCATGACTAAAAATTTAGGTGCAAGAGATTTAAAAAAATCGGAGCAACTACTATGATATGAAAATTTTAAATAAGATTTCCATATATAATCTACATTTACACAGTCTTAATATAGATTTCTTTAAATCAATGAAATTATAAAAGGATGATCAAATATACAGATATATATTAATGTATATATATTATATATATTTTACATGAAGCAGGCTGATTTTTTTTCTTTTACGATGTGTTATTTAGAGTATTTGTAGACTCTTATAAATTCTATTCTAGTATACTATAATTCTGAACCTTACATTTTCAGCTACTAATATTATGTATCTTGCATAAGACCTATGTTTGGTGATATAGTATGCATTTTAAACTTATTGAGGAAAAACAAATAGATTCAAAATGTCCAGTATTAAAGTCTAAAAATAAGTACATGTTTGAGAAATATTGAGCATTTTTATCACTTTGAGCAGTGACCCTTTTTTTATAGATTGAGAAAGCTTGAGCACTGGAGGATGTTTGATCTTTGACTGCAAGCTAGAGCTGGGGGAAGAAGGAAGGGTGGGGGTGTTGGTCCATAGACGCCTTGAGATTTATTAATCATATTGCTAGAACAAAAGGCCATAATTTGTAATCGAATGATACGCTCCTGCATGGGTGTTGCAATACTTAGAATTGCTGATTGGCTGAGACCATCAGACAGCGATGCCGCTACTTTATAGAACTGATGACCTTTCAATTTAACTCTCGTTAAGAGAGAATATGTATGTTAGCCGTCAATGACAAATAATTTCTTTGGACTTGAGTCCTTATGTTTAAATTGTAATAAAGTCTATGTTTTTACATTAAGCTTAATTACTAATAATAATTAATAGTCCACTTTCTCTCAAAAACTATACTAATCTGGGCATCCACAGGGTGGGTTAAAAAAAATTACATGACTGAGAAGTAATTTTACTTCTTTATAGGTTTTTAAGTTTAATAAAGCAAGTTTAAAATGTATATTGACATTTATTTTGAGATGGGAGAAAGATTGGGTAACAAATGGCTTCCGCAGAGCAATTAATCGCTAATCACTAGTTGAAAATAAGAGGGGGGGGGGAATAATTTCATGAGCGAGTAATATTGAATAATTATATTTCTTTATACATTCTAGAATCTCACAAAGTAAGTTTAAAATGAATATTAACTAGGGGTGGGAATCGATTAAGAGTTTTAACTGGGTTAATCGTAGTTCATTAATCGATTAATCGGCCGATTAATCGAATTTTTAATCGGTTCTCGTTTTTTTTATATATAATTTTATTTCAATGATGAATAAAACTCTCATATTGTGTACAGTCGGTAACAAAAGTATCCGAATACTAGCAAAAATTCCTATATAAAAAAGTAGAGCTAATACTGCTTTGTTAAATAAATCCTTGTCGAATCATGTTCTTAGTCAGTCTAAGAACATGATTCGACAAGGATTTATTTAACAAGTTAGTTCTTCTTTATCACTTCGGACTACAACACAGAATGTTATTTTCTGTTTCTACTTCGATAGTTACTATCAGCAATTCTGACCAGACAATAAACGCTTGAAGATATTGTAAAACTCTGTTGACATTTTCCCCATCAGAGGGATAGTGGAAATCTCAATCCCTTCTTTTCTTTTCTTTTTTATCTTTAGCATTTCCATTTTTTGAAAGCTTCTTGTTTCTGAGAATACTATTGCCCTAGCCAACACTTTCTGTAGAAGGCTACAGACAGGTGGTATTGCTCCAGCATGCACAGGAAGCGGCATTATGTTTAATAACTGTTTCCCCCTTCTCTTTAAAGTGCAACATCTTCTTTTTGAGGTTTTATTATTTATTTATTTATTTTATTTATTAATTTAATTTTTTTTTTTTTTTTTTGCTTTTCCATTATTTGATGTATGTTTCTTAGAATGTTTGTCAGAAAAATATGTGAAAAAATATTTTATAGGTAGAACAGCATTTTTACTTTAATTCGTTGTTTGAAAATTTTAATCGGATTTTGAAAGTTTTTAATCGAATTAATCGATCCGATTAACTCGATTAAAAAAATTGATCGGGACTAAGCATTGATCGATCAACCGAACCGATTAATCGATTAATCGGCACAGCCCTAATATTAACATTTATGTTGTGGATTGAAAAAGATTGGGAATCAGAAGGCTTTCGCGAGCATTTGATTCCCAATAGTTAATGGATTTTTTTTTTTTTTTAAGTAACGAACGATATTAACGACTTTTTAAAAAACGGAAAAAATCGGTTTAATATTGGAAGCCGGAAGATTAACTTAAAAATCAGAAAACTTTCGTCAAAGATGAAAAGTTGTCCGCTATGAATAAAAGTGAAAATATCAAATAAAGAAATGCCAAGTTTGAAAAATTGGAGTTTTCCGATAATTTTTGGACTAACAGAGTACACCGATAAAAATCAAGAGTACTTGGCAGCTATGTATATGTGATATGAATATAAAGAAGCAGCCTCTTTCGTTGAAAGGGCGGGGAGAAAGGACTAGTGCAGTTGCGCCAGATTCACCTTCACATTCGCTGCTGACTTAATAAACAGGCACAACCAAAGGGTGTATAGAGAGTCTATGAATGCATCTCTTCCATATAGAGAAACCAGGCACTTCTCTCCTCATGAGTGGTATCTGGGAGGAGAAATATGGTAGCCAGGATTCCATCAGTTCTGGTTTCTTTTGGAAAATGCCCCAAAATTTTGTTTTTCCTAGCCAATAAAGGGCAGAAATTGTGTGGTATTCAATTAATGTGTTGAGGTAAGGTTTGAATCTTTGACTGAATGAAACAGTTATTCAAATCTCATACATATCACTCTTTTGAAAATAAACATTTCAAATGGTTGATCCCAAGCAACAGAAGAGAATGAGTAGATCCACATCATCTTCAACAACAATCATGTTCTCATAAGAGGTGCTTTTGTCGAAGACTGTTTTAAATTATGTCACAATCTGCATTTGTCTTTTTTTTATTATTATTCAGTGCCCTCAATTACAAACTCAGAGCCTAGCCAGTCAATAGGGCATCGTTGTTTGTTGGAATATCTTGCTAAGTTTTCTTGAGGCACTTTGATGGCAGATAAAAAAAGTCAAACATGATCTTGTTACAAGAGAAGACAGCGCAACAACTAGTGATGCAATATTTCAACTGTTTTAGTCTCTTGAGGTTCCCACCCTCAAAGGATCCATCTAACTTTTACTGGTACATTTCTGTCAAAGTTCTGAATACATAGTTTCCCGATAACAGAAAATATGAGATATGAGATGTACGTCACAGATTTTTTCTTTAGTCTGCAGATTATTTCCAATTTCCAGAACAGTATTGTGAACAGATCCCAAGTCTACCGATTTTGGCAAGAAAGTGATTTTCAATCTTTCTCCATCCACAGCATAAATGTCAATGTTCATTTTAAACATGTTTCATTAGAATATAGAACCTATAAAGAGGTAAAATTGTTCAATATTTCTCACTCATGTAATTTTTCGTAACCCCCCCCCCATCTTCACTAATTGTTGGTGATAAAACGACTGACACAATTTTGTTTTAGTACTAGTATTTTTGTAAATGTAACTCTAACATTATAGAAGAAGAAGTTAGATATAAAAATATCTATCACATATGAAATAAAGGCTTTATACAAAAAGTCTGTTATTGAGCTGTCAAAGAAAATGCCTGTGCTTATCTTAAACATGCAGTTTCAATTCCAGTATCAAAAGTTTTCTGTGAAAGTTGGAGTTCGGACATTGAGAAAGTAAGCAAAATGTAACTAAGATGTACAGATGACAATGACAAACAAACTTTAATTGTTGATAAAAAAAAAAAAGTTTATGCTTGTCCCTTTATCTGGTTATACAGGAACCAGAAAATTTTAGAAAGCTGCATTAATTTCAATGTCTAGAGTCTCTTACTACAAACATTTAACTAGAGTCAGTGAGAATCAGGATTGGCAGGTTTTTGACGGTTTAAACCATGGTTAAAACCGTCATGTCAAAAACCTCCTTGTCAAAAATGTCAAAAACTGTCAAAAACCTATATTTATAATTTGTCATATAAAAACTTAGTTTAACAAAATATAGTTTATAAAGATTTTTTGAAAAGCAAATAGATTGATGTTCTTTGATAAACACATTATTACAACATTTTGATTAATACAAAAAACAAAGCTTTAGGCTTTTAAAATTTTATTATGAATTATTTCTATGTTCATTCAAAATATACTGTGATACTTTTATATAGTATATATTAATTAAACTTAGTTATGTGATACTTTAAAAACATAGTACTTTTTAATAAGATATTATTTATAAGTATGTTTAAAAAGGTAAACATATTAATGTTTGTGGAGAAACATTATTATAACATTTTGATTAGTATAAAAACAAAACTTTAGGCTTCTAAAAATTAATGATTTATAAAACATTGATAGATCATTTTGATTGATAAATCATTTTATTTGCAAATATAACATTGTATATTTCAATCAATGTAACAATATATTTGATTAGTTAACAATATGTTTGATACAAAGTTAGTATACAATGTATATAACATTGTATATTTCAAATTTTTTTAGTATTGTGCTTTTAGTATTATGTATTTAACCAGTAAAATTAAAATGCATAGCCTAATATTTTGTATTTAAATACTTTATAGAAAAATATAACTTTTTTTTTTTTTTTTTTTTTTTTTTTTTTAATGACTGCTGATATTTCAAGTTTATAAGAAAAAGCAATAATTCTGAATGTTAAACAAGCTTGAATTGCGTTTGAAATTCTTATAATTACAGTGAGACAAGAAAAATATAAATGTTTTCTGGACATGATGTATAAATTGCAATAAATTTAATATTTACTCATACAGATTAAAATATATATATATATTAGTCTTAAGCTGTAGGGCCCACCAGTGGCCAAGCGGTTCTAAGCGCAAAGCTGGTAGATGTGAGGTACCAGGTTTACTTCCAGGGCGCGCTCGTCGGCCTAGACGTTCAAAATTTTTCATGTTTTTCTCCAAAACTTGCATAAATACGGGCTAGGACCCTTTAGAAAGACCCCCACGGAGGGTTTATCCCCCTTACGCCTAAGACACCAGAGTAGTCAATCAGCCTTACTCTCAAAACACCAAACACTAATAGTCCAAGCTATAAACAGGTACAAATATTTATACAATCAATAATAATAAGAATGTATTATGTTTTACTTATAGAAAAAAATAAAATCCTGTATTCCTGTATTTTCATGGATTATGTGAAAATTCATAAGTAACTTTGGAACTTTAGAATTTCATAAATATTAATATAAATAAACATAAGCATACAAAGTATGTCTATGCATACTTTGTATATATTTCTTACGTTATAAAACCAGCTAATTTACCTAAATTTTTATAAATTATCTACAAATTCTTTTAAGATTTCTTAATTTATAAACAGCATAATATTTAGATATGCACTTGTATATGGCAAATATTACTAAATCTTACTTCTAACCAGATTCTATCTCATTTATAAATTTTGAAAATACAGGTTTTTGACAGTAGAGGTTTCTGACGGTTTAAACCATTGTCATGTCAAAAACCACTTTTTGACGTCAGAAACCCAACCCTGGTGAGAATAAAATCATGGACAAAAATATTTCTTCTTGTGTGATATGAAGGATAATGATTAATGCCAAATCTTTATCTAGCTATATATAATTAAAATTTTATAACTACAATGCATTGATCTTACATACCTAACAGATTAATAACATTAGATAAATGGAAACTTGTGATAAAAATATGCTTATTGAATCCAGTACCTTTTTTTCCGTAACTTATTGTGAAATTATTCTGCAGATTATTTTCTAATGCCACAGATTGACAGAACTGTCACAGATTGACAGAAAAAATTCTGCTACTGGGCTAGCAATGATTGCCCTGATTGAATTATTTCTTTACCAGGTAACCTTGTAAAGAAGTACTAAACATGTCCTGGCTCCAAGAGAGATGCTTTCAAGAGTGCAGTGAAAGTGGTATAGAAAGTAGATTTTGATTCCTTATGCATTTCTTGTTCATCCAATAATGCCAATGGTAAGGATCCAATCCGAATTTGAAATACTCTATTAATTTCCTGTCTGACTGCTTACATGACAGCCTTTGAAATATGGGAAGAGGATCAACATCAATATGCTTGTTAAACCTTTTAATAGAGCGGGTGATTGTAACCACAATGAGTACTTTATCTTTTCTTTTGAAATTTACCTTTCCAAACGAGTCACCAGCAATGACAGATTTAGGAGGCTTAGGCCCATGAGGCCCAGGCCTGGAGGCACCAAAATTTTAAAAATGTGTTTAAATTTCAACAGCAGTGGCAATTAAAAAATCTTCTACTGTATGTTATTTAAAAGGTACTTTCCTTTTACGATGTAATTTAACATTAAAAATTTGTTAAACGCTACAAAACCTCTTCTGAATATTTCTTTGTAATGTAGACAGATTGACTGACAGGGTGTTAATTTTAATGCATGTTTTTTTATTTTGTACTTTGAAATTTTTATACAATATACTGTTTGTTTTCCAACTACAGTCCAATGAGTGCTATTACAGATGAGTCAATTCTGTTGCAATTTTATCAAAATAGGGGTGGAAAGAAACCATCAGAGATGAAATTTTGGAAATGCTCACCTCAGTGGTAGCGTCTACTCCTACTCAAGTTGAATCACCTTAGTTTATTTTGTCCTTGAATTGGAGAATAGACAGTATGGGGGCGTCCATTAATTACGTGAGGCGTTTTTGACAATTTTTTGACCCCCCCCCCCACTCCCCTCCCCTAATCTCATGTGAAAATTTTCAAAATTCATACTTTTACTGTATATGCATTGGATTTATTTCAAAAAACACAATTTGCTTTATTATTTTTATTGAAGACTAGTTAAGATTAGTTTTTAAGATTGCGTAGATCATAGTCTAGAATCACAGCAATAAAACTGAACAATAAAATACTTAAATAGAAACTACTAAAATTAAGAAAAGGATTATTTTAATTTAACTCAATTTTCTTGTAATTTTACACTGTTTTTTGTGGGAAAAAAATTACATGATATTTACCAAGACCCCCCTCTCCCCCATATGAGATTGAGTGAGATTCATCTCAACCCCTCTCGCTGAACACCTCATGTAATTAATGGAAGCCCCCCCCCCCTATTTCATATTTTAAAAAAAATATCTAATAAATACATTTTTCTTCAAAACAGAAAACACAGATATGTATTCAAAATTTAAAATTAAATACCTTTAACATAACTTCGTGTGGGCAGAAAACTTTTTCTGCAGGGGATCCCCTGCCGAAAAATAAATTATAAAATTCCCCTCAAAAATCACGAAAACAAAGAATATAATTACATAGGTGTTACTAAAAGAAAAAGAAAAACCCGGATAAAAGAACATCAAAACGATATTAAATTCAACCGGAATACTACCGCATTAGCTAAAAATTATCTAGAAAACAATCTAAAAATAGATTTTGATAATGTCACCAAAATAGCTAATTTTAATAACCAAACATACGTCTATCTCAGAGAAAGTATTGAAATCGCGCACAATCATCTCGTGGTAAACGACCACGAGTCGGCGTAGATAGACAAAGAGTGGCGTCACATGTACAGCTATAAAAGAGAAGATCAGTCTTTGGATGGCCGCCAACCACAAAGTGCAGTCGGCACTGTCGAAGGAGGGGATCCCCTGCTGAAAAAGCTTTCTGCCTGCACGAAGTCATGTTAAAGGTATTTAATTTTAAATTTTGAATATGTATTTATAAACTTCGTTAAAAAGTATTCCTTATAACAGATATGTATATTTTAATCTACAGTTTATTTACCTATAATACTTCAAAAAAGAATAAATTTTAATGTTTCAGATGATACGTGTAATTTTAAATAATAAGTTGTTGTCATAAATTACCTCTTCTAAGTAATAATAATAACTGCAATTTGAAATTCATAACAATTGTTCTAAAAATGTGTAAATACAATTATTTGAGTCTTCTGGCCCAACCAAATTTGTCAAAAAAAAAAAAAAACCTGTGCTTAGCCAAACTTGACACTATGCAATTTTCAATACTTTAAAGTTTTGTAGCGGCACTGTATCTATAAATACAATAACTATAATTAATCTATATTAATAAAGCAAAGAGTTTGTTGGCGGAACGCATCCAGGTGGACCACTCCTATTTTTGTTTGGTTTAGATTTAACCACTTTGGTGATGAAAGTCGGTCATACATTTTTTTTTTTTTTTTTTAAACTGATGAATTTTTTTTTACAAGATACTGCATGGATGTTATTCTTTTTTTAAAAGAGCTCTAAAAACTGTTTATTTTTTGTGAGGACACTATATACATCAAGTTATTAGATTTAAAGATATTAAGTTGCAAAGTTTTCTTTTAATTAATTAAAATATGAAAATAAATATTAGCTATAATTTAACTGTTGCCAAAAAATAAAAAAATACGAGTTTTTTTCTTTCTTTCTTTTCTTTTTTTTTTTTTTTTTTTTGACATAAAAATAAATACATTTTTTACCTTATAATTATTTATATATATATATATATTTTTTTTTTTTTTTTTTTTGTCATTTCGGCGCTGAGTTGATATAGGTATCACAAATGTGTAAGTAAACATTTTGGCGAGAAATGTCAGAGCTACTTCAGTGTCAAATTTCAAATTCCGCCAAGAGGTTCAAACTGTTTCATTGTTTTTGCACAATTTTTCTCAATTTTATTTTAAATATTTTTGTAATACGAGCAGGGGTGATTGTGACTCAATGGTAAAAACCCTGAAAATTAGAGCCTCAAATTAGAAAAAACCCAAAATATCAAATAATATTCAAACTATTTAGGCCAGAAGTCTTCAATCCTTTTATATTTCATTCACATATCACCTGGATAACAAATGAACAACCAATGAAAGAAAAAATAACTTCATAGGAAATATGAAAACACAGATGGGTTAGAGTAAAAACCCTGAAATCAGGGGTAAACCCTGAACACAAACACCCCTGTAACGAGTGGGGAAAAAAGGAAAAGCATTTTTTTTTTAATTGGTCTAACTATACAAAATATCTCCATGCAAAAATTATGTGTTTCTGTTTATTATCAAAACGAAAATGCCTAATGCAGTTTTTCCTACATTACTTACATCTCTATAAATTAAATTATCCAGTACCAAGACGTTGCAGTGAGGAAGCCTCTGCCGAAGGCAGTGAGGGCTCGAAGCAAAGTTTTTAAACAATTTCAATGTACTTTCTTTTTAGTTTTAATTTGTAGAATGGTATAAAATTATTATTATTATTATTATTATTTTAAAATTCATTTAAATATAGTGCCCAGTGAAGCAGGCAAAGCCTGCTAGTTAATAAATAATGTTTAAAAAAATAAAAAAGATAAAAGTATATTAATACAGACAAAAATTGGGACTCTTTTACTGTCCTTTCAAAAAATTTCACATTATAAAAAAAGACCCCTCCACAAAATTCATATCTATAGAAAGGGCCCTTTCACAAGATTTTGTATTATAAAAATGATCATTTTTAAAATTTTTGTATTTTTCAGCATTATTTTTAGTTAATACCTATATTTAGTTCAATGAAACTCTATTAACTTAATATTAAACAATTAAACATTACACAGAATGATTCTTAAAATAGAAGGTGTTACGTATTTTTTTCTTTTCACAAAAATGGGCTTCAAAAGTTAAAACCTGTTCACAAGTAACTACTACACTATTCATTTTTTACTATGATTGTCTCAAAGATTAAAACTAATGTAATAATACAAATACAAATTTAAGAATTTCTTAAGAAGAAGGAATTTTAACAAGACTAATAACTGTTTTTTTGTATCAATAATGCACATCATAATGAAAGAGGCAATAAAAATAAATAAAAACATGATATAACAGTTTAAACCAGGCCTGTCCAACCCAAAACACTTGGTGGGCCGCATTGGTAATCTATTTTATTCAGGCGGGCCGCACCTTATGCATATATGTATATGTGTTTAGGAGTGTGTGACTTATGTATATATATACTTTTTTAGGGGAAGGGCAGGGGGAGATGATGGACCAGAATGCATTAATTTAAATTATTTTCATTCATAAATTAACAATTGAATCTCGAAAAAAATATGATTATACATTAATAATTACAATAAAAAGAATGAATAATGGATATGCTAATGTTTTCTTACAATAGGTGATTCTTTAGCTACCACAATTGTTGAAAGTTATTTTCACTTCGAAAAGTCGGAACGGATTTATTAATTTTAAATCTGCTAACCAAAGCTGTCAAAAACATTACATATCTTTTGTCTCCTCACGGGTCGCAGAAATTACACGGCGGGCCTCATGCGGCCCGCCCCCTGGTTTAAACTATGAACTGAATTAAAGAAATTGAAGTACAACATATTTCAATATGTAGAGAATTTATACATAAAATTTACCTTGTGAAGGATCTGGTAATTGACGTTTTTTAATTTTGGCCTCTGATATAGCAGCAATATATGCTGAAGACATTTTAATAAACCAAGCAGCCCTTAACATTGGAACAGAATATTCATAGAGTGTCATAAATATTTCTTCTTTTTTGTTGAAGATCGGTACCTATAAAAGTAATAATGAAATATATAAGTTTCATACATATAAAATAAAGTTTAAAATTGAGGAAAAACAGTTATTTCTTTCAACCATGGCTTAATTTCTAACAAAAAAATATAGGAATACTAATATTCTACAGCATATATAGCCATATGTGTCTCTCATTTTATAAGTCTACAGACAAATTCTGAAAAGTTTTGCTCCAGTTTGTAAAATCATAAATCAAATCCTTAAAAAAAAAAAAAAAAAAGGAAAACTTTCTTTTATTTTTTTATTTGAAATTTCCAGTTAAACTAACTTTTTTCTTTTGGAAGCGAACTACTGTTTGCTCTTCTGCTTCTAATATTCCATTTTAATAAATTTAACTTAAAATTATAGTTGCATTTTCAATGTTCAGTAAAAGATAAAAACACAAACTTTTTCCTTTATGGTTAATTGTAACAATTACTGACAACTGTGTGAAAAGCTAGAGATAAAAGTCATTGGACATCTTAGAAAAGTTGATAGCCAAATTACATTACAAAAACAGGTATTTTTTAAAAGAAAAAGATAATAAACATTGTAGTATAAGAGAGAAAAATAACATTTCAAATAATTTGATTTTTCAAAATGAGTTTAGTGCTGACTCTAGACTATTTTGGCTGGGTGCTCCAGCATACTGCCCTTTCAAACCCATTTTAGCACCCTGTTGCCCTTTTTAAACCTATTTTAGAACCCTGCGGCCCTTTTAAAAACATTTTGGCACCAAGTAGCCTTTTCTAACTTTTGAAATGTTCAGAGACCTTTAGATACTTTTTTCAACTTTCTTGAGATAGTTTTATAGCATTCCTGGAAGAACAAGTGCATATAATATAGCCTATATATACATACGTAAAATTAGTAATTTACTTTTGTCATGCACAAAAATCACAACACAGAAGGCCGCAAATTGTGCAAATAATGTCCTATTTGAAAATAGGTTGCCCTTTTCATTGACTTCCCCCTGGCGGCCCTTTTATTCTAGAGTCAGCACTAGAGTTCCCATGCGATTTGTTTAATATGTAAAAAAATCTTTGAAATAAAAGAAGTATGGAAAGTGAGTTCTAATGCAAATAGCAAATTATGCCTTGTTTTTAACATACAGTTAAGCAGAGACAAAATTAATTACTTATATGCATCATTTATAATTTAAAATAACAATAATAATGCCTTTGGAAGTTAACTCATCAATACGGAGTATGCTTATATGTATATAAATAAAATGGGAAAATGGCTGAAGAGAAAATGGAGCAACTGAAATCATATTACCTTTGATCCTACAAAAAAAAAAAAAAAAAAAAAAGTCCTTCCGGCTCATTTGGAAGGGTAGGTTAATTTCTTTCTCCTTATCAAGTAGCCACCATTTTGAAACAAAATGACGGCTACAAATTATTAATGGACTTGATGATAGATAATGAACTTGGTGATATCTGAATGATAAATCCATTTTTCAACTTTGGTTTGAATTGATTAAGTATTTTAAAAGTTACCGTAAATACAATGGAGCAAGTTGCACAGCAAACTAGTTCAAGATATTTAAAGCAGTTAACTGTCAAACTTTGGTTCGAATCAGTGCAGTGTTTCAAAAGTTATTGTTACGGCAAATTTTCAAGTGGCAGTCTAAGTGACTACAACTTAGAAACAAAATGGCGAAGCAACTTGTCCAGCGAGATAATACAAGATATTTATTTGTATGATAAGTTTAATGTCCAACTTTAGTTCAAATTAAATCAGTATTTCAAAAATTATCATGATAAGAAATCTTCAAGTGATACTGTGATTTCAAGTGGCCACCACTTGGAAAAAAAAGAGTGAGATGCCCAGCGAACTTATCTGTGATATATGAATGGTAAATCCACAACCCAAATTTGAAGCTAATTGATTTAGTATTACAAAAGTTATCATAGTGATAAATTTTCAAGTGGATACCACTTGGAAATAAAATTGCGGATCAAGTTACCAAGCGAACGTATCCAAGATATTTGAACCATAAATTCACTATGACTATCCAACTTTCGTTTGAATCAATTTAGTATTTTAAAAGTTGGCAGATAAAGTTCATTAATAAAATTGAGACACTGATATGGTTTATGTATACATCAAAATTCAAATAAATTCAGAATATGCTTTACAATTTGAATTTGAAATTTTCGAGTGGTCTCCACTTGAAAACAAAATAGTGGAGCAACCTGGTTAAGAAACTCATCCAATATATTCATAAGATAAGTTAAGACACTGTCCAAATTTGGTTCGATTTTGAGTATTATTTCGGAAGTTATCGTGATTTTAAATTTTCAAGTGGTAGCCTGATTTCAAGTGGCCCCCACTTAAGATATCCGCAACTTTATTAAAAATGGTGGATAAAGTTCATTAATAAACTTCATTGAGACCCTTATGTGGTCTATATTTACATCAAAATTCAAGCAAATCTTGCTTTAAATACGCTTTTTACAATGTGGTTTTGAAATATTCAAGTGGCTGCCACTTGAAAACAAAAAGTCGGAGTAACTTGGTTAATGAACCCCTCCAAGATATTTATAAGATCAGTTCGCTGTCCAAATTTGGTTCGATTTGGAGTATTATTTCGGGAGTTATCGTGATGACAATTTTTTTTTTTTTTTTTTAAATCATCAAATATTGTGAAGAGTTTGTTTAAAGTTTACTATTTTCATGAAAAATTCAACTTCACAATTGTCAATTTTTGTTAAATGCCTGTCTTTAAACCCCAATTTTTCCAAGTAGATGCTTGCATTACTTATGTATAAGTTTCTATGTACACTTTTAAAAATAATAATGTTTACATTAAAAAATCGTATAATTTGGATCAATTTTCATTGCATACTAAATAGTTGCTCAATTCAGAGCAATATATATATATTTATACATATATATATATATATATATTGTAGAAATTTGCAGCTCTATAATAAGTATATTAAATTTCACATTTGACAAAGTATAAAGATTGGCTTTCATTAAAATAATGAATTTCGAAAGCAAAGATCCTAAAAATCCAGAACTTAAAAGAGTCCGGTAGCACTATTAGATAAAAATAAATTAATAATTTAATAAATTTACCTTCTTTGCAAGAACAGTGAGAGATTTTGATCCAGCCAAATCTTTAAACCAATTTTCGATTGCATTTTTTGAACGAGCAGTTACCTACAGTAAAAAATATATAAACATTATTATGACATTTATCATTTGTACTTTTATATTATTATAGACATGCTTGGCACAATTAAATTTCAGCGATGAATACAATTTTTGATTTTTGTAAATCCAGTAAAAGTTGTTATAAAAACTAAAAAAGGAGAAAAGAAAAAGAAACAAAATCATGCACCACAGATAATAAAATGCTAAATATTTAAGAAAATACATAAAATATTCTTTGAAGTTCTACATTATTTTTAAATACTTGTAAATCTACTTTCCGTAGCAACAATAGTACATGTAAAAAATTATTATTTGATATCAAATGAGTTAGACTTGCTCTTCTTTTCAGAGAACACAATTTGGTGATCCACGATAATAAAAACTAATTTCAGCCTGCTTCAAATAGTTTAACATTATTTAAATGCACAAAAAAAAAAAATAATTTATGTCCATGATTATTTATAATGTACATAAATCTATGAATTTGTTCATAAATAAAAGAATTATAAAAAGTTACACAGTTAAAAAAAAAAAAAAATGCTGTAGATGGCATTTTCAATAGACTAATGCTAATTAAATTAGTCTCGCTAATGCTAATTATTCATGCTACTTACTGTCAGCAACACATTTATATTTCTTAATAATCTCAGCATAATTATATAATCTACATGGCTAGCAGATGAACTTAAATCACAAATACTTTTCAACTGTGTTAGAAATATTTGCAATATGTTATGCAGGGTGTTTCAAAACTCAAGGGTAAAAATTTTAAAGGGTGGTAGAAAACATCTAAACAAGCCATTTTCACCATACAATGCATGTGCGGAGAGAGCAAGCGGTGACCGCTAGAGGGCGCTGTAATGGAAAGTATAAGGTGCACATTTTCTTACGCATCATCATTTCTACCGTGGATTTCAGCAGCCATGGCGACATACAGTAATCAGGAAAATGTAGACATGCATTTTATGTATGGTCTGATAAATGGGAATGCTCTGGAAGCCACAAGACTGTTGTGATATTTTTCGGTCTGGCATGTGTCTTCTCGGGAAACGCTGCCTGTACAGTCTTGTGGATTCCAAAGCATTCCCATTTGCCAGACCATACATAAAATGCATGTCTACCTCATCATGATTACTGTATGTCGCCATGCCTGCTGAAATCCACGGTAGAAACGACGATGCGTAAGAAAATGTGCGCTTTATACTTTCCATTACAGCACCCTCTAGCGGTCATTGCTTGTTCTCCGCCCATGCATTGTATGGTGAAAATGGCTGTTTTAGATGTTTTCTACCACCCCTTAAATTTTTGCCCATGAGTTTTGAAACACCATGTATATACAAACATAAAATATAAATAAATTTCATTCTTTAAAATTTGTTTTTCTATGCCTATATTTTTTTATTAAAATTAAGTTATTTTTGTTTCCTCCAAAGTAACATATTGCACATTGCACCTTTAATTAATTCTCTATTAAATATATTTTTTAAAACTTTTTTTTTTTTTTTTTAATATCATCAATGGATATTAAAAATGTCTATGCAAAAAATTTCAACTTTATTAATTTTGTTATCAGTTCTTAAATTTTTACTTTTTAGTTTATATTATTCTGATAATATATGCCTTTACTTTTCTATATATATATATATAATTTTTTTTTAGAAAAGACCACGTTAATAAATTACTATGTAATTTCCATTTAAATAGAATATGTGAGAAACATCCCGAACATGGTGCAGTTTTTTTCTTATGGCCTTAAGAGGACTCTCTATCTTTCGACGCCGTATGCCAAATCCGATGTTAATCTATGGGAAATTTTGACCCATTATATAATTAACTAATATGCATTTTTTAATTCCATATTCCCATTCAGAACTGTTACATTGGTTGCAGTTTTCTAAAAATTGATTTTTTAAACTTTTAATATTCCATTTTGTAGCTGTAAAATGTGAATTTTCAATAAAATGGAATTTTGCATTTTACAGCTTTAAAAGAAAATTTTTCTGAATGTGAAAACAGAATTTAAAAATATGATTAGTTAATGAATTATAACGTGGCAAAATTTTCCATAGAATAACTCTGGTTTTGGCTTATGGTGTCAAAAGCTAAAGTGTCTCCTTAATGAGTCAATCAGGATAGCTTATCAGTCCCATGATGCTTTGCCTCAAATACTTCAGCATTCGGCTGAAGCATTTGAGGCAGTTCAATAATAGCTGCCGGCCTGGAAATATGGATGAGAATGAATGAAATGGACTCACCTGCTGATGCTAGATTAATATTGATTGTAATTTAAATAAATAAATAAAAAGTGAAGGTATAACCATACACCTCTTGTTTTCAATTGTGTTACAGTATATCTCACCCACACAAGAAAAATGTCATAACTTAAAAATATAGTATTTGAGAAAAATCAACATAAAGATAAGGATTGATTAGGCTATAATAAAACTAACACCACTGCCTCTCAGGTGGATAATTTTCAAACTAGAGATGTGATGCTTTTTGTGCACATAAGGGCACTTTTCAATGATAAACTCAAAGTTGCAATTCTTTGACAACTTTGAGTCAAAGAATTTTCTTTCTTTTGACAGGGTGCAGTATACATAAACCTTACTACATTAAATTTAAATATGTATATATATAAATCTTTTAAAAGCCATTTTTTGAAAAAGAAAAAAAAAAGTCATTGCTAAAAATATGAAAACTAATTAAAAGCATGAACACTTAGAGAAGATACTGAATGCAAACTTGACATGGACAAGTTGCTAATTTTATGCTTAGTCAACAACATCACTGATTTATGTCAAAGTCAAGAAAATACTTATTTTCATGATTAATATAAATACTAAGCATAGGCTGATAATCCTAAATGCTAAAGACTTTAGTACAGAATAAATAAATAAATACTTACAGGCCAAAAATTATCTTTAGGATTGATTTGTTGCCTTTTCCGGCCACTATCTTGAAATCTATTCAATTCTTGTTTCAATCCGAGCACAGCACTAAAGAATGACCCAAACTACAAAAAAGGAATTTAAAAGAATAAACAAAGCACATCAAAATAAAATGGAGAGAATAACATTTTATAAAAATAAATAAAATTCAAATATATTGTACTTACTTTAGTAGCAGTAATATTTGAATTTCTAGCTGAGCCATACTAAAAAAAAGAGAAGAAAATAGGTGATCAAATTATGTATTTATTTTTCAAATAATATATATGTGACGATATAAAATGGTTTAAAATTAAAATAAATATTAAATTTATTTGCTGATTTTGTATACTAAAAGGAAAATAAAAGGAATTTTTTATGTATAGGTATCTAAAATGTATACGCTGGGTTGCAAAATGATATGAATACCTAGTAATTTTGTGATATCAACGCAAAAATTTATAAATAATTACCAGAAAACACCATTCTGGGAATGAATACGATAATCTCACCTAACACATAATGATAAAATGAATACATAAAACTTCAAATTTATTGAAAATATAAATTATCTAAAAAAAAGTGTTGCAAAATGATATGAACACTGATCGAAATTATCGTTAAATAAGCATATAAACTAATTAGGAATATTGAATATGACTCTGAGAAGAAACCAAAATATGTAAATTAGTTTAGCATAAAAATGAGCTTTGCAGGCTTGGAAACTTTCAAATAAATTTGCAAACTGAGTTCTAAGAGCATAGGTCTAAAAACACTATAAGTGGTTTTGAAAAAGGTAAAATTGTGGCTTTTCATGACCAAGGACTTTCAGCAAGTGTTATCGCAAAAAAATTTAAAATTTCCCCAAGTGCAATAGAAATTTTCTTCGATTACAAGATGATTATGGAGCAAATAAATCTCCAGGACGTCCATCAAAGCTATCGAAAATGGAAAGTAAGGCTGTCATCATCCTTACTTTCACACTACTTTTAACCCACCAGTGCACGGGTGGGAAAAGACACAATTTTCTTTCAATACATTTTAAATTTAAATACCTTATATTTATCCTTTTCATAGAACAAATATATTTTGGCATGCTTATCGCAGCCCTCTTCAGCGTTGAGAAAAAAAAAAAAATGCTGAAGAGGGAGATAAACATGCCGAAATATATTCGTTGTATGAAAAGGATAAATATAAGGTATTTAAATTTAAAATGTAAATGATAATCCTTTAGTACTATACCAATTTTCCTTCAATATTTGAATGGTTACAATATAACACCACAAAATAAAATCACACAATAAAAAAATATGAAGTAAAAATTTTATGTTTCTTATAATTTTTTTTCACAGAATATATATAAAATGTTTCTCTTACATTGCATTCTAGTAAGTAAACTGGGTCTCACAGACCCAACCCGTGCACTGATGAGTTAATAAGCTCTACAGCCACTGAAAGAGGTTTCTCTTGTATGAAAGGTGTAAAAACAAGCTTGAGAAAAAAACTTTAAATTTTAATGTTGACCAAACTTAATAGAAGCTGGTGAGCTTCTTGTCAAGAGGGAAAAAAAAAAAAAAAATGAATAAATAAATAAAATAATAATTTAGTCAAATAAAAAAAAATAAAAAAAATTATTATATATTGTGTATTTTTTTCCCTCCATTTTGTAAAAGAATGAATGTTTTTTATCTTAAAAATGTTTCTTTTTATTCAATATTAAGTACAACATTTTTGTGTTATCTTTTTAACAAATATAGTTTTATGTTTAAAATTTAAGATATTCTTTTCTTTTCTTTTAATTGAAAGATCCGCCTTTTTCACTTTACTGGGTCTATGGGACTCAAGTTGTGGTTGATTCATCACAAACACTGCTTTAGCTTACTATATATGAAAACACATTGAGAAGAAAAAAATTGATTTTTATCAGATCAGTCTATTCATACTTTTTCTTTTCATTATCATTCAGAATTTTACTTAATTTTACAAATATCATTAAAAATTTTAAAGCATACCTCGTCAGGAATTTGAGGAGAACTGTTGAATCCTTGTTTCACATTAATAGCTGTAAGTTCATCCTTTAAAAAAAAAAAAAAAAAGTTTTTGATAAATACATTTTAAAGACAGAATTTTGGTGAGTTTTAAATTTTTAATAAAATTATACATTGATATAACTCTACTATAGCATAAAATAATATAAAATTTATTGAATAACTGAAAGTATAATGTATTATTCAAATTAGAATCCAAGAATAAAATAGAGCATGCAGAATTAAAGATTTTTACTCATTAATATTTTCTTTAAAAATACATCAATAAATAAGTGCTAAGAAAACTATGAATTTTCTTCCTGTAATGTGAGCTTTATGAGCACTCAATTATATACATTAATATTTTAAAGATATGTCATAAAAAACAAAATTTTTAATTTTTAATTTCTGTTTTTTTTTTTTTTTTTTTTTTTTTAAATAATCCTTCGTAAAGTTTGTCAATTTTAATATATATATATTCATCTGTTTAAATGCCTTAAAAACCAGTTTTAAAAATTAGAGGCTTGTTATATATTCGCTAAATTAATTTTATTATATATTAATTAGAGGCAAATATATCACATGGTGGCAAGTGGAAACTTAATTTAATTCCAAAATAAAACTAAAAGTTACAGTAATGGATAACTTAAGAGCTTCTACAGAATTATCTTTTCAAGGAAATGTCGAAAATTGGTGAAGATGGAAACTGCATTTTCTATTGTATACAGAAGCATCAGAGAAAAATAATAAAGAAGGTAAGCTAAAAGTTGCTATTTTCTTAATGTTATTGGAGAAGAAACTTTAGAAGTATTTAATAGATTTACGTTAACAGAAGCACAAAAGGCAGATTATGATTATATAATAAATCTATTCGAACAATATTGTGAGCTTAAACGTAATACAGTGAAACTTGAGTAATTCGAACTTGTTTAATTCGAAATTCTGGATAATTCGAGTTTTTTACTCGGTCCCTTGAATTTTGTATTAAAATAATATTAAAAAATCGTGGATAATTCGAATTCTATTTTGGATAATTCGAAGTTTTCATACGATTAACTTTAAAATATTACAGTAAAAATTTTTTTCCAATATTTTTCTCAGCTATAATGCATTATTTATTTTAATAGTCTTTCAAAATAAGGATAAGGAAATACAAGAAAAGCCCCTACCTAGCACATCAGAAGATATGGTGCAAATACATGAACTTCGAGGGTTTTTGAATTGAAACTCATGTCTGATGTAGAATATTCTATTTTTGTATCAACTGATAGGTTGAAGTCATATGCTATGACACAAAGATTTTACTTGAAGAAGCAATAAAAAATATCTGACTATTTTTTGAAAAAGTGTTGAATAATTAAGCTCGTAAAAAATATTGATTTAATGGGAGGGGGAAGAGGATGTAGCAATTTTCTCAGATATAAAGTTTATATGTTAAATCTTTGATCGTAAAGTTTTAATTGTTTTAATTTATCTTTTCTTTTTGACAAAATAGCATGCTTGCCAACATACTAATTAATATTCTGTATTGTTGTTAGTCCCGTCCTTTTTTTCACACCAGTAAATTTTTAAAGTAATATTTTGCAAATGCAATTACGATTAAATACGAAAAGAAATACTCTAAAACGGATACTGGTGTGAAAAAGAAAGCGGGGCTAACAATACTACAGAATTTTAATTAGTATGTTGGTAAGTATGAAATAGTATATGTAATTCGAATTTTTGGATATTTCGAATTTTTCTCAGGTCCCTTCAACTTTGAATTATCCAAGTTCTACTGTATTGTTTTTGGAAGATTTAAATATTTCTCTGTGTGTCATTCTGAATCAGATACTATTGATTCATTTGTTACAAATCTAAAAAAATTAGTGAGCACTTGTGAATTTGGAGACCAAACTGATAGTTTGATTAGAGATAAGATAGTTTTGGGGAAAAATAATACAGCATTGCAAGAACAGTTATTGAAAGAATCTGATCTTCAGTTAAGTAAAGCTATAGAGATAATGTAAAGCTGAAGAATTAAGCAAAATGGAATTTAAAGCTATGCAAGATCGAAATAATGTGAATGTTCATGCTGCAAAAAAGGAAGATAAAGATAAGAAAATAAATGTCAAATTTAAAAATAAGAAGAAAACATCAGATTTCAATGAAAAAATAATAGAAAATTGCAAGAGGTGTGGGAGAACACACAAAATTAAACAATGTCCTGCATGAGGAAGGAAGTGCAAAAAGGAAAACCATTTTGCATCACATTGTCTAAGTCATAATATAAAAGCAGTAAATTTAGAGGAAAATGAAAGTGATAGTGAAATTTTGTGGTCCATATATCTGAGAATAAATTTAAGAATAAAATAATATGGTGCAATAGACTGAATACTTTTAAAAGTAAACTAGTTAATACCCGTCAAAATTTGACGAATCATGTGCAACTGAAATCTTTTCATAGCATAAAGTTTTAAACATCCTTGCTTTAATATTTCACATTTCTCTTAACCAGTTAAAACCCCCTGCTTTAATTAATTATCTTTTGGTTGGAGGGGGTAGAGTGATAAATTTCATGAAATTTCAATATACAAAATTTAAGCGTAATTTATATAATAAAAATAAAATCTGAATATTTTCCTAATTTTATCTAAATATGACCAAAAGAATGTTAGGAGTAAGTAATTAAAAGAAAGACAGAATTAATAAGTTATTGAAAGAAGGACCACAACAATATTTTTCATATATATATATATTTTTTAATTTAATGGTTAATTTTTAGCAACTTACTTTTATACAAACAGCATAAGACTAAGATCATGACTCGAAAAATATTTATTTAACAAAACAGTATTAAGCGTACATCTTTTAAACAGGAATTATTGCTAGCGCCTCAATAATTTGCTACTGACTGTACATAACATGAAAATAAAATCTTCCGAGCATTGATGATATTCCATTTAATTACAGTATGAAAGTGGTGCCATCTATAAGCTATTCATGTGGAGGAAAAAACTCAGAGTGGTTTTCTTTTTTTTTAAGATTTGTAAAAAGATACATTTTTAAAATCACATAAATTTATCAGGCGAAATAATTTCATTTAAAATAAATTTTAATAGTGATTTATGTTTTTTTTTTAATATTCTATAATTATAATTTTATTTGCACTTAGAAATAAACTATGCTACTTAAAAATAAATAAATAACAACTTTACTTGATTTTGATTGAATATATATTTTTTTTTTTATCCTTATAACATTTTATTCAATTAAAATAGTATATTTCAGCAAAGTATACTATTAAAAAAAAAGGTAAGAATGAATCTAATATTTTAGCTAGTTAATTTGCTCAGAAAATTTCTAATTATACTATGTAAATTTTTACTCGTATAAAATAACGTTATTTTAAGGTTATACTTTTTAATTTTTTTCTATAATCTAGTATGGAAATGAAATATCAGTAATTATAATAATTTGATTTTTTTTTAAACTTCCTTTGATTTTAAATATTTATTTCCATCTTTTCTAAACAAAGTTTTCAACTGATAAAAGTTAACTTTTAAAAAACAATAAACTCTAAGAATTTGTTAATTTTAAAGTTTTTTTTTTTTTCTTTTAAGGAATGAAAAAAAAAAAAATAATTTTAGGAATATACATGTTTTATATGGTAACAGATGGCGGCACAACAAAGATATTGAAATACTATTCTGTGTAAGGAAATTTTCGGCAAAAATGCATATGATGGTAACCGATAAGAATTCATGAATTGCTTTGTTTTAATATATACTTCCTTGGAAAGTATGAATCAATGAATTAATCGTGTGAATTGCTTTAATCATTGAGCTTTAATTAGGTTGTTCCATATAATTATCTATGTTCGGCTAGATGGTTAGTATTGTACTGTGCAAAGAGAAAGGAATATTCCTGTTCTGGATAGGTTTAATGATTGGTTCTTCTTAGCACATGCTCAGAAATGACGATTTTGGTCATACAAAAACAGCTTTGTATTTTAATATATAAGATAATATGAAGATTTCTTTTAAATTAGATTCTGGGGCAGAAGTAATAATTAAAAAAAAAAAAAAAATGGAATGTTGATATTGTTCTAACTGAAAGAAAATTAAGTTCATATATAGGTCATGAAGTAAAGATTAAAGGTGTATGTAAATTAACCTTACGAAATCCTATGGTGAAGTGTGACAGATGCTGTCACAGTCCCTTTCAAAAGGTTAAATTGCAAAGTCAGAAATACTGAAGAAGAACTAGAATTTTTTATAGCAGAAAAAAATGTACAACCAGTCTTGGGATGGGAATAAATGCATTAGAAAAATTGTCATTAGTAAGCAGAAATTATTCTAGTATAGCTTCTTCGACAATAAAAAATTCAGCAGAAGCTATTATACAAAATTATGAAGATGTATTTAAAGGCACTGGAAAATTAATGTAAAACAGAATACTTGGAAGGCCCTATTGAAACAGTTCATACTTTGCATTGTATAACAGATGAAAAAACAGAGAAATTGAAAGAAGAAACAAAGAAAGATGCAGTTATGCACGAAATAATTTGGTAAAAAATGGGTGGCCAAACCACATAGAAGATGTGTCTGACGAAGTGAAAAGATTCTGGCATTGTAGAGAAGAGCTGCATGAAAAGGAAGGAATAGTTTATAGAGCAAATAAAATTGTTATTCCAAAATTACTAAGAAAAGAAAATCTTAAGCTAGTTCATGCTGCACATCAAGGAATTTCAACCTGCAAAACAGAGCCAGATCAATTGTTTACTGGTCTGGACTTATGCAGCAAATAGGAGATGAAGTACTGAAGTATAAAACATGTCAAGCATATTCAAGAAGCAATTCTCCAGAGTCCATAAAGGCGCATGAAATTCCTCTAAAAGCAATATAGCAAGTTGATTTTATGAATGTATCCAAAGAAGATTATATAATTGCAGTTGATTATTATTCAGAATTTATTGAAATAAGAAAACTGCAAAACAAGACAGAAATATCAACTATTCGAGCTTTAAAAAACATCTTTAGAACTCATGGAATTCCTAAGATTGTCACGGCTGACAAAGGTACGCCTTATGGCTCAAGAGCATTCCAGAAATGTAATGGAGAATATGGATTTAAACGTATCACATCTAGTCCTTGCCCCTTATTATCCCAAACCAAATGGATTAATTGAATGTTTGATACAAACAATTAACAGTTTAATACTGAAGGCAATAAGACCTAACAGAGATTCAAATTTGGCAGTTTTAGAGCATAATAATTAGGGATGAAATGGATATCCGGTAACTATCCGGTATCCGGCCTATCCGGCTGAGTTTTAAATATCCGGCGGGGTACCGGATATCAGCACACCGGATACGGATATCCGGCAATTTCAAGCCGGATATCCGAAGAAGAAAATTCAAGCTTAAACTCCCATCAGATGAAAATTTTGCGACAATTTTTTAATTTTTATTAGATTAGTCGTAGCTTGTAAAGGTTTTTTTTTTTTTTTTTTTTTTTTTAAGTTGGCTTCTGCGGAAATCGATTTTGGACTCATTAGCAAACAAATTTAACCAAAAGTAGCTTCAGGTCTAAGAAATATAGAAGCCCTATTTTAATTTTGTACAGAGTTAGCTAGGTTTTATTTTCCAGAGTGATGTATAACATTCCCCCTAATCTTTCCCATAACAATAAAAAGAGCTGTTCATTGTTGTTCCTGAACAAATGATATTTATTCTCTGCAGTTGCAGTGTATATATAACTCTGTTTTCCTGTCTTTTGCTAATATGTTGTTAGATTGTTTAGTAATATTGTTAGTCTTGGATGTTAAAGTTGTTAGATTGTTTTGAGAATGAGTCAAATAATGTGCATTTATTGACTAGAACCTGTTTATTTACAATCCAGTTTTCCATACGCAATAAAGCTGTTGTTTTTGTGACCATATATTTATACTAACAGAAACCTGGCATTACTTGCGCCATCTATCTATTCGATTTTGATTTTTTAAAAACACCTCCAATTTATATAAATTTGCATTTTTAATGGAATATCTTACTAAAGCACCTGAATTTAGAATTCCCTGTTGCATTGCATAGATATATCCCAAAAAATTAGAATTACTTCAAATAAAAGTACATATTTAAATTTTCAGAAAGTCTGTACTTTCACTTTCATATTGTTCATAAGAAAAAAAAAAAAAAAAAATTCAGTTATTTAAAGTTTTTGATTTTGTACTGCAGAAAAACTTCACTTACTTAAAGAATTTTAATAACTAATGTAAAATTTTCTTTCTTATCTGTACAGAATATAAAAATATAAAATAAGTAAAAAGTATAAATTCATTTTGAATTATTACTTTCTTCTATATTAAATAGAAGGAAGTATTGGATTTGTGAAAATTTTCAACTTCCAGTTTTCGGTGGATTTATGCATTTTGAGGGAACCAAAACACAATTTGACCATTTTTGGAAAATGTCTATCTGACAAAAATTTTGTGCAGTTCAAGAGTTAATGCACAGAATTTCATATAAATTTATACATAGTTGCATCTTACCAAAAAAAAAAAAGCGCCCATCAACTTTTGGTGCAAATCACTCAACAGATGGCGCTGCTATACTGTGATTTCTCCCATTTAGAGGAAGACTATATCTCAGCTTATACTGTGCATAATTAAAAAAATAAACTAAGTGTTTCACAGGGAGGGCTAGTATTATGAAACATGTTCATTCAATTTCTGTGCATAACAGCGAATAGGTGATGCTGCTATGCTGCAATTTTCCCGTGAATTGGGAAATTATATCTCAGATTCATTCGTGTATAATTACTAAAAATTTAGTATGGGAAAGGGTCATTTTTATAAAACATCATGTTGATTCAATTTTGGTGCATATTGGTCGATAGGTGGCTATATTATGTTGCAATTTACTCTGTGAATAGGAAGGCTAAATCTCAACATCTATAAAATTTAAGAGATAAACAAGATACAAATAATATGAGAATGAAAGTTGGCTTAATCTGGGTGTATTTCGACCAACAGGTGGTGCAGCTGTTCCTCATCTTCTGTGATTCTCCACATGGCTACATCTCAAAATTTTTTGATTAAAATTGCACTAAAATACATTTCTAAAATCTTTATTGTAAGCAGCTATGATTATGTTTCTTCTGCATGTTAAACAGCATGTAGCGTTGTTATATAGAGAGATATAAAAGAAAGTTTTGTGATGGCCATAACATACTAGTTTGAAGCTTTTTTTTTTTCTTCTTTCTTTTATGTTTTCTTATAAATGTCTTAAAAGAAAGTATTGGATTCATAAAAATTTTCAACTTCTGGTTTTTGATAGATTTACACATTTTAAGAAGTCCAGAAGCTGGTTTGACCAATTTTTAAAAAATGTCTGTGTGTGTGTGACAAAAATTCTGTTCAACTGTACCTCCAAAACTACTGCGTACTACAATTACATATAAATTTATGTGTAGTTGCACCATGACATAAATCAGTGCCTACCAACTTTTGGTGCAAATGGCTCAACAGGTGGTGCTGCCATACTGCGATTTCTGCAACTTAGAGGAAGGCTATATCTCAGAAACTACTGCACAGAATTTCATATAAATATATATGTACATGTAACTTGGTATATATTAGTGCCTATCAAATTTTGGTGCCAATCAATCAGGTGGTGCTGTTACACAGTGCTTTCTGCAATTTAGGGAAGGCTATATTTTAGGTTCTATTTCATGTAACTACACAAAACTTCATGTTGGAAAGGCATTATGAGAAATTATGCTGGTTCAGTTTGGGTGCATGTTGGCAAGTAGGTAACTCTGCAATACAGAAATTTCCCCCTAAAAGGGGAAGGCTATATCTCTTATTCTATTGTGTATAATTGCATAGAACTTGGTATGTGAGAAAACCAGCCATTGTGAAACATTATTGTGATTTATTTTAGGTGTATATTGGCCAACAGGTGGCAATACTGCACTACAATTTACCCAATGAATAGGCTGAGTTAATCCCAACTTCTATGACATGTGCATGAAACTTGATATATAAGACAACCATTATGAAAGCAAATGTTGACCTTATTTATGTATATATCAGCCGACAGGTGTAGCTACTATTATGATTTTTCACAAGCGTATATCTCAGCATCTGTTGATTAAAATTGCATAAACTCCTTTTGTAAAATATTTATTGTGAGAAGCTATGGTTAAACTTTTATACGATTTAAACCGTAAGTGGCGCTGTTATATAGAATTATGTAGAAGAAAGTTTTGTGATGGCCACAACATATTAGTTTTCATGTGAAAATAACCCTTCGACTGTGTTTATATTAGTAAAATATTTTATTTCATTTTTTTAATAATAGTATTGTAACAATTATGTAAATAATAAGTTTTAGTTTTATAATTCTGAACAAAACCTATCTTTTTGTGATAGTGCTTTTCACCAAAAATTGCAAGTGTGGGAATGAGTATGTTAGGCTTAAAATTTTATTCTTCATGGCAATATTGCACAAATAAATAAAATATTAAATAAATATGTTTAAATAAATTATATTTAAAATGTTTTTAAAAGAATAGTATATGAAATATGTTTATATTTTATTGTTTTAAAATAAAGAAAAAGAAAAGAAATATACAACACAATAAAAAACAAAACTAATGCCGGATATCCGGTCCGGATATCCGTATCCGGGGGGCAGGAGAGCTCCGGATATCCGATATCCGGTATCCGGCAAAATCACTATCCGTTTCATCCCTAATAATAATTCTCCAAAGCAAAACTGCTTCTTTATGTCTTCTAGAGGTCTGCATGGGCCGGGCTTCCGGCCCGGCCCTTGAGCCGAATTTTTGAATTTGCTCTCGGGCTTAAAAAAATTTTTCAGGCTCGGGCTCAGTTTTTTTGTGTATATTCGGGCCGGGCCGGGCCTGAATGAAATTTTTGCCGGGCGGTGTCGGCCCGAATCTTTTTCTGGTTTCCTCGTTAATCAACGAAAAAGGAAAATGATAAAATATTTCTTCAGTCATTTATTTTACGTAATTTTGCAGGCTTGGATGTCACATAAAGTTCTATTTTGTTAAAAAAGTGTCTGTAACGTCAATTAAATTGTCTATCAGTCTGTCTGTCTGAAATCTGTTTTTTCGCAAATATTTTTAGCGTGCCTCGAAATTAATATATTTTATTTAAAGTAATATTAGATGGTTTCCTATTCAAAATAGTATGCATGTCACTACCAGTTTGTGTACATGTACATAACAAAAGAAATTAGATACATTGCTATGTATGAGGGTTTGTTTCTTATGATCTGTTGAGTTTAGGTGGTATAAAGGCTATAAAAATATTTCTGCTGTAACTTTTTCTCTAAGGCTCCTTTTCCTTTTCTCCAGTGGACGAAAGTAGCATCATTTTTATCATGGGCAAAAGCAACTTTTCTATTGAATGTGGATTAACATTAAAGTTTTGTTTACCGGAGCACATGAAAGATTCGGATACATTATGGTATATAAGAGAAAATGGTTCAAATTGCATTTTCAGTAGTATTAACCATTTTAAATACCTTCCTATATTGTTTGATGAATGCTAATATTTTCGATTTGACTTTCTGTTTGTCTTTGTGCCTTGTCTATAATAATGAATTTCTGTTTATATATAATTGTCTAGTAAAATTTCAGCAGTTTTGTTAAAGAAAGTACTATTGTTTGGTTATATAAAACCTCTGCAAAATACATACTAAAAATCTTTTTTATAAAAATGCACTTTTTTTTTTTGTTATTTTACATATTTTTGAATCGGGCCGGGGTGGGTTGGGCCTGATTTTATCGTTTTTTGTCCGGGCCGGGCCAGATTTTTCGACTTCATAACAGGCCGGGCCGGGTAAGTAAAGTTTTCATACGGGCCGGCCCGGGCCTCAAAATTCCGGCCCGTGCAGACCTCTAATGTCTTCTAATGGTAAGAAAACTTAGAACACCTTCAACATTAACTGAGGAAGAATTAAAACCAATTTTTAAAATACCTAACAAATGATATGCTAGAGAAGTCACAAGAAATTTATTCTGGGATATATAACAATAAACTAAAAGATCATCATCCTGGTTCAAATATACTCTTACAAGGTCACAGAAACTGGATGCCAGCAAAAGTAATAGCAAAAGATCCTAATCCGAGATCTTATATTATTGAAACCCCTGATGGAAAGCAAGGTCAAAAGAACAGAATTCATTTGAAGGAGAGAGATATGTACATATTCCGTGAAAATTAACAACAACCTATGCAACAACTAACAACCACATCAACAAAAGAAGACAAAACATCCAAAACTGAACAAAGTAAGAATAACATTGTACAAAGTATTGATGAACAAAAACTTGTTAGACCAGTGACACCTGTAAGAAAAACTAGATCTGGTCGTGAATAAAAACTCCTAAAAGATTCTAAGATTAATTTGAACTTTCATATTAACTGTTTTGATTGTAGGACTTAAAAAAAAAAAAAAAAAAAAGGCATGTTACATATATTAGCTAAACACGTTCAAAATTATAAGTATTGAAAATACAACTCAACTCTTGCACGTTTTTGTAAAGTTGATGTTCTAATAATTTTAATTATTCAAGGTTGTATCATTTTGGCTCATTAAAGATGTTCATCTTATATTTGCCTCTAATTAATATATAATATTCTAGCTAAAATAAAATTTAGCGAATATATAACAAGGATGATCCTTTGAAAATTAACAGATAGAATAATAAAAGGATGTCGGTGTTTATGATCAGCAAGAAAACGCAATTAGGATTAAATTACTGTTAATTAAAAGTTACGTAATTGGTGTCACACATTGCACGAGAATAAGTTAAATGTGAGTGCAGGCTTTAGTAGGGACCCCCTAGGTGATTTTAAACTTAAACATTGTTGGCCATTTCTGCAATGCTATTGCTATAGCAACTATGTAAGTAACCACCTTGGCAAGAAACATCCAAGCTATTTTGGTGCGAAATTTCAAATTTCCCCAAGGTTCCATACTAAAGCTGCGCAAAAATTTATACAGCTATAACTTAAATTACAGCAAATTAAATATAATTCGAATGACAGATTTTACCTTTCATATAAATAAAAACCATTCCATTTTTAAACAATTAATGTAAGAAATAAAAAAGAATGATATAAAATAATTATTCAATAATGATTACAAATTGAAAACTGCGACTTTTTGAAATCACATTATGATTGAATCCCAGAAATGATAAAAATGCATTTTCAAAGTATCACAGTCTCATAATGCATAATTCAATTTGAAATTTTTTATAATATAAGAGTTGTATTCGGCAAGATTTTTATAAATATTACAGAAAAATATAAGGGATCAAGAACAAATCAACTGAAATTTACAGGTCAGAAAACTTTTTTCAGATCAAATGCGTTTAATGATTATGCTTTCTTTATCCTATTAATAGTTTCTCGGCTTGTTAAACTTAAAAACAGCGAACTACATGTTGTAAACAAGTGATCTTAGAGAAATTTTCTTTAAATTATAAAACTTTAAATACCTCTTTTTGTTTAGGATCTTGGGGATAGACGTCCGGCGGTCCCAACTTGGCTCTTTTCAAAGGTCTTTTTTCAAAAAGCCAAGAAGACACAGCCATTCTGTCAAATTTTAATTTGGGGAGAAACTATTATTTACGTTTACAACCGATCATCGGAGGCCATTTTCATACAGTTAAGTAAACAGTCAATCAGTGCTCCTGCACTCAGAACATACGCGATTAATTTCATGTACAGTAAGATGACCATGTGTTTTCGAAATTCGAACACTGTCCCCAAATTTGGACTTTTTTTTTTTTTTTTTTTTTCTGTTCCCAAAAATACTCTGACTACTTGGAGACAACAAATATCCTTAAATGTAAATATTTTTATCTATTTCTCTCAAAATCATCATCAAATGTGCACAAATAACTGCATAAGCTTGGAAATCAACAAAACTGTGAAATAAACAGCATATGAGAAATGAAGAATAAAATTTATTTAATAAAATTTTGATAAAAATAACATTTATATGACCACCACGAATTGCATAAATGGCCCTCTTCGCTTACCGCTGCCGGAATCTTAAGCCAATGTTATTCTATGGGAAATTTTCTTTACTTATAACTCATTAACAAATACATATTTTTACTTCCAACTTCCATTACCAGACCGTAGGTAATGGAAATATTGTATTCGATCCAAAAATTCGATATCGAATTTTCATTTTCACCTGATTTACATGTTAAAGTCTCCTGAGTCCAAAAAAGTAGTTTTTAGCAATTGGTCAGTGAGTGTGTATGTATGAAGTGTGTGACGTGGAGAATCTTCTGTGTATTATATCTCCGTCTCCGAAACTAATAAAGATAGAACTACGAAACTTCAGAATTGTGACAGGTCGTACAGATGAATTTTCTAAATTTTGGTGAAAATTGGAAAACAAGAAGTGGGACGTCGGAAACCAGAAGTAGGACCGTAAGTTCGTACACGGCTCCAGAGATTTTCTTCGAAATTGCTATATAAATGTAAAAACTCTATTAGATGTCCTTTCGAATGGTATAGTTGGTTAGTTCAGGAAAATTGATAGGCGTCTTGTATAAATAGCTCAATTTCAGGTCTCGCAAGTGCGTTCCTTTAAAGACGGCTGTACGGATTTTTTTTAACTCGCCATATTAACTTAAATATTCTTTTGTATGTAATTATTGTTTTCTTGTCAATAATTGACTATGCCAAGTTTTGGTAAAAGTTGGTATCTCAAAAATGGCTCTAACAATTTTCTTGACAATTGTTATATAACTTTATTTTAGATATCCTTTCTCATGCATTACGTAGATTTTATAGGAAAATTAACAGTCATCCGGCTTAGGTAGGTCAGTTTTAGGTCTCGGAAATTAGTATTTCAAAAAATAACTCTACGATTTTTTTTTTTTCTTATTTTTTAACTTGCTATGTAAATTTTATTTTATGTGTCTATACACGTGTATCAAGTTTCTCTTACTGGAAACAAATTAGTTTTCTACTTCGTTATATCAATTTTATGTCTTCTGACCGCATTATCTGCAAAAAATGCGTATAATACGTGCAATAGTGGGTAATGGAAGTCGTATGGTTGTTTCACACCAAATTTTTTAAAAACGGATTTTTTTAAAATTTAAATATTTTATTTTGAAACTGTAAAATGAAAAAATTCACATACTGAAAATTCGTATTTTACGGCTTCAAAATAAAATATTTAAAGTTTAAAAAATCCATTTATACTTCCATTACCCGACTACCGTAGCCGTAGGTAACAGAAGTATTGAATTCGGTATCGAGTTTTCACCTGATTTACACGATTTAAGGTCCCCGAGACAAAAAAGTGGTTTTCGGCAATTGGTCAGCGTGTGTGTGTATATAATGAAAAACGACAGTTTTTTGAGTGACGCAAGCGGAGGGACAAATGGGAAGCTGCGAACTCATATATACGGCTAGTTTGACATCAAAGAGATTGGTAAAAGCCGACACTTAATATCTCAGCAAATATGCCATATTTTGTTCTGATCTTTTCAAAATAATCTTTTATCTTCGGTCTTAATCTATCCTGAAAATTTTTCATTTCTACATGCAATATGTTTTGAGATCAGAATCTCAATTTTAAGCCAAAATGGGAAAACGGTTGGTGTAATAGACTGGAATTCTGAAAAAATATCTCTAAAACGGCTCGAAGGATTTTTATATAATTAATATATGTTGTTAATAGGATCTTTCTGAATCTAGTAACGTTTCCGTTTTTTTTCAGGAAAACTCTTGTTTTTTATATAAATCGTTTTAAATATGGAACTATATTACTCCGCCAATTACATGTGTTTCATCGGGTGAAAACGCTGTTATGCGGTTCTTACTTGTGAGGTATGTGGGCTGATTGATTGACCGACTTCAATGCAGCCAATGAATTATTTAGATTTTTTTTTTTTTTTTTTTTTTTTACGCAAAAGTACTTTATTACATGTTTAAAATATTTATTGTATATATACTAAGTCAAATTCACTTAAATATATTTTCTCTTCTGTTATGAAAAAAATATTTTTGATTTCAAAATTTCATATTTAGTCAAAAAAATATTTAGATAATATTTTAAATAAGGAAGTATTTTGTAATTTTAGATATTCCATTTTATCATAATAATGATGAATTTACAATTTTTTAAAGCGAAAAAATTTTTAATCATTCATGAACATCGATTTTATAATAGCTCAATGATTTGCGATTCATATTCATGTATCATTCCGCGCCGGGAATGGAAAAAAACAGCAAATAGAGTTTTGGCGTCATCTATCGTTTTTTATTTAAACCATACACTTCTGTAAATACATATATATATATTTTTCTTTTTAAAAATTAAAAATCTCTTTTGAAAATACAGTTAGAGTTTATTCATTTATTTATTTTTCAGACTTTAAAATGATACATATTTTAAATATTAATATAATCAATTTTTTTTAATTATTATTTAAAGCAATAATGACTAGGGGATGAAACAGTGCTTACACTGTTTATTAGAAATAACATTATTTCATGAATTTTATTAAAATTCATGAAAAATATGTCAAATAGCAATTATTAAAAAACACGTCAAAATAAACAAATAACATCTTTACTTTGAAACCCATAATAATGTATTTAAAAAATATTATTATTTCTTTTATTTTTTTTAATTAATTAATTTCTGCATGAAAAATTCTATTTCATAAATATATTTACAATTACAATAAACAAAAAATCCTCCTTTAATTTTAAATAACTATTTCTACCTGTTTCTAAACAAGTTTTTTTTTTTTTTTTTTTTTAAGGAAAAAAAAAAGTTAAATATATATGTATATGATTTTAATATAAACTACTAGATGGCGCCACTACATTTATTTATTTTTCTTAAAAAAAAGAAAGAAAAAACTTTTAATTGCTTCGAAACATGTAGAAATAATTATTTAAATTAAAGGAGGGTTTTTGTTTATTGTAGTTGTAAATATAAAATAGAATTTTTACGCAGAAATTTCATTTTTTTTTTTTTTTTTTTTAAAGCTTAACTTATATTTTCCATAAAATTTTTCTCCAGGTGATTTTATCTTATTTTTAAAATTATAGAAATGTAAAGCTTTATTTATATTTTGTCTATTTTTTCCCCCTAAACGTTTTATATAAAAATATATTTGAAGTAATTTTTACCTGCAATTTTGATGAAAATTTAAACTGTGAATATTGGAGCATACTTAGCCTCAAAAGGGGAAACAAAATATACAAATTTCCATTTTTAACATTTACTTGATTTTTTTTTTTTTTTTTGTAATTGTTTAATTTGTAATTCTCTAAATAGAAACTTGCAAACTGTAAATTACGTAATTCTAACTTAAATTTGAAATTATCCACTTGTTTTTCTTTCTTTCTTTCTTATTTATTTATTTATTTTTCTTCTTCTTCTTCTTATTTTTTTTTTTTTAAGAGTTTGAGAATCCCAGTCAATAAATTTTTCTAGTGCGAAGCTTCTCCATTTTGTTTCCAAGTGGCAGGCTACTTAAAAATTTGTCAGTATGATAAGTTTGAAATACTGAATTAATTCACACTAAATTTGTAGTGTAGATTTATCTTAATGTATTTGATATGTTCATTTGCCAACTTAATCTACCCTCTTGTTTCCCTGAGCTAGCACACTGAAAATTTCAAATTTACATTAGAAAGGTTTTATGAACCGATTTGCTTAAAACTCCATATATACAAGCCTTCATTAATAAATCCACTAAGTCCATTAATAAATTGTAGCTGCCATTTTGAAAAAAAAAAAAAATGGTGGCAACTTCATAAGAAAAGATAAATTAGTTTACCCTTCCTAGGAGCCAGAATGACTTATTTTAATTTTTTGATCAATAACCACTAAAAAGTAATGATATCAGTTCAGAAAAACCCTTAACGGCTTAAAAGTTTGTGACGCCGCTACTTTATGGCTATAAGAATTTGAAATATGAGTCTTAAAAATAATGATATCAAATTTTAAGTGACGCTTTGCAATTAGTTAAAGTATACATAGATTTTCTTATTTGATCATTTACTTTTATCTTTTATTTATATTTATAATGCAAACGTAATATTTTTAACTTCAAGATCAGACAGATATATAAAATACACTCACTGATGCTTTTTCATTCACATTTCAAATTCAAAATAACAGTTTTAAAAGGAATTATATAAAAATTCCAGTGGCGCCTCGATGTTATTTTAAAAGATATGTTTTTAGATTCCATTAAAATTACTTTTGTTTTGTCTAATAAAGTATATTTACACATTTAAACAGTGCTTTTAATTTTCAAATATACTGTGAAATAATTATACTTTCACTGAGTTTGCATTATAAAGTAAAACTATTTATTTCAATAAATTGATTTATCTTTTGCGTCACGCTATCCAAAACTGCAAGTAAAATTTGTGTAAATGTTTTCTTTACGTCACACTACCTTTTTGAGCAAATTTTCACTTAGTTGGATACTATGATACTATATTTTGGATAGTGTGATGCAAAAGATAAATCAATTTATTGAAATAAATAATTTTACTTTATAATGCACACTCAGTGAAAGTATAATTATTTGACAGTATATTTGAAAATTAAAAGCACTGTTTAAATGTGTAAATATACTTTATTAGACAAAACAAAAGTAATTTTAATGGAATCTAAAAACATATCTTTTAAAATAACACCGAGGCGCCACTGGAATTTCTATATAATTCCTTTTAAAACTGTTATTTTGAATTTGAAATGTGAATGAAAAAGCATCAGTGAGTGTATTTTATATATCTGTCTGATCTTGAAGTTAAAAATATTACGTTTGCATTATAAATATAAATAAAAGATAAAAGTAAATGATCAAATAAGAAAATCTATGTATACTTTAACTAATTGCAAAGCGTCACTTAAAATTTGATATCATTATTTTTAAGACTCATATTTCAAATTCTTATAGCCATAAAGTAGCGGCGTCACAAACTTTTAAGCCGTTAAGGGTTTTTCTGAACTGATATATATACAGTAAGACCCCGCTTAACGCGGGGGATACGTTCCATCAAAGTAGAGCGTAATGCGTGTTGCGCCTGCGCACTCTGTAAAGTTCGCTCCTTCGTTACGGAGCTCAGTTAGTTTGTAATTCCGCTCATGGGAGGCTGGCAGCTTTCTTTACTCCCATTTTTTAAAGTTTAAATAAATGTAGTAGTGATGTTGAAATTACCTCTAGTGTGTCAAGTTTTTATTACAGTCCACTATTTAAGTATTCAATGTGTTATTATATAGTTTTAATTCTCTGAACTTACATTTTTTGGTCCGTGCGACCACAGCGTAACCAGCACAGTTTCGTTTTCAAAAAGAAAACAATAATGGCTTTAACCGCATTAAATAGAAAAAAAGGGAATATTAAAGCCCAATTCACAAAGTTAATCAATATTCCTAATGACGAATTAACCACAAAGGGAGAAATAACTTCGAGAATATCAATTTTAGAAAAACTTCAAAATAAATTTGAAGATTTAAAAGCGGGATATTACCAAGTGGCGAAGGAGGATGAGTTTCCTGCAATAGAAGAAGAGTTAAGTGAGTTAGATTCTCAATTTCAAGAATTAGAGGTAAGATTCTATACCTTACTAATTAACTGTAGTGACAATGTAAGTAACATAAATTCAAATAATAGCTCGTTAGGAGCTGAAAGAAACATTTTTCCAAATCATAGTATGCATTTACCCCAGATACCATTACCTGTATTTTCAGGAAAATTTGAAGAATGGAATGTATTTAAAACGCAGTTTCTAAATTTAATGGATGATAATCCTTTATTATCTCCAAATCAAAAACTGTTTTATTTACGCGCTGCGTTGAAAGGCGAAGCAAAAACAGTAGAAACCAGTGATGATACTTATGATTCTCTGCTAAAAACATTAGAACAACGGTTTGAAAATAAAAGAGCTATAATAGATGCTCATATCAAAACAATTATTAATTATGAAAAAATAACTCATGAATCTGGTAAAGAATTACAAAAATTATTGGATTGTATTTTAAAGAATATAAGAGCGTTAAAAGTATTGAAATATGAACGCGATAATCTTTCTAATATTATGTTATTAAACATTGTTTTGCAAAAGTTGGATCGGGAAACTCGCAAAAACTACGAACTTACGTTAAAAAATAACGATGTTCCTGACTTTGATCAGTTTCTAGAATTCCTTGAAAAACAGTGTTTAGTTTTAGACAGTGTACATCAAAATTTACCGCTTAAATGCTCAAAATATACTACTGATAAGTCTGGTTATCCCAGAAGTTTAGTTGTAAAAACCCAAGGAAATAATTCTAACTTGTGTATATTATGTAAAAATAGTTCTCACACGCTATATAAATGCGATATTTTTGAATTTCACAACAGAAAAACGATATGAATTTATTCGAAAGAATAATCTTTGCTTAAATTGCTTCGGATTCCATAAAATAGCAAAATGTAATTCTAAGTATGCATGCAGTAAATGTGGCTCCAGACACCACTCATTACTTCATAAAGACAAAGATTTATTACTTCCGTTATCATCAAAAGAGAGTGCAACCCCCCCAAACAAACTGTGATATTAATAGCGATCGTCTGCTTGAAGCAGCAGGTGGATCGACTGAAAACAATCAGTCGGCGCCTATTACTTGCTTTGTTTCTGAAAATAAAAGAGTTATATTAGCGACGGCCACAGTTTTTGTATTAGATGAATACGGATTTTATCACCCAGCTACAGCGGTTCTTGATAGCGCCTCACAGTCTAATATTGCGACAGCAAAATTTGTAAATAAGTTAGGATTGAAAAAAGAAATAATAAACATTCCTCTTTCGGCGTTGTCAGGAATTCCGATAAATATAAAAACGAAAACACAAGCACTGATAACAAATGAGAATAATTCGTTTTCAGCTAATCTGGAATTTTTGATTGTACCAAAAATTATTGATGCGTTACCAATAAACTATTCTAATATATTAAAATTAAATATTCCAAAGGGAATTAAACTGGCCGATCAAACACTATTCAAAAATAACAACAATGTTGATTTACTGATTGGGGCCGAAATATTTTTTGAATTAATGTTAACCAATAAAATCAAAATTCCTGAAACGGGTGCAATTTTACAGGACACTGTGTTTGGCAGGCCCTGACTAACGGCAGGGCATACGGGGCAAATGCCCTGGGTCCCCCTTCTGGAAGGGGCCCCCTACAGGCGTATGCAGAAATTCTGCAACCTAAAGAGCTCTTATGCCACTGCAAGGGGGCCCCCCAGAATAGACTTGCCCCGGGGCTCCAGGTAGTCTAAGTCGGGCCCTGGTTTGGATATGTACTTAGTGGAGCTGTTCAAGGCACTCCACATCCATTGTATTGTGCTATTATTTCTCAGTCAGATAACTCCAATTTAGAAAATATTATGAAAGGATTTTGGGAGATTGAAAATATACTAGATTCACCTAGTTTGAGAAATAAGGAAGAGATAGAGTGTGAAAAGCAGTTTGTGAAAACATATCGCAGAGATAAAAACGGGAAGTACATAGTGAACTTACCAATGAAAAATAATTCTGAATTAGGAGATTCTTTCCATTCGTCCAAACAAAAATTAAACAATTTATACAGACAATTAAATAGAAATCCCAACATTTCTGAATTGTATGTAAATTTTTTGCATGAATATGAACAGTTAGGCCACATGCGAGAATTGAATGATACTGAAATAAACACTGTTAAATATTTTCTTCCACATCACGCTGTGCTTAAACCTGATAGCAGCACTACAAAATTAAGGGTTGTATTCAACGCCAGTTCACCCACTACCAATGGGTTATCATTAAATGATTGTTTATTAAATGGAGGTGTAGTACAAGAAGATTTGTGTGCCATTTTATTACGTTTTCGTACGCACAAAATAGTTTTCACTGCGGATGTTAAAAAGATGTATAGACAGATATGGGTTAATCCTGAACATTGTAATTGGCAATGTATTCTTTGGAATAAAACCCCTAAGGAAAAGCCTAAAATCTATAAATTATTAACTGTAACATACGGCACAAAATGTGCTCCTTATTTGGCCACTCGTGTACTAAAACAAATAGCTAACGATGAAGGGGCTAAATATCCGTTAGCTTCTGCTGCCACACTTAAGGATTTTTACGTTGACGACATTCTAACGGGAACTGATGAAGTGTCGTCTGCTCTGGAACTCCAGAAACAGTTGGTGTTAATGTTATCGGCTGGTGGACTAGAGTTGCATTTGCATAAATGGGTTTCAAATGCCAGAGAATTATTAGAACAAGTCCCTTACAGTGAGCAAGACTATCACTTCGAAAAAAATGATAAAACTTCGGTGAAAACACTAGGGCTAAAATGGAATCCCAAAGATGATAATTTCAGTTTCACGGTATCATCAGAGTATTCTAATACAATCACCAAACGTGGTGTTCTGAAAGAGATCGCGAGACTCTTTGACCCATTGGGTCTAGTAGGACCAGTGATAGTACAGGCTAAAATATTTTTACAAAAATTATGGCTTTTGAAAATTGATTGGGATCAGGAACTTCCAACACAAGAGAAAAACACATCGATAAAATTCCGAAATGCTCTAAACGAGCTTAAAGATATTATGATCCCACGTTTCGTGTTCTCAGACTCTAATTGTCGTGAACTGCAGCTCCACGGCTTTTCAGACGCGTCACAAGAGACATATGGCGCAGTGGTTTATTTACGAGTGATCACTAGTTCAAACGATGTACATGTGAGCTTACTTTGTAGTAAGTCCCGAGTTTTTCCTCTTAAAGTATTGACTATACCTCGCCTAGAACTTTGTGCCGCTGAATTGTTATCTAAACTGATATCAAAGGTAATCACATCATGAAATATACAATTAAGTGGTGTATATCTATACACCGATTCAACAATCGTTTTGTCATGGATCAACTCATCACCCCACATGCTCAAGGTTTTTGTCTCCAATCGAATATCTCGAATCCAGGAACTCACGAAGAATTTTTGTTGGAGTCATGTTAAGTCAACCGAAAATCCAACTGATCTTGTTTCACGAGGAAGCCATGCTCATAAACTTTCTGAGTTCTGGTTCAATGGACCAGATTTTCTTCATCATGAGCCTATAGAACTCTTTAATGATGACATTACTGACTCTAATGATGAATATTTAGCTGAAGTAAAACCAACGCAACTGTCGTTGGTCACTGTGAAGGAAACTTTTCTAGTCAATCTTCTTTCCATTACTAATGATTTTTGTAAATTAATTCGTATTTTGAGTTTCATTTTTAGGTTTTTTAACAATGCCAAGAGTCCATCTTCGAAGACACTCGGACCTATCACTCTTCAGGAACTGAGTAAAAGTAAGTTAATTTTAGCTAGATTGGTTCAAGAAGAAGAATTTAAAGAAGACGTTCAAAATTTGAAAAAAGGAACTCCTGCAACAGGTAAAATTCGAAATTTAAATCCATTTTTAGATGAATTCAATGTCATTAGAGTGGGAGGTCAATTGAGTAATTTTAGTGTTAGTCATAATCGAAAATTTCCTATTGTACTAGGGTCATGTACCTAGGGTACATGACACTTTGGTCCCGCCACTTTGGTCCCGCCGAATTGGACCCGCCACTTTGGTCCCGTGGAAATTTTGGTCCCGATATCAGGAATAATCAAAGTATTACAGAAAAAAGCGAAATTCTTCTTCATATTTCGAATTTTTGTCATTTGACTTGGAAACATGGGGATAGGAAAATTTATTATTATCATTGTTATTATTATTTTGCAACAGAAAGTTGTAGTAACAAATAAAACTGAAAAAAAATGTCTAAAGTTTTGAGATTTAGATTTTTTCTTTGTACGACAGAGGAAAAAGGACAGCAAATACTCGTACATGAGGGAACTTCGGGCAAAAGAGAACTTAACGAATATTTTCAATTGGAGAGTTGAATATCTACAACCTTTGTTGAAAATTATGTAACTATAGGACACATGGAACAGAAAATTTATTATTTCGGACCGAATTTTGAATCATAAAGGTATTAGTTATCAGCGCAGATCTAAACTTTGTTAATTTATTTAAGTCTTCAAAATTTTAGTTTAAATAAAATACAAGGTTTTTAATATAAAACACTGTAATGCGGCTCTTAATTATCAAATTCATATTTAGAGTGCTCGAATACAAAATTTGTAGGAAATCAATGCTTTATCGAAGCATCTCCTAAATATTAGAGTTTAATAGTAAAAGAAGATGCGAGGAACCTAAATAATGATCTCAGGAATAATTTGTACAGATCTGCTAAACTTAAGTCATTTTCTTCTCTGTCAATCCGGATATATTTGTCAAACACAGGAAATAGTTACCTGTCACATAGAATTGGAAAAGCATTTTTATTCCATTATAACCCCTTACAATATTGTTTAAGAAAATGTCCATTAAAAGCCCCTCCCATCCCCCTTTTTTTTTTCAAATGCTCTGAAACAAAACAGTGAAATGTCTTTTTATTGTCTGTGGGTTGGTTGGTTGGTTGTAGGATTTAAGGCCGATTGACTCCTGATGTGTCCTAGGCCTAGGGGGAAATGCCCTCCGTGGGGGTCTTTCTAAGGGGTCCTAGCCCGTATTTACGCGAGTTTCGGAGGAAACCACGGAAAACTCCGAACGGCTAGGTCGATGAGCGCGACCTGGGATCGAACCCGGCACCTCCCATCTACCAGCTTTGAGCGCAGAACCGCTCGGCCGCTGATGGGCTTATTGTCTGTGGGAGAAACAGGTACGAAACGAATCTCAATGTGCTACAGAGATTTCAATGCGGGCATTGCTTTTAGTCATAGAGCCATATCAGACAGATTTTTTTTTAAACATAATATTAAACTAAAAAGATAAAAAAATTGTACATCAACATTTTCTGAACATTTATGCTTGCAATGCGCACAGTTAATTAAATATTGGATTGCTTACATTTTTTCATTTTTAAAATAAAACCATTGTAATTGAAATAAAAGTAATTTACATATATATACACGGTTAACGTAATTAAGTATCACGGACAAACAAACATGCATTTTATTATTATTATTATCAATATAACACAGATTTTGAAATAAATTCCTCTTAGATTAATGATAAAAAATAAATCACAATCAAATCGAATGAAACGTCTCTCTCTCTCTCTCTCTCACACACACACACACACATATATATATATATATATGAATAAATTCATATATAAATTCAAGAACTTCATAAATGATCCCAAGCTTATGCTTATGAAGAAGAGTCTATGATGGGAGCAGGTCAATAATTAATTCTTTGAAAGAAATAGCTTTCTGCCACTAAAAGCAAATTATATTTAATATCGTAAGGTTTTCTTTCTTTCTTTTTCCCTTTTTTTAAACAAAATTTTTCTGTATTTTATTATTTTTAAAATAATTCAAACTTTATCTACTGTTGTTATTGTTAACAATACTTTTAAAATCACAAAATGTTGTCACTGATAGTAAATTAAAATTCAAATTACAATTGAAGTAAGTTAAATCAAAATCAAATGAAAAAAATATCAATTTAAAAAAAAGTGCAATTGCATAAAATAAATAAATGAAATGTTCTTAAAAAAATTAGTACAAAATTCTCCGAATCTCAATAGTTAGGCAGCAATCGTAATGTCGAAAATTTATATATTCGTGTGTAAGATATTCCTTAATTAAATATATTCTAAGAGCACTTCAATTTTCCCGTATCAATAAATATGTTATCATATTAAAAAACTGATACATATTTAAAAAATTGCAAAAAATTGGTGGGACCAAAATGTCTCGGGACCAAAATGGCCAGGGACCAAAATTTCCTCGGGATCAAAACGGCAGGACCAAAATGGCGGGACCAAAGTGGCGGGACCAAAACGGCGGGACCAAAACGGCGGGACCAAAGTGTCCTGCTTCGGCCGGCGAAACATAAATTTACGGATATGATACTTGTATACTTTCATAAAAAGTACTTACATATTGGTCCTCAGAATTTACTTTATTCTGTTCGTGGGGAGTTTTGGCCCTTAAGAGGGAGATCAAATTGCCGTAAAATTGTGCATAATTGTGTAATTTGTTTTAAAGCAAAACCTGTAACAGCTGAACAAATCATGGGCAATCTGCCCAAGGAAAGGGTTAATTTTAATTTCCCGTTTAATTGTACAGGGGTGGATTTCTGCGGCCCATTTTTTATAAAATATCGGGGTCAGCGAAAGGGAATTTTTCATAAGGTCTATGTTTGCATTTTTGTTTGTATGGTCACAAAGGCTGTTCATTTAGAGCTTGTTTGTGATCTTACTTCTGAAGCATTCATCGCCACCCTCAAACGGTTTTTCGCTAGACGAGGAAAATCACAAAAATTGTTTAGTGATAATGCAAGGAATTTCTTGGGTGCAAATTTGGAATTACGCCGCTTGCATAATTTACTTAATACACCTGATAGTGAACTCACAAATTTTCTCTCTTCTGAATCCATTGAATGGAATTTTCTCCCACCTAGAGCAGCACCCAACTTTGGTGGCCTGTGGGAGGCTGCGGTCAAGTCTTTTAAATATCACTTTAAACGTGTTGCAGGCAACTATAAATTAACTTACGAACAGTTGTTAACCATAATTTGTCAAATAGAGAGTATTTTAAATTCCCGCCCATTGACTCCTTTATCGGAGGATACTGATGACTTGCAGGTGTTAACTCCTGCACACTTTCTAGTTGGTCGACCTCTCACGGCAATCCCAGAACCTAGTACGACCCACATTTTCGATAACAGATTAACTCTTTGGCAAAAAACTACAAAACTATCACAGCGTATTTGGAAGGGATGGCAAAATAATTATTTGAGCACTCTCCAGCAGAGACACAAATGGATGATAGCAAAAAATAATATTAAAATAGGTGATATGGTTGTTATTAAGGAAGATAATCTTCCTGTAGGAAAATGGATTCTTGGCAGAATAGTTAATGTATTTTATGGAAAGGACTCGAAAGTCCGTGTCCTTAATGTTAAAACTAAACACGGAACCTTTAAAAGATCCATTGGCAAAATAGCAGTATTGCCTATTGAAAATTAAAAGTGCATTGTTGAATTATTATAGTGTTTTACTATTTTCTTGCTTTATTTTCTTATAAAGGATAATTGTTAATCTAAACTAAATCATCAAAATATTAACTTCATTTTACTGTTTATATTCTATTGAAAAAAATGACAGTTTATATTACGGACATTTGTTTTATTCTTGTTTAGATATGAAAAATGGTATATTATAAAGAAATATATTAAATAAGTATATACTTTAAAAAAAATTAAAAAAAAAAAAAAATCTATTAAAAATTGTGAAAAGAATTAATACATAATTTTCTTAATATTGCTATATAAGTTTTCCTTTGATTTTATTTACTTACCTTGCATATATAGATTGTTTCATGTATAAGTTAAAATTGTGTTAATTATTGTTTTTTATTTTCAATGTGATTAATCTATAATTCAGTTTGTATTCCAACATATGTTTCTATGGTTATGTCTCATGTGTAATTTTGTGTAACTTTTTGAAATTTGCATTTCAACGCCGGGCGGTATGTTGCGCCTGCGCACTCTGTAAAGTTCGCTCCTTCGTTACGGAGCTCAGTTAGTTTGTAACTCCGCTCATGGGAGGCTGGCAGCTTTCTTTACTACCATTTTTTAAAGTTTAAATGAATGTAGTAGTGATGTTGAAATCACCTCTAGTGTGTCAAGTTTTTATTACAGTCCACCATTTAAGTATTCAATGTGTTCTTATATAGATTTAATTCTCTGAGCTAACAATGCGAAAGAGCGCGCGCACAATTTCAGGGAATCCCCGTACTGCTGCGAGCAATTTCGGGGAATCCACAGTGGAAATAAAAGAGTGCTAAACCGAAACAGCGCTAAATGAAACAGTGTTAAGCGGGGTCTTACTGTATATATGTATGTATGCGTGTGCGGAATCTTCTGGCTATCATATCTCCGAAACTAATAAAGACAGAACGACAAAATTTCAGAATTGACTCAGGTCTGGTGTACAGAGGAATTTTCCAAATTTTGGTGAACATTTGAAAAATGGAAGTGGGACCATAAGTTCGTATCTCAAAAACGGCTGTAACGATTTTCTTCAAAACTGCTATATAAACACTCTGTTAAATGGTCATTCGAATGATATAGTTCGTTCGTTCAGGAAAATCGATCGGTGTCCTGAATAAATAGCTCAATTTGAGATCTCGCAAGTCGCAAGTGTGTTCCATTAAAAACAGCAGCACGGATTTTTTTTCCAAATTCGGCATAACTCTTTTTTAGATATCCTTTCATATGTAATTGTTGTTTTCCTGTCAACAATTGAGTTTGTCAAGTTGTGGTGGAATCCTGTATCTCAAAAACGACTGTAACGGTTTTCTTGAAAATTGTTACAAAAATCTATTTTAGATAATTTCTCATGTATTATATTACATGTAGAGATGCAAAAAACCCGGGAATTTAAAACCAAGGGAAAAAACCCGGGAGTTTTGGGGAAAAAACTGGGAATTTTGGGAACTTTGCGGAAAAAAAAAACAAATTAGAAATCTCTAAAGCATATAATAAGTTGTTTACTTAATATAAATGGCAATTTTAAGGACTTAGATATGCTGATAAGCTTTTAACATTATTTTAATTTATCATTTTATTTTCAATTTATCAGAACTGCAACCAAATCAAAATTTGAAAATAAACTTAAGCTTTCTTTATTAAATTAGCACTTAAGATAAATGTATCGGTACAATGTTGGATACAATTTCCACAGGGTCCGATTGAGCTTTGAAGCTAGAGGAAGCTCAGCATTATTTCGGGGGCCCCTTTCATTTCGGAAAATCTTGTTTTCCTGTTACATATTGTAATATAAAAATGCTATTGACCAAAAAATAGTATGTGTTTATTATTATTATTATTATTATTATTATTATTTCATACATATGGGTGGTTTCTAAACAGAACATTAAAATCATACAACTTTTTAATTAAGAACATTCAGATTTTTGAGGTTAAATAATAGATTTTTCCCGAAATAGTGAGTGTTTTGTCTTGTTTTAGGTAACCTTTCTCAGAAAAAATTCAATCTCAGTGTGAAAATATGAAACAAAACATTCAAAACCATGTTTTTAATCCTTATGGGGCCCCCTCTAAATTTTAGAGGGGAAGCTTGTGCTTCCTGAGCCTTTTGGATAATCAAGCCCGGAAAGCAATGCACATAATCCTGTAATAGTTTGAGAAGAGAAATAATTAAGATTTAAAAAGTTCTTTAAAAATTTCTATTTTACAAAACTAAAGAATTATTTAAATAATGAAGTGGTTTTTAGAAAGAAGAGATGGCATTTTATGCAATTACTACAGTGGTATAGTTTCTTTTACAAGTTATTTTCAGAAATATTTCTTATTAGGGTTTGTAAGAAATTGATATTAAATTTCCTACAATGAAAATTTTTTGATAAAAATTTATATACATATTGTTTTCCTGATTTTTATACATATATATATATATAAAGTTTCTGCATTTCTAACACAACAAGTGGGGATATTTTTCGAATTACTTATATATTTCCCTAAAACATATTAAATTTGAGAAATATTCTTCTTCTTCTTTTTTTTTTCTTTGTTGTAATTTAAAATAGAAAAAAAAATAATAAATTATCAGGTAACAAACTAATTTCTTAAATACTTCACTTAAGTTTAATGAAGCTTGAATTTAGTTGGGTTTTTTTCCCTAAAATCTTAAGTCCAATTCTCTAATTGTACAATCATAAACCAATTATGAATAAAAAAAAAACTAGTATGTTGTGGCCATCACAAGACTTTCTTCTATATTTTCCTATACAAATTCACTCAGTATCAATTTAAAAAAAAAAAAAAAAAAAAATGAATAAATAAATACGTTTTTCAGTTTTTTTCGTTAAAAGTAAAAAAAAATCGATAAATTTGTTTTAAATTATCACATATTTATAGTTCAATCATTCGTTTTCAAGGTATTGACGAGACCTTTCGAAATATGCCCATCTTGAAAATTTCGAAAGATGCCCATCCCTTCCCCCGGGGGGGGGGAAGGGATGCACAATTTTTTTTCCTAATTAATTTCCCCACATGCACAATTTTTTTTCCTAATTAACTACTACTATTATCAATAATTTATATTGATTTTACAATCACAGGTGATTAACTCTCATTATGTACATTTATACGAAATTTTGTCCTATGCTGCCATGTTAAAAATTTAGAAAAAATACGATCACAGCGCCACCTGTTGAGAGATTGATCCCCAAATCTAATCAGCACCAGTTTATGTCATTGGCGAACTAAATACCAAGTTTGGTTAAATTTCGTAAAAAAAAAAAAAAAAAAAAAAGATTTTTTTTCTTTTTTTTTTTTTTTTTTAATTAAAAGTTAAAAAAAAAAAAAAAAAAAAAATCGATAACTTTGTTTTAAATTATCACAGATTTATGGTTCAACCATTCATTTTAAAGGTATTGACGAGACCTTTCGAAAGATACCCATCTTGAAAATTTACTCCCCTCGAGGAGGGACTTCACCCCCAGAGGGGGTGGCGAGGCTCCTACACATACAAAACATTTTTCCCAGTTGACTATCTCTGTTATAAATAATTCTTGTAAATTTCATAATGATTACTAAAAATTAATTCTCTTTATGCACATTTATACAAAATTTTGTCCTAAATCACCATGTTAAAAATTTAGAAAAAGCGGGATGGCAACGCAACCTGTCAAACAATTTTTACCAAAAGTTGATAGGCACTAATTTATGTCAAGGTGCAACTACATACCAATTTGTATCAAATTCTGTGCAGTAGTTCCTGAGATACAGTTGCCACAAAATATTGTCACACATACAGACTGACAGACAGACAGACATTTTCTAAAAATGATCAAACTGTGTTCTACAGCTCTCAAAACGTGTAAATCCATCAAAAACCCGAGGTCGAAAATTTTTACGAATCCAATACTTTCTTCTATTGAATATAGAAGAAAGTAAAAATGTAAATGTTATTAATTCTCTATAAGAATGGAAAGGATATCTCAAGAACATAACAAAACTAGTATGTTGTGGCCACCACAAGACTTTCTTCTATATTTTCCTATACATATTCAATCAGTAACAATATTTAAAAAAAAAAAAGATTTTTTTTTCCTTTTTTTTTTTTTTTTTTTTTTTTGTGAAAATTAATACATATTTAATCACTAACAATATTTAAAAAAAAAAAAAAAAAAAAAGAATTTTTTTGTAAGTTTTTTTTTTTTTTTTTTTTTTTTGGTTTAAAGTAAAAAAAATCGATAACTTTGTTTTAAATTATCACAGATTTATAGTTCAACCATTCGTTTTAAAGGTATTGACGAGACCTTTCGAATGATACCCATCTTCAAAATTTACCCCCCCTGTCCCCCCCAGGGGGGGAAGCGATGCCCCCCCCATGCACAAAATTTTTTTCCTAGTTACGTACTACTATTATCAATAATTCATATTAATTTTACAAACACAAGTGTAAAATAACTCTTATTATGCACATTTATACGAATTTTTGTCCTATGCTGCCATGTTAAAAATTTAGATAAAATGCTATCACAGCGCCACCTGTTGAGCTATTGATCCCCAAATATAATCAGCAACAGTTTATGTCGGGGACCAACTAAATACCAAGTTTGGTAAAATTTCGTTAAAAAAAAAAAAAAAAAAAAAAAAAAAAATACGATTATTTTTCTAAGTTTTTTTTTTGTTAAAAGTAAAAAAAATCAATAACTTTGTTTTAAATTATCACAGATTTATGGTTCAACCATTCGTTTTAAAGGTATTGACGAGATCTTTCGAATGATACCCATCTTCAAAATTTAACCCCCCCCGGGGGGGGGTACTTCCCCCCAGGGGGGAACCGATGGCCCCCCCATGCACAATTTTTTTTTCCTAGTTAACTACTACTATCATCAATAATTCAAATTCATTTTACAATCACAAGTTTAAAATAACTCTCATTATGCCCATTTATACGGAATTTTGTCCTATTCTGCCATGTTAAAAATTTGCATAAAATGCGATTACAGCGCCACCTGTTGAGCTATTGATCCCCAAATCTAATGGGCACCAGTTCATGTCAGGGTGCAACTAAATACCAAGTTTGGTTAAATTTCATTCATATGTTCGTGAGATACAGCGTCCACAAAAAAATGATACAGACAGACAGACAGACAGACACACAGACAGACAGACAGACAGACACACAGACAGACATTTTCTAAAAACTATCAATTCGTGTTCAGGACATCCCAAAACGTGTAGATCCGTCAAAAAACGGAGGTCGAAAATTTTCGCGAATCCAATACTTTCTCTATATTACATATAGAAGAAAGTAATAATACTAATGAATAATGACAGAAACCTACTGTTAGTGTTAGCACCGCATTAATTATAATTAATTATTTTCTTCGTTTTCGGAATAAACATCGAAGATGCTCGAATTAGCTGGAAAGGGAAACGAAAAGGAAATCTATGCAGGAATTAAAGTTGAAGTAATTTAAATATCAGAGGCTAAATAATTAACAAAAGTTCTAAAAATATCCATAGTTCAAAATTCTCAGTTTTGGGGAAATTTCAAAATTCTCAATTTTGTCTTAAATTCCCAGGGAAAAAAACCGGGTGTTTTGAAAGCCTTGCAACTCTAATTACATGGATATTACAGAAAAAATTAACAGCCATCCTGCTTAGGTAGGTTAATTTTAGATCTCGGAAATTGCTGTTTCAAAAGATAACTAACCATTTTTTCTGTTATTTTCTAACTTGTCATAAACTTTATTTTATAGTAGAAAGTCCAGATGCTATAGTAGAAAGTCCATTATGACGCAGAATTTACGAAAGAATGCTTAAATCGTATTATCGCTTGAATCGTAGGAAAGAAAAAGAAGATTTTGCGCTGAAAGAAAAAGAATACGAAAGATTATTTGAACTAGAGAAAACCAAATTACAGCTACAAACTAGTGTTGCTCCTGGTGCGATATCACCTACCATGGCCCTTTCTTCCGTAAACACAGGCATGTCAAAATTAGAATTAAGCAAATTATTCCCCAATTTCGATTCGAAAACTGCTGATATAACCTTATATTTAGATTTATTTGAAAAACAATTAACATTTCTGAAGGTACCAAAACCAAAGTGGGTCGTATATCTTGTAGGTCTTTTGCCAACTGATGTCGCCAAACTAATTGCAAAATAATCAGTTGATGATGTTCAGAATTATGATAATGTTAAAGAAATTCTTTTAAAACGTTTCAAATTAAGTTCTGAGAAGTTTCGACAACTTTTTGCCTAACACCGTAAATGTCCAGAAAGTACATGGCGCGATTTTTATTTTGATTTGCAAAATTATTTAATGGGTGGCTTAAAGAATCTAAAGTTTCAACGTTGGAAGAGTTAAAAAATTTAATACTGGCAGATCAAATAAAAAAGAAAGCTCCTCCTGAATACAAAGAGCATTTTTGGACTACTGGAGCGAGTGGAACAATCCTCTTGAACTTGCTGATAAACTAGATTCGTATGAAGAACTTAGACTAGTAAGAAATAAAAGTATTAGAAAGGAATACCCTAAATCCCCACAACGAAATGCTTCCCAAAGTTCAAGAAATCACCCTTAAAATTTTAAAAGTGCATCATCGAGAGATTATACGAAAATTGAAGATCGACCACGTGTTAGTTGCTATGGCTGTGGCAAACCCGGTGTTACTAAGGCTAAGTGCTCCGCCTGTTCCCCCTCTTCTAACCAAAAGTTCAGCTGGATTCAAAACTATTCATCTTCGGTCATTATCTATCGAAAAACCCCAGTCGACACTTATAAGAGTAAAAATTAATGGAATAAATGGAATAGTGTGTGCTGACACTGGAGCCAGTCACACTATAGCTGGTGAAACATTATATCGCTTCTTAAGAAAACGAGGTGTAGAATTTGAGAAAACTTGTATGAATGTAACGTTAGCTGATGGTCTCCAAAAAGAAACAGAAATCGATTCAGCCGAAGTAGGTATACAAATTGAAGGACGATGTTTCCGAATAATTTTGTTTGCGTTACCTACTGCAAAGAATAACAGAACCTTGTTGGGAGATGTTTTTTTGAGTACTGCTGGAATCGTTTTGGATCTTCAAAATCATATATGGTATTACTATGTTAATCCAAAGCATAAATTTGATTCCAGTGAAGACGATTTCAGGCCGCCTGAAAATCCAGGATTTTCTGTTGAAGTTAAGGAGCTTATGTTAAAAGAAAATGAAGGAGCACATCTTTGCGATGAATAGAGGTCAGAACTGAATAATTTATTGAATGAATATGAAGATATGTTTGAACCAGGGAAAAAACCGACTAACAAAATTCAACACTATATTGACACTGGAAGTAGTCCTCCGAAATGTAGTATATATCCGAAAAGTATGTAAAAATATCCGAAGTATATATCCGAAAAGTATATAGTATATATCCGAAATATAGTATAGAATATAATCGAAAATCTTTGGGGCTACCTCGCAAGAGCAGTCTATAAAAACCGTCGACGATTTTCTACAACAGCAGAACTTAAACAAGCCATTACAGAAGAATGAGAGAATATTCCTCAAAAGTATATAAAAAATTTATTTGACAGTTTACCTGATAGAATTTTTGAGATTATCAAGGTGAATGGAAAATGCACTCACTTTTAATTTTTCTAATTTAAGACTAATTAGAATGTAAATTCCTGTGTTCCTATCTTTTTGTCGCTCATGAAAAACCCAAGACGGGTAAGATTTATCGTAAGATTTATTTATTTATGAAATAAAAATTGTTATCATACCTTCTATAAATATTTAGTATGTTTTTGATAATAATAAATGATCAGCACAATTTAGATAATGTTATTTTATGAAAAATTAAAAAAAAAAAAAAAAAAAAAAAAAACATTTGTACCTATCTTTTTGTCGCAGAGTGTACATATATATATAGTAGCAGACCCGGTCACGCGTTGCTGCGGCTAAGTAATACGTTGATAATTTGATAAGGTATATAGTATTTCCCCACAACTGGATTTGGCGATTTTTTTTTTTTTTTTGGCGCCTTTTTGAACGATAACGAAGTCGTTCTGGATTCTTTGCAGTAAAATATGGTAACCTGCATGCTTTTATTTTAGATTTATGATTTAGCTTATGATTTTATCATTTATGATTTTTAGATTTATGATTTAGCCATAATCGCCAAATCCAGTTGTGGGGAAATACTATAGTTGTTACCCACAACTATAACTTATAATATAACTTCAGTAATTATATTCGGATAATCATAACTTCAGTATATCCCCACAGCTGAATTTGGCGACTTTTTTTTGGCGCCGTTTTGAACGATAACGATGTCGCTCTGGACTGTTTGTGATATAATATGGCAGCCTATATGTTGTTTATTTTGGATTTATTATTTTATGTTTTTGATTTATGATTTAGATTATCATGTATGATTTATAGATTTATGATTTAGCCATAATCGCCAACAAAAAATCGCCAGATATCGTTGTGGGGATATACTGATTAATATATTACTGAAAAGATTAATATATTTTAACGAAGTGGTGAGAAGATTCTGAGTATATTAAAATTTTAATAGTAAATTCCAGTTAATCAAGAAGGAAAGCATTGAGGATTAAGATAAGAAAATTGCAAGATTTTATGATCGCATTTTCAGCAATAAATATGAGTCAAAATTTAATGCAAAACACATATATAAATCACAAATTTAATCAGGAATGTTAAATTGGTAAGTTATTAAAGAAAAAGTAAAGAAAAATAAGAGAAATAATTAATTAAAGTTTCGAACATCGATCATATAGATTAGCGGGTACTTACGTATTATCGCAACCAGGCCAAAATTCGCATAAATCGCCAAATTTGGCGACCCTACTTACGGCAACCCTACGTGTTATACGTGATTTTTTGTAAAGAAATTATTTTGCTTACTGGTTAGATTGAATACCGTGAAATACTTTAACTAATACTAATAACTTAACTAATAACAATAATAATAATAATATACTTATAATAATAATAATAATAATAATAACTTAATAATAATAATAACTAATAATAATAATAACTTAATTAATACTAATAACTTAACTTTCTTACTCAAACTTACAAATCGCGCCAACCTGGTTGCGATAATACGTAAGAACCCTCTTAGCGTTACAAAACAAATAAACAGACTTAAACTCTTCCAGACTTTTAATTAAGTTTTAAATTAAGTTTTAAAATTTAATGTTAAATAAAACAGACTTTTAAATATGTTTTAAAATATTGAAATGGTTACTGTCCCGTCAGGTTTTATAAATTTCATAAGAAAGAGGATAAAATATTTCTTACCTGACAGGTCTTGTTCTTTTTTGCCGGCTTGTTCTAAGTAATCACAAAGTAGTCGAAATAAACACAGCTCAAGTTTCACGACACAAACGTTTAATTAGACGCGCTATTTACATTTATAATACATAATTGTTTCATTAATATCTGCAGCTATCACAATATTTAATATTAGCTGTCGAGCGTCAGAACGCTCTTTCATATCCTTACGGATTCACATTCCTTCTTTTTTACAACAGAAAAACAAAACTTTTCATCATCAGAAAAAACCATTTTGCCAATCAATAAAACATAAAAATAGGCAGACGATCTCCAGTGGAAGAACAGCCCGCCTCCTGACGGCAAGAATGGGTCATCCTCCCACCTTTGATTCTGGCAATCTTGTACAAAATCAAACTAAAAAAGAGAAAAAAGACATATTAATAAACATTACATCAAGCAAAAATGAAAAGGAACAGAGAGGAAAAAAAAAAGGGGTAAATAAAAGTTCTATCAGTCAATTATAAATTCAGTCTATCTGGAGCTCTAATGGATCTACCCCTCCTGGTAAATCGTTGTTTTTCGTCAGGTATCTCAACAGATTTCTTGACATTCTTTGAAACAGTTCTAGACAGTTCAGAGGGATCGGGGCATCTTTTCGGTGTAGAACGAGTAGGTATCAAAGTTCCATTTGCAGCATACTTTGCACGAAAATCACTAGATTCATCAGAAGAGATCTCTAACGGATAAAGTCTTTGAACTGGGCGTATCAAAAACCCATTTTCTGTCTTGATTTTCGCCACTCGAACTATTCCGTCTTTACCAGGATAAGTTTCCACAACTCTGGCTAATGGCCAGTTGATTCTTTTTTGATTATCATGACCGACGAGAACTATGTCTCCTACAGCAATTTTTTTTGTCAGTCTTAGCGATACCCTTTGAATTTTTTAATTGTCCTAGATATTCAATTCTGAATCTTTTCCGTAAATCTTTCTTCAATTTTAGCAAATATCGAAGTCTTCTTTTTAAATTCACATTTTCGAAGTTATCTAGGTCAGGAAGACCAGTTTCTTTAATTCCTTGCAAAAACATGCTCGGAGTCAATGGAATTAAATCATCGGGATCCTCAGAAATAGTAGTTAATGGTCTGGAATTCATCAAACATTCGATATCACATATAATGGTGTAAAGTTCTTCAAAATCTAGAGCTGCTCGTCCTAATACTCTTCTCAAAATTTGCTTTGTACAGCCTATTAAGCGTTCCCACCAGCCACCCCACCATGGTGAAGCTGGGGGGATAAACTTCCATATTATGTTCTGTACTAGGGCTTCCTTCCGTACTTTTGCAAGTATAGGATCAGTAAATAGCTTCGAAGCTCCTGAAAAATTTGTGCCTCGATCGCTGTATATTACAGAAGGTCGACCCCTTCTCGCAACAAATCTTCGCAGGGTTTGCAAAAATGCTTCAGAGGATAATGATGTTAATAATTCAAGATGTACCGCTCTGTAAACAGCGCAGGTGTACAGCACAATCCAACATTTTTTACCATTTTTCAAGTACAAAGGTCCGGCTAAATCAACCCCGGTAATTTCAAAGATAGCAGCATCTCTGATCCTGTCTTCCGGCAAGGCGGTGATTTCAGGCTGAACAGAATTTACGGTGAAGCGTTTGCATCTTATACAACGTAAGGTAACTTGCCGTATGGACTTTCTGCACCTGAGAATCCAATATTTTTCTCGGAGATGGTTCATTAATATTTGTACTCCTGCGAGGTTTAATTCGTTATGTTTCCATTCTATCAATTTCTGCACGATGTAATGATTTCCTGGTAAAATGATAGGCAAACGAAAGTCTGTATTATCTTTACTTCTAAGTATAAGAGACTTTACCCTTAGAAGGCCATCTTTGTCAACGGTGGGATGAAGTTTTCGTAAACGATCATCTATTCCTTTAGGAAAGTCTTCCCTTTGAACCATCTTTAACAGGATTAATTCAGCATGTTTAAGTTCTTTATTTGTAAGATCCCCAGAATTTCGTTTAGAATGATTTCGAAGATTCGAGATGAATCTGTATATCCATGCCGTAACTCTTAATAATTTCACGTAAGACGAGTATCTCTCATAAAACCTCTCAGTAGTTTCAGTACTTAGAGCAGAAATGATCGACCTTTTTTTTTCTGAATTGACAATCTGTATTTCGGGTGAGATTTCTTGTCTCGGCCATTGACTCGTTGGTGTCTTCAAAAATTCCGGACCCTCCCACCAAAGGGATTTGAGTAAAGCATCAGCATTGCAACCTCTTGATGGAAGGTCAGCTGGATTTAAGTTACCCGGGACGTATCTCCAGTCGTTGGGATGACTCAAAGATCTTATTTCTCTGGTACGATTCAGCACAAATACTCCCCATGGTTCTTGATTTTTTATCCAGAACAATGCGTTCATGGAGTCAGACCAATAGAAAGTTTGAACTTGGCTGTCACAGAAGTCTCCTTTTATAGAATTCATTAATCTAACACCTAAACAACATGCTAATAATTCTAGTCTCGGTATGGAGACTGATTTCAAGGGTGCTACTCGAGCACGAGCTTGAACCAATTGACATCTCACATGAAAATTATTTTCTTCTCTGATATATATACAAGTTGCATAAGCGTGGCTTGATGCATCACAAAACACATGGAATGACACATTTGTATTTAGAGCATGATTTTCTAATATCCTTCTAGGGATTCTAATACCTTCCAAGCATTTTAATGCATTTTCCCATTTCAGAAATTTTTTCTCGATGTCATCTGGTAGCTTGGCATCCCAGGGCAGTTTCCTACGCCAACATTCTTGCATTATGATCTTTGCAATTAAAGTGACAGGACAGAGAAACCCAATGGGGGTCAAAAATCTTACTTGCTAAGGACAGGACAAATCGCTTACTTAGATTTGCATTTTCGCACTCATCAAACTTTAAACTACAGTATAGAGTATCTTCCAGAATATTCCAATTTAAGCCCAAAACTGAGACAGTCTCTGGAAAATCTTCTTCAGGAATTCCGTACACACTTGGTGGTAGACCATTACCTATCCATCCTCTAAGATCAAAACATCCCGCTGACATGATTTCTTTAGATTGTGCCATAAAATTAACTACTTCTTCTTCGGAACTGCAACTTGTAACACAGTTGTCGACATACATAGAGTTTTTAAGTTTAGAAGCAGTCTCTTGCAAATAATCTGGAACATTACTTAGGTGGAAATTTAGAGTAGCTCCTAAAAGAAATGGGCTGCAGTTTACCCCAAATACTACTCGACGATGTCTGTAAATCTTCACTTTATTAGGATCACCGCCCTCCCACCACAGAAATCTTAGAAAATCACAATCTTCTTCATTTATTCTTATTTGTAGAAATGCTTTGCGAATGTCTGATACTACCCCATACTTGTTCAAACGAAATTTATTCAAAATGTTAGGAATCAACTCCATGTAGTTTGGACCTTTAGCTAGGCAATCGTTCAAAGAGTAACTGTACTTTCCTTTTGCAGAAGCATCGAAAACAGGACGAATTGTTGTCGTTGAATGCTCCTTTATAACTGCTCTATGAGGCAGATGATGGCAATCTATCTTCTCGAATTCATCAGTATTTACTTCTTCAATTATTTCTTCACCAAGCCACTGACAAAAAACTTCTTCATAATCTTCAATAAGACCCTTATTCTTCAGAGTCCTCACAGTTGATTTTAGCCTTCGTTCAGCAATTGTTTTGTTATCTGGGAGTTCTTGGTGTCCTTTTATCCATGGTAATTTTACAACATAGCGTCCGTCATCATCTCTACTTAGAGTTTTCTCAAAATGATTTTTGGATGCTTCTTCAAGTTCTTCCTTTGACTGTTTCTCTGCAGGATCCTTAATTCCTAGGACATCTAGTTCCCATAGATCAGAAATTTTTACTTCTCTAGCTAACATCGAAGTGACTACAAGGTTTTCAGTATCTTCAGTAAACTTCTTAGTGCGTCCCATAACAGTCCAACCTAGCCTTGTTTCAATAGCGGTCAGGCCGGATTTCAGATTCTTCAGCTTTCTTGTCATTAATTTGCCAGCTACATCTGCACCTATAAGGAGCTCTATGGGGTTAAGGCAATCTTCTAAATATATCCCCGTACCTGATAAATCATCTTCACACAGTTCTTGAGTGACCGGTGGCATAGTAAAACAAATTGTAGGCTGACTCAAAACTTCAAAATTGCAACGATAAGTTTCGCTGACATCAGAAAGGTAAGCTTTGTAAACATTGTGAGTCAAAGTATTCGTGTTCGAACCACCAAATAAGGAATGCTTCAGTTTTTCTTTTCTTATTGGCTTGTATCCAATCTTTTTTGCAGTGTTTTCTAAGATGTAAGACCTTTGGGAAGCGGAATCAATAATCGACCGAATTTTTAAAATTCTGTTTTCACCTCTTAAATTAATCACGAGTGTCTGTAGCAAAACACTGGGAGTTGATGAAACATTTGATAATGTTGTATCTTGATCGGAAGTATTCTTGTCATTTTTAACCCTTTGTGCGTGCGCAGCTGATTTCGGATCATTTTTACAGAGAAGAGTATGGTAGGGTTTCCCACAAATCGCCCAGTTACATCTACTTCTACACGAACTAGAAATGTGGTTCAATTTTAAACATTTAAAGCAGCCTCCCCGTTTCATAACATTTTGTTTTCTTTGATCATAAGTCAAGTTTGCTACTTTTCTACATTCCGCACTTAGATGTGGCTTATCGCAGAACACGCACTCTTGCTCTCGGTTTTGTTTACTTTGGGACGAAGTTAAAAGTTCCATACCTGTTGGAATAATTTTATTGTGTGTTAGAAAATTTTTAGATTTCATTGTGTTAAATTTCTTGGGTTTGTTTTCAAAACCAAATCCACTTGTCGCTAAATTAATTTTTTCTTCACCTTGAAATTCATTACGTAAAAACTGCATTAAAGTTTCTAATTTATTAAAAGATTTATCTTCCGAACTAAGAGAAACAGAATTCAAGTGTCTTTCCCAAATACGCAAAAGATCTATTGGTAAACAAGATTCAACTAACGGGTATAACATTGAGGCATATTTATCGCTTGTTACACCAAGCATTTTTAAAGATCGTAACTGTGTTTCTAATTTATCATAAAGCTTCACAATTGGTAATTTATGTTCCTGATTTACAGTATTACTTAGCACAAGGCTTAATAATTCCCTAACATAAACTTCAATTAGTACATCTTCCCTGCCAAATCTTGTATGTAAACAATCAACCGCTTGTGAATAGTTCTCAGCTGTTACGGGAAAAGATTCTACGACTTCTCTGGCTCTAGACCCCTTTTGAGTAGATTGAAGTAGATACTGAAATTTATCTACCTCCGAAATATTTGGATCTTCATGAATTTTCTTAAATAATCCCCAAAATGATAACCAGTCCTTTAAATTACCATCAAACTTTTGTAATTCAATCTTTGGTAACTTAAAACTTCTTTTAGAATTACTTTCGTTTTCAAGTACACTTGAATTTAAATCCGAAGGTAAATTTATTCTACGTTCAAGTTTTGTTTTTAAATCAATATAAGTACTACTATAATTATCAGCACTTTCGATTTCGCTATCCAACATGGTCTGAGTACATTTTTCATCAACTTGTAAAATTTGAAGAATTTCTTTATCAAGCGTTTCAACTCTGGAATATTTTTCTTGTAACTGTGCTAAGAACCCAGCACAAGAATCGATGTCACAAGTTTCAGTTTCTAAAAGGTTTTTTACCTTTTCAGTAAATTTTGTAAAGGTACCTCGATAAGAACCGCGTAATTTAGTTGCGGCTTCCATAATTCAAATAAAGACTGATAAAATAATAAACAAACACTTCAAATCAAAGCTTCATAAAACGAGAACAAAAGATATTCCGAAATCGAAAGTAATTCTGGGAAGAAATTTTAGAATTCTAAATAATGTTTTGAGAACAAAAACATTCAATTTTCGAAACACTTTGATTCAAAATAACAATTTTCATATAAAATAATAATCTTCTTTATTAAATCAAAATATGCAAAATCAATGTAAAATCAAAATATGCATTCATAGAATATGTATTAACATTTTCTTCAACATAAACAAATTCTTCATATTGTTCCAAATATCAAATGAGCAGTTCAAAAATAAACATACATTTTATGTTTTCAAAATTATTCTCAATAATACTTATAAAAAGTATTTCAAATTTTTAATGTTATCTTCTCATAAAAATGAGATCATATTTCAATTAGAATAAATTATATTCTATTTCTATACTTTATTCATTAGAACAAATTAGAATTTATTACTTAGAACAAATTTTTCTACCGGCGTCCCTGTGAACAGGCGCCTTTAACTGTCCCGTCAGGTTTTATAAATTTCATAAGAAAGAGGATAAAATATTTCTTACCTGACAGGTCTTGTTCTTTTTCGCCGGCTTGTTCTAAGTAATCACAAAGTAGTCGAAATAAACACAGCTCAAGTTTCACGACACAAACGTTTAATTAGACGCACTATTTACATTTATAATACATAATTGTTTCATTAATATCTGCAGCTATCACAATATTTAATATTAGCTGTCGAGCGTCAGAACGCTCTTTCACATCCTTACGGATTCACATTCCTTCTTTTTTACAACAGAAAAACAAAACTTTTCATCATCAGAAAAAAACATGTTGCCAATCAATAAAATATAAAAATAGGCAGACGATCTCCAGTGGAAGAACAGCCCGCCTCCTGACGGCAAGAATGGGTCAGTTACTTTTTATTTAGAACGTTATGTATAGTTGTATAGATCACAAATTTCTTAAAAAAAAAAACGAAGTGATACAGATTAGAATAATGCAACAAAAATTGAAAAAGCAAGATTATGTCGTAAATAAATTTTTAACACGCGTGTCACGTGAAATAAATTGTAGCATATACATAATGTATCTGATATAAGATATTAACATGTTGCAGCGGAATAAATTTCATATCTATCATCCTTGGCGAAAAAAAAAAATAAATAATAATATCGCCAAATTATCTGGCGCACACATTTAATTCCTTTCAAAAATCATGGTTATTTTAACAACTTATATTAAGAGAGTAATGAATAATATGAAACAATATTTCGCACAATACATATTACGAAAATATACATCTAGCTTGTATATTTTCGTGTTACGTTTTCGATCGCCAAATACGAAAAACTCCAAGGACGACAGAGCTTTGAAATTTAAAATTAAAATTTTGTCAATTTGACAGCAAAATAACTCAATCTAACGTATGCACATGATAAATAATACATATCTATACAAAAATATGGGGATTAAAATCCGGAAATAATTTTCCTCGTTTTTTAATAATTTTTTACAAAAAATACAATGGGCGATTAACATAAGAAATCTTTTTCTTGATTTCACAGACGGTCAGTGACGTCACACTTCGCTTGTGTATAACTACACACTTTATCAATGCGAATAAAATCTTTAAATTGATTATGACGTCAATTTTCGTGAGATGTATAATTTAACTTTTTATAATTTTTTAACGTTCACGTTTGATTAAATGTATTTACTTTTATGTCTAAAGAAAATGAACTCGTATTTTTTCTTTTTGGCAACAATTAAACTTATGGAACTCACATATATTTTGGAGCAACTGTAACAAAGGTCTATAATTAACAAATAATTGCAATAAAGCAATATTGTGACAATAAATTGAGATAAAACTATCCTATCGCTCAGGTTGGACCAAACTGCACACAGTGTGCAAAATTTCATTAAAATCGGTTCCTTTGTTTAGGAGTTTATCGCGGACAAACATCGTGACACGTAATTTTTATATATATACAGATATATATATATATATATATTATATTATATTATATTATATTATTATATATATATATATATATTTGGGGGGGCATAAGATAAAATAATGTTTTCACGCGAAAAATTAAAAACTAAAAAATATCAAATTTGCCCATGCATATAAAAAATACTTATTAAAACAAATCGAAGAAAGAAGCGAAATAAGTACTAGTTATATTACAACAAAAATAGATATATAATATGATACGCAGTGGTTAGAGAACCGGCAGCCGGGTGTCTATTATATTCCCGGCAGTTCTGACGCTTGCGCAGTATGACTGCCGGGGGATTTATTATTCATCTGCCGATAAAGTGAACATAGAATAATAATAAAGGAAGAAGGAGCATAAGGTTTCTACATAAGCTGTTGTGTTGCCACAAAAAACAGCGATTATTAACAAGCCTTTATTAACAAACTTCAATATTGAGAGGAGCAAAAGTAGCTTTCGCTGGCATTTCACTAGAAGGGGTTTGTAAGCATTAAGACTATTGGCGTGCTCCTTCTTCCTCTATTATTATTCTATGAAAGTGAACGACTTTTATCAATACGTGCTTTTGATAATTCATATTGCTGCTTTAATTCGCATTCATTTGTACTGACCACGTTCTATATTTTAACTCTCTCTCTTGATTTATCTCGTTAAATATTTGTTTCATTATTCAGTTTTATTTTCTCTTATATTCCTTGCTTTATCTGCTATGTTGTGTTTCGTCAAATCTGTATATATATAAAAATTACGTGTCACGATGTTTGTCCGCGATAAACTCCTAAACTAAGGAACCGATTTTAATGAAATTATGCACACTGTGTGCAGTTTGGTCCAACTTGAGAGATAGGATAGTTTTTATCTCAATTTATTGTCACAATATTGTTTTATTGCAATTATTTGTTAATTATAGACTTTTGTTACAGTTGCTCCAAAATATCTGTGAGTTCCATAAGTTTAATTGTTGCCAAAAAGAAAAAATACGAGTTCATTTTCTTTCGACATAAAAGTAAATACATTTAATCAAACGTGAACGTTAAAAAATTATAAAAAGTTAAATTATACATCTCACGAAAATTGACGTCATAATCAATTTAAAGATTTTATTCGCATTGATAAAGTATGTAGTTATACACAAGCGAAGTGTGACGTCACTGACCGTCTGTGAAATCAAGAAAAAGATTTCTTATGTTAATCGCCCATTGTATTTTTTGTAAAAAATTATTAAAAAACGAGGAAAATTATTTCCGGATTTTAATCCCCATATTTTTGTATAGATATGTATTATTTATCATGTGCATACGTTAGATTGAGTTATTTTGCTGTCAAATTGACAAAATTTTAATTTTAAATTTCAAAGCTCTGTCGTCCTTGGAGTTTTTCGTATTTGGCGATCAAAAACGTAACACGAAAATATACAAGCTAGATGTATATTTTCGTAATATGTATTGTGCGAAATATTGTTTCATATTATTCATTACTCTCTTAATATAAGTTGTTAAAATAACCATGATTTTTGAAAGGAATTAAATGTGTGCGCCAGATAATTTGGCGATATTATTTTTTTTTTTCGCCAAGGATGATAGATATGAAATTTATTCCGCTGCAACATGTTAATATCTTATATCAGATACATTATGTATATGCTACAATTTATTTCACGTGACACGTGTGTTAAAAATTTATTTACGACATAACCTTGCTTTTTCAATTTTTGTTGCATTATTCTAATCTGTATCACTTCGTTTTTTTTAAAGAAAATTGTGATCTATACATAACGTTCTAAATAAAAAATAACCATTTGAATATTTTAAAACATATTTAAAAGTCTGTTTTATTTAACATTAAATTTTAAAACTAATTTAAAACTTATTTAAAAGTCTGGAAGAGTTTAAGTCTGTTTATTTGTTTTGTAACGCTAATCTATATGATCGATGTTCGAAACTTTAATTAATTATTTCTCTTATTTTTCTTTAATAACTTACCAATTTAACATTCCTGATTAAATTTGTGATTTATATATGTATTTTGCATTAAATTTTGACTCATATTTATTGCTGAAAATGCGATCATAAAATCTTGCAATTTTCTTATCTTAATCCTCAATGCTTTCCTTCTTGATTAACTGGAATTTACTATTAAAATTTTAACATACTCAGAATCTTCTCACCACTTCGTTAAAATATATTAATCTTTTCAGTAATATATTAATCAGCATATCCCCACAACGATATTTGGCGTTTTTTTTGTTGGCGATTATGGCTAAATCATAAATCTATAAATCATAAATCATACATGATAATCTAAATCATAAATCAAAAACATAAAATAATAAATCCAAAATAAACAACATATAGGCTGCCATATTATATCACAAACAGTCCAGAGCGACATCGTTATCGTTCAAAACGGCGCCAAAGAAAAATCGCCAAATTCAGCTGTAGGGATATACTGAAGTTATAATTATCCGAATATAATTACTGAAGTTATATTATAAGTTATAGTTGTGGGTAACAACTATAGTATTTCCCCACAGCTGGATTTGGCGATTATGGCTAAATCATAAATCTAAAAATCATAAATGATAAAATCATAAGCTAAATCATAAATCTAAAATAAAAGCATGCAGGTTACCATATTTTACTGCAAAGAATCCAGAACGACTTCGTTATCGTTCAAAAAGGCGCCAAAAAAAAAAAAAAAAAAAAAAAGAAAATCGCCAAATCCAGTTGTGGGGAAATACTATATACCTTATCAAATTATCAACGTATTACTTAGCCGCAGCAACGCGTGGCCGGGTCTGCTAGTAAGTTTATATAATTAAGCTAAATAAATCTCTCAAATGCTAGAGATATTTCTGAGATCTTATATTACTTCACAATGCAAATTAAAAATAAAAATGCAAGAAAATTGTTAATGCATATGATTGAAATATACGTGTATAAAATGGGGGAGGGGGGGATTTTACATTACACAAAAACCATCACATTACTAACGTATTATTATATTTAGATTTTAAAAACTAAGGTTGTCTGAGTGAGTAATGCCGACCTGGATGTCGGCCTGGATAGCTCAATTGGTAGAGCCTTGACCTTGTAAGTCAAAGATCCGGGGTTCGAGTCCCGGTCCAGGCATTATTTTCACTCAGTCGGAAAAATTAAATTTCAATAAATATGATTTCCTTCCACAGTTGATTGTGTGATTTTATTAAAAAAAAAATAAAAAAAAAATAAAAAAAAAGTTGTAAATATATATTTTTTAAATTAATCAATATAGTAAAAGAAATTTAATTTTTGAGCTTTGCTTGATTTCTTGAAAAATTACTCTAATGTATTACTCTATATTCTTATTTTTTAAAATTAAATATATTTTTAAAATATTTAATTTAATCAGTATAGTGCAAAAAAAAAAAAAAAAAAAAAAAAAAAAAATCAATTTTTCGTGGTTTTTCCAAAGATCATTCTTATTCATTGTTATATTTGGATTTTTTAAAACTAAATATATTTTTTAAATCTTCAATGTAATTAACATAGTGCAAGAAGTTTAATTTTTAAACTTTGCGAAATTTCTCCAATGATTTTTCTAATACATTATATTTAGATTATTAAGAACTAAATATATTTTTAAAAATTTTAGTTAAATCAGTATGGTACAAAAAAATTACTTTTTAAACTTTGCATGATTTCTTGAAAGATTATTTTAATGTATTATTATATTTTGATTTTTAATAAGTAAATATATTTTTAAAAATTTATATTAATCAGTATAGTAAATAAATAAATAAATAATTTTTGAACTTTGCATAGTTTTTTCATATATTATACAAATTTATTATTATATTTAGATTTTTTAGAAACAAAATGCATTTTTTAAAACTTTAATTTAATCAATACAGTACAAGAAATTTAATTTTTAAACTCTACATGATTTCTCGAAAGATTATTTTATAATTTTATTTTATTAAGTTTTGATTTTTAAAAACTATATATATATATATATATAAAATAATAATAATTCAATCAGTATAGTACAAAAATTTTAATTTTCAACTTTGCATGGTTTCGCCAAAATAGTTTCTATTATACATTATATTAGGATTTTCAAAAACTAAATTATTTAAAGAAAATTAATCTAAATTTTAATTTAATCAGCATAGTATAAGAAATTTCATTTTTCAAATTTGCGTTTTTTCTCCAAAGATGTTTAGAAAATCTGTGGTTTCAAATGATTTCGAAAGAGGGCAGCACCAGCTGGATTGATCACAATATTGACTGATTAAAAAACCGCTACCGGAGCTATTTATTCGTTTGCTTGTTTGTTAATTGTTAAAATACACATCAAACTTATATGCTTGACTGACACTATTTATTGTTTACTTTTATGTATTTACCTGTTAGTAATAAGATTCATTCAAAAAATATTTTCTCTCTGTTTCACCCGGCACTTCAGCTACAGATCAAGTATGCCATACCCGGAAGTTCTAATGAGTAAGTGCAGAAGACTGCCGGGTCTATAATACTTACCCGGCTGCCGGTTCTCTAACCACGGCCAATATGATACGTTATATCAGACCTATCGTCCAGGGTTAGTAGGTATTTTCGTTAAAAGAAATAGTTTGTTCGTTTGGTGCAACTTGCACATTAGTCCCATCAGGTACAACTTGCATATTAGTCCCGTCAGGTGCAACTTGCACATTAGTCCCCTTTAAATATAGCGTCCAGCGAAGCTGGCAAAGCATTTGTTAATTCACTACCGTAACTGATTTCACATTCCGTCATTTTTGAAGGGGTTATATACTAGTTATTATTAGAAATAAATTACAAAATGTTTGAAGAAGTTTATGATATTCTTTATTTAAACAGTAAACAATATTTTTTTCATAACAGTAAGAGGCAATGTTGATGACAGGTACATATATTTTTTCGTTTTTAATTTATTTCGCTGTTTTAGCGTGAATTTCCTTTGTGGACCAAAAAAGATTGTCTACAATGCAAATTTTTATACAACATGATCAAAAAATTGAAATATTTAAGCATTTGAAAAAGAAGTTCAGCAAATATTTAAAAATATTTTCAGAAAATTTCTTTCATTTCTTTCTATTTTTCAAAACATTTTCTTGTCTTTTGATTAGGACATTTGTTAAAATTTCCTTTTAAGTGAGAATATTTTCCCCTGTAATAAATATTTTCAGGATATGAACAGTAAAATCATAAAAAGAAACAATTTTATAATTATTTTTAGAAAAGAATATCTCCTTTCAGCATTCTTCTGGTCTTGTAACCACGCCAATGAGCTTGTATAAGAGTGGCTGCCCAGTCTTGCTTTCCAAGGCGTTCTTCTTCCTCTTCCATTCTTTTAATATCCAAATAAATTGCATGTTTTTCGGCATAAATGTTCCCTAAGTTTCTGCTGTTTTTCATTTCAGTAGAAAATTCAGCCCATTCTTCTTTTATTTTCATCTGAAAAGAAATTTCATCATTTAAATAATTAAATTATACTTTCTCCTAGTTAGGGATATGCGAACGGCTTTTATATATATATATTTTAAATACGATTTGTTTTTTCGCATTATATATTAAAATATGATTAAAATCTTAAAATCTATCTATCTATCTATATAAAGTTACTGTCGCAGGCGTCAAATATCTTTGTCTACTACTGCATCTCCACGCGGAGGGCAGTGTCCTTTGCGTCATGAGAAGTATCAATGTTTGCCAACTACTCCAAAGAAGACATTTCAGTTGCTCAAAAATTTATATCATGTTAATCAACGAAGTTATTAATTAAAAACGTTGGGTTAATAAAGGTACTCTATTTGCTATTTATCAAAAAGTTTCTCTTATAACGTTGTTTTTTCTTCTTTCCACAGGAAAATTAAAATGGGATCCATGAAGAAAAATAAATAAATAAATAAAATATAAATAATAATAATGTCCTGCCTGTATAACAGACTGCATTTCTTTTTGTCTTTAAAAATATTTATCCTTTTTTTTTTTTTTTTTTTTTTTTAATTTAAAAACGTATTTTGAAATATTTGGGATATATTTTGGTATAAAAAAAAAAAAAAAAAGAGTCAAATTCAAACTCATTTAAAAATCTTTTAATTTAGCACTGATAATTTTTAACATTACAGAATTAGACATTCCTATGATACATTTCATATTTCTAATTATGACAAGAAAAAAATTCATCAACTAAAACTGTTCTAGAGTATTGAGTACATTTTATTCTTCGTTATTTTAAGAAGTAGGTAGGAAAGAATTAAAAATTGAAACTGTAGGAAAATTTTCAAATTAAAATAATAATATAGGTAAGAGGTTTTTTTTTTTTTTTTTTTCTTTTTTTTATAAAACAAGCAATTATACCAATAAAGAATCATCGCCAAATAGTGACAAAAATTTAAAAGTCGCCAAGGGTGTTATATGCTAAAGTTGTAACGCAAATGTTCCAGATATTACAAAATTTTTTCTAAAAAAAAAAAAAAAAAAAAAAAAAAACTGATATTTAGCATAGTATGTCATAAAAAAAAAGTGGTATTAAATATAATGTATTTCAAGTTAACATTGAATGTGGGGATTCCTATAACATTTCTCTGCCTTTGTCTTGTGTTATGCACTATTTATATTACTATTCAGCGAAGCAAAGCAGCGAATAGGCGGGCAGAGTCCCACAGGGGTTAATAAGTGAAGCGATTCGGGGGAGGTGAAGCCTCCTTCAAAAGTTGGTGAGCACAGCAGACATGGGGCAGGGCCCCTTAGTATATAAAAAGAACTAAACATTTCATTTTTTTATGTATATATATATATATATATAGTTAGAAAAATAAGTAGAACCAGCAAAATGAGTATTTTCGTGAAATATGACAACCCAATCTGAAATAAAGACATTTTAATTTTATTTCCAAAATTTTATTAACATTATTGAACATTTTTTAAGGGATGAACTATTCTAATATTTGTAACTTGAATGTACCTGAATAACTTGAATAATCTGGGGAACTGCCACTTGAAAATTAGCCATAATAATAACTTTTGAAACACATCACTGATTTAAACCACAGTTGGACAGTGAACTTAAGCTTCAAATATCTTGGATGTGTTTGCTGGGCAACTTGTTCCACTATATTGTTTCCAACTGGCGGCCACTTGAAAATTTGTTGGCACGGTAACTTTAGAAATACTTAATCAATTCAAATCAAAGTTGAAAAAAGGATTTATCATTCAAACAACAAAAATCTAAAAAATTCACGTAACTCGTGAACCAATCACGTTATTGCGTCTATCTTTGGTATATCGATAAGTATTTTCTCGCCAAAATTCGCCATAGGGGGAAAGTCGCCAAATTTAACGCCAAATCCATTACCTGCGTTACTGGATCTTTTTAATGCGTTTTTAAGGAAAAATTAGGCTATTTTAATGCTAAAACAAACTAGAAATGCAGAAAACTAACATTTTATCAACTTACTAAGCCTCTTTGAAAGAATTTCTACAAAAAAAATTATTTTCAAATTTGCAACGATATCTTAGATGAGCAACTTTTTCTGCCATTTTGATCGAAGTGGCAGCCACTTAATTTTTCAACAAGATGACTTTTGAGATTTTGAATTATTTCGAATTATATGTGTACAGTAGACTTATGTCACAAATACATTTCATATATTTGTCAACTTAACTCCCCATTTTGTGTCCAAGCGCCGGCCACTAGAAAATTTTAAATTCACATAGAAAGGTATTTATGAACCGATTTACTTATATCTCCATATGTGCATAGCCTACATCAATATTTCTACCAAGTGTATTAATAATTTGTAGCCGCCGTTTTAAAACAAAATGACGGCCACTTGATAAGGAAAAAGAAATCAACCTACCCTTCCGAATAAGCCGGAAGGACTTGTTCAACTTTGGTTCGAATTAATTTTTTCAAAGTTATCGTAACAAATTTTCAAGTGACCGCCACTTGGAAACATTATGACGGAGCAAATTGCCCAGCAAACTCATCCAAGGTATTTGGAGCATAACTTCACTTCCCAACTTTGGTTCGAATCAGTGCAGTATTTCAAAAGTTATTGTTATGAAAAATTTTCAAGTGGCAGTCTAAGTGGCTGCTACTTTCAAACAAAATGGCGGAGCAACTTGCCCAGCGAAATCATCCAAGATATTTGTTTGATAAGTTCACTGTCCAACTTTGAATCAAACTAATTCAGTATTTTAAAAATTATCGTGATAAGAAATTTTCAAGTGGCCATCACTTGGAAACAAAAAAGCGGATTGAGATGGCCAGCGAACTTATCTGAGATATTTGAATGATAAATTCACTACCCAGATTTGATGTGAATTCATTCAGTAGTACAAAAGTTATCATAATGATACTTTTTCAAGTGGCCACCACTTGAAAATAAAATGGTGGAGCAAGTACCATGCGAACTTATCCAAGATATTGTAACTGATGGTTTGAATTGAATCAGAATTTAAAAAGTTATCATGATTATAAATTTTCAAGTGGTAGTCTGATTTTAAGTTGTCCCGCTTAGTTTATTTATAACATCCGTACTTGGTTAAAAATGGTGGATAAAGTTCATTAGTAAACTTGGTTAAAACATATATATGGTCTATGTATATATCAAAATTCAAGCAAATCCGGACTTAAATAAGCTTTTTACAATGTGAATTTGAAATTTTCAAGTGGCCTCCACTTGAAAACAAATTGGCGGAGCAACTTGGTTAACAAACTCAACTAAGATATTTATAAGATAAGTTCACTGTATAAATTTGGTTCAGTTTGGAGAATTATTTCGGAAGTTATCGTGATGTTAAATTTTCAAGTGGTAGCCTGATTTCAAGTGGCTCAGTTTAATTAAAGATATCCGCCACTTTGTTAAAAATGACGGATAAAGTTCGTTAATAAACTTGGTTCAGACCCTTATGTGGTCTATATTTACATGAAAATTCAGGCCGTTACAATGTGGATTTGAAATTTTCAAGTGGCTGCCTGTTGAAAACGAAAAGGCGGAGCAGTTTAGTTAACGAACACGTCCAAGATATTTATAAGATAATTTCACTGTCCAAATTTGGTTCGATTTAGTGAGTTATTTTGGGAGTTATCATGATGACAAAATTTTCATTATATATAGGTAAATAGATAGGTATATCAAATCTATATTAATAAAATCAGAGTTTTGTCTGTAAATTTGTCGGAATCGAAAAATTTTGCGATATCTTCACGTTTCACACCCCATGAAAGCCGAAAATGACTTCAGAAAATTTTGCCTGTGTGTGTGTGTGTGTGTGTGTGTGTGTGTCATCGTGTCCGTCGCTTTTTTTGTCCGGGCATCACTTGAGAACGGCAGGACGGAATGCAACGGCGCTTGGCAGGGATTTAGGTCTTCGCCCAACTTAAAATTATATCTATCAACTTTTCTGAAATTCCCCCCCGTTCCCCCCTGGGGGGTAAAAGACTAAAACACGTTTGTCCGGGCATCACTCGAGAACGGCTGGACGGAATTCAACGGCGCTTGGCAGAAACATAGGTCTTCACCCAACTTAAAATTATATCTATAGAAATTTTTAAAATTCTGATTAGTGTTTAAATTGTGGGTAAAAAACACCTGCGCATGCGCCATAAATATTTTTTCACTAAAACGCTTTGAATGGAAAAATAAAATGCAAAAATAAATTTTTAAGATAAAGATTATTCGCGTGATTCGCACTACAAATTATGAAAAGATTGAAATGTGCCATCTGAGTTTCATACTTTAGTTAATTTTAAAACATCTAATTGTCGTATCGAAAAACTGTTTACACCCCAGGATTCACAAAAATCACCCCTTTCATTTGGTACTAAATTTGTAACGGTAGGTCTGATACTTCTAATTTATTTTCCCCTTTTACCGTTTTTCCGTTGCCACTTAAATTTCATACTTTAGTTATTTTTTAAAATTCTAATTGTAGCATCAAAAAACTGTTTGCACCCCTGGATTCAGAAAAATCACCCCTTTCATTTGGTATCAAATTTATAAATATAGGTCTGATATTTCTAATTTATTTTGCCCTTTTTCCGTTTTCAACCCAGATTCGATATGGAACAGCTTTAGTATTGGATCCCTTTGGCAAAATTTGAAATTCGGCACCGAAGTAGCTCGGACGTTTCTCGCCAAGATCTTTAATTGCACAATTGAGATAGCCAATTCAGTTCATCGCAAAAATGGCTTAAAATATTTAAAGTCACCAAAGGGTTCCGATACTTAAGCTGTGCTTTTTGTATTTATTAGTGCTAGAGGCCTATTTCAGTCGGTACAGTTGTCGAATTTTTATAGGTCACTCTTAATTAGTGCTAGAGGCCTATTTCAGTCGGTTTATTGAATGGGGATTTATTGAATGAAGTCCCCCCAAGGCACAACTTTGACATGAGTCCCCCCCCCCCCCCAGGCCCAACTTTGACATGACTCCCCCCCAAGGTACCCCTATTTCAGTCGGTACAGCGTTGTCGAATTTTTATAATACACTCTTAATAGTGCTAAGGGCCTATTTCAGTCGGTTTATTGAATGGGGATTTATTGAATGAAGTCCCCCCAAGGCACAACTTTGACATGAGTCCCCACCCCAAGCTACCCCTATTTCAGTCGGTACAGTGTTGTCGAATTTTTATAATACACTCTTAATAGTGCTAAGGGCCTATTTCAGTCGGTTTATTGAATGGGGATTTATTGAATGAAGTCCCCCCAAGGCACAACTTTGACATGAGTCCCCCCCAAGGTATCCCTATTTCAGTCGGTACAGCGTTGTCGAATTTTTATAATACACTCTTAATAGTGCTAAGGGCCTATTTCAGTCGGTTTATTGAATGGGGATTTATTGAATGAAGTCCCCCCAAGGCACGACTTTGACATGAGTCCCCCCCCAGGCCCAACTTTGACATGAGTCCCCCCCAAGGTACAACTTTGACATGAGTCCCCCCAAGGCCCAACTTTGACATGAGTCCCCCCCCAGGCCCAACTTTGACATGAGTCTCCCCAAGGCCCAACTTTGACATGAGTCCCCCCCAAGGTACAACTTTGACATGAGTTCCCCCCCCCCCAAGGCACACCTTTGACATGAGTCCCCCCAAGGCCCAACTTTGACATGAGTCCCCCCCCACAGGCCCAACTTTGACATGAGTCCCCCCAAGGCCCAACTTTGACATGAGTCCCCCCCAAGGTACAACTTTGACATGAGTTCCCCCCGCAAGGCACACCTTTGACATGAGCCCCCCAAGGTACACCTCCCCCTCATTGGGAAAAAGAGAAAAAACGTTGTTTTGCGGCTATAAGACAGTCTGGACTTCCAACGTTATTTGTTACAATATCTGCAGCTGAAACACATTGGTTTGATTTAATGAAAACTTTATCGTGGAATTTAGATCGTCACGAATTAACTAAAGAAGAATTTGTCGATATTAACAAGTTTAGCAGTAGGCCTCTGGCACTAAATTAAAATCTGTCAATGTCAGATTTTCATGTTTTAAATAATGAAATAATGTCGTGTCTGTATAATTTTTATTTTTTATTTATTTTTTTTTATTTATAATACTGTCTATTAAAGACTTCTGTGGTCACGAAATTTGGTGCTAAAATTGTTTGTATGCATCCGGCACTTATTGTAACTGCATTTCACGAAATTCGAAATCCCCCCCCCCCCTTCTCGGAGTCTGATGGCAATAAACATGTGTAAAAACATGTTTTTCTGTTTGAATTCGCTTTGAATTATCTTTGAATGGCGAATTTTGGTGTGTGGATATTGATTAAGTGTACGCATTATGTGCATTAGTGGGATTTTGCAAAACTTCGAACTCACCCGCTGAGGGTGGGGAAGTAAGAAGTGGGTAAGTTGTGCCGAAGACAGTGGGGACCCAGACTCCTAACATTGGGAGCGAGAAAACCTCTACCAATCACAGCGAGAACTTAGGTTATTAATAAAGATATGGCATTTTGACAAATCATTTAAGTTTAACGTCCAGCGAAGCGGGCAAAGCCTGCTAGTAGATATATATAAACGAAGTGATTGCAATAGATCAATTTTAAAGGAACCAATCTAAAAAACAGTTAGATCGTTGGAGAAGCAAAAATATTAAAATTGTATTAATAGTCCTTAACATTATAAGCAATAACATAACTAAAGGGTGGCTACAAAATACTGTTACGAATATCGAATCATTTTATTGTACAGATATAAAGTATAGAAAACTGATAAATACATCAATATAATGAGCACTAAAAATGAAAGTTTACTTTGAGATAATTTTATTCGAATCAACCGCCTTCTTTATCGATAATTTCTTATGCTATTTTCCGGTTGCGGCACGAATCATTTAAAAAATACTTTAGAGTGAAGAAAACGGGAGAAGAAAGTCAAAAGTCTGTATTAAATAGCATGGGAAGTAAAGAAAAAAGTCGCTGAAGAAAAAGCTCGGGTAGGGTAGGCATAGGGTCCTTGAAGTTATTGCCGAGGCCTAGCTACATCTCGCTTAATATGTGCAGCCAATCACTGAAAGAGAGAGAAATGGTTTTATCGAATGATTAGCAATAACTCGTTATTTTTTGGAGTGTTATAGTATTTAATAGCCACCCTGTATACATAAAACTAATATAACTACAGTTATGAATGTAGTTCATTCTCTTTAATCACCCTTTGCAGAGCATGCATGAAATTATTTCATCCATTTTGATTCCTGACATTTTCTGTTATGATGTTTTGGATAAATGCAAAACGTTAAAAAATTGATTATGAGAAAACGCCAAAAAATTAAATTCACCTGTATGCAAAATATTGATACGTTGTAATACTGAAATGGCTTTAACTGCAGTTTTAAATAAGATAAAAACAAAATTCAAACACATTTGGATAGATAACGACTCGTACTTTGAAAAACAGATATTTGACCGAAAATAGTCTTTCGGAGGTATTCGGATAGCTTGATTGTAGAATCATATGTGACTTTCTCTTATCCTTAAATTAGACAAAGTAAGGTAACGACACCAGTGCTCGTCACTCTTAAGGCCTTATTTTTAAAATGTTTGTTGTTTTTCGCATGGTATTCGTGTGGTATTCATGTATCAATATTATACTTTGATCTATTTTATACACTGATTCTTCTAGTTGCTGTTAGCCACTTTCAATTTTTCAATACATTACGCCAATTTTTTTTTTTTTTTTTTAATGAAAATTGAACCTATAAAAATGCACCAGTGCTCGTCACTTGAAAAATGAGTTTCACCAGTAGTCGTCATGTAAATAAAACGCAACAATTTGCTGAATAGTTTGATTTTAATTGCGCTTTTTCCAAAATTTAATGAAACAAAACATCTTTGGCACATATTTAGGACCTAAATCCATTCTTAGGGTTTAAAACACAAAGCATTAAATGGTAAAATTCAAAATATTGCGAATAAAACAAATTCATACGTGAAATAATTTGAAAATTGTTTGCTTTTAAAAAAGGTTCTCAAAATTTTATTCATTCTCAAAAATATCTTTACTTAAAGCAGAGGGTAAGTAGCAAGGGAAAGGGTAATAAACTCGTTTTTAAGCGTGACTTTGCTCCAAATTATCACAGTAAGATTGATTTTACCCTGATTTTATTAACTCATATTCTTGTTTGTTTTGTCCAGTACAAATCTGGCAATTGATTTTTAACTAACTTCCCGACTACCTAAACATTTGAAACTTTCAGAATAGCTCAGAACAAGGTGACAATGCATTTTTTAAATACTTTTAGCCAACTGTTTCGGGTCCCCGTTGCTTTCGGTAGTGTTTATATGATTCAATAGAAAATTTATTTAACTAACTTCCCGACTAGCTAGACATTTGAAACTTTTAGAATAGTTCAAAACACGACAACAATGCATTTTTAATACTTTTAGCCAATTGTTTCGGGTCCTCGATGTCTTCAGTAGCGTTTATTTGATTCAGCATTCGTATACTCATCCCGATCATCAATCTTCCTGACTAGCTAGACTTTTGAAATTTTCAGAATAGCTCAGAACACAGTGACAATGAAATTTTTAAATACTTTTTGCCAATTGTTTCGGGTCCTCGCTGCCTTCGATAGCGTTTATATGATTCAACAGAAAATTTAAAAACATGGTTTATAAAAAATTCTTTTTATCCTGCAATTATTATTTTTTATGATTATGTGTACCTAACGCACACTATAAAGGAATTTTGCGAAATCTTTGGCTTCTCCTTCCTCATTAAGTGTGGGGTGGATGCAAAAACACGTTTTCAAGAGTAATTCTGCTCCAAATTATATCAGGAAAGCAATTTTTTGATGCATTGATTGGTTATGCATACCCAACACATACTGTAAGGGGATTTTGTATAATTCTTTCCAACGAAATTTTGAGGTAGAGGAGCAAAAACATATTTCTATGCATAAAACTCTGCTCTAAATTATCTTACAAATGTGATTTTTCATGTGTGAGTTGGTCATATGTATCCAACACATGGTATAAGGAGATTTTGCGGAAATCTTTCGTCTATGTGAGGGTGTTTTTTTTTTTTTTTTTTTTTTTTTTTAAAAAAAAAAAAATGTTTCAAGCTTAACTCTGCTTTAAAATATTTTAGGCAGGGGATAATTTTTATGCGTTGGTTGGTTGTGTTTACCCAACACGCATTATAAGGCGATTTTGCAAAATTATCCCGACCCTCTTCCCTCGGGTGGGCGAACCAAAAAACACGTTTTTAACCGTAGCTCTACTCCAAATTAACTCAGAAAGGCAAGTTTTGATGCGTGGGTGTTGGTTAAAAGTACGCAAAATGTAATTTGGTGATATTTCGTTAAAATTCTGAATTTACCCGTGGGGGGGGGGGGGGATAAAAAGCTGCGGTTAAGTCTATGCCGAGCCGAAAGCAGTAGAAGTCAATCATCATTTTGCGGGACGGAAAGCTATTACAGAAGACAGCGGGAACATTGACTGCTGTTTCTGACTGATTTCAAAGTTGTTTATTTATTTATTTATTTTATAATGATAGGGATTTTTTCATATTTTATTTAAATATAGGGACCAGCGAAGGGGGCAAAACTTGCTAGTATTATTCTACACATCAAGCTAATGTTATCAAATATTATGGATCTGTATCTTACAATTTCAATTATTTAAGAACAACATTCAACAGGGTAATTTTGATCAACATTTTAACTATTTGTTTATCTTACATAATTAATATAATGTATAAACAGAAAACTTGCTTAAAAAATGTTTTTAATGTTTATTATTTTCTATATAAATTTTTATTCACCTGCATCTAACATAACAAAAAAGCCTTAACATAATTTTGAACCGACTCACAGTCATGTTAATTGTGAAATTAAGCCTTTGTATTTTATCATTTTCGCAATATATATGAATTAAAATTAAATTATCACGGTCAATAAAAAACTTATATATAAAAAAGTGCATAAAATGGTATTTATAGTTTGTAACCAATTAAAAAGAAGCAACTTTAAAACATCACTTAAATACGTCTTCGCAAAAGCATGACATCGTAAAAATTTAAAATAAATTAGACAGATGTATGGAGTAATCATGTCTGTTTTTCTAAAATATATAGCAGAAAACTAGAAAAAGCTCTTTATAACTAAATATGTTTATGTGCCACTGTTTAATTTTTCCACCAAAATATAATGAAAAATTTTAAGTGGTTTAAAGTCAGTCATAGCGAATTAAAGATTTCATGAATGACTTTATTTAACCCTTTCATTCCCAACTTTTTCCCTCTTATATTTAGTCATAATTTTTTTTTCAAACGTAATGCATATAAATATTTTTTTTTTTAAATAGAAGTTATAGCAGAGTACGAATTAATACAGCTAACAAAGCAACTGATATGTGTTTATTTATGTTTAATATAATCACTGATGTCATTAAAAACCATAACTTTTCAATAAATAAAAATATCAAAATTTTGGAGAAATACATATTGCAGTTAATTAAAATACATATTATAAACATTAAAGAATAAAATAAAAAATATTTCAAACAGTTAATTTGCTTAAATTGCCCAAAACAGGAAACTGATTCCGATATTATTATCAGAACAGCGTAAAACATACTTTCAATTATTAACAAAGACAGTGAAGTCATCCAAAATAGGTATTTTTCGGTGAGAAAATGTATATAGATTTTAATATTGTTCATTTTGAATCAGCGGGAGTGTTAGATAGTAAGAAAGATAATCTGAAATGTTATGATTCCAATTGGAATCACGGGGAAGGAAAGGGTTAAACAAGCTATACAAAAGTTACAAGTGCAATACAGTTCACGTTTTTGGGTATAAATACATTTGTTTACATTTAAAAATACCTCTGACGACTACTGGTGCCGATAGTTCATTTAATGTAAAAATTATACCATCATAATTCTAAACGAAAATATAGTTTTTTTAATCAAAAAAGTTACCCAGTTATTAAAAATGCTAAAACACCAGTATTCGTCAGGGGTGACGAGCACTGGTAAAACGTGCAAAATATGCACCAGTTAGTCGTCATACCTTAAAAATCTTTATATTATGTCAAATTTTAAAAAGTTGCACATAAATTGTATTCTACATTTCATAAACATCACATACAATGCTTTATGAGCAATGTCAAATACAGCAAACAACAAAATATATGAAGAAATGCATATCTCTTTCCTTAATCATTTGCTTTACGCTGACTCAGTCCAATTGTAATTTAACGCATACTTCCCTTATTTTGCTTCTCCCTACTCTACTCTTCCCCAATAGCTGAAATCGAACTTTTTATGTTATAAGAAGCAGAAGGCTTTGAAGAATCTTGTGCGGGTAGATTCAAATTCATACAGGTTATAAAACGGTTATTTTAACTTTTTAACACTTCTTTTAAGAGGGTGACGACTACTGGTGCAGATTTTAGGGGTGACGAGCGCTGGTGTCTTTACCTTATTGTTTTTTAGTTACATTTTTAAAGCTGAGTTTTTGCCATTATTTCGTGGCTGAGGTCCCGAATACGAAAATTGAGTTTTTTATCGGTTGGTCTGCATGTCTGTGTCTAATATCAGCATAAACTAATAAATAAATAAATAAGTAAGTAAATAGATAAAAAGATAAAAAGACTGGAAGTTCAAATTTTGGTATTTTAAAGATCATACATGGAAGTCATAAATTTTTTTGACTATGATCATTAAATTTCAAAGAGTGGTATGGTTTGAGATAATCGTTACTCGGTATATTGGTATGGGGAGTGTGCTTATAGGGTTTAATGGTATCGGGATTGTGATTATATGGCTTAGTAGTTTGGGAGGAAAGTTCTTTGAACAATTTTAACTATTGAAATTAACAACTTCTTCACACACTATAAAACTAATGAAAACACAACCAGTTTCGAAAGGATGAAGCCTTTCTTCCTCAGGTGCAAACACGTGCTACTGCTTAGGCGGCAAAAGCAAGACTGAAAGCTGGGCAAAGCCCAAAAAGGGGAGGAGCAACACAGCTCTCCACTTTTTTAATTTAGTATAGCACAATTTTAAATATATTATATTATTTTTATATTTCGTATGTGAAAGGTTCAAAAATAGAACAGTGGAAAGGGGATCACGTAGAATAATATGACAAATGAAGCTGTTTGTTCTATAACAAGTGGGTAAAAAAAAAAAAAAAAAAAGTACTGTGAGTACTACATTAGTTTATATTACATACCTTTGTGTTTATTTATTTATTTTTTTAAATCTATGTTGAATATATAAAGGACTAAAATTGGAGTCAAGAATTATTGAATACCCAGTATATATAAACATATTCACATTTTAATACTATTACAAACACACGCACAAAACACATATTAATTAGACATACCTATTAAACACATACTCAATTTTCATATGCAACACATACCTTTAATATTGCACTACTCACACATATAATCCATATACCGGGCACTATTTTGATTCTAATCATAACCATGACATGTTTGTTCTGCAAGGGTAAAAATTATTATTAGGACGGAGGACTATTAGTTTCAATCTGGATTTTTTGTAGATCAGTTTTGTGTAACACCAAAATAAATTAGAAATATCAGTCCTATCGTTACAAATTCGGTACCAAATGAAAGGGGCGATTTTTCTGAATCCCGGGGTGCAAACAGTTTTTCGACACGGCATTTAAAAAAAAACTTTTTTTTTAAATTAATTAAAGTATGAAATTTAGGTGCCAACACTTCATTTCAGTCATTTAAAAAAGTACGTGGATCAGTTTTACGGTCAAAAAAGGATATAAAAAGTAAAAATAAAAAAATAAAAATTTTACGGATTGAAATTAATAGTCCTCCGTATTAAACTAAATTCTGTTTTTGACAGAATTTTTATTATTATTACTTCATTTTGCCAATAATATGGTAGAGAAAGTATTGCTCAATTTTCGAAACTGATTTTTTGTTATAATTATACATTTTGAGATCTTTTGAATCCGAAAATTAAATTTTTAGAGGTGGTCTATGAGTCTGTGTGTTTGTTATCAGCATAACTCAAAGACAAGATATCGAACTCGATAGTCTAAATCTGTATAATACGGGAATGTTACCTGAGATATATTTATTGAAGATAAATGGATCGTGTTCAGGTACATAAAAGTAATTAAAATACATTATGTCTATGAGCTAAATTCCTCGAAGAACATTTTAGCATATTCAGACTGCACTAAATATAATTACTTTTTTTTTTCATATGCCAGTAATAATAATAATAATAATAATAATAATAATAATAATAATGAGGCGATTATAGTACTCGAAAGAGTTTACTAGTGAGTCGTTCTTAGGGATGTACTTGGAAAGTTATTTCTCTGAATTTTCGCAGTCTTACTTTGTCATATTTCATAGTAACATGTATATTTGGTTTTTGCTGGTTCCTGTATCTTCTGTAATTTTTGCTAGAACCAATGCAGTCGAACCTCGTTAACCTGAATACTGTGAACGTAAATTACTTTTAACATGAACTGCTTCCACAATCCCCTTCAAAATGAAGATTAGTTTAGTTATATGAAGATTATTTACTGATAGCATGAACTACTGATAACATGAATTTTTTTTTATCCCCCTTGAGATTCACGTTAACGAAGTTCGACTGTACTGTGACGTCTCAAATACTGTTTTGATTGATTCTGAGACTACACGGACAACATTAGTCCGAACAATATTTGTTGTAAGAATAATACACATACATGAGAAAAACTGAACACACATTTTTTTTCTATTATTCGAACACAAAGAATCATTTTATTTTTATGAATAAAATATTCTCGCTTAATAATTGCAACTTTATTTTTCGTGATGTATAAGTTTTTTAATTATTAAAGAAATTATAAGTCATAGAAATCATTTCTTACTTCCAGCTCCTTTAAAGTATTGTAGTTCTTTTCTCCGACCCATTCAAGAAAAGATTTCGTTTTTATGGACTCCTACAAATTTGTGAGGGGAAAAAAAAAAAAAATATATATATATATATGTGTACTGATAAGTATAAAGGATTTAAGTCCATATTCTTGATTTTTCAGGAGACGAAAAATAAAGTTAAACTAACTAAAAACTAATCAGAAGAATCGATTAGGAAAAAGGAATTATGTTGATTTATACCCTTTATACTCTCTTAAAAAAATCCAGTGATTTTAGCTCAGACTGAGTTAGTTTTCACTCCTTTCCAGTAATGAAAATGCACTTTTCCTATAGGAGTGAATTTCATCTATCTTGCGGAGTAATTATTTTCACTCCTTTTTGATAATTCATTTTCACTCCTTTTTGATAAACAATAAGCACTCCTTATTTGAACTGAATCATTATGTTAAATGAGTGACTCCACTCCACTTTGATAAGTCGTTTTTAACTCCTTTTTTGAGTAAGAAGAAAAAATTATGTACTATTGACAGATATTTTCCCTTAAAAATCTAATTCTGATTTTAATATATCTTATAAAATAATATCTACTAAAACACCCTACCTCTACTCCCTCCCCCCCCCCCCCCCCCAACACACACACACACACACACACACAAAAAAAAAGGGGGGGTGGTGAAATTCGTGTTAACATTATTAACCACAATGTTTCTTTTAATAATTATAAAAGATGCTTATAACCTTTAAGGGGGTCCGGGATACTAAATTTTTGTTTTTATTATTTACTAGCAGGCTTTGCCCGCTTCGCTGGACATTAAACTTAAATGATTTGTCAAAATGCCATATCTTTATTAATAACCTAAGTTCTCGCTGTGATTGGTAGAGGTTTTCTCGCTCCCAATGTTAGGAGTCTGGGTCCCCACTGTCTTCGGCACAACTTACCCACTTCTTACTTCCCCACCCTCAGCGGGTGAGTTCGAAGTTTTGCAAAATCCCACTAATGTACATAATGCGTACACTTAATATCCACACACTAAAATTCGCCATTCTAAGATAATTCAAAGCGAATTCAAACGGAAAAACATGTTTTTACACATGTTTATTGCCCTCCGACTCCGAGAAGGGGGGGGGGGGTATTTCGAATTTCGTGAAATGCAGTTACAATAAATGCCGGATGCATACAAACAATTTACACACCAAATTTCGTGACCACAGAAGTCTTTAATAGACAGTACTATAAATAAATAAATACAAAAAGCACAGCTTAAGTATCGGAACCCTTTGGTGACTTTAAATATTTTAAGCCATTTTTGCGATGAACTGAATTGGCTATCTCAATTGTGCAATTAAAGATCTTGGCGAGAAACGTCCGAGCTACTTCGGTGCCGAATTTCAAATTTTGCCAAAGGGATCCAATACTAAAGCTGTTCCATATCGAATCTGGGTTGAAAACGGAAAAAGGGTAAAATAAATTAGAAATATCAGACCTATATTTATAAATTTGATACCGAATGAAAGGGGCGATTTTGCTGAATCCAGGGGTTCAAACAGTTTTTGGATGCGACAATTAGATTTTTAAAAAATAACTAAAGTATGAAATTTAAGTGGCAACGGAAAAACGGATAAAGGGAAAAATAAATTAGAAATATCAGACCTATCATTACAAATTCAGTACCAAATGAAAGAGGTGATTTTTCTGAATCCTGGAGTGTAAACAGTTTTTCGATACGATAATTAGATTTTATAAAATTAACTAAAGTATGAAACTTAGATGGCAACACTTCATTTCAATCTTTTCATAATTTGTAGTGAAAATCACGCGAATACAAAAGTCTTTAACTTAAAAATTTATTTTTATATTTTATTTTTGCATTCAAAGCATCTTAGTGAAAAAATATTTATGGTGCATGCGCAGGCGTATTTTACACACAATTTAAACACTAATCATAATTTTGAAAATTTCTTTAGATATAATTTCAAGTTGGGTGAAGACCTAAGTTTCTGCCAAGCGCCGTTGAATTCCGTCCAGCCGTTCTCGAGTGATGCCCGGACAAACGTGTTTTAGTCTTTTACCCCCTAGGGGGGATCGGGGGGGGGAATTTCTGAAAAGTTGATAGATATAATTTTAAGTTGGGTGAAGACCTAAATTCCTGCCAAGCGTCGTTGAATTCCGTCCAGCCGTTCTCAAGTGATGCCCGGACAAAAAAAGCGACATTGGGACACGATGACACACACACACACACACACAGGCAAAATTTTCTGAAGTCATTTTCGGCTTTCATGGGGTGTAAAACGTGAAGATATCGCAAAATTTTTTGATTCCGACAAATTTACAGACAAAACTCTGATTTTATTAATATAGATTGATGAATTGCTGTGATTATTTTTTCTGAAATTGTAGCTTTTTTGACGATGAAGTTGAGCAAGAAAGAATTTTTTGTTAAAAAATTAAAAATTTTTGATAAATTAAAAATTTGTTATATCTCATGAACTAATGGTTCAATTTACAAACTTTTTTCACCTTTATATACAGAAAGGAATTATCTTCAATTTGTCGCCAGGATTTCTGATTATATTAATAAATTTTTTAAATATTAGTTTTAATTTGAACTAACTAAAGATAACTAAATGCTTTGAAAATAACTGAAAACAGGTGATGCTTAAAAAATTAAGGGTAAGTACTGTTTTATTTTTCGATCTCAATAAGTTTTTTGAAATTACCTACCTAATAACTCGCTTATCTATGTTATTGTAAATGTTTTTCATGTACTGTACTAAAAACGATCGGTACTTACGTATTCACTGCATGTCATTTTACGAAGTGAAGTATAATCTGCACAAGTTTATCATACTTTTTTATCGTTTAACACTGTTTATGTAATTTTTTATCATATACATTTGTAACAATAACAGGTTTATCATAGTGCCGAATAACTGCTGGCATGCGGTTAATACGAAAATGCCATGTTTTAAATATATATTTTTTTTCAATTATAATATTACTAAATGTATATACATACAATTGAATTTTTTTAATGCATGCAAATTTTCTAAATTTTATTATGATAAATTTCTAAATTTTGCATCTGTATACCTTACCTTAACAATAATTTTTAGATTTCTGGTAAAACATAATAAAAAAAATAAAGTATATGATAAATCAATACAAATGTTAATTTTTTTAAAGCATACATGTAGTATGCACAGACATCCTTCAAAAATCAGGATTGTATTTTCGGCATGACAGCAAATAATAAAAAAAACTTACTGTTATTGTTTACATAAGAACAATCCACAATTTGCTAATTAATATTTCAAATTAGTAAAAATTGTAATTTAAATCTGTGTATTGAAATTTCATTATTATGCTATGACAGATTAAGAAAGCTGTTTTATATTTAATTAGTGAAAATTAATTAAAAACTTTATTGTTTTCAAATTTTAGAGATGTACCATATTCTGATTTTTACATATATATACACTATATATTAAGTTTCACTTCTGTATTACATTTTATTTGGGCATATATAGAAAAGGCATTCATTCAATATTTTAAGACTATATTTGGTATTACAATAAATTTAAAAATAATCCTGTAAAAATAAATAAATAAAAAATAAAATAAATCTCATGTTTTTTGAAAAAAAAAGCTGTTACATTTTAAATTCTTAAATATATATATAGAAATGTTTTTTTTTCCTTTCCCACCCCATCCCCCTCTTTTTTTTCCCTAGCTTTAAAAAAGGTAAAAAATATATTGAAATTTCATTAAAATACATTGTTATTGTTCATTTCGTTGTAGATCAGTTTAAAAATAAACAAGAAAGAAAGAAACCTCTGCATTTTATTAAAAAAAAAAAGTCTGCATAATAAATAAAACTATTATTATTATTATTATTATTATTATTTTGTTTGTTTTTTCAATTGTGGCGCCATCAGTGGCCGAAAAGTTCTGCTTATGAAGCTGGTAGTTGGGAGGCACCAGGTTCAATACCAGGTCATAGTTGCTGGGCTAGTTTTACGAAGTTTTCTGTGGTTTTCTTCAAAATTTGAGTGAATTGCAATGTTTTCGTTGAACACTTAATTTAAAGATGTGATTTTATTCATAGAAAACACTCTTATATGAAGCATCCTAAAATCAGCAAGCAGAGTTTTTGCGAAATAAATATAGTTTTTCCTGTATCTTTTTTTTTTTTTTTTTTTTTTTTTTTTTTAAATAATAATTTAAGCTTGATTAAATATATTTAATATCTTGTATATTTATTCTCGTTGATAGATATTCTATTAAAAAATTGGAATTACTTGGCATTGCAAACAAGATTTATATATATACAATGGAAAAAAAAAAAAAAAAACCCTCTAGTGTTGCTCCAGTTTTTCAGTTTTGTTTACATGTACTTTGGTTAAAATAAATAAATAAAATAATATGATCTAGCAATTTTGAAAGTTTGTTTTAAAGGAGTCTGGGACACCAAATTTTTGTTTTTATTATTTATTGATGAATTGCTGTAATTATTTTTTCTGAAATTGGAGTTTTCCAATACAAGATATTAAATATATTTAATCAAGCTTAAATTATTATTAAAAAAAAAAAAAAAAAAAAAAAAAACAGGAGAAAACTATATCTGTTTCGAAAAACTCTGCTTATTGATTTTAGGATGCTTCATATAAGAGTGTTTTCTATGAATAAAATCACATCTTTAAATTAGGTGTTCAACGAAAACATTGCAATTCACACAAATTTTGAAGAAAACCACAGAAAACTTCGTAAAACTAGCCCAGCAACTATGACCTGGTATTGAACCTGGTGCCTCCAAACTACCAGCTTCATAAGCAGAACTTCTCGGCCACTGATGGCGCCACAATTGAAAAAACAAACAAAGAAAATAATAATAATAATAATAATAAAAAGATGATAGTTTTATTTATTATGCAGACTTTTTTTTTTTTTTTTTTTTTTTAACTGATCTACAACGAAATGAACAATAACAATGTATTTTAATGAAATTTGAATATATTTTTTACCTTTTTTAAAGCTAGGAAAGAAAGAAAAAAATAAAGAGGGGGGAGGGAGAGAGAAAAAAAAAAACATTTCTATATATATATAATAAAGATGATATATTAAGCATAGTAGAAGCCAAGCAACCGATACTAGATCACTGAAACACCAATATATATTTTTTAAGAATTTAAAATGTAATAGTTTTTTTTTCTTTTTTTTTTCAAAACACATGAGATTTATTGTAATACCAAATATAGTTTTAAAATATTGAATGAATGCCTTTTCTATATATGCCCAAATAAAATGTAATATAGAAGTGAAACTCAATATATAGTGTATATATATATATATGTAAAAATCAGAATATGGTACATCTCTAAAATTTGAAAACAATAAAGTTTTTAATTAATTTTCACTAATTAAATATAAAACAGCTTTCTTAATCTGTCATAGCATAATAATGAAATTTCAGTACACAGATTTAAATTACAATTTTTACTAATTAGAAATATTAATTAGCAAATTGTGGATTGTTCTTATGTAAACAATAATAGTAAGTTTTTTTTATTATTTGCTGTCATGCCGAAAATACAATCCTGATTTTTAAAGGATGTCTGTGCATACTACATGTATGCTTTAAAAAATTAACATTTGTATTGATTTATCATATACTTTACTTTATTTTTATTTTTATTTTTTTTATTATATTTTACCAGAAATCTAAAAATTATTAAGGTAAGGTACAGATGCAAAATTTAGAAATTTATCATAATAAATTTAGAAAATTTGCATGCATTAAAAAAATTCAATTGTATGTATATACATTTAGTAATATTATAATTGAAAAAAAAATATATTTAAAACATAGCATTTTCGTATTAACCGCATGCCAGCAGTTATTCGGCACTATGATAAACCTGTTATTGTTACAAACGTATATGATAAAAAATTACATAAACAGTGTTAAACGATAAAAAAGTATGATAAACTTGTGCAGATTATACTTCACTTCGTAAAATGACATGCAGTGAATACGTAAGTACCGATCGTTTTTAGTACAGTACATGAAAAACATTTACAATAACATAGATAAGCGAGTTATTAGGTAGGTAATTTCAAAAAACTTATTGAGATCGAAAAATAAAACAGTACTTACCCTTAATTTTTTAAGCATCATCTGTTTTCAGTTATTTTCAAAGCATTTAGTTATCTTTAGTTATTTTCAAATCTTATAAGCACGTCAGTACGAGATCGCGGGCAGCCATTTTGAATTGAATCTCTGTGGATCTCGCTCCAAAATATCACATGACTTAATCGGTCCAATGAAAAGGCTCTCAATTCACCCCATTAAAGATTTTTTCTGTTTCACTTCGAAATGTAGTGGCTTTGTCCTTTCACCCCGACAGAGAGAATATTTGGAACCAGTTTTTTTTCGCAAATTGTCAGTTTCTGATAAAGCCGATACTCAGAAAGAATGAATGTCATTGTGAAATATTACGTTCCTATATGGAGTGATTAATTCATTAAGTGATTCATTAAGTGATTAATACCATTAAGTGATTGTCAACCTTCATTTAATAAAGGGAAAATTTGAATTAAATTTTTTATACCAAAGATTAATGCTAAATTTCTGACTTGAATCTTTTTTACCAATGGATTTTATCAAAGACTAAAGGACATAGACTTAAATCCTTTATACCAATCGATAGAGAATTTTTTTCTGAGTCTGACTATGTACTTAACTCAAAATCAACATTTTTGGACTTAAATCCTTTATACTTATCAGTACATATATATATATATATATATATATATATATATATATATATAGAGAGAGAGAGAGAGAGAGAGAGAGAAAGAGAGAAAGATACGTATGTGTATAATATCTATAAATATCTACATCTACACTGGTTCTCATAATTATAAGGACACCCGTTTTTCTATATTAACTAAACACTGAACACACTGAACTATATTTAAACAAATATATTTTTTATTAATTTGAATTTCATTAATAGACTATATTTGAAAAGTTTTATCGTTTTTTTATCTTAAAAAACTTTAAATACGGTCAAAAAGATGATTTTTCAGGTGTTCACAACTATAAGGACAGCTCGAATCTTAGTAATTTTTTTTCAGTTATTCTTTAAATTAATGTTTTATGGGGCCTCTTTCTAGGGCGAAACAGTCAGACAATCTCTCTGGTATATATATATACATTTTTTTTTTTTTTTTTTTTTTTTTAATATTCAGTTTCAATACCATTTCATACAGAATAGATGATAGTCTGAATACATTTAAACTATTTAAAATTGCTTTCGACTTGCATGCACTTTTCTAATATGATAAGTTAAGGTTTTTTCAAACTTTAGGCCACGGGAAAGGCAATGATACAGAAGTTTCTTTCTTCAAACTATTTCCTATTGCTCTAGAAGTACAGCAAAAATGTAAGTCTTGTTGAAAAAAGTATTATTACCCCCCAAAATCTAACAAAAATCTGAAAATTTCACGTTTAAAATTTGTGGATATTCTCTTAATGTTGACAATAATAGAAAAAATTAGTAAATTCATTCTGTCTTCAGTAGAAATAGCTCCCGAGAGCACCATAGATCCACCTTTAAAATGCCCGATTCATATCTGCCTTTAAAAAATCTGCTCTGTCTTTCGCTATCTTCAGATCGTGCCAGTAACTGTTAAAACCATCTGGTTAATCAAGAATAAAATGTTTTTCATCTGAAAATGCAACATTTTACCATTTAATATTGTCTTTATTCAACTTTAACACAGACGTTCTTTCCCCCATTAAATGCTTATTGATTATTATAGGTTTTTTATTCATTTTAACATATTATTAATTATTTTAAACATGCATAAATGTGGACCCCAAACTTTAGTTAAAAATTACGAGCAAATTCAGCAGCTTTCATTATGAGTAGAACAGTAAACGGAATTATGAGTCTTCGATCTCTGTAAAACAACTCTGATTTTGCATCAGATCTCTCTCCTGTCGAACCAGCAGTTCAACGTTTGATCACATTTCCTTCAGCAATTTTAGATCTTCGAATTTCATTAGAAATTCGGCGGATTGAAATCATCCTTCCACTTAAAAAACACATTTATCATACTTCGCTACATGAATGTTCTTTTTTTCGAGGAATTATCAGTAATGTCCGCCCAAGAAAAATTGAAGGCTTATATATGAATAATTCTAGCCCAGTAGTTAACAAATTCGCATGTCAACTGTAATTTGTCCGCTAGTAAGTTAAATAAAACGAAAAAATCTTGACTGTCCCTATAATTATGAACATCTAAAAACGTGGAGAAAAAATATTTTGCATTATTTTTTATTAATTTTGTTTCATATTAAAAAAATTATAGCATTTTTGGTTTTTAGAATACTCTATATCTTAAGTGCACTTAGTATAATCTTGTTCACAATTATTTTACATTAGTTATTTTAAAACATAAAGTGTCCTTATAAATATGAGAAGGAGTGTATATCTATATCTGTCTACACTGACAAATATATATATATATATATATATATATATATATACATATATACCGTCTCCATGTAGAACGAAAAAGTAGTCATTTTCTAAATCCCAATAAGAAATATAGATTTATGACCTATGCGTATAAGATAAACAAATAACATGGATATAAGAAACAATCGAGAATTTCTAGTCTATACTTTTCTAGATGGTGAAATAATATTATGAATATTTATGAAAATTATGTATTCTTTGTATTGAGAGAAATTCTCACCTGATTTCCTAGAATTGAGTAATAACCCGAACCAAGATTATGGTTACTAAAACTCGCTTTTTGAGTTCGCATTTATATGCAGAGATTTTTAAATAAGTTTGAGCACGATAATATCGGCATACGATCTGGAATTCTAATTGAGGTTATTAAAACTCGCTAGCAAAGGGAACAAGAATTTACAAGGATGACATGGAACTATTTTTACTAGTGACACAATTTAGTTTCTAGATGTTAGTCACATGATTTTTTTTCAGTGTATGCATCTTTCAGTCTATATCTATCTATCTATCTATCTATCTATACAGTGCGTTTCATAAATATAGAGACAGGTGAATTTTTTAAATAACAGTTCAAAAATGAAACAATATTCACGAAAAAAATGATAAGCATATGGAATCAGAATATTAGTGTATTACAAAAAGAAATATAGTATAGGTTTTAAAGAATTTATGTAAAAAAATAAAAAAGGAAATATGTTGTCTTAAAAATGTAAAGATTTTTCGAGTATTTTGTATTTAAATTCAAATTTTGGATCCATTCCTTTGAATTATCTTGGAAATCCTGTCAGGCATGCTTAGAATTAGAGTTTGGAGAATGTGTGGCTGTAAATGTATCAACTCTGCTCCACTTGTTGTTTTAATTTCTGAATAACCGGAAATTGAAGACCATGGGCATACACCTCTCGTGCAAGTATTCCCCAAAAGTTTTTAATTGCATTTAGGTCTGAACAGATAGCTGGCCAGTCTATACTAGTAACTTGATTCTGCACAAAACAAGCTTTTGATGAGTAGGAAGTATCAATCGATGCATCGTCCCGTTGGAATTTCCAGATTCTCCCCCTAAGATATTTTTCAATTAAAAATAGATTGCTTTTGGTAATATTTCTGTAATCTTCAGAGCAATATAGACCATTAAAAAAAAAAAAAATAAGGCAATATGAGAAATATGTATTGTTCCGTTAAAACAGAACGCGACCCACACTACAGGTTGATTCGAAATAAGTGTGACCAATTTCAAAGCGTCAGAAATTTTTATTGAATTAAGTTATTTACATGAAATTTTCAATGTAGTTTCCTTTAGCATAGTACATTTTACGTAAATCTTTAGGCCAAGCCAAAAGAGCTTTTTCGACCATTTTTAGGGGCATTTTCCAACTTCCTCTTCGATTGCTTTTTGAAGCTCTTGGAGTGTTCTTACTTTACGTCTACTTAATTGTTTTTTTTTTAAGTATTCCCATAGAAAATAATCGCAAAGAGCACAGTTAGGTAATAATGGTAGCCATTTCTCAGAAGGAAAATATATATATATATATATATATATTATTTTTACTTTTTAGCCCTTTTATAGTTGATTTTGCAGTATGACTTGGTACAGAATCTTGGTAAAAAACAAAGTTTCCTTGGGGTTAAAGATGTTTACTTTCTTTGATCATGTGCTTCAAAACTTTATTCTGATAGCATTTAGCATCGATTTTAGCCTTTGGTTCTGCAAAAAAATGGTTTTGTTAATCCTTGGGAGGACATTCCCATCCATACCATACAACCTGACGGCCAACTTGCCTTTTGCAAAACAGTTGCATCTTTGCGACGCTTTTCGGCTGAAATATATTGTATCTTCGTTTTGTCAGTTGTGGATGACAGATAAAACAGTGCTTCATCTGATGCTATCCATTTTTTGTATCTACCTTTGCGTAACATTAAATACAGAGGCCAAAAACATTTTCTTAGTTTTTTTACGGTCTTTGCAGACATTTGATGACAGACTGGTTTATTCACTTTTTTATAGTCAATTTTCTTTATCTGACGACAAATTGTCGATTGCGATACCCGTAGTTTATTTGCTAATGTTCTCTGAGGCAGTGAATTTTCTATAGCGATAAGTCTTTACTGCTTCTTTTTTTCTTTTTCACCAAGCACTTGCTTCCTTCGACATTTTTTCCATGGAGCTTTTTATTACCAGCCAAATTTTATTTCTTTTCAAAGTTTAGATAGTAATTCATTAGAAAAATATCTTTTTTGATTTTTAAATGCTTTATTTATAACAGAGTTTGAGCAAACATCCTTCAAAAGCTTTAAAATTTCGTTTCGGGTTTGAGGATCTAATTTCGAATAAATAATTTACTCCCACTAATAAAAATAGCTAGACTGGTAATTTAAACGTCTCACTTTTAAAATAAAACCGGCGGTAAAGCGATTAAAGTTTACCATAAATAGTTACGTGCTATTAAAATTGGTCACACTAATTTTGAATCAACCTGTATAAGAGAATCTCCTCCAGTTTGTTATCAAAAGAACTCACGAGGTTCTCGTCATTGAACGAATGAAAAATATTATATTTGGTTGGTCCTAATGATTGGGCGCACTATTTTCTCGATCTAACAAGGAGAGGTCACGACATGGAAAATTCAGATCTGGACGAAATTGTGCAGGATTGTAGTACACTATAAAGGTAACAACATACTAAAGCAGTAGGACCCACTATTCACAAATTTTCGAGAAAAAAACATTTAAAGTTTCAGTAATCTTTAAATACAAGTTATTTCGCAAACAAGGCAGCGCCCCAGTGGCGTGAACGTAAAGCGCTGGTTTTCCACCCGGACAACATGGGTTCGAGGCTACCTACGGAACTTTTTTTTTTCGTCTTCTTTAATTTTTTATGTAATCTAAATTTTTTATTTATTTTTACTTTATTTTATAAATGAATTCAAAATTTGAAAAAAATTATAAAAGGTTTTTTAATTTTCTTGAATATAAAATAAATAAATAAATATATGTATATTAATATTTATAACTTAAAAATACAGTAAATTTTTATAACTTAAAAAATAAATTTAGATTTTACAAAACACTAAATAACAAATATAAAGAAAAACAGATAAAAAATTTAAGTAACTAAAAAATAAGCAAGTTGTAAAACAAAGTGTAAAAAATAGTTAGCAGGTGTACTTAAATTTTGGTTTGAGCTTCCTGTTTTCCTTTTAATGTCTATAAATTACGTAAATCCTTTTAGCTTGTTAATAATAGAGAGCAGGTGAAGTGAAATATTTTATTTCATCCACAGAAGGATTTAAAAAAAAAAAAAAAAAAAAATGTCGTTGTCGAAGAAGAAAGTATGTGAATTAACATTTAAAATCTACATTTAAGGATAACATTTCTTTGCCTGTAATAATTTAATAGTATCGTAATACTATACTTTAATTTTTCAAGAAGTTGTACTGATTGGAGAAGTAATTATTTAATTTGGATAATAATTATATATGCAATTAAAATCATCATTTCTCTGTAATTTTTTATTTTTTGTAATTTAAAAACAAAATTTAATATTGTTTTGGATATACCTAAAATAAAATAAAATACTTAAAAAATAATTAAAAACATTTTCTTTAGTGTTACCTTATTTTATGGTTAAAACAAAATAAAAATTTATTTTTTAAGTTATAGAAATTTATTGTATTTTTAAGCTATAAATATCAAAAATAGAAAAATTTATTTATTTTATATTCAACAAAATTAAATAATCTTTTATAAAAATTTTCAAATGAATTATAAAATAAAGTAAAAATAAATAAAAAATTTAGATGACATAAAAATTAAAGAAGGAAAAAAAAGAAAAAGGTCCGTAGGTAGCCTCGAACCCATGTTGTCTGGGTGGTAAACCAGCGCTTTACGTTCACGCCACTGGGGCGCTGTATTGCTTATGAAATAACTTGTATTTAAAGATTACTGAAACTTTAAATGCTTTTTTCTCGAAATTTTGTGAATAGTGGGTCCTGCTGCTTTAGTATGTTGTTACCTTCATAGTGTACTACAATCCTGCACAATTTCGTCCCGATCTGAATTTTCCATGTCGTGACCTCTCCTTGTAAGACGAGAACCTCATGAGTTCTTTAGTCGACAAAAAGGAGGGAGGTTCTCTCATAGTGTAGAGTGCGTTATGTTTCAACGGAAAAACGGATATTGCTGAAATCACTTTTCTGAATGATCAACATTGCTCTGGAGATTATGAAAATGTTCTCAAAAGCAATCTCCTTCTAACTGGAAACACCTTAGGAGGGTAAAGCTGCAAAATATAACAGGACGATGTGTCGGTTCACACCCCCTACTCAACAAAATCTTGGTTTATGCAGAATTAAGTTATTGTTACAGAATGGCCAGCCATCAGCCTAGACCTAAGTGCAATTGAAAACCTTTGGGAAGTACTTGCACAAGAGGTATATGCCCATGGTCTTCAGCTTTTGAATATTAAAAAATTAAAGCAACAAATAGAGCAGAATTGGTATTCATTATAGTCACACATTCTCCAAACTCTAGTTCTAAACATGCTTGATAGAATTTTTAAATAATTCAAAGGAACGGATAAAAATTTTTAATTTACAGTCGGTAACAAAAGTGTCCGAACACTAGCAAAAATTCCTATGTAGAAAAAGTACACTTCATACGGTTTTGCTAAATAAATCCTTATCGAATCATGTTCTTACACTGACTAAGAACAGGATTCGACAAGGATTTATTTAACAAAACCGTATGAAGTGTACTTTTTTTACATGGGAAGTTTTGCTAGTGTTCGGACACTTTTGTTACCGACTGTACATACTAAATACTAGAACAGTTTTTATATTTTTAAGAAAGCATTTTTATTTTATTTATTTATTTATTTTTCTTTTTACAAAAATTCTATTAAACTCATGTTATATTTCTTTGTTATAATACACTTATATTCTGATTCCATATGCCTATAACTTTTTTCGTGATTATCGCTTTATTTTTTGAACTATTGTTTCAAAAAATCACGTCTCAATATTTATGAGACGCACTGTATATATATATATGGATCACATCAGAGAAAAAGAATTATATCATGTGTGTAGTTAAAAGCAAGGATTAAGTCCGAAATTCAAGTTAAACGACCATTTAAATAACTTTATTCTTTTGCTTTTCGGCTATTATTATACGAAAACGTTTTTGGTTACACTTTCTCTGCATTTAGTTGGAATTCGTGTCTTTTTCTCTGCGTACCTTACCTGTGGTGTCTAGTGATCACCAAGATTGGACATACCTGTTCGTTCCCCTGTTTTTTTTTTTTTTTTTTTTCGTAATACACTTATAATCCAAATTTATATAATTATGAGTTTTCTACCTTGCTTTCTTTATTATTTCCTTATACGAAGTATAAGGAAGTATTGTAATCCTGATTTGGCGAAATTGGTTTTGTATCTCGCACAGCTCAAAACCGATTGGTCGTAGAATGTTGCAAATTTATATTTGTGAATGTCATGACGTCTAATTGTACACCTCTTACTTTGGTCTTGATACGAGCTTCCCTTTTAGAGATATCAACGATTTTACACGATTTTTCATAACGTCTGTATGTACGAATGTATGTACGCGTATATGTGTCATGTGTGTGTATCTTGCCTAACTCAAAAACAGGTGGATATATAACGATGCAAATTCGTGTGCAGCTATTATCATAACATCTAGTTGTAGATGGACCTTCTTTTTTAGTCTTTCCATGAGTTTCCATTTTGGCGATATTTACAAAAATTATGTTTATAATGACTAAAAATACAAAATTTTTGGCCATTACATTTGACCTACCGTCATAGAGATTGCGACAGACGCTGATGATAGAGCCGTAATAATATTGTTATGAGACTTATCGATACTTTTGCTCGTAGAAAGTAGTCAGTAAAGACATAAGCAAGTTCTAGTCGACAATTCAATGAATATTTTTGAAACAGTGAAATAAAACTGTTCTTTGTGCCACAAAAATCAATAATCAACGAATATTCTCGAAACAATCCAATAAAAGAATTATTCGTACCACAAAACTCAAGTAAACAAAGTTGAGCATAGCACAGAGCAGAAATTTCGTTAGTTCAAGAACAATGGTCAATCGCTCAGTTTTAAGTCTGAATAAATTTAAATTCATCGAGAGGTAGTAAGTCGTTTACAGAATTATCGAGGTAATTCTGTGCTAAAAAACCAATGATACATTCTTAAAAAGGAAAGAAGTCATGTGGTGTTCGTATCCAATTTTTTTTAAACACGAAACTTTTTATATATTTTTTAACTTAAGCAACTGAAATCAATTTTTACACGTAATTACAGTCGGTAACAAAAGTATCCGAACACTAGCCAAAATTCCTATATAAAAACAGTAGAGTTAATACTGTTTTGTTAAATAAATCTTTGTCGAATCATGTTCTCAGACTGACTAAAGAACATGATTCGACAAGGATTTATTTAACAAAACAGTATTAACTCTACTTTTTATACATAGGAATTTTTGCTAGTGTTCGGACACTTTTGTTACCGACTGTAGATGGCGCCATTAATAAATATTTAAAAAGCTTTTAACTTCCGTTCTGTTTGTCCGAGGGAGCATTTCAAAATCTTTAAAACTCCCCAGGAATACGGAAATCATTTTACAAAAGAAACCGCGTGTAAACCGGTTCATTTTTTTTTCAGCCTATAAAGGACGCACATTTTAACGTTTCGTTCTATATATATAGATGTGATTGGAAAAATTCACAATAATTTGAGTATTTGACGTAATTTGAGTATTTATCAAATTTTCTTTTAGTTTTAATAAACTAAATTTTCTTTTAATTTTGATTCTGTTTTATTTCCTTTACCATGTGTGTGTAAATTATCTTATTTAAAAGATCAACTTAAATTTGTAGCGCTAAATTCAAACTCTTACGAATAGATTAAATAGCCTATCGATATTGAGCCATCTTCCCTATCATTTAAAATAATATAGACGGCGCTGTCGCCATTCTCGGCAGAATATCTAATGATATTTTGCCGATCATAAAAGTGAAGTGAAATCATTTTGTTTTTCAGAAGTCAGTCAGAATGTTCGTCAGCTCTCGCTGAAAGATGTAGTCGTTTTTCGTGTAAGACGCCCCTGTGGCTATGGGCCGCAGGCAGCGGGGCCTGAAAGAAGTTATATTCGTTCTTATGTATCTTAATGTTCTGTTTACTGCGCGCGTTGTATATAGTTTTGTAATTGTGTTTTATTATAATTAAAATATTAAATAACGGAATGCCCGAGTTCGTTCTTTAAACGTTCTATCATAGTTCTATGGGGCCATTCTGTTACACTGGCGCCCCCCTTTGAAATAGTAAACCCTGATTAAATTAAATTTAGGTATCTGTTGTGCATCGACCCTCACATTCATGTTAAAATGTTATAGTTACAAAAGTTCAATCTCCTGTGGTATCCGCGGAAAGTTTTAAGTGCTGTTCCCGCCTCGAGACGTAAGCTCGGGAACAGAGGGGGAGAATGTAGCGCTAAATTCAAACTCTTACGAATAGATTAAATAGCCTATCGATATTGAGCCATCTTCCCTATCATTTAAAATAATATAGATGGCGCTGTCGCCATTCTCGGCAGAATATCTAATGATATTTTGCCGATCATAAAAGTGAAGTGAAATCATTTTGTTTTTCAGAAGTCAGTCAGAATCACTCAGAATGTTCGTCAGCTCTCGCTGAAAGATGTAGTCGTTTTTCGTGTAAGACGCCCCTGTGGCCATGGGCCGTAGGCAGCGGCCTGAAAGAAGTTATATTCGTTCTTATGTATCCTAATGTTCTGTTTACTGCGCGCGTTGTATATTGTTTTGTAATTGTGTTTTATTATAATTAAAATATTAAATAACGGAATGCCCGAGTTCGTTCTTTAAACGTTCTATCGTAGTTCTGTTACAAATTCTGTTACAAATTCGGGCCATTCTGTTACAAATTTAATTTTTAAAAGATTTAAAGTTAATGACTACTAAGGTTAAGTTATTGAAATTATGATTTTAGACATTTTTCGTTTTCAAAGCTTTTCTAGATTTAAATTAAACATAGCTAAAAGCAGTAACCTCGCTCCATTGTTAATGAATCTCTGCAAACTGATTTATGTTATCGGATTATTAGGTTAAAGTTAACCCATAATCCAACACACGGGATTACAGATTTACGCTAAGGCACTGTTACTAAGGGCACAGCCCCTCTTTCAAAGCCAATCTTGTATTCAATATTTTTCTGACACATTTTAAAATTTTATTTTAATGTTCAAAATGAAACAATTTAATACAGAAATATATTTTGCAATATTTGTATGTTAATATGCTGATAAATGCAAACATAAAATTATTAAAACTTATGAATATATATATATATTCTCTTTAAATATGAAAGAAAAAGAATGATTTTATACCTCCATAATTATTTCTATTTCTTTCTTATTTGCCTTAATAGCCTGTTGTAAATTTTGTTCAGCTAAATTCAATTGATCTTTCAAAATTTGTAATTTCTTCTCTTTAAAAGATGCTATTCTGTTCATATGTTCTTCCGAATTAGCCCTAAAGTTCCAATTAAATAATTACAAAATATTATATTAATTTATTATACAACAATTAAAAATTCAAATGGCTTATATTAAGGCAATTACCAGTTTATTATTTTCATATTTTAATTAATTTTAAAAAATCTAATCAAATTTCCAGTATAAGTAGTGTCCTATTCCAAACTATTCTCTATCTCTGTACCAAATTTCATCCAGATCCGTTTAGCCATTGTGGTGTGATTGAGTTACAAACATCCATCCAAACTTTCACATTTATAATATTAGTATAGATAATATGTTACGATTCTCCTACATGCAATTTTTTTTTCTGGTTTATTTATTACTATTATCAGTAAGTAAATACCTTTAATAAAATGCTGAATTAGCTTTCATGCCAAGCGTGATTCCTCCTTGTTTAAAAAAAAAAAAAAAAAAAAAAAAAAATTCTAAAGTTGAGGTCTATAAAAAAATGCTATGAAATAAAATTCAGAAAAAAACATGCTAGATTTGCATTATTACTATCTTATTTAAAAGTTATAATGACGTCATTTTCTCATTCACCAATTTAACACTTAGTAATTTTTTATTTTTAGCATGAAAGCATATTTCATTTTATGTTGAAAAATAAATAAATAAAAATACTTCGTAAACTTTTTTTGGAAACAATTAAAATTTTCAGTGGCTTATATTAAAGCAATTACCAATTTATTATTTTCAAATTTTAATTAATTTTAAAAAATCTAATCAAATTTCCGGTATAAATAGTAGCCTATGTCCCATTCCAAACTGTTATCTATCTCTACTAAATTTCATCCAGATCCGTTTAGCCATTGTGGCGTGATTGAGTAACAAATATCCATCCAAACTTTCGCATTTATAATATTAGTACAGATCATGGAAAATATTGTGTAGAGTAAAGCTTAATAAAATATTCTAAGGATTGTATTAATAATAATTCATTATTGTAGAAATATTGAGCTGATTTAAAAACATTCAAGTATTATGTATCACAGTTATTATGTATCACAGTGCGTATTATTCACTTTCAATTCTTTATGGAAATATTTAAAAAAAGAAAAAGTATTTCGAATAAATATTTGAAGTAAGAAATGATTTCATAAATCAACAAAAAAGATTTAAACGTGAATGCATCAGTGTTGTTACCTTAAAACATGATTAATTATTTTTAATATCTCAAAGAAATATTCCTGAAACTACAGTGAAGACTAAACTGTAATAAATAATGCAATATTTTTAGGACTACTTTAACAAAGGTAACATAGATAATTCATAACTTAAGCAGGAATTATTGCTGTTTTTTCAGATGCATGAATTAAAATAACCAAGTTTATAAATAAAGAGTTTATTGAATTTTTTTTTTTTTAATTTATTAGAAAATCAGTGAATTTAAATACTTTTTCAGATTAATGTTTTATTTAAAATTCGAATGTACAAACATGAATAATGAATATTTAAATGTTAATATAAAAGTAGATGATTTTTTTATTTTCTCTTACCCATAAGATAGAGAAAGTATTGTTTTTGGGTCAAATTTTCGAACGCGAGATTTTGTTATATTTACACGTTTTGAGGTCCCCTGAATAAGAAAATCATGTTTTTAGCAAATGGTCTGTGTGTATGTCTGTATGTCTGTGTGTCTGTCTGTTATCAGCATATCTCAAAAACAAATTATGGCAGAAAGTTCAAACTTGGTATTCTAAATGTGTATCATATAGCGATGCTACAGTAAGCTTTTCGTTAAGATCAAGCTAATGGTTTGTGTACAGGGACAATCAAGAGAATTCTAATACGTTTACGTCTGTGGGGGAAATTGCAGGAAAGTAGAGTTTAACGTCTATAGACTGCACTAAACCAAATGAAACGAATATATATATTTTCTAATAGAGATAGTTAACTGGGAAAATTTTTTTGTGTATGTAGGAGCCTCGCCTCCCCCCTCGAGGAGAGTAAATTTTCATAATGGGTATCTTTCAAAAGAGCTCGCCAATACTTTAAAACGTATGGTTGAACCATCGATCTCCGATAATTTAAAACAAAGTTATCGATTTTTTTTACTTTTAACAAAAATGAAAAAAAATCGTACTTTTTCTTTTTCTTTTTTTTTTTTTTTTTTTAATTTTGAGAATAAAATGGACATTTTTTTGGATATTTGGTGTTATACTACTTCTCTAATATGGAAATCGTCTGCATTATCATGAAAGATAATTTTTTTAAATAATAATTTTAATAAATTATTTTTTAAAAACAGACTTATTTTTTAATAACCGAATTAAATTCTATATAAATGTAGGTGTATTAATGAAACGGGGGGTTGAGAGGGGCGGTAGCCCCCCTCACACAGAACTAATTATCATATAAAACTCTTCAGAAGCCTAATATGAATTGTTTAACATAGGTTTACACAACAGTACTCGTTGTCTTACCTATTAATCTGCAACCTGTATTTATTGTATTAAATTTCAGGGTAAGAGAAGGTCGTGTGAGTGACACACCAGATTATTTTTTATTAAAAACAAATTATTGGTGAAACTTTTATGAAGAGTGAATTGTGATAAAATATACTAAGGTTTGCTTCAATTAAAGAATCATTAATATAAATAAGCCACTGGATTTGGGGGAAAAAAAGGAGTTAATATGTAAAACAGTAGAGAGTTTATTATACACTCTATTACAAATTTCATCTTTATTACTTTCTCTTACCCATAAGGTAGAGAAAGTACTGTTTTTGGGTCAAATTTTCGAACGCAAGTTTTTGTTATATTTACATGTTTTGAGGTCTCTTGAATACGAAAATCATGTTTTTAGCAAATGGTCTGTGTCTGTGTGTATGTCTGTGTGTGTGTCTGTGTGTGTGTCTGTCTGTTATCAGCATATCTCAAAAACAAATTATGGCAGAAAGTTCAAACTTGGTATTCTAAATGTGTATCATATAAGGATGCTACACTAAGCTTTTCGTTAAGATCAAGCAAATGGTTCGTGTACAGGGACACTCAAAAGTATTCAAATACATTACGCCTGTGGGGGAAATTGCAGGTAAGTAGAGTTTAACATCTATGGACTGCACTAAACCAAAGGAAACGAATATATATTTTTTGTAATAGAGATAGTCAACAGGGAAAAAAAAATTTGTATGTAGGAGCCTCTCCTCCCCCCCCCCCCTCGAGGGGTGTAAATTTTCATGATGGGTATCTTTCAAAAAAGCTCGTCAATACCTTTAAAACGAATGGTTGAACCATCGATCTGCGATAATTTAAAACAAAGTTATAGATTTTTTTACTTTTAACAAAAAGAAACTTTGAATTTTTTTTTTTTTTTTTAATTGAGATTTTTTTGGATATTTAGTGTTATACTACTTCTCTAATATGGAAATCGTCTGCCTTATCATAAAAGATAATTTTTTAAAATAATAATTTTAATAAATTATTTGTTAAAAACAGAATTATTTTTTAATAGCCCAATTAATTTCTATATACATGTAGGTGCATTAATGAAACAAGGATTTGAGGGGGGGGGCGGTAGCCCCCCTCACACAGAACTAATTATGATACAAAACTCTTCCGAAGCCTAATTTGAATTGTTTAACACAGGTTTACATAACAGTACTCGTTATCTTACCTCTTAATCTGCAACCTGTATTTATAGTACTAAATTTCAGGGTAAGAGAAATTCGTGTGAGTGACACACCAGATTATTTAAACTTAAAAATATTTCATGCAAAATATAAATTTTTACTAGCAAACAGATATTTTTTATATTTTGACATAAATTTAAACAAATAATAACCATTCATAAAATTAAATTATATAAATTTCTAATTATTTTTTTAAACATTTAAAAATACAAATTATTTTTAATAAAATGATAATAATAATAATAATAATAATAAAAAGATTGTTAAATGAACCAGATATTTCTTTTAAGATATTCATAAACTGCTTGAATTTGGACTTTTAAATATCATGTAATGCTTTAATTGCTTATTAATCATTTACTCCTTTCTCCTCAATTTTGAATAATATAGTAAGTACTTTTTGATATTTAGGATGACATTTATTTTTTTTAAATGGTTTTGTGGTAATATATTAAATATATATTCCCATACAGCCATATTTTTTAAAATTCTTAAATGCTTTTAAAAATTTATTTTAAAATATTTAATAGTAATATTTAAAATCCTTTAAAATAAATTCCTAAAAATAGGTAGAAAATAGTTCAAACATATACATTTAATTTAAAACGGCACAATAAAAACGAAAATTCATTTAAAGATAGTAAAATGATTAAAAACAAATAAATTTATAAAGTAGGAAATTAATGGTCACAATTCTTTCATTAAATAACCATTGGCCTTTTGCATTTTTAAAATATGTTTTTCAATGGACATAATTTCAACTTCGAAGATCCGTCGACGAAAAAAATAGTGATGAATTTGGGATCTCGAATAGTGACGTGACAAAGTTTGCTCGTAAGCTTTGTATTATTCGAGCAGGTGTTAAACACATCCGGGTGGACCACTCCTATTTTTGATTGGTCTAGATTTAACTACTTAGCCATTTTTTTTGTAAAAACTGATGAATTTCTTAAAAAGATACTGCATAGGTATTATACTTTTTTAAAAGAGGTCTAAAAACTATTCATTTTTTTTGTGGAGACATTATATACATCAAGTTATTAGATTTAAAGATATTACGTTGCAAAGTTTCACAACGCGATATCATTCGATTGCTTTTATCATAAAATAAGAGTTTTGTTACCGACTGTACTTATTTCCCATACATAATTCATTAAATTTGTAAACAATTGTTGACTTATTCTTGAGAATCATTCACATATGACCATCCAGCATTTCTGCAAAACGAGTGCAAAACAATTGGTTAGTTTGTTGGTTGGGTTTTACGTCGTACTAGTGCTGCGCAATGGGTAATTATCGACGGTCTTAAACTCACCCCTAGAGGTGGTCCGGAGACATGCCATCACAATTTTGATCCTCCACCGAAGTAATCGAGTGCAAAACGGAAGAAACATTTAATTTAATTTAATTTGAAATACGTTATTTTGACTTTTTGACTTTAAAAGGAATTTTTTTTATTTTGTTACAAAGACCAAAATGCGATATAAAAAATAAATAGTGATTCAACTCTTTAGAAAATTCATTTAAATTTAGTGACCAGCGAAGCGGGCGTAGCCTGCTAGTTCATATATAAAAAGCTTTAAAAAATGAGAAGTAAAAGTGCCCGTACTATACTTTTTTATGCAGCTTAAGAGGAGAAGTATTGTTTAGATTTAAAATATAGTAATTTTTACAATCGTTACATCATTAAAGACATTTTTGCAACTGGAATCGAAGCATGTTTCTTTATGACGAACGGTTGCGAAAATAAAGGCCGTTTAGTAATTTGCACTTTGTATTGACAACTAGATTGTAAATATTAAACATGTATTAAAGTGACTCATAAAATAGTATGATTCGTTATTACAGCTGTCTTTCTAACCTTTTCTTTAGGAAAAAGAAATAGGACGCAAAATAATGAATTGACTGAAATTAACTAAAAAACACAAAACTTACATAATAAAGAGTGGTTGCAGAGATTTAATATCTTCCGTAACCATATCTATTTTTCTTTTATGTTCTTCTTCGGCTTCTTTTACTACCTTTGCATGAGAGAGAGAGAGAGAGAGAAAAGAAGAAGATTCGTTAATCATTAAATTCTATTACAGAAACAATAAACAAACTTTTAAATAATTTTGTACATTAAATGAACTATTTGTAAAAGATCTATGAAAAAGATTTATTTAAAGAATGCTTAACCCCTTGATTGTACATTTTTTAGAAATTTTGCATTTGGAGCACTTTTTTTTTTTTTTTTTTTTTTTTTTTTTTTTTGGGGGGGGGGGGGGGGGGAGGGGATCATGGAGTAATTTTTAAGAGCAAAAGATTATGCAAAAATTCATTTATTTTATGATTTCAATGATATATATGTAAGATATTGAGATAACTTTAATTAATTAGTAACAGAAAAAACTATTTGGCATAGGTGGACTCTGCTCAGTTCCCCATCATATTTATGTTCTCACAAATTTCTAGTGCGAGACATATTAGAATCATGTTAAAAGAAATGAATTTGTTTAGTTTTCATGCTACTATTTCCAATGTAATAATCCTCAAAATTCATATTTATATGAAAAATTTACAATTTCGCTATGTTGATAAAATCGTAAATTACGAATAATTTACGTAATTTTCCTATTAGAATATTTGTATTCAATCATGTTCAAACAGATATCATAAATGTAATTTTGAAGTTGTCTAATGTATTTATGATCCTCAAAATGGAAGTTTATGCTCAATTTTGCCTTATTCTGGCATGCTAAGTAAATCGTAAATTCCAAATAACTTACGAATTTTTTAAATTGGAAAAATCATAGTCTATGATATTCATACCAGTATCCTAAATAATATTTCGAAAGTGGTTTGACTTCTTTACGATGAAAATATCCCTCAAGATTGACGTTTATGTGAAATTTTGCTCTATTCTGCCATGTTAAGAAATTCAGAAATTTCCAATAATTTACGAAATTTTTATATTGGAAAATTCATAGTCATTAATATTCATGCCAGTGTCCTAAATATTATTTCAAAAGTAGTCTGACATCTTTAAGATGAAAATCTCTCTCAAAATTGACATTTATGTGAAATTTTGCCCTATACTGCCATGTTAAGAAATTCGTAAATTTCCAATAACTTGCAAAATTTTCAAAGTAGCATATTTATAGTTACTGATGTTCACTCCGGCATTAAAACTGATATTTTAAAACTGGTCTGACATTTTTACAGTAAAAAGTTTCCATTTAATGCACGTTTAAGTGAATTTTTGTCCTATTCTCGCATGTTAAGAAAATCGTAAATTTCTAATAACTTACGAAGTTTTTAAATTCGAATGTTAAAAATGCATAAGGTTCTTGCCAGTGTCGAAAGTAATATTTTAAAACTGATCTGACCTCTCTGCGACAATTTGTTCTTGAGATATCGTGTACACAGACTAACAAACTAACGGACTAACACACTAACAGACACCCTACAGACAGACACCATACAAATTTTGTCATTTTTGGATTCCTCACACCTGAAAACGTCTAAAAAAGTAAAAAAACTGAGGTCGGAAATTTTCACGATTGCCTAAGTTCCCCATACCTATAGATTGATAGGGAACTAAAAAGAAGAGAAAAGAAAAGAAAGAAAGAAAGAAAAAATCAAAACAAACTGCTTGATAAGTATTTTGAACGTCTTTTACTTCTCGGTATTCTCACAATCAATATCATTATCATTGTTTAGCCACAATCACTTTTTTCAATAAAACTTTCGTTATCGTTATCAAAAAATATGTTGCTTATATTTGACATTATGGTAAAATACTAAAATTATTTTTTCCGTTTCAACTGATACAAATTACTTTCAAATAAACAAAAATGAAGATGCTAAATATTGTCTCAATTTCAGTAATGTTCCAGAACGTCATGGGCAACATTGGCCAAAAATGCACGAAGTTCTCGTACGTCAAATACGATCAAGGAGTTAATCTTATAAACTAAGCAGAATGCGCTCGCCTGGTACTTGATTTTTATACATGTATTTCCAAATTTATTTCTCCTTGCTTGTTTAAATTATAAAATGTTGGTTTATCTTATCTTATACTATTAAGTGAGCAATATTTGTATGTATATTTCACTGATCTCGAAAACGGTAGCTCGGACAGTCACGAGATTTAACACAAAGGTGCATCCCGAAGGGTCATTGTGCACATCGAAGTCAGATTTTCGAATTTTTCATTAGTTTTTTCTTAATTAATTAAAATGTGAAAATCATAACCTTCTAATTTCTGATAAAAAAAAAAAAGCCATTTAAATTTTAACATTTTATCCATAATTTAATTGTTGCCAATTTTTTTTTTCGACAAAATAATAATAATAATAAAAAAAAAAAAACGTACATTTATTCAAAATGAGGAAAATAAATCAGAAAGATTAGAAAATAAATTAGAAATATCACTCGCATCGTTACAAATAAGACACCAAATGAAAGGGAAATTTTTTTAAATCCGATGCATTAAACAGCTTATCAATCGGATGATTAGTTTTTTCTTAATTAATTAAAATGTGAAAATAAAAACCTTCTAATTTCTGATAAATAAGACATTTAAATTTTAAAATTTTATCCATAATCTAATTGTTGCCATTTTTTTTCGACAAAATAATAATAATAATAATAATAATAAAAACGTACACTTATTTAAAATGAGGAAAATAAATCAGAAAGATTAGAAAATAAATTAGAAATATCAGTCGCATCGTTATCCGCGATTGTAATGAAATGCTCGCCCTCTGGTGGGCTAAGGTGAAATTACAATAAACATGGTTTAATTCGAATTCCATACAGCCGCCATTGCTTGCCGATATTTAGTTTCACATATATTTATTGAATAAAAATGAATAAATACGGTAAAAAAGATAACACATACTGTTGTGTGCTACAATCTAACTCCAAAGGATCAAGAAATCCAGAATTGAGCTTCCATTTATTTCCAAATGACAAATTTAAAATTTCAGTTGCTTCGGCTAATGGAAGTAAAGAATTAATCAGATGATTTGAAATTGATATTTGTTCAACTTCAGTTAAAAATCTACTTCCGATCGAACTTTGAATAAACTGAAGTATTTTTTCCAAAAGCAATCAATTTTCCATAATGTAATGGCGGAGAAATTATAGTACGAATATTAAGTAGAATAACAAAAAGAACACTAATGGAACACACGTGGCTTGGCTATAATGTTTACTAACAACTGCAGTGTTGAGAAAGCGCCATCTATCGATCATTACAATCGCGGATAAATAAGATAGCAAATGAAAGGGAAATTTTTTTTAAATCCGATGCATCAAACAGCTTATCAATCGGACAATTAGATTTTTTAAAATTAACTAAAGTATGAATTTTAGGTGGCAACAGCAGAAGATTGTATGGAAACCGTTAGGAGAAAAAAAAATGAAAAATCTGCTTCACATTAAGTCACATGATTTTTAAAAGGGATTAAAAATTGCAGTTTTCAAATTCTTTTAAATTTTCTCTCACGAACACAAAAATATAATATACAGCCTGTACCCCACAAGACCAACTTGCATTTCAAATTTCATCAATTATTTTGGTTAATAAACAAAAGTTATTATTTTTTTCAAATTAAGTTTTATTCTATTTTCGAAAAGATTTATGTGATCATAGATATAATAATATATATAGATCTATCATTCCCATATTATCGTGCAAAGATTTTTGATGCCGAAAAAAAGCTTTGGAATCAGCCATTAAGTGGTATTGAAGGAAAAAAAAAAAAAAAAAAAAAAGAAGAAGAATGAATTTGAAACTATATCTGGGGCTTTTCATTCACCTTTAGTAAATAAATTATTCTTGAATTTTATTTACTAAAACATTCGTGCATATTCCCGTGTGTATTCACTCGAGGAAAGACTGCCATATTTTGGTAAAATCGCCGTCTTTTCCCGAGTGAAAAGGAATCACTTTTTTGTCCCCAATGATCAATCTATATATTATTACTCTATCTATGTATGTGATACGATAGATTAATAATTTGGGTTTTAAAAATTTTTTTAAATAGATTATTTAAACTCTATGAACCATATTTTTATTTTATCAGCTTCATTAACAGATCCTGCTGGGCGATTTTTTAAATTTTGGTGTTGAAGTACACCGAATGTTTTTCGACAAGAAGTTTAATATAGCAACAGCCATTTTAATCTAAGTAGCGCATCAAATATATAAAAACATAAATGATTTATTTTTACACAAAATTTACAGAACAAATGCAGTTTTAAAGATAGGAAATTTATTTCAACAAGCACTATTTTAAACCTAAAAAGCATTAATAATATAAGCAGAATATAAAGGATTCTTATGTATAAACAAAAAAGAGTCTGATAAAATTATTAGCAAAATAGTCTTCCCCTTTTCATACAAAAAAAAAAAAAAAAAAAAAAAAAAAAAAAAATCCATCGCTAATATGGCGACAAAAATTCAAAAGCCGCCAATGGAGCGACATAATAAAGTTGTGTAACACGATAATGTTTACCTATTTATTTATTTTTTTATATAATAATCACTATGCTAATTTATCATACAAACAAATGAACCTCTGTGTGTTGCTGCACTCTCACGCTGTCGAACAGAAATATTTGAAAAATTCAAATTAATATTTAAATAAATAAATAAAACTATGTTTAATGGGAAATATATATAACCATAAAAAGATTAGTTGTCTAAAATACGACAGAAATAGCGCTCACAGCATATTGTTGCAAGGGATTAAGTCTTATTGTTACAATGGATTAAGTCTAAAATGGTGACAAAAATTCAAAAGCCGCCAAAGAGAACTATATTAAGGCTGTACTATCAGGTTTACAACCCATGAATTATATATAAACACAAAAAATTAATTGTCTCATGCGACAGACGTAGCCGGTCACAGCATATTGTAATATTTGGCGTGAAATTGCTGTCATTTAATGGTTGATTGGATAAACAAAATAAACATATGAAATAACGTAAAAGCAAATATTATGTTGTCTAAACCCAGTTACGTTTGAGTCCAGTCCGAGTTACATGTGAACAACACGTATAGTGTTGTTCACATGTAACTGGGTTTCAAATATAAAAGGGAAACTCCAATTTTTTCGATACTATCTATTTCGAAACTGTTATAGAATAAGCACCTAAATGGAAGCTCATTGGTAAACTATTGTCGCAGGTAATAGGGACAAGCGCCCGAGTTGCAGTTGATGACCAAATCGCTGCTGAATGCAGCAGGGACCTGGAGCGAGCTTTTGAACAATTTCAGTAATTTATTTTATTTTATTTTTATAAAGCTATATAGAAACGAGTTTCCTTTAAATTTAGTGGCCAGCGAAGCGGGCAAAGCCTGCTAGTATGGTATTTAAAACAAATCGCTTCATCTTTCAGATCATGATATTTATATATTTTGAAATCCAAATGTCTCAAGAATTTAAAAATGACATCGTAATCCTTTAATTTAAATTTTAGTTCTACGTGTCTATTTATTTATTTATATTATTAATTTTTCGTGACGTAGTTGAATTCGATATATTTAATTTATTTTTTCATCCCCTCATGCATTAAAATTCCATTTAACAACAAAAAGAATTTATTCTAAAATAATTATAAAAAAAAAAAAAAAAAAACTTTTATATACCATGTTTTTAAATTTTCTGTTGAATCATGGCTATAAAACTACATTAGCACTTTATCAATGGGTATAAAATTTTTAAAATGATAATGACGTCAATTTTTGTGAGATGCATAATTTAACTTTTTACAAATTTTTAACGTTCACGTTTAAATAAAAGTATTTATTTTTATGTCGAAAGAAACTGGACTCGTAAATTTTTTTTACAAAAATTAAATTATAGCTAATATTTAAATGGCTATTCTTCAAGCTATTAGGAGGTTATTATTTTCATAATTTAATTAATTAAGAAAACTAATCAAAAATTCGAAAATCGGTCATTGAAGTATTGTGTTGTCATCGGGTTCTGAGCTATGCTGAAAGTTTCAGTTGTCTAGCTAGTAGGGAAGCTAGTTAAAAATCGATTGCAAGATTTGTACCGGACAAAAAGACAAACAAACAAACAAACAAGAATCGAAGTTAATAAAAACATGGTAAAATAGAAATTCTCTCGGGTTATTTAAGCTTTGATTTATAGATGTCTAGCGGCACCATCGACGCCAAATCTCGGATAGATTATCAGAACTTACCGATGAACAATGTGTTAATTTTTGTCCAGAGGTATGTCATTTGATATGTATTAGTGAGGTCCCAGGATCCACTCCAGCTCCCTACACGAACTCCTACAATTGAGGACCCGGATGGGTGAATAAACGACACAAACAACTTACATCTGGCACATTAGATGGCAGCACTAGGCATTGTAAAATACTCAGAGCATAAAGCTTGTCACTTGGTCACACCGCGCAGCTTTACACTCGAATAACTGACAACACAATCTGGTATAACCGCTATCGTCCTCACCAGCAATATCGCTCGTACGATTTAGAACTCACTGGGAAGGGGAGTACTATAGCGGCACCATCGATGCCATTTCTCGTATAGATTATCAAAACTTATCTGTGAATAACGGGGTTAACCTTTTGTAGAGAGGTATGTCATTTGATTTCTATTCCTGAGGTCCCAGAATCAAAACCAGCTTCCCGCACGCATTCTTAGAGATGAATAAATTCTGATTAATCAAATTTTGTTTTCTGCGATGATAACAACTACAATACACTATACCGAAATAAATTTCTGAAAATGGGCCGATGAATTTTGTATGTCTAATTTATTATTTGAATCAGTGAACTGTAACATTATCTGCAGCATTAGTTTCCGGCAAATTGGCTTTTGTTACTAAAAGGATTGTGTAAACCTGCATTAATGGATCAGATGCTCTTGAAATGACAAAGCTGGTAAAAATCTTGAAATTTCTTTGCTTAGAATAGCATTTAAGTAACTTCACTCATTTAAATTTTTTCTCTTAAAAAACATTTGTGTTTAAATTTAATATCTAACCACGAAAAATGCATAATTTTATTTACTGCACTGCACATCCTTACCTAATTCAGCTTGATATCGATTAATATATTTTTAACCCGACCAAAATAAAATTGATGTGTTATAAGTTCGAAGTTTTTTTTAATATATTTATTGTGTAATCCCTTGTGCAGACAATCAGCTTTAATCTACAAACGAAACTGTCCCAGTTTGATAAAGGATTGACAGTGTAATCATCTTTTCGAAGCCAATATTATAATTTTGCCTTCAAATATCCTATAATTTTCGAATAGATACAATTTAGAAGCCAATAGTATAATATTCTTTGAATATCATAATATAGGCAGTCGATCTGTAAATACAACGGCGCTTTCATGATTTGTAATAATAGAAAAATAAACCAAAAGTTTTTCTGTAATGGACCATATTGTTTCTTCACGTAATCATAGATACCACATAATTTCTTTTTAATTCAAACATAAAACCTGTATACTAATAAATTTACATAGTTGATGGAAGTATAGCATAGTTAAATCGTCTATCTCAAAATTGTCAATGAAAAAAAATTTGATGCTCTGTAATTGAATGGAAATCGATTGGTTGAATCTTTTTAAAAATGCACCGCTTGATTCAACATCAATCAACTATTTTTTTTCTAATTAACATATACTTGTATTGTCACTGCTTAGCTTCATACTATAGGTTTCACCAATGGTGCTTACCTCACACGAAATATTTTTAGCTGAACCTATGTTATGGAAACCAGGAAACTTTGGCATATTTCAGAAATTAACGATTTTAAATTGTTCCTCATTATTGCGTACAATTCGAGAAAGAAGTGATCGAGCACTTTCTGTCGCTCAGCGGAAAATGCATCTATTTTCGTAATTTGCGTAAAAGTTTGTTTGCCCTTATGTACACATATACAATTTGAATCTCAAAATTGTTCTAGTTATTTTAGTTTTATCGGGTGTAAGAAGTATTCGTATCAGATTAGCTCTATCTAATCTTATGGAAAAGATTTTTACTTTTATTTTACAGTATTTTCACTAAATCAGTCATTATTAAGATAATGTTTTTAGGAATCAGCCTTTTGCAAACGCTTTGTTTATTTATTAACTATGTACAGCCGGTAACAAAAGTCTCTGATCACTAGCAAAAATTCCTATATAAAAAATGTAAATTTAATACAGTTCTGTTAAATAAATCCTTATCGAATCATGTTCGTAGACTGACTAAGAACAGGATTCGACAAGGATTTACGAGGGTTGTAAATTAAATAGTGGCAACTTAACCTTGAAACTCGCAGAAGGGCGGGCATGCGCAAATAGGATATGGGAGCGGTGAGGTGGCGCTGTTGTCGATGTGTAGATTGCAAAAAACAGTCGATCTGCTATGAAGGGTAGTTGTTGTGTGTCGTTAAAGTGAGGAGTTTCGTTTCCATCGCTCTAAAGCATGTTTTCAAAAGGTGATCAGCGGTCGTGGCTTAAAATCTAAGTTGCCCGTGGCAACTTTGTGGAAATTTTGTTTTCACGATAACTTGTGAAATAATGAATTTGAACCAAAATTGAACAGTAGATGTGTATTTAGCTTAGAAATACCTTGAATAAGATCGTTGGCCAACTTAATACGCCATTTTGCTTCAAAATTATAACTATTTGAAAATTTCAAACTCGTATAAGAAACGTGTTGATTTTCTTAAAACTCTGCACATATGTAGCTCGCATATCAATGTCTCAACTATGTAGTTTATTAATCAACTCGATCCGCCATCTTGTTTCAATATGTCAGGTCACTTGAAAATTTCAAACAGATAAAAAAGGTATTTATCAACAGATTTGGTTGAATCTCCATCTCAACTATAATTATGATTCAGTTTGATTCGCTATCACGTTTAAAAATGGAGGCCGCTTGAAAGGAAAAATGAAATAAACCTATTCTTCCGATTGAGTCGAGAAGACTTTTTTTTTTTTTTTTTTTTTTTTTAATGTGGCAATGATATTTATACAAACTGTTGAATCAACTATAAGTCCGTAAGAAATATTTTACTCCGTTATTTCAATTTAGGTTTCAAAATTAATCTCCTATAAAGAAAAATCTCTAACACGAATATTGTTGACAATCATTTTAATTAAAATGAATGTTCGTACAAATTAAAAGAAACATTTTGTTTCCTAATCATGTTCTTCACATAAAATATACGATTCAACAAAATACCAATTTCGAAGGATTAATAAACTTCCAAATTATTATTCTATATAAAATTTCGCATATTTACCTCTTTATCGCAAGGAAGTTTTGCCTTTTCTGTCGAGCGTCGAATTTCATTTAATTCTTCTTGCAGTTTTTCAAACATACTGGAAAAGTACATGGAATCGAGTTTCATATCTTTCCACTCTTGAAGAGGCAATAAAATTTTTTGCTCCACTAAATCTCTGAAGTTTCGAAAATTATGGTAAAAGTCTGCAAATAAAAAAAGTATACCAAAAATTTTAATAAGAATAATCGTCTCCAGTTTTCTTCTTAATAAGAATCAGTAAAACTTCTCCGTCCACCCCCTTTCAATTTCTTTATAGACAAATTTTTTATTAACATATCTGTATGCAATTCCGTAAGAAAATATTATTTGAAAATTGCGAAAAAATCTACCAATATGATTAGGCATTTACGAAAAATAAATACACATGAATAAAAAACTAAAAAGTTAAACCTGTATCATCAAAATTTTCTGATAAAACTGATGTCAATATAGCATTAAAATTATTAAATATACTTACGAATGGTAATAAAAACAAGAATGAAGAAATTATGCGCTTCACATTAATTAATTAACACTTTTCAAATAGTTTTCAAGCAGATTTTTTTTCGTTTAATACGATTCTGTGGGGGGGGAGAGGGGGGGGGAAAGGTTACTGTTTGAAAAAGTTGAATTCATACCACATTGGGAACTAATGGGATTCGTGTGCCCACATGTGATACTTACTCTGAAAGATTATTTGAATGTACGAAACTTTTGTCATCAGCAAAATTGTTTTTCTTTTCAGATAATTAGAGGTTTCTAGACTTTTATTCGAACATCTTCATTTGTGTATGGTCTCCAGACTATGCGTTGAAATTTTGAACTCAAATTTCTCCGTGAATATTGCTCGTACAAATATCGAAGTTTTTTATGCTTTAAATATTTTTGCATGGACAAGATTTTCCTAAGTAATAATGTAGGGTGCTGCAGGCTCCATACAAATTTAGATATTGTATTTATTTATTTATTTTGCTTCAAACTTGTAACATCTTCACTGCGCATCTACTTTTAACCATTTTTATAGTTGGATATATTTTTCTAGGACTAACGGTTGCAAAAATAAAGATTATTCAGGTTAAACCATGACACTATCCATAAATACGTCACTATTATATTAAATTGTGATGAGTTTATATTAAGCATAGATTAAGATTTGTGCAAGTTATCTCAGATTTTACTAGTATTTAGAATTCCCAATATAACGTTACTTATTTTAGACTCGAATTCAACATCGGGCGCACTCGACAGAATCTGCAGTTAAGCTGATTATAATTTGTAGTGTGATATGGATAATTTTAAAGCGTTTCAAAAACAGAACAGACGGTTATTTAAATTGCTTGCAATTACTTTTATGAAACCGAAAGTACATTACCTTTTCATTAACCCTTTCAGAGGCGGTGGTTGCATAGTGCAAACGCAATTTTTAATTTAAAATTGCAAAAACTGATCCCGAAAAATTTTTTTTAATAACATTTTTCTTTTGAAACTTAGAGGAATAACTTCACTCATTTCTTGTCTTTTAATATTGTTGGTGATTTTTGGTGGCTGTTGATTTTAAATGAAAAAATTTACTTGCCCCTGAAAGGGATAAAAGATTTCGAAGCTAAAGCTAATATAATCGAAAGCTAAACTAATGAAAACATGTGAATATGAATTTAGGGAGGCTTTATTAGAATCTAATAAAAATGATGAATTTATCGATAAAGAAATTGACGAATCAGACTGTTACATTGATAAACAAAAATATCAGAAAATAAGTTGAAAAATAATTTGAATGATTGAAACAAGAAATCTTCGTTCGTTTTACTAATTTGCCAAACGCTTTGCTGCATAATCCGAAAATTAAACTTCTTTAATTTGGTTTGATATTAATATAAAGAACTGGCTAAGATTTTTAGGGACAATTTAAGAAGACAGATAAATATTTATATCTGGATAATCATGATAAATCTGCGTATTTGACACAAGCCATGGGAAGAAACACGTCAGATAACGAATTTAATAAAGTATTTCACTTGGTGGAGAAAGTTACGAGAAAGCTATGAATCAATTCCAGGCTCGTTGTTGCAGATGTGAGTTGCTGATAGAAGTCTTCCAATTTAGATCTGCTATCGACAATAATGTCAAAACAAAAGTCAGAGAAAACTTCCCTACGCAAGCTGTAATGAATGTTACAATAGAAATTAAAGCTTTTTAGACTTTGACTATACTTAAAGATAAGTACGCTGCTATGCTTAATCCTCTTGTTCAGTCCGATCTCACTAAAGAAACATTAAGTGCGTGGGAGAGATTTAGGTCTGCTAGCCGTCAATCTACAGCAGGTATGGCCCGAGAAGGGAAATCCGAAAATTCAGTGAAAGCTACAAGTGATTTAAACCGCCTTTTTACCTTTCTACAGGAAAGCAAAGGGATAATGGTAGCAGCTTAGAGCTTTAATCGTTCTGCAAAAATAAACCATTTTGATGACTGCCAAGACACTAACTCCAAAAAATGTCAGTACACCTTTTTACAGCAACTCAACTTTTACATTATTTAGAGAACAGCAAGAAATCGTGCATATTTTTCTCTGCATATCAGAAATCTTGGAACTGTAAAAAAGCGCAAAAAATGACCTTGTAAAAAAAGACTGCTGTGAAAAATGCACTTTGTTATTTCCTTAGTCTGAAAGAAGGTCATGTAATTAAGAATTGTAGATCGAAATTCAATTGCCAATTATGTGGGAAAAAGCATAACTTGCTTTTATGCAAAAGTGTTTTCAAAGAACCTACTTATTTATCGTCTCAGAAAATCGAAATAGAATTATAAACACAACAAGATAAAACACTTGCATGCTTGACTAAAGTTCCTAGCGTTATTTTTCAGACATTTGCTGTAATCGTGAGAAGGCAAGAACTAAAATGTAAATGTAAGTCATTATCATTACACATACTAAATCACAAAGGTCATATATTCAACGGTCGTCTGCCAAAGAAATGAATTATCAAACAAACGAAAAAAAGTATCGCCAATATCCATTGCTTGGAGGATTTAATACAACAGTTTTCAAACATGATGTTTTTACAGTCCATTTATCGAATTCGTACGAAACCTATAACTGTCATTTCAATGCTCTGAGTTAACCAGTAATTTGTGAAACAATATCGGATCTGAGACGAGAATCATATATGCAAGAGGTCTCCAAGTGTAGGAATTCTTCTTACAGATGATGCCGATATTTTTCTCCCGTGGTAACTCATTTATGTCGACACGTATGCAAAATAGATGCTTCCTTATTTAAAATAAGGAAAGCCTCACGTAATTAACCACAAAATTATTGTCAAAACACTTAGCCAGACTAAATACAATTCTAAAAAAATATTATTTTAATAATAATTGAAATGGAACAGCTTTAGTATAAGACCACCCGTGGCAAAATTTGAAATTTAGAACCGAAATAGTTTGGACATTGCTCGCAAAGGTCTTTATTTACGCAATTACGGTAGCCAATTTTATTCTTCGTCAAATACCTGCAAAAATTTAAATGTCGATAAGGGGGTTCTATACTAAAAGTGTACTGTACCCATGGTCTTAACTTGGCGAAACAGATTTGATATCTGTTGTCCTTGGCGAAAAAAAAAAAAAAATAAATAAAACGCCAAGTTATCCAGCGAACCTATTTAATTCCTTTCAAAATTCATGGTTATTTTAATAACTTATATTAAGAGAGCAATCAATAATATGAAACAATATTTTGTACAATATATATTGCGAAAATATACGCCTGGCATGCATATTTTCTTATTACGTTTTTGATCGCCAAATACTAAAATTACCAAGGACGATCTATCGGCTATCAAATCTATGCCAACTTGGCTATAAAATGTAACATACAAATGAAGAATTGATACAAAATTATACCAAGTCAAAGTTTGCTCCACCCTGCTTTTTTCAAAAACTACTACAGCACTATTTTTGAACAATAAACTTCTTTTTAAAATTATAGGCATACTTTATGGCAAAAATAGGTATTCAAAATTAGTGGTACCGAAACATAAAGGCATTATGAACCCTGAAAATATATGCTTCCAATTAAATTCTCACTTTCAATAGCTGTTCCTTTATCATATTTTGCAATGCACTCTTCTTTTACTGGAATGTCTTTCAGTACTTTAACAATTTTAAAACAATCATCTTCAGTTGAATTTTCTGTGATTTCATCATACATCTGTAATACCTTTTCATATTCAGCAGGTGATCCTTCTTGCATTTTTTGCATATGCCAAACGAATGATAATTTATACAAATCTTTCAGTGTATCATCGAATGCTAAGATGATGCCTTGAGCAATAGGTGGATGGAAACTCATTACTTTTCTTTAAAGCTTGTATTAAATTTTATACGATTAAGGAAAAATATTAACTACTTACAACCATTTACCAGTTTTATTTATTCATTTATAATGCCATGTGTTGCCAAACGCAAAAGAAAAAAAAAGAGAGAGAGAGAGAAAAGACTGTTTTACAATTACTATTGTTTTACAATCTAAATATTTCACCAGCAGAGTTGAAAGTAGAGATGTTTTAACACAAAATTCTAATTTGTGACAAGAACTCATTAGACTGAATGGGCTCTTCCCACCTGACGTCAGAGGTCACATGATAGAGGAAAAGCAAATAGCAGACAAAGTCTTGTTTATCTATAGTGATTGCTGAAATAACATATTTTCTATTCTTATTTTTGATCAATCGTATTTAATCTGTGTTATTTTTTTTTATAAATCATCATTTTTAATCCATTTTATATCATTATTCATCATCTTTTGTTTGCTGTATACATTTAAAATCATCATTTAGTTTATGTTTGTTATTGATGTTCATGAAGAACATGTTTAATAATCTGATTTTTGATACTTAAATCAGTGACAGTGCAATATCGTACAGCGTAAATCCATTTAGACCAGTAACTAAGTTAATAAACTTGTTGTAACACCTTTATGCAATTAAGTTAAATGAAAAAATTTTTAAATTTCAAATTATAATCCATAAGCATTCCACAAGAAGCTATTATTTATTGCTAGATCAGTTAATGTTACAGTTACACTACAATATACAAAAATCGATTCTTATAGGTAAAAATAAATAAACACATAAAATGTTTTTTAAAAATTATTAAATTTACAAATACAATTATTCTACTGTTTACAAATGCCCAATATTACTTTTATCTTATTTTATATTAAATATTAAAACTTTTGTTCTTAAGAATAATATTTAATGGAATTCGATTATTCGTTTTCCTCTATCACGTGACGGTGCAGGCGACGGTGGGAAGAGCCCATTAAAGACCTTCATTGTTTGCCGCCTGATTGAATCTGACAGAACAGAAGTAGTCACCTGGTACCAACATAAAAATACAAAATTTGAATTTCCTGGTGTTATTTGTTTGTAAGGTTATGTTTATAACAGGCATACATACAGATCAAACACTAAAAATTCGAATTTCGTATTAAGAAAACTTAAAAAGATGATATTATATTTAAAAAAAAAAAAAAAAAAAAAAAAGTTTAGAAAATTGAAATTTAAAGAATACATTGTTTACAGTATGGGTAAGATATTTTATTTTTCCTACTTCATCAGTGTTTGTCAACATAGTAAAAGGGAGGAAGGCGCTTACATCCTTTGTATTAATAGAATGAAAAGTTTAAATTATTTTTGGTTAGTCTTGTATATTGTCTATATAAATTATATACACATCACACTGTATATTTAAATTTAGTCATCTGAAAAAACACAAACACAATATTAAGTACCAGAAATTTCCATGTATAGCACCAATAAATGCAGATACTTTGGGTAACCATGTAAATGAATAATAAGTGCTTTGTGAAAAAAAAAAAAAAAAAAAGTACTTTTCTATTTTGTTTAAGGCAGTCAATAGATGTTACACTTACTTAACAGGAATTTTCCTCGTAGACTTGGATGGCACTGTGCACTAATACTTTGCTTGTTTTTAACGAAATGTTTACCGCTAAAGAACCGCTAAAAAGCTTTTTTTTCGGATTCATATGACTTCAAAACATGTAAATATAAAAAAAAAATTCAATTAAGAATATGTGATCCATAATCAATACCTTTTCTACCATACATATAGGTAAGGCAAAGTAAATAATCTGCGATGTCACTCACACAACTTTCTTTTAATCTAAAATCTAATTTTATATAAAAAAAAAATACTGGGGATTAAAAGGCAAGAAAACGATTACAGTTACATAAGCCAACGTTAAAAACAATTCAAACTAGACTTCAGAACAGCTTAATTAAAAAAAAAAAATCTGTGAGAGAGAGAGAGAGGGGGGGGGGGGCTTAAGCTCAATTTAAATATTTTATCTAATATATCATTTATATGGAATTCAAAAGCTGTTATTAAATTTAAAATTCATTACAAATTATTCAGGCAACTTTCACCCGCACCTTGCATACAAACTTATCAATGTTAATCAAACTTTTCAAGAAACAAACTCATTGTTAGCTATTGATATACTTTTGCCTCACTAGAGGGCGCCAGAGGTCCCGTTGAGATAAGATTCGAAGAACATTTTTTGTTTACTCGCTCGCGGGACATTAGTTTTGGTTTTAGTTTGAGTTCGGTTCTAGAATGGAGAGCAACGAGTCAACATGAAATAGTAGTTTGCTCTCGGGGCCTTTTTGGCCTGATTTTATTATTCATGGAGCTACCGTTGAAGAAATAGAAAAAGTAGCTCCTAGATTAGATTGGTTTTAGTTCTGTTCTAGAATGGAGAGCAATGTCATGAAATAGTAGTTTGCTTTCGGGGCCTTTTTGGCCTGATTTTATTATTCATGGAGCTACCGTTGAAGAAATAGAAAAGGTAGCCCATAGATTAGTTAGTTTTAGTTTGTCTTTAGTGAAGAGAGCAACACAATGAAATAGAATGCTCTCAGGCCATCTTTGGCCTAATTTATTTTTATGGAACCACCATTTTCATAACGAAATAGAAAATTGGTGGCTTAGTTATTAAAATATTACGAATAGAAAATTGTTTTCGTGAAATTTCGAATATGTAAATACTTTTTGTAAATAGTGTTATTTTCATCATGTAACTATTTTAGTTAATAAACTATATATATTTTATCATCTTAAAGAAGAAGCTATTATTTCTAGAAAAACAAGTGTCCGTTATTAGTCTTCATTTTTTGACGTCGAAGAATTTTACAGGTAAGAAGAATATTAAAATATCAGTTTGAAGATTATTACTTTGAAATTAAAATGGTTTGAAAATATTAAATTATTTTGATTAAATGCAATAGCCTGCAATCTTTATATTACAAAGAATCGAGAAGATTCGCTTGAAGACATTCAGAAGAATGGTTTTATAACATAATTTTATGGCGTCCGCGACAGGACGTATTGTTTATATTAAATACAGGAAATATCGTTTATATTAATATTGTTTATATTAACTGAAAAGAAAAGAATTATTTTCATTTGAAACAATAAATGGTTTAAAATTTATTTTATTATTATGTGAAATGTTTTTCAAAAGATATCTAAGATTGAAATTATTTAGAATATAGAATATTCCTTTTTCAAAGTAAATAAAATTAAAAATGTCTGATTGATTGAAATAAAACAAGATTTTTTATTCGTTCTATTATTTGTACATTTAAAACGTAAATTTATCAAGGTCAAAATAAGATAGTTGTTTTTTATGATTGAAATAAATAAAACTAGAATATAAAGAAAGCAATTAAGTATTGAGTTGACCTTGAAAAAGAAGCATCATTTGATGAAGAAAAAAATAAAAAAGTATTTTTTCCATGTTAAATATTAGATGATGTCAAAATCTGATTGCAGTGAATTTTTATTGTTTTATTTTTTGTTTCGCAATGATAATGAAATAAAGTATTATTTTAGAATTTATGAATGAAAACAGAATGTGCAAGTGATAGAAGCTTCGATTCTAATTTATTTTTGGATTACATTTGGTGATTGTTATATTCAATAAATTTCTACAGTTAATAAATAAATAAAAATTATTATTCAGTTGGAAATAAATATTGCTATAAGAGTAAAATAAAAAATAATAAATGGTTATTTTCTTTTGTTTACATTTTATGAAAAGAAAATGGCTCTCAAATTAGAACTTTTTCCAAGTTGTTCTTTAAATAAAATCTTCTTGGTAAGTAGAAAAGTGAAAGTTTTTACATTTAAATTAAAAGGCATAAATAACGAATAATTGGTTAATTAACATAAATGTGTTCTGTTTTTGTTTAAAAATCAGAAATGGAAAAAATAAAAAGGCGAAGAACTCCATTACGATCTTCCTTTACTAAAACTTTAAATATTTTAAAAACTGAACTAGAGAAAGAAGATCTTGAGAAGGGTATACTTTTAGATAATTTAAATAAATCAGAGGGTTTAATGACAGAATTAAAAGCATTTGATAATGAGATATTGGACATTATGTCGGAAGATAGTAAATGCGATGAAGCTTTGATTATAAAAGAAGCCGAAGAAAGCGAAGCATACTGTGATGAATTTATCACAGTTAAAAGACTAATTAATGAAAAGTTGAATTCAAATGTACATTTAATTACACAAGCCAAAATAAAATAGAAAGCGAAACAAACTTGAAAACAAAGCGATATAAATTACCAAAATTAGCTATCAAGAAATTTGATTCAGAATTGATAAATTATTTGCCCTTTTGGGCCCAATTTAAGAAAATTCACGAGGATGAAGAATTAGACAACGCTGACAAATTTCAGTACCTTTTACAGTGCGTAGAACCAGGAACTCGAGCCAGAGAATTACTCGTACCCCGTAACATCAGAAAATTATTTAAAGGCAGTAAAGGCTTTTGAAGAACGCTATGGGGATAAAGATATCTTAATCGATGTATATGTTCGGGAATTTTTGAAATTAATTACAGCTAATGTACAGACTAGGGGAAATAGCAAAAATTTGTGTAATTTAGTGACCAAGATAGAAGCACACTTGAGATCGCTGGAAAGCATGGGTGTAAACATTGATCAGAACTCTGCGTGGCTGTACCCAATGGTAGAATCCTGTTTACCCGAAGATATTATTAGAACGTTTCAAAGACTTAATGTTGGGGCCAGGGAAGATTCTACTGAGTTAGATGACAAGGAAACCACACAGAAATCGAACTTGTCACTATTGCTGAATATTTTGAAAAGGGAAGTGGCAGGTGAAGAAAGGTTACAATTAGCCAGGTCGGGTTTTGAAATTAATTCACCCAAGGAAAATGTTAAAAATAAATTCCACAAGAGAGATAACAGGGTCCCCACTGCTACAGGCTTATTCGCTGCAAAAGAATTAAGCTGTATATTTTGCGGAAAAACGCATGAGAGTAAAGACTGCATAACAGCCAGATCGCTCTCCCTTGACGAAAAGAAAAATAAAGTAAAAGAAAAAAATTGCTGTTTGAAATGTTTACGTTTTGGACACCGGGCAAAAACGTGCAAGGTTTTTATTAAGTGCCACGTATGTTCGAAACTACACACAGAACTATTTTGTCCAGAGATAAGGAAAGGGGATGAAAATAGTAGAAGCAATCCTCCCGAAGTAATACAGAACACTGTCGCCAAACAATGCTCCCAGGAAATAGCCCTTATGACGTTAGAAATAAATATAAAAGGGGAAAAAGGCCAAAAAAGGGTGCGTTGTCTTATGGACTGTGGTTCCCAGAAAAGTTACATATTAAAGAAAACGGCGAAAGAGCTCAAGCTCAAACCCATTGGAACAGAAGTAATTGCCCATACAGTTTTTGGGGGTACACAGATAGAAGCTAAACAGCATAATAAATTTAGAGTTATAGTGGGTGCATCGAAAAATTGGGTCAGTTCCATACATCAGCTCGATCTTTTAGACCAAGAGAAAATTTGTGGTGAAATTCCTCGAATTCCAAAGGGAAATCTGTGCAGAGAACTCAAGAAAAATAAGCTGTGGTTGTCCGATATCGGCCCTGGTAGTACAGAAATCGAAATCCTGATCGGGAGTGACGTTTACGGTCAACTGTTAACGGGTCGAGTCAAGCAATTAGAAAATGGACTCACAGCGATAGAAACCAAACTTGGGTGGACAGTTTGTGGGAAAACAGGGCTTCCATCTCAGGGTTGCTTGAATAGCGGTACAGCAGTATTAATGACAAATCTGTACATAAAAGATTGGAATGGTCCAGACTTGAAGCGACTCGAAACGATAGGAATCAACGACCCTGCACAAATCTTGTCCAAAAGAGACGAAGAAGAGCAAGTCCACGATATGTTTCTTAGACAACTCACCAGAAACGTCACATCTGTAAACAACACGTCCGATTTGGAAGAATTTAAATCTAAGGCAACAGAAATCATGGCTGAAGCTAAAATGGACCTAAGATTGTGGCAAATCGGTCCTGTAAAAGAAATAGAAAAGTTGTCTTTAGAAAATGAAAAGGAAGACTTCTCAACTCCAATTCCAGTTTTAGGAATCAGATGGGACAGAACAGATGATAGCTTGATGGTCTGCAATAAATTTGACTTAGAAATAGTGAATCCATCAAAACGTCAAATTCTATCCATAACTCAAGGAGTAATCGATCCCATCGGTTTTCTAGCTCCAGCATTGTTACCAGCCAAGATAATAATTCAAGAATCTTGGTCCAGCAAATCAGCATGGGACACTCCACTTCCAGAGAAAATTCAAAGAGACTTTCAGAAATGGTACGGCGAATTAAAACAGCTAACAGAATTGAAGATCCCGAGAAGTATAGGTTATGGAAATAAAGATTGGTCCCTACATATTTTCCGCGATGCAAGTCAAAGTGCCTATGCAACAGTAATTTTTATACGGTGCGAAGAAGAAAAAAGAGTTTCAATTCAATTTTTGGGAGCAAAATCACGGTTGGCTCCAAAAAAGGCTCTAACGGTTCCTCATCTTGAGCTGCTTGCCTGTGTGTTGGGATCCAGACTATCAAAGTATGTCATAGAAGCTTTGGACATCCCTACAGTACCAACTTACTTTTGGACTGATTCTTCGACAGTTTTGGCCTGGATTAAAAGAAATGACCAGTGGGGTACCTTTGTGGGCAATAGAATCAGAGAAATATGCCAACTTACGAACCCTAACCAGTGGTACTTAGTTCCAGGAAGTCAAAATCCGGCAGACCTGCCTTCCCGTGGTTGTAGTCCTAAATACCTTCTGGAATCGGGATGGTGGGAGGGACCTAAATGGCTAGAAAATGAAAAAAGTAACTGGCCCCAACCGAAGATTGTCCCTAATGAAGTCTTAGTTATGTCGGAAAGAAAGAAAACTGCAGTGTCATTATTTTCGAGTCCAAATGTAAATCCATTTATGAATTATGAAAGAACTTCAAAATTTAGTAAACTTGTAAATATTATTTGTTGGATAAGAAGATTTGCAACAAAATGTAGAAATAAAAATCATATTTTTCCAGCTGAACTTTCGGCAGAAGAAAAGGAAGAGGCGGAAAAATTTCTCTGGTCACGCATACAGTTAGAAAGTTTTGGTGATGTGCGAGAAACAATAAAAGGACTTGTTGTTATGAAAGATCAAGACAATATTCTAAGAGTCAAAACAAAGTTGTTAGATCGAGAAGACGCTTTTTCTTTCAAGTATCCTATATTGTTGCCATCAAAACATCATGTTGTAAGGTGCCTAATTAGAGACTGCCACTTGAAGAATTGCCATGCTGGACTTCAGACAGTTGGTTCTATTTTACGTGAACATTACTGGATTATTTCTGCAAAGCGTAACATCCGAAGTGAATTGATAAAATGCACAAAGTGTAAAATTTTTTCTTCCAAACCATTTGTTACTCCTCCCATCCATTTACCTTTTGACAGAGTCAGAGACTCAAAAGTTTTTGAAGTTGTTGGCATCGACTTATGTGGCCCTCTTTACCTGAAAAATAAATCCAAAGTATGGATAGTCATTTTTACCTGTGCAGTATATCGAGCCATACACTTGGAATTAGTGACGAATCTTTCAACAGAGGGATTCATACAAGCGCTAAGAAGATTTGTTGCCCGAAGAGGAAGAATTTCAACAATCTACAGTGACAATAGAACTAACTTTCGCGGTGCAACCAATCTCTTTAAATCTCTTGACTGGAATCAAATTCAAAAGACGGATGACATAGCTCCAATAAAATGGAAGTTCATCCCCCCAACCGCTGCTTGGTGGGGCGGATGGTGGGAGCGTCTCATTAGAAGTGTAAAAAACCTCCTACTGAGAACTCTTGGAAAATCTTCCCTCAATTTTGAAGATCTCTCTACTATCTTGTGCGAAGTTGAAGCCATAATGAACAGTCGACCTTTAACATACCTATCAGAAGAACCAGACAAGTTCATTCCTTTGACACCTTCCTGTTTTATGCAAGACATTCAAGAAATTGGTGTACCAGATCTGGATGCCATTGATGCTAAAAAACTGAGAGCACGATACAAAGCACTGCCAAAGTGTTCGAAGGCAAATACAAACTAGATTTCGAAAAGAGTATCTAGCGCAGTTGGTACAACGAAGTAGACAGATATGTAAGCCTGTTAAACAAGGCGACATTGTGCTAGTAGAAATCAACAGTGTGAAAAGACTACAGTGGCCAATAGGAAGAGTAGTGAAAATTTTTCCCAGCCGAGATGGCCGTGCCAGGGTTGTGGAAGTGAAAATGCATTCTGGGACATTGATTAGACCACTTCAAAAACTCTATCCCTTAGAGATATCAGATGCTGAGGATCAAGTGATACAAGCAGCAAAAGAGACAATAAATTGAAAGTGGTCAAAAACTATAAAAAAAACTTTTCGAAAGACAATCACAATTGTTTTAAAATTGCATTGAACTTTAAAATATTTTATTTTTATTTTTCTTTATTTTCATTAGTTTGTAACTTAAATTTTTACTATTTGTAGTTTATAGCTTTAATTTTTCTTAGTATGTAGTTTTATAAGTTTAAATTTTCTTAATTAATTAACTGTTTAATTTTTTATCTCTCACCTAAAAAATTAAAGGTGGGAGGATGTTAGGTATTGATATACTTTTGCCTCACTAGAGGGCGCCAGAGGTCCCGTTGAGATAAGATTCGAAGAACATTTTTTGTTTACTCGCTCGCGGGACATTAGTTTTGGTTTTAGTTTGAGTTCGGTTCTAGAATGGAGAGCAACGAGTCAACATGAAATAGTAGTTTGCTCTCGGGGCCTTTTTGGCCTGATTTTATTATTCATGGAGCTACCGTTGAAGAAATAGAAAAAGTAGCTCCTAGATTAGATTGGTTTTAGTTCTGTTCTAGAATGGAGAGCAATGTCATGAAATAGTAGTTTGCTGTCGGGGCCTTTTTGGCCTGATTTTATTATTCATGGAGCTACCGTTGAAGAAATAGAAAAGGTAGCCCATAGATTAGTTAGTTTTAGTTTGTCTTTAGTGAAGAGAGCAACACAATGAAATAGAATGCTCTCAGGCCATCTTTGACCTAATTTATTTTTATGGAACCACCATTGTCATAACGAAATAGAAAGCTGGTGGCTTAGTTATTAAAATATTACGAATAGAAAATTGTTTTCGTGAAATTTCGAATATGTAAATACTTTTTGTAAATAGTGTTATTTTCATCATGTAACTATTTTAGTTAATAAACTGTATATATTTTATCATCTTAAAGAAGAAGCTATTATTTCTAGAAAAACAAGTGTCCGTTATTAGTCTTCATTTTTTGACGTCGAAGAATTTTACAGGTAAGAAGAATATTAAAATATCAGTTTGAAGATTATTACTTTGAAATTAAAATGGTTTGAAAATATTAAATTATTTTGATTAAATGCAATAGCCTGCAATCTTTATATTACAAAGAATCGAGAAGATTCGCTTGAAGACATTCAGAAGAATGGTTTTATAACACTCATAATAATTTAAAAATATAACATCGATATTGTCTGAAATTGTTTGTTTTTAAATTACCCCGATAACAGACTCTGAGAAAGATTAAAAGTTAAAATCTTGATTTTAATATTCAGGGAACCTCAAAATGCAGCCTTTAAATAAAAAAAAAAATGTTTAGTTTAAAATATATTTTATTTAACATATGGGTATAAAGAATTAATTTTAATTCCTGGGCATTGATCCTGGAAATGGTTCCAGGAACCATTAATCCAATAAAGAAGAAGTCCTATAAATGTAATTAGTGGAATAAAGTACTTCCACTAATTACATTCAAAGAAAAAAAATTTTTTTGATTAATTATTGTATATTTTTAAAATTATGTACAAACCACATCGGACACTTAAATATAATCTTATATTTATGACCCATAGCATAAACTGAAATGCACTTCCATCAATTTCCAGGTATTGTCCCACTATATTCTAGTTTTTTTCTCTAGCTCTGTAAACAAACGGCAATGATTTTCACACCGTATACTCCATGAAACACGCATTAATGAATATAAAAAAATATATATTATTTTTTTAATGCAGTCTATAGATGTTAAATTCTACTTATCTATAATTTCGATCGTAGAAGTAAATTATTTAAAATGTTACGAATGTCAGTGTACGTGAACCATTTGCTTGATCTCAACGAAAAATTTAGTGTAGCTTTCCTATATGAAACATAATTAGAATACCTAGTTTAAACTTCCTGCTGCTATTTGTTTTTGAGATATACTGATAACCGACACAGAAGTACACACATAGATACACAGACACAAACATAAACCAAGCACTAAAATAATGTTTTATGTACTCAGGAGACCTTAAAAAGAGTAAATACAACAAAAATTTAATTTTGAAATTTTGACCCTAAAAGAATATTTTCTCTGCTTTACGAGTTGTGTTAAAAAAGTATCGGAACTTTGGTTGGAAAAAATCCATTTATTTATTTGGAAATCTAAAAACACTAATCCCTTTCAAAATAGTCTTCTTGGGGATGCCCACACGTATCCCAGCCTTCCCGTCATTGTTGGACACACGTCGGGAACGCATTTTTTGGAAAGGTGAATAACCGAGCTGTCGCATATCGCATGATGTCTTCTCTTGACCCAACCCAAGTCGGGTCCCTTTTAGCGACATTTTCAGCTTGGCAAAGAGAGAAATATTAAAAGGAGCCATGTCTGGTGCGTAGGAAGCCTGGCGAACCACGCGAATGTTGTGTTTCGCGTAGGAAAGGGTTTGTTTCGCTTACCCCAGCCTTCCTGTCATTGTTGGAAACACGTCGAGAACGCATTTTTTGGAATGGTGAGTAACCGAGCTGTCGCATATCGCATGATGTATTCTCTTGACCCAACCCAAGTCGAGAATCTTTTAGCGGCATTTTCAGCTTGGTAAAGAGAGAAATATTAAAAGTAGCCATTACCGGTGAGTAGGAAGCCTGGCGAACCACGTGAATGCTGTGTTTCGCGTAGTAATCATTCGCGCAAAATGGGCAGGCGCGTTACCATGATGGAGCCTCCCAGTTTTCGCTGCCAACAGATCCGTTCATTTGAGTCTCCTGGTACAGTGCATACTTGTTCAATGACAGCCATTCCGACTTGTTGAGGACCTACCTGAACGTGGTTCACTGTCCACGGATGTGTGGCCATCTTTGAAGTGGTTATACAATTTTTTTATCTGTGAGATGCTCCTAGAATCAACCCCGTAAGTCTGTTGAATCTTACGAAATATTTCCGCTTGGGTATCTCGAAGCTTTTCACAAAATTTGATGCAATATCGCTGAATAAGGTTTTCTGTCATTTTACAAAAACTGAAGTCCGATGACCATTTACTACATGTCTCCACTCGTTGGCCGACTGACAGCGACTGACACTTTCTGCGCGCGGAAAAGTATCCACGACTGCCACGGATGTCACCTTTACATCTAGACTGAAAAAAGTCTCCTACGCTTCATTTGTTTACGCGGGAAAAAATGAGATTCGATACTTTTCTAAAACCCTCGTATATATGGGTGAGAGTAAGTAAAAACCTTTTAAAAATGGAGTTCAAACAGTACCTAGTCTACTTTAAGAGCATCAAAATGTAATGATCATTCCTAAGTTAAATTCTTGTTTATTTTAAAAAACACTTCTCTCAAACACATTGGATAGAAATGTATATTTACGCTTAATTTTGGGTAGCCATGTGTTTTATATATAAATATGAGATAAACCAAAGTGTGTATTCAGATTTAACACAAAATAAAAACAAATAAAATAATTTTAAATGCATTTCCAGCAATATCTAAGTATAGTCTTAATATACACAAATACTTTGAGTTACACTGTAAACAACTTGTAAAGAATGTTTGTACCACAGTTTATATAAAACATGTTCCTATACATAAAAAATTTATATCATTTTGACTAAAATGTTAAATTATACCTATAATTTGGTAGCAAGCCAAAAAACTTGAAAGTAAGGTCAGCACAATGGTTTTTAGTGATTCGTGTTTCTTCAAGACCTACGTAGTAAAAATCTGCAGGGTGCCATTTCGTCGCCTTTGAGCAAATTTAAATATTCATGTTGACGGATGAGATGGCTCAAAAATCGTATATTGGCTATACCTTTGCTTTTAGAACAGAAAGGATAATCATTTTGGTATCTAATACTATATTTTATAGGTCAGAAAATACTAATAACTAATTATCCTGGTGATAAAATTTATATATATGCTCTTAATATAACAGAATGTAGTTGATGAATTGAAACAAACATTTTAAAAGTCATATTCATTACAAAGTAATTAAAAACAATGGTTATCAAGACCAAAACGCAAAAGCAAAAACACGAAAATATTTAAAAACATCTAATAGTTACTATCTTCAGCATATAAATAATCCATAGTCTCAGCAAGCTTAGTTGGTGTAAACTTTGTCCACGAATTGCAAAGAGTTTTCTTGTAGCAATTACAAAATGGTGTACATGTAAATTTGGAAAACACACAGCTGCACCATAAGGATCACATATAAGGATCTGCTTTTGCAAAGCCCCAACGTACAATTTGAAATGTCAATTGGGGGGGGGGGGAGGGATGTTAGATCAACTCCGCTTGGTACAGTTACAGAGTTATGCTTTTATTGACAACGTCTTCTATCCAGACAAATCATTTTGTTAGATAATGTGGTGGATTTTATTCAAGCGAAGATTTGCAAATACACACTTGAAAGTGTGCCCATTTCCCACGTAAATACTTCAGTTGTTGGCGGTAAGGCACACAGATTCAGAGTCTTCTTCTTCTTTTCAGTTTCCACTTTTAAAGTCGCAAACTTATGTATCTTACGTCTGACATACTTCCAATGATAGACGATCCATATAATGATGCTATAAATGTAGTAGATTAATCTATTTTATCGTGCATATCAGTTTCCATTTGTCCTAACTTTGATAACTAATTTTGATCCTTTTTTATATTAACCTTAAAGAAAATTTACCTTAATAACTGTCGTAGCAATTCGGCTAGGTAGAAGACATTGTCAATAAAACTTTGATTCCTGCAACTGTACAGATTCACTATCTTAGAAATAATTTCGGTATCCATGTTATATATAAGTTTAGTTCTTTTTTTTAAAAAACTCCGTACCTCCTCATACACAAATAATACAAGTAGCACAAAATAATATAATTCATAGACCATCACGATCTTGAAGGTAAATTTTTAAAAGATGTGGCGCTACAAATGCAAATATCAGAGGTATTTTTTAAGTCATCCTCTGCCCCCCACCAACTTTTTTTCTAATGTATCTACGGTGATGTATTTTAAAGATACTACGTCTTAAAATAAAAATAATATCAGATACAAATCTTTTATCGTGGTACCATTGCTATTTTTACAAATGTTAGACCAAAACTGTTGATCAGAAACCATAGCGGCTTCAGTAGGTTCCAATTGTTCTGGGTTATTTTTTGCTCATTGAGACTTATTAGATTTGAAGTGAATTTCGAACCTCTAAGAACATGTAAGATTTAACCGGTATACCAACCGTCGAGGTAAAATACTGCTAGATGTGATTTATCAGGAAATAACTATCGTATATTGCTATAAAAAAAATAAAAAAAACACTTAGTTTTCTATAGTAGGATGTTTTCCAAAATTATATCTGATGCTTATATTCCAGATGTACAAGTAAATCATCTGTAAGCTTATGACAGATTTTGATAAATAACACATGTATGCAAAATTTAACTTTTCATCGCTCCCCCACACCCTGCTTTGAGTGTCTCTAAAGTGTTTCGATGCACTGAATACAGAAATAATTGTTCTTTCCTTTCTATAAATTAAAAAAAAATATTTTCACAGAGTAAAGATGAAGATCAGAAGAATTACTACAGGACACATAGGCTATAATAAATTCGAAACTATGGATAAAATATATTAAAATAGGCTTTTATGTACACATTAGCTTTTAAATGCGTTTTTTACATGGAAGCTGCGTTTAGAGCTTTTCCTCTTATGCATTTTGAGGGCTTTGAGGGGAGGGGGGAGGTTTTCGATGCAGCATCTGACTATTATCTGCTACGATTATAATACTTCATCACCCCTGATACCTCCTGTCCATTTCTTTGATGTTTTAATGAAATGGCTCTACTTATATTCACTCACATCACTTATAGGTTTCTCATTTAATAACTAAGATGGGAGTTGAAAAACTGTTCGAAGATCACATTTTCCATCAAAACTGCTCGTGATGAGAGCCCCCCTCAACCCTCCGTTTCATTAATGCACCTACATTTATATAGAATTTAATTCTGTTATTAAAATTAAAATTTTACTTAAAATTATACAGACAATTTTCTCACGCAACATTCCTTGAAACCTATCAATCTTGATCAATCTTTTTCAGCAACAAACTTATATTATCTTCAAAATACAACATTTGGATCTCGTGAAATTATTCGTCTTTAAGTCACACTAAGAAATACAAAGATCAAACGTTAAAAAACTCGATTGCCGCAATCAGGAAGCTTCAAATCGTGTAAGTATACAAAATACAAGCGATGAATATTTTGCTTAAAACATACATTATTTACCATATCTCTATGAGGAATTTATTTCAATTCCCGAAGAGCTTTCCTGGAAATGGTGAAATATTATTAGTAAAGCACATCCACTAACAACAAATAACTAGTGTGTTGTGGCCACCACATGACTTTCTTCTATATTTTCCTACACAAATTCACTCAGTAAAAATAATTTATTAAAATTATTATTTAAAAAAATTATCTTCCCAAGTTGAATTTATTCTCAATATTACCAAAAAAAAAAAAAAAATAAAAAAATTTTTTTTTTTTTTTTTGTTAAAAATGAAAAAAATCGGCAACTTTATTTTAAATTATAGCAGATCGATGGTTCAACCATTCGTTTTAAAGGTATTGGTAAGCTCTTTTGAAAGATACCCATCATGAAAATTTACTTCCCTCAAGGGGGTACTTCCCCCTCAGGGGGGGGGGGGAGGCAAGTCTCCTACATACACAAAAATTTTTCACAGATGACTATCTCTATTACAAAAAATATATATTCGTTTCATTTAGTTTAATGCAGGCTATAGATGTTAAACTCTACTTACCTGCAATTTCCCCCATAAACATAATGTATTTAAATACTTTTGAGTGTCCCTGTACACGAACCATTTGCTTCATCTCAACGAAAAGCTTAGTGTAGTATCCCTATATAATACACATTTAGAATACCGAGTTTGGAATTTCTGCTACTATTTGTTCTTGAGATATGTGATAACAGACAAACACACAGACAGACCATTCGCTAAAAACATGATTTTCGTCTTCAAGGAACCTCAGAACATGTAAATATAACAAAAACTCACTTTCGAAAATTTGACCCTAAAACAATATTTTCTCTACCGTAAGGGGTAAGAGAAAGTAAAAATACTTAAAGTTCGCATTTCATATTGTACTTGATATTATATTTTTTATTGTTCTGTTAAATATATATAATATATACGGAAGTGTACACTTTTTCCCACAAGTATTATATTGTTGCAAATTTCAAAAATTTATTTGAATTTCTTTCTGTATGTTTATGTTTTAGTTTATCAAAGTACAATTCAGAGACGTATTAACTGTTGACCATTATATCAGGGATGGAACACGGGTGCAGAATTCATACCACTATCAATGAAATAAAATTTACTTCTTCGTAAATCAACTATATTATAGGTATAGAAATTTCTTAAACAAATACCGGTAGGAATTCTGAGCCAGTGTTCCATCCCTGTTATATAAATCAGACTATTTTACTGGCACTAGGAACAAAAAATTGCAAGCGATATGTACTTTATCAGGAGAGTTCTGAATTGAATCTTCATAATGTATTAGAATTTTATGACAATTCAAACATATTCAGAGTTGATGATGCCCTATTTTTCTCCACTGCTATTTATAAATTTACATGTATTTACTATCTGTAGATTACATATCTTTTGTAATATGTTTATTCTATTGAAAAAGTCAAAGATATGTTTTTCTTTAAATAGTAGTGGAAGATATATGGGCAGCAGCAACTCTGTATAGTATATATACAAACAAGTCGGAGGGACAGAAGAATGAGCGAAGACTCACAAATAAACTGAACTAATAAAAAAAAAAATTCAACAATGTTGGGAAGTGTAAAATTAAACTTTCATTCAGTACGTTACAAAAGTATATATATACACTAAGAGAAAAAAAAAATGCACTTGGATATTTTCCTTTTTGCCTTCTACAACCGCCAATTTTATCGTTTAAAAAGCAAATTTTCGAACAGATTTTATTATGTTGTCCTCCACATACACTTTAGCTTTGAGTCCAGTGTTAAAAACAAAATGCGATTGTCAGAAAAATTGTAATTTTAGAATTTATTTGAAAAATGGTAAGAATAAGGCAGTTAACGATGCCACAAAAAGTATTAATTTTTGAATGAAACTCAAAAAAAATTTAATACGTGAGATGGAAAAATAATTAAATGTTAACGAAATATTGGTGAAAGGGTTTTCAGCAAGATATAAAATTTTTTGGCCGTTTAAACTGGAAATTTGGTTTTAGGAGGCCATGTTGTTCATCCAAGAGAAATGACCGCCATTGGTTATAAAATTGGTTTGTATTACATTTAGCACATAAAAGAGATTCAGAAAAAGTGTTTAACAGCATAATTTCTTTAAATACAGTACAGCTACTATTAAACAAAGCAGGTTTAAATGACAGAAAATTTGAAAAAATTCCATTCTTAGTGACGAGAATTAGGAAAGCAAGACCTCAGATGGCTAAAAAAATTAAAAAATGATTAGTTAATTATTGGACTGAACTTGTTCTCTTTGATGAGTCAAGTTTAACATATTTCGAGTAAAAGAAAACAAGCAGATCTGACAATGAAAATATGACCGAATTAATGAAAATCGCACTTTTAAAGCAGTGACACATTCTCCGTACACTATGGTACAGAGGTGCATAACTTTTCAAACAGTAGGGCAAATTTTTATGCTCAAGGGATCACTTAACTCGAAATAAAACACAATCTTAATAAAAGTGGTGCCTGACCGACTATTTTGGAGGTATCTTGGACATTTCCGCAAACAGATTTCAAGATGATAATGCACCTCAGTACACGGCGTCTGTGGTAAGTTTATTCACTTGAAATTGTCAAAATTTTCTATCCATTCCCATGAGAACCTATAATTCTGTATGTAATCATACCTTTTTTCACTTTAAGTTAAATCCCACAAAGGATATAGTAGAATTTCTTCTTTACCAGACATGGAAATAGTCCTAATCGCGATGCACTCGAAAATGTTTCGTCTATAAAGAGGTGGGGGAGAGGGGAGAGGATTCGAAATTTGCAGCCTATAACTCTGCCAGAACTAGAAAAAATTATTTGTGATATTTGGCACATTGAAATTTCTGAGATTTATATTAAAACACTGTATAAAACTATGCCATTGCGCATTAAAGCAGTAATTCCATATAAAGGTGGAATTAACCCAATGCAGAATGCATGTTTTTAATAAAAAATTGCTTAGATCTAACAAATAAATTAGTTTTATTTCATACATTAAGATACAACTTGTTTATTTCATATAATAAATCATAATGGAATACAATGTGCATTATGTTCAAAAAGAAAGTTTTATGCAGATTTTTAAAAAGTACTTCGTAGAGTACAATAAAGCGAATTATTAAATGGAAAATGTACATAGGTATCATTTCATCCCTTTGGTATTATGCAAACAAGACAGTTTTATTTGTTTCAAACATTAATTTTAAAGTTATTACAATTAAAAAGGTATAATTCATCGGTTTTTTTTTTTTTTTCAAGAAAGTTTTTTATGGTGAAAATTTACCAGTGCACCAGAAAAACTTTTACCTTCTTACTTACAGAGAAGGGGGGGGGGATGCCTGAAAGAAATTAATTTAAAATTCAACAATGTAGAAAGAATCCAACAATAAATTGACATTTAAACAATTATTTCTAATTTAGAACCTGTCGGGCACGAAGATTTTTCTCTCTTATTTTAAACAGAATCCTCCCCCACCCCCTTTCTTTTAATCTTATGAGTAATTAAGTTAAAATTATTTTCAAACTATTAAAAACCACCCTAAAAGGAGTAAATTTAATAAAATGGTTAAGTAAAAGCAAAGTAAAACTTAAATATTTGAATCCTCGAAATCAAATTACAGTAAAAAATTTAAAGGAGATCGAATTAGTTAAGTATAACTCTATTATACATTTTAGTTCATTACGATGTTTCCGAATAAGCCTTAAATTTAGTAAAAAAACATTGTAATTTTGTAATTATTAAAAATAAACAGAAAAGAAAAAGTACTAACTATTAAAATAGATAATCATATCTAAAATATTCTAGTTGATACAAAATTAGCTAAAAGATACCAAAAGTTTTATATCACTATTTTTATTGTTCCAAAATAAAAAATATAATAAAAAGTAACCAAGTTTAAATTATTTAAAATTACGTATTATATATCAAATGAATGATATTGTACAGATATATTATAATTAGGAAAAAAAATAATAACAACAAAAATATGCACGGTTAAAAACTTTCAACATTTTAGGTTTCCTCTTGCACAGCAATTAAAACAGAAAAATAAAATAGTTCTGATCGGATTCGGTTAATTGTTTTCTTAATGTTATTGAACAGTTACCCACCCCCACTAAAAAATGTATGCATTACTTATAATGTTATTGCTGAAACAAAAATTTATTTATTTCTTGTTTGATTTTTCAAAATTTTCATGGCATTTATCTAATGCTAATTTACACTAATTAATGTATAATCTCAGAAATGTAAATTTAAAATGGAAATATCGCTGCTGATTAATGGCTTCTAATAAAAGTTCTTCACATTTCAAAAATTTTTAAATGAACAAACAATTTAATTTGAAAAGAACTATATACTCACTTTTTAATATCGCTTCTCGTCATTCTTTCGTATAAGAATACAAACTGATAACGGACATTGCTGATGGAGAAAATGTAAACAAGTGCTCACGCAATTATTATTCCTAACTTTCAAAATCAAGCAATTTTGAAGCTAGTAATATATTTGCTCTGTCAAGTATGATTTTTCCAAGCTTGAAGCTAACTTAAAATATCTTTGAATTGCCAGCTTTGAGCTGTCAGGGTAAATTCACTGGAATGCCAAGCCTGTTTCAAGTGAGTGTGCTGTGTGGGAAGTACAGAACTTTGAATAATGACCTTCAAAAATCAATAAGCCTGCAACATTTGTTTCGGGTCGAAAACAAGCAGGATAATTTGCCATACGAAGAAAGTAGGGAAGAAAACTGCAATAGTTGTCACTTTCATTGCACGCCTTAAGAAGTGTCGTCTTTTCTTTCGACCGAAACAATTGTTGCGATTTTATGGCATTTTATGATGTTTATTCAAAGTTTTGCACTTTTTACAAGAATTCTGTAATTAAAAACTATGGCACCTTTTTAGGAGTCTGCTGTAAGCATCCAGAGAAACTTCTGTAAACATCCAAGAACTATGGAGTAAAAAACAATGGAACCTTTTGTCGAGATCTTTCAGGGAGACATCTTGAAAACTTTGTACACATCTGGAAGCTGATATAGAATATAAACTTTCTTACAGACATCCGGAATATCTGTTTCCGAAACAATTTTGAACCAGGAGACTGTTGTAAACATTTGCAGACGCTTCCACACTCTTCCGTTATTTCTGTAATAAGAAAGCAATACTGAATTGGGTGTCTCAAAGCAAGAAGTAAAGAATTCATAATAATCACAATTTAAGTGAAATAATATCGCAAGAAATGCTTCGAGTTTAAACAAAATTGGATACTGAGTCAAACGAAGAAAGTAGGCACGAAAACTGCAATAAATGCGCTTTGTTTGTTCGCTTTCAGATTGGTCGTCTTTTCTTCCGTTCCGAAACAATTATTGCGAGTTTATTGCATTTTATAGTGTTTACTCAAAGTTTTGTACTTTTTACAGGAATTCCGTAACTAAAACCAGTGGAACATATTAAAAACAATTGTACCTTTTGTGGAAATCATTCATGGACACAACTTGCAAATTTTGTGCACACCTGGAAGCTAATGTAGAATATAAACTCTCTTAGAGACATCCGAAATATCTGTTCCCGAAACAATTTTGGCTTGTGTTTCCGGAAGAGATGTGTAAAACATCTCTAAAATTAGATATCTGGGCAGTATATTATGAAAGACACGTTTTCAGCACCCGTTGGCTCGGGAACTTCGTTGACGAGGATGAAATGCTTCACACTAAATATGACACTTCCCTACCCTACCTCATATATACAGTGCACAACAACCCTATTCCGTTCTTGGAAGAAGGGTGTTGTTTTGCAATTATCTAGTAAGTTGTAAATGAGGATGCAATAAAATGAAAGTTCTAAAGATGAAATTCATTTTTAATAGGTATTGAAAAAAAATATAAACTTATTTTATTTTATTTTAAAGAATATTATTATTATTTAAGCGTATTTTAAAGGTAATGAATTCGAATTGATATTACTTATCTTCCGCAATTTGTGTACGTAATCATAAAATGATAGGATATTAGATTAGATTACTAAAAAACAATAAATTACCTTTTTTTTTTTTTTTTACTTAATAAAATATTCAATGTGTTTTTTACGAAAATACTCTTTGATTTTTTTATATTTGTAAATTTGTGTACAGGCTCAAAATAATGCGTCAGTTACAATTTGAATAGATTGTTTTAATTATATTTATCGAATATTAAAAATAATACATTTATTAGGGCGACAGGAATATTGCTTTCAGACAAAATAAACCTTTTGAAAATGATTTTACACACACACTCTCTCTCTCTCTCCCTTTTATTTATTTATTTATTTTTACAGTCTGGTTAAAATTCTGGTTTTAAGTTAAACAATCTGGTGTGACGCTCACACAACTTCTTCTCTTGCAATTCAATTAAATAAAGACAAAATGCACATTAAATAATAAGTTAACAAGTAATGCATACAAGCCTAGTTAACAAATAATGTATACAAGCCTACGTTAAAAAGAATTCAAAAGAGGTTTAGGAACATCTTTATTTCACAAATAATTCTGCGTGAGGAGCCGTTTGAATATATTTTTTATATTTATATAGAATTCAGACTGTTATTAAATTTAAAAGTTTACTCAAAGTTATTCAGAGAACTATCACCTGCATCACTCCATGGAATTCAATTTTAATCAAGCTTTTGAAGTAGCAAACTCACATGAACTTTTAAATGCAACATGTAAACTGGCCACAATTATTATTATTATTATTATTACTTTAGTTACGCTAATAACAGACATGCAAAAGAATAAACACTTAAAATCTTAATCTTTAGTATTCAAAGAAACTCGAAACGCGTTATACAAAAACAAGCACATAAAATTTCCTTTAAAAAATACTTTGTTTGCCGTATGCGTAAGAAGAATTAATTTTCATACCTCTGAGTACTTTTTTTACAATTTATATAATTCCATTATATTCTAATTCTGTTGGATAGCATTGTAAACGAATGGTGAATGATTTTCATACCATATTCTACACGAAACATGCTTTTATGCATATAAAAAAATGTATATACGTTTCATTTTGTCTAGTATAACATAAACTGTACCTGCCAAAAATAAATTTCCCCTACAGACATAATGCATTTGAAATTTTTTTCGATGTGCCTAAACACGAAGCATTTGTTTAATCTCAGCAAAAATTGGTGCAGCATCGCTATATATTATAGATTTAAAATACTAAGTTCGTACACTTTGCTACAATTTATTTTTTAGATATGTTGATTGATAAGACATAGACACTGAGAGAGAGAGAGAGAAAGAAAGAGAGAGATCAACAGCTAAAAATCTGATTTTCGGATTCAGGGGACTTCAAAACATGCAAATATACCAAAAAAAAAAAAGTCTCAATTTCGAAAAATTTCTTTCGAAAAACAACAACACTTTGCTCATGGTTATATTGCTGATGAGATATAAACACACACACAGAGGCGCATGTACACAGACAGACACACAGTTCAATCGCTAGAAATCTGATTTTTGGATTAATGGACCCTAAAAGGTGTAAGTACAAAAAGAACTCACTTTCGAAAATTTGACCACAAAACAACACATTTTCTGTCATGTATATGGGTAAGAAAAATAAAAAATAAAAAATAAAAACAAGTTTTAAAAATATAATTAAAGATAAAATTCGCAGAAAAGAGTCGTTTTCATTCTTTCTTTTATCTTGTGCGAAAATTTTTTTTTAAATGAATCTAACCGTTGTTAAGGAAAGCAAATTCATATTTTAAAGTAAATAATTTTTATTTTATTTATTTTTTAAACATTGTTTTTATATTTAAACCAACTATTTTTTTTTTCTTTTTTTTTGTCCTGTAGCACCAAAAAAAAAAAAAAGTAATAAATGTTTTAAAAAATATATATCGTCCTAAATTAAATTTGGTTTTGTAGGAAATTTTATATTGATTACTTAGAAAACAAAAATAGGCTTCAGTTTAATTTTTCTAGCTTCTTTCATTCTTCTATCAGAATGTGAAGTTATTTTTATGCTCGGAAAATATCATCGAATTTTTTTCAGGTCTTACCGTTTGAATATTGCGTTAACTGCGCAACCGTTTTGTGTACTGACATTTATTAAAGATTTACGATGCATTGGCGTTTGTGGGAAATACTTTTGAATAATGACACATTATTTAAATGCACAAACATATTTCTCTTGTAGAATAAGTTATGATTAGCGTAATTTATTCATTTATGTTGAGATATATTGTGAGATGTAAATGGAAATTGTTCAAAGTAGATTTAAAGTGTTAAGAATTTTTTTCAAGTACACTGTATAGACAATAGAGCATATGAAAATTTTAGATGACATAGAAGTTACAGAAATTTTTAAATGCTTTCATTTTGGAAATAAAATGATAAAATATTTCTTTCACATAGGTGCCAACGTCTACGGTTTTTTAGTACCGTTATTTCTCTGCAAAAAGTTTCATCATGTTTAATCACAGAAAACTATTAAAACACTTATTAAAAATTTTTATTAAAAATTACCAGTAGAAAAAAAAGTACAAGTTGGCAAATATGCTTTTGTGATATTCTTTTCTCTGCAGTTAAACACAAAATATATTTTTGTGTACCTGCTGTCTTTAAATAACGTACAGGGCTGCACATAACTAAGCTCTAGTACGATTTTCTTTAAAAGTAAAGCTGTAAAAATAACTGTTGTGAGTTGTCTTCCTTCATAATTAAAAATAAAACGTTTTCTTAAGTGTCACTTGTGAGGTAAAATATACTACAGAATATAGATTAAACTATGTAACGAGTAAGTACAGCCGGAACGTAATTATGCTCTATGCAGTCAGATGACATTTTCTTCCTTTCGAAACAATTGTTGGGAGATTACTGCATTTTATAATGTTTATTCTAAGTTTTGTACTTTTTACAGGAGTTCCGTAACTAAAACCAGTGGAACATATTAAAAACAATGGTATATTTTGTAGAGATCTTTCATGGAGACATCTTGCAAATTTTGTGCACATCTGGAAGCTGATATAGAATATAAACTCTCATAGAGACATCCGGAATATCTGCTCCCGAAACAATTTTGGCTTGTGTTCCCGGAAGAGATTTGTAATACATCTCTAAAATGAGATATCCGGACACACTTTTACATGGTTCCAGGAACTTGTTTCTGATATGTTCAGAAGATCTTGTAGAGAATTTTTGAAGACAATCAGTTGAAATCATCAGGAGACAGCTGTAAACATCTGGAGACACTTCCACACACATCTGTTATCTCTGTAATAAGAAAGCAATTCATATTTAGTGTAAAAAAGTAAGACGTACAGAACTTTGAATAATGACCATTCAAATTCAAAAAGCCTGCAACATTCGTTTCGGGTCGAAACAAAACAGGATATTTTGCCAAACGAAGAAAGTAGGCAAGAAAAATGTAATAGTTGCCACTTTGAATGCACGCCTTAAGAAGGGTAGTCTTTTCTTTCAACCCGAAAGAATTTTTGCGATTTTATGGAATTTTAAGGTGTTTATTGAAAGTTTTGTACTTTTTACAAGAATTCTGCAATTAAAAACGATTGCACCTTTTTAGGAGTATGCAATAAGCATTTAGAGACACTTCTGTACACATCCAGGAGCTGTGAAGTGAAAAACAATGGAACCTTTTGTCGAGATCTTTCCTGGAGATATCTTGCAATCTTTGTACACATCTGGAAGCTGCACTGCAAATAAAGGTGTCTTAAAGTAAGACAAAAAAATGTCTGAAAATACATTTCAGACACGTAAATATCTTAATATGAAGTGAAGACACAATAGATATCTTAATTTAAGTCACTTTTGTGTCTTAATAAACTGGTAGGGCAAAAGTGTCTTAAAGTAAGACATTTAAAATAAATCATTTCACATTTCATCGTTAATTATTAGTAGTGGCGCCATCTATCAATGAAAATCAAAATCATCTTCGTCTTACTCGTTTTTTTTTTTAAATATATATCAAGATACTATTTTAAAACAATGATGATTACTTTTAAGAATTTTTTAACGAAGCAGCGGAATTTTTATTTTTATTTTTTTTATTTATTGAAATTATAATGCAAATATCAAAAAATTAAATCTCTCCGACTATTTTTTTTAAATAAATAAATAAAAAATTTTAATAAGTATTTTTATTTGTTAGATTTTTCCGGAAATCATGTCAAGTGAGAAAGGATATATTTTACTTCTAGTTTGAGATTTTTTCAATCCCCTTAAATAAAATAATTTAAATATATCAAATTTCAATAAATAATAGATAAAAATACTTAATTTAATTACTTTTATTTAATTAAATATGCTATCTACTTTTTTTTTTTTTAATAAAGCTTAAAATAATAAGATAAATTACAAAAATCGCGTTATTTAAAACGTTTATTTGTGAAATTTAAATAAGCTTATTAGAAATTTTTTATATTTAACATAACAAATATGCATAAATGGTAAATGTCGTTATCTTATTTGCGTGGAATTATGCTTGAAATACGTAATAAAAAACATTTTTCGGAGCAAAAATAATTTGGTTACAAAATAAATAAATATGTAAATAAAAATGTTACTTTTTATTTAAAGCTCGTTCATTTAATTGAATGACAAAACAGTAAGATGAACTTGTAGCGAAGAATAACTTATTGCTTAAGAATAACTTGTAGCTAAGAAAGAGAATTTCAAACTAATCTTACACAATTTGTAAATACTAGCTGCTTTTTTTTAAATCTTTTTCGATTTAAGACTCTTTTTTTTTTTTTTTTTTAACATTTTTACCTGTAACTGGAAGTAAAACAAAACTTTTCTGGTTTTTTTCATAATCATATACATTTATTTTCTTTCTTTCAAATAGCAGTTTATAAAAAGAAATCGTTTTCAAAACATCACAGTCTGAGGTTTTGATATATTATTCGTTTATATTTTACGAAATTCTAAACTTCTACACATAAAATATAATAGAATTAATATATATTGAGCTTTAGATTTAATCTGGATAGTTTTAAGAAAAAAAAAATGCCGATTATGTTCTAACACTATAATTTATTTTGCGAATATTAAAATATATATTATCCACACGCTCGGTGTGATGCCGTGGCGTGGTTTGCAAGAACGCTCCTCTGTGGTACAGAAGATAGTGGGTTCAACTCCAGGGACTGGTAGTGATTTTTTTTTTTTTTTTTTTAAATAATTATTATATTTTATTAGTGCTCTAGATAATTCGAAAATACATTTTAAACAGAAAAGCGGAATCATACGCCACCTTTATTTATTTATTTATTTTAAAAAAGGTTTTAAAAGTGGCAGATTTTTTAAGCCTAACATGGCGGTATTTTTAAACCTAAAAAAGATGGCGGTGTTTTAAGACATTTGCAGTGTCTTAATTTCAGATGCAGAAAGTTGTCTTAAAAAGTAAGACATATTTTTTTCACTTAAAAAATGACCATCCGTTTAAGACACTTTATTAACTGAATTTAAGACGTTTTCATTTACAGTGTGATATAGAATATAAACACTCTTAGAGACATCCGGAATATCTGTTTCCGAAAAAATTATTTTGGAACAGGAGACTGCTGCAAACATTCGCAGACGTTTCCACAGATATTTGTTTTCTCTGTAATAAAAGAGCATTACTGAATTGGTGTTTCAAAGCAAGAAGTAAAGAATTTATAATAATCACAATTTCAATAACATAACATCGCAAGAATTGCTTCCGGTTTAAACAAAATTGGATACTGTGTGAAACGAAGAAAGTAGGCACGAAAACTGCGGTACATGACCTCTGTTTGTTCACTTTATGATAGGTCGTCTTTTCTTCCAACCCGAAACAATTGTTGAGAATTGATTGCATTTTATAGTGTTTATTCAAAGTTTTCTACTTTTTACATTATTTTCGTAACTAAAAACAGTGGAACATATTAAAAACAATACTACCCTTCGTGGAGATCTTTCATGGAGACATCTTGAAAATTTTCTGTACACCTGAAGCTGATGTAGAATATAATCTCTATTAGAGACATCCGAAATATCTATTCCCGAAACAATTTTGGCTTGTTTTTCCGGGAGAGATGTGTATAACATCTCTAAAATCAGATATCCGGGCACACTTCTACATGCTTCCAGGTACATGATTCTGACATCTTCGGACGATCATATAGAACTCAAATAGACTTTTTGAAGTCACTACCTTGAAAACCTTAGGAGACTGTTGTACCATCCATAGACACTTCCACGCACATCTGAAATCTCTGTAATAAGAAAGCAATACTGATATGGTGTTTTAAAACATGAAGTAAAGAATTTCGAAAAATAACAATTAAAGCTAAATAAGCTCGAAAGAGTTGTTTCAGTCTAAACAAAATTGGATAACTCTGTCAGACAAAGAAATTAGGCATGAAAACTGCAATAGTTTCCGCTTTGTTCGTTGGCCTTAAAAAGGGTCGTCTTTTCTTCCGTTTCGAAACAATTATTGCGAGTTTACTGCATTTTGTAGTGTTTATTCAAAGTTCTGCACTTTTTACAGGAATTCCGTATCTAAAAATAGTGGAACATATTAAAAACAATTGTACCTTTCGTAGAGATCGGTCATAGAGACATCTTGGAAATTTTGTGCACATCTGGAAGCTGATGAAGAATATAAACTCTTTAAGAAACATCCGGAATATCTGTTCCCGAAACAATTTTGGCTTGTGTTCCCGGAAGAGATGTGTAAAACATCTCTAAAATCAGATATCTCAACACACATGAAGAACTTGTTTCTGAAGAACTTGCTTGAAGAACTTGTTTCTGATATCTTCAGAAGATGTTGCAGGGACTTTTTGAAGACACTGAGTTAAAATAATCAGGACACGGCTGTAACCATCTGGAGACACTTCCGCACACATTTTCTGTAATAAGAAAGCAATTTAAATTTGGTGTATCAAAGTAAGAAGTACATAACTTTGAATAATGACCACTAAAATTCAATAAGCCTGCAACATTCGTTTCGGGTCGAAACAAACAGGTTATTTTGTCATAAGAAGAAAGTAGGCAAGAAAACTGTAATAGTTGCCACTTTGATTGCACGCCTTAAGAAGGGTCGTCTTTTCTTTCAAACCGAAACAATTGTTGCAATTTTATGGAATTTTACGGTGTTTATTCAAATTTTTGTACTTTTTACAAGAATTCTGTAATTAAAAACGATTGCACCTTTTTAGGAGTCTGCTGTAAGCATCTAGAGATACTTCTGTACACATATAGGAACTATAAAATAAAAAATAATGGAACATTTTGTCGAGATCTTTTCTGGTGACAACTTGCAAACTTTGTACACATCTGGAAGCTAATATAGAACCTAAACTTTCTTAGAGACTTCCAGAATATCTGTTTCCAAAACAGTTTTGGACCAGGAGACTGCTGTAAACATTCGCAGACTCTTCCACACACATCTGTTATCACTGTAATAAGAAAGGAATACTGAATTTGTGTCTCAAAGCTTTAAGTAAAGAATTTCGAAAATTCAGAATTAAAATTAAATAACCTCGCAAGAATTTTTTCGGGTGTAAACAAAACTGGACACTGTGTCATACTAAGAAAGTAGGCACGAAACTCTAATAGTTTCCACTTTGTTCGTTCGCCTTCGTCTTTTCTTCCCTTTCGAGACAAAGGTTGCACGTTTACTGCATTTTATAGTGTTTATTAAAAGTTTTGTACTTTTTACAGGAATTCCGTAACTGAAACCAGTGAGTATATTAAAAACAATTGTACCTTTAGTAGAGATCTTTCATGGCGACATCTGTCAAATTTTATGCACACCTGGAAGGTGATGTAGAATAAAAAACTCTCTTAGGGACATCCGGAATATCTGTTCCCGAAACAATTTTGACATGCGTTCAAGGAACAGATGTGTAAAACATATCTAAAATCAGATATCCGGGCATACTTTTACATGCTTCCAGGAACTTGTTTTTCTAATATCTTCAGAAGACCTTAGGAAATTTTTGAAGACATTAACCTTAAATCATCAAGAGACGGCTGTAACCATAGGGAGACACTTCCACACACATCTGGGATCTCGGTAATAAAAAAATAAACCAGATTTGGTCTATCAAACTAACAAGTACAAAACTTTGAAAGATGACCTATTAAATTTAATAAGCATGCAAAATTTGTTTCGGGTAGAAACAAAGCAGGCTATTTTGTCATACGAAGATAGTAGGCAAGAAAACTGCAATAGTTGCCATTTTGATTGTACGCCTTAAAAGAGTCGACTTTTCTTTGGACCCTTAACAATTGTTGCTATTTAATGGTATTTTATAATGCTTATTCAAAGTTTTGTACTTCTTACAAGAATTCTGTAATTAAAAACAATGGCACCTTTTTAGGAGTCAGCTGTAAGCATCCAGGGAAATTTCTGTATACATCCAGGAATGAAGTAAAAAACAATGGAACCTTTTGACAGGATCATTCATGGAGACACCTTGCAAACTTTTTACACATCTGAAAGTTGATATGGAATATAAACTCTCTCAGAGACATCCGGAATTTTTGTTTCCGAAACAATTTTGAACCAGGAGACTGCTGTAAACATTCGCTGACGCGTCCAGAAACATGTTTTATCTCTATAATAAGAAAGATACTGAATTGGTGTCTCAAAGAGAGAAGTTGATATGTGAGCGGGGAAAAACCCCGGGTTCAAACCAGGGAATAAACTCGGTTTTTTGGGAAGGAAATTTTGAAAGTTTCGAAAAGAGGGGAATTTTGAAAGTTTTAACAAGTTACGAATTTATCTTTTTTTTTTTTTTTTAAGATTAGAGATGTGATGTTCTAAGGCATTTCAAAATGTTATCTCACATTCAGATGTTTTTTATGATCTTTCAGTTTTTAAATAGTGCTTTTAATGTCTATAAATTTAAAAAGTACAAGTTTCAAATTTCATTAATTAACAGATTTATTCTCTGTTATTGCCGTATGTTTATATTTTAGTTCTGACTGTATACACACTGAGACTGAGTTCAATAAGCACTTTTTTTTTTTTATCGCAATCGCATGTTTCAGATGTATATTTTTAACATTTTATTTCAAAAATAAAACAAAAATGCTTCAAAATATTCTGCATTACTAAAACAATCAATAATATTACACTGGGAAATATTATTTCAATTAAATTTTCAACAATATTAATATGCAAAATATAAATGACGAAAGAAATAACAGCCAAATTATTAATTATTAGCTATTGAATATTTTATGTATTGATTTAATGCATTAAAAGTTATTCCTTGAATTCTTAATAACCGAAGAACTCATGTTCGATTTTGTTCCGTATGCTCTTTGACCTTTGAGTGATTACAACAGAATTTTATCAACTAATGTGAAATTTTATTAGATGAATTATAATAAGATTTAATAATTTTAAACTATTCTTACCATAATATAATTTCATTATATTATTTTTTATAACATATTTTATTATGGTATTCATTAAAAATAAATAAATAAAGTTATTTAAATAGGCAGACAAAACTTCATCATTTATTATTGTCAATAGCGCAAACGTTTACTTTTTTACAATTTTCTGTAAAATAATCACATAATTGTTGATATCACTTTTATTTAAGCAAATAGAATAAAATTGATATTGAAACAAGTTGTTTGGTACACCTAAAAGATGTGAAATTATATCTAAACATTGAATATTAGTTTCTTCCCATCAAAGTTTCTAAAGTTCCAAAATTTCCTGGTTTAAACCCGAAAACTCCCATGTATATTAACCAGAAGCAATATTCCCGGGTTTTTTACATCTCTAGAGAGAAGTAAAGAACTTCGAAATATCACAAATCAAACTATATAAACTCGCAAGAATTATTTCGGGTGTAAACGAAATTGGATACTGCGTCAGACTAAGAAAGTAGGCACGAAACTCTAATAGTTTCCAATTTGTTCGTTCGCCTTAAGAAGGGTTCTTTTTCTTCCCTTTCGAGACAAAAGTTGCGAGTTTACTGCATTTTATAGTGCTTATTAAAAGTTTTGTACTTTTTACAGGAATTCCGTAACTAAAACCAGTAAAACATATTAAAAACAATGGTACCTTTTGTAGAGATCTTCCATGTTGAAATCTCGCGAATTTTGTGCACACCTGGAAGCTGATGTAGAATAAAAAACTCTCTTAGGGACATTCGGAATATCTGTTCCCGACACAATTTTGGCTTATGTTCAAGGAAGAGGTGTGTAAAGCGTATCTAAAATCAGATATTCGGGCAGACTTTTACATACTTCCAGGAACTTGTTTCTGATATTATCAGAAGATTTAGGAACTTTTTGAAGACACTTAATTCATAAAGAGACGGATGTAACCATCCAGAGACACTTCCACACACATTTGGGATCTCTGTAATAAGAAAGCAAACAAGATTTGGTCTATCGAAGTAACAAGATTAAAACTTTGAAAAATGACATTTAAAATTTAAGAAGCCTCTAACATTTGTTTCGGGTAGAAACAAAGCAGGATATTTTATCATACGAAGAAAGTAGGCAAGAAAACTGCAATAGTGTCCACTTTGATTGCACGCCTTAAGAAGAATCGTCTTTTCTGTGGACCCGAAAAAATTGTTGCAATTTTATGGCATTTTATGATGCTTATTCAAATTTTTGTACTTTTTACAAGAATTCTGTAAATAAAAACAATGGCACCTTTTTAGGAGTGTGCTGTAAGCATCCAGAGAAACTTCTGCACATATCCAGGAATTATCAAGTAAAAAACAATGGAACCTTCTGTCAGGATTTTTCATGGAGACACCTTGCAAATTTTGCACACATCTGAAAGCTCATATGGAATACAAACTGTCTTAGAGACATCCGGAATACAGTTTGCGAAACAATTTTGAACCAGGAGACTTCTGTAAACATTCGCAGACGCGTCCATACACATGTGTTATCTCTGTAATAAAAAAGATACTGAATTGGTGTCTCAAAGCAAGAAGTAAAGAATTTATAATAATCACAATTAAAACTATATAAGCTCGCAAGAATTGTTTCGGGTGTAAACAAAATTGGATACTGTGTCAGACTAAGAAAGTAGGCACGAAACTCTAATAGTTTCCACTTTGTTCGTTCGCCTTAAGAAGGATCGTCTTTTCTTCCCTTACGAGACAAAGGTTGCAAGTTTACAGCATTTTATAGTGCTTATTAAAAGTTTTGTACTTTTTACAGGAATTCCGTAACTAAAACCAGTGAACATATTAAAAACAACTAGTTGGAACCCGTCGAATTCGACGGTCACTTTATTGACCGTAATGTTTCAAAAATCGTCGCATCATTATTTAAATGTATTTCAAGTCACAACATCTAATATAATTTATGACATTTCACTTTAAAAAAGGAATTCGGAAAAATGCTTATAAATAGAAATACTATATACGATACCACTTTCTACAAAGTACTCTCAATATTGACGTCAAACTGACTCCAAGTAAACAGTTGCTATCTTTTATTTTCTATTTCGTTTAATACTATGACTACATGTTAGCTGACCCGTCCGGCGTTGTCCGGGCCTATGATAATAACCTTAAATGAACCTTAAATTTGTATGATTTTAAATCCTAAACTCGATTTTGTCTGAGTTTATATTTTTAAATAAAAGCATCGCGAAAAAGATAATCAGATGTAACAAAAAAATTACCTTGAACCGAATGAAACTCTGCCTTCTGATCCCGGTGTCTGCGGCAGCGCATACGCCGGCCGCTAATAACATAAAGAAAATTGTCAAAAATTAATCTGGAACCAAACGAACCCGACCGGAGTTGCCCGGGCCCATGATAATAATCTTAAATTTGTATGATTTTATATATTTAACTCGATTATGTTTGAATTTTTATTTTTAAATAAAAGCATAGCATCACAATAATAATAATAATAATAATAATAATAATAATAATAAAAATAAATAAATAAATAAAATCAGCTGTAACAAAAAAATTACCTCGAACCCAACGAAACTCAGTCTTGTGACCCTGGTGCCTGCGGCAGCGCATACATGGACCGCTAATAACATGAAAAAATTCCCAAAAAATAACCTGGAACCAAATGAACCCGACCGACGTTGCCCGGGTCCATGATAATAACCTTATATGAACTTTAAATTTGTATGACTTAATATCTTTAACTCAATTTTGTTTGAATTTCTATTTTTAAATGAAAGCATCGCGAAACAAATAATCATATGTTACAAAAAAATTACCTCAAACTGAACGAAACTCAGGCTCGTAACCCCGGTGCCTGTGGCAGCGTATATGCGGGTCACTAATAACATGAAAAAATTCTTAAAAATTAATCTTGAAACGAACGAACCTCTGAATCGTGTTTCCACCGCCTGTGACTTCGGCACCGTATAGCAGGCATGCTACGCACACGCTGCAAAATTCACATTCCTCCACCAGGGGGCGCAGTATGTTGTATACGAACATCACCAATCACCTTGAACTTCCAAGACCTTTCAAATAAGGTGTCACATGGTGGTGTCAACTGAAAAATCCTTTATTTACACTTTCTCCCGCCAGGGGGCACAGTGTGTTCAGTACGAACATCACCAACGGTCAAGAAATACCAAGACCTTTAAAATAAGATATAACATGATAGGGTCTAATACAAAATCACCTAGTTCCATTTTTCACCACCAGGGGGCGCACTATATTGTATACAAACATCCCCAATCAACATGAAATTTCAAGACCTCTATCACCAATCGCCTTGGATTTTCAAGACCTTTTAAATAAGGTGTCACATGGTGGTGTCAACTGTAAAATCCTTTAGTTGCACTTTCCGCCGCCAGGGGCGCAGTGTGTTCTGAACGAACATCACCAACGGTCAGGAAATACCAATACCTTTACAATAAGATATAACATGATAGGGTCTGCAGCAAAATCACCAAGTTCCATTTTTCACCACCAGGGGGTCGCACTATATTGTATACAAACATCCCCAATCGACATGAAATTTCAGGACCTTTAAAATGAGGTGCTACATGTGTGGGTCTAGAACGGATTTCCCTCTCAAACTAATTTCCCCCCCTTTCCCCCCCTCCAAATCTACTTTCCCCCTTTAAAATCGAAAATTCCAAATTCGCAAAAAGTGATTTTTTAGTATTCGACTCTAGTCCCCATATGTAAAATTTCTTCACCGTGAAGTAATTTGGAGCTTAGTTAAGCTCATAAACGTGTTTTTAACCCGTTTCCCCCCCCGGGGGAAACCGTTCGACTTTTTTTTATTTTTCTCTTTTCATAGCACATCTACAGACCAAGACCTTTCTTTAGACACCTCAACCAAATTTTTACACCAAGTAGTTCTCTCAATACAGTAGAGACAGACAAAAACATGTTTCAAATTAATATATAGATTTTTTTTTTCAAATAATTGATTTACACCAAACGCAGGAAAATCTTGAAAAATTCTTGAAAAAATTGAATGTAAAGTTGATTGTGCACGCATAACTTTCCTCAAACTTTACGAATTTAAGCAGTTAATAGCTCAAAAGAAAGAGCTTGATCCACTGAGCGTTCTTAGACTTGTATCAACAGCCTACGTTAATTTGAACTCTAGATATAGAGGTTTGAGTAAGGGAAAATCTTGAAAAAATTGAATGTAAATTTGATTCTGTACGCATAACTTTCCTCAAACTCTACGAATTTAAGCAGTTAATAGCTCAAAAGAAAGAGCTTTATCCACTGAGTGTTCTTAGACTTGTGTCAACAGCCTACGTTAATTAGAACTCTAGTTATAGAGGTTTGAGTGAAGGAAAATCTTGAAAAAATTGAATGTAAATTTGATTCTGCAAGCATAACTTTCCTCAAACTCAATGAATTTAAGAAGTTAATAGCTAAAAGAAAGAGCTTGATCCACTGAGTGTTCTGAGAGTGAAACGATCAAGATCCATTCATTAGAAGAGGAGCTATGAGAATTCGAATTGCTTGAGTGAATGTGTCACATAAGAAATGTACAGGGAAGAATCGCGTTTGAGTATAACTTGAGTAAGGTGGGAGTTGAGTAAATTTCAATGATTGATGACATATCTGTGTCTAAATACCTTTCATTAAAAAAAAAAATGAAGGAAATCGGCCGGATAGAACGGCCAGACGAACTGACTTTAGTTTTCATAAAATTTTTTAATATATAAGATGGTACCTTTAGCAGAGATCTTTCATGGTGACATCTGTCAATTTTATGCACACCTGGAAGCTGATGTAGAATAAAAAACTCTCTAAGGGTCATTCGGAATATCTGTTTCCGAAACAATTTTGACATGCGTTCAAGGAAGAGATGTGTAAAACATATCTAAAATTAGATATCCGGGCATACTTTTACATGCTTCTAGGAACTTGTTTCTAATATCTTCTGGAGACCTTAGGAAATTTTTGAAGACATATTGACCTTAAATCATCAAGAGACGGCTGTAACCATAGGGAGACACTTCCACACACATCTGGGATCTCACTAAAAAGAAAGCAAACCAGATTTGGTCTATCAAACTAACAAGTACAAAACTTTGAAAGATGACCTATTAAATTTAATAAGCCTGCAAAATTTGTTTCGGGTGGAAACAAAGCAGGCTTTTTTGTCATACGAAAATAGTAGGCAAGAAAACTGCAGTAGTTGCCACTTTGATTGCACGCCTTTAGAAGAGTCGTCTTTTCTTTGTACCCGAAACAATTGTTGCTATTTTATAGCAATTTATTGTGCTTATTCAAAGTTTTGTACTTTTTATAAGAATTTTGTAATTAAAAACAATGGCACATTTTTAGGAGTCAGCTGTAAGTATCCAGAGAAATTTCTGTACACATCCAGGAACTATAAAGTAAAAATTAATGGAAACTTTTGTAAGGATCATTCATGGAGACACCTTGCAAATTTTTACACATCTGAAAGCTGATATGGAATATAATCTCTCTCAGATACATCCGGAATATCTGTTTCCGAAACAATTTTCAACCAGGAGACTGCTGTAAACATTCGCAGACGCGTCTAGAAACATGTTTTATCTCTATAATAAGAAAGATACTGAATTGGTGTCTCAAAGAGAGAATTAAAGAACTTCGAAAAATCACAAATCAAAGTATATAAACTCGCAAGAATTATTTCGGGTGTAAACAAAATTGGGTGCTGTGTTAGACTAAGAAATTAGGCACGAAACTCTAATAATTTCCAATTTATTCCTTCGCCTTAAGAAGGGTTCTTTTTCTTCCCATTCGAGACAAAGGTTGCGAGTTTACTGCATTTTATAGCGCTTATTAAAAGTTTTGTACTTTTTACAGGAATTCCGTAATTAAAGCCAGTGAAACATATTAAAAACAATGGTACCTTTTGTAGAGATCTTTCAAGTTGACATCTCGCAAATTTTGTGCACACCTGGAATCTGATGTAAAATCTAAACACTCTTAGGGACATCCGGAATATCTGTTCCCGAAACAATTTTGGATTGCGTTCAAGGAAGAGATATGTAAAACAATCTAAAATCAGATATCCGGGCACACTTTTACATGCTACCAGGAAATTGTTTCTGATATCTTCAGAAGACCTTAGGAACTTTTCGAAGACACTGCCCTTAAATCATCATGAGACGACTGTCACCATCCGGAGACACTTCCACACACATCTGGGATCTCTGTAATAAGAAAGCAAACCAGATTTAGTCTATCAAAGTAACAGATACAAAACTTTGAAAAATGACCTTTAAAATTTAATAAGCCTGCAACATTTGTTTCGGGTCGAAAAAAAGCAGGATACTTTGTCATACGAAGAAAGTAAGCAAGAAAGCTGCAATAGTTGCCTCTTTCATTGCACTCCTTAAGAAGAGTCGTCTTTTCTTTGGACCCGAAACAATTGTTGCAATTTTATGGCATTTTATGATGCTTATTCAAAGTTTTGTACTTTTTACAAGAATTCTGTAATTAAAAACAATGGCACCTTTTTAGAAGTATGCTGTAAGCATCCAGAAAAACTTCTGTACATATCCAGGGACTATGGAGTAAAAAACAATGGAACCTCTTGTCGAGATCTTTCATGGAGACACCTTGCAAATTTTTTCCACATATGAAAGCTGATATGGAATATAAACTCTCTTAGAGACATCCGGAATTTCTTTTTCCGAAACAATTTTGAACCAGGAGACTGCTGTAACCATCCGGAGACACTTCAACGCACATCTGGGATATCAGTAATAAGAAAGCAATACTGATTTCGTGTTTCAAAGTATAAAGTAAAGAACTTCGAAACATGTCAATTAAAACTATACAAGCTCGCAAGAATTTTTCGAGTGTAAACAAAACTGGATACTGTGTTGTGTCAGACTAAGAAAGTAGGGACGAAACTCTAATAGTTTCCACTTTGTTCGTTCGACTTAAGAAGGGTCGTCTTTCCTTCTCTTTCGAGACAATTCTTGCGAGTTTACAGCATTTTATAGTGTTTATTAAAAGTTTTGTACTTTTTACAGAAATTCCGTAACTAAAACCAGTGGAATATATTAAAAACAATGGTACCTTTTTTAGAGATCTTTCATGGTGACATCTCGCAAAATTTGTGCACACCTGGAAGCTGATGTAGAATAAAAATCTCTCTTAGGGACATCCAGAATATCTGTTCCCGAAAAAATTTTGGATTGCGTTCAAGGAAGAGATGTGTAAAACAATGGAAAATCAGATATCCGGGCACACTTTTACATACTACCAGGAACGTGTTTCTGATATCTTCAGAAGTACTTAAGAACTTCTTGAAGACACTGACTTTAAATCATCAAGAGACGGCTGTAACCATCCGGAGTCACTTCCACACACATCTGGGATCTCTGTAATAAGAAAGCAAACCAGATTTGGTCTATCAAATTAACAAGAACAAAACTTTGAAAAATGACCCTTAAAATTTAATAATCCTGCAACATTTGTTTCGGGTCGAAACAAAGCAGGATATTTTGTCATGCGAAGAAAGTAGGCAAGAAAACTGCAATAGTTGCCTCTTTCATTGCACTCCTTAAGAAGAGTTGTCTTTTCTTTGGACCCGAAACAATTGTTGCACTTTTATGGCATTTTATAATGCTTATTCAATGTTTTGTACTTTTCACAAGTATTCTGTAATTAAAAACAATGGCACGTTTTTAGGATTATGCTGTAAGCATCCAGAGAAACTTCTGTACCAATGCAGGAACTATGAAGTGAAAAACAATGCAGCCTTTTGACAGGATCTTTTATGGAGACAACTTGTAAACTTTGTAAACATCTGAAAGCTGATATGGAATAAATACTCTCTTTGAGACATCTAGAATATCCGTTTCGAAACAATTTTGAACCAGGAGACTTCTGTAAATATCGCAGACGCGTCTACACACATGTGTTATCTCTAAAATAACAAAGATACTTAATTGGTGTCTGAAAAAGAAAAGTAAAGAACTTCGAGAAATTAAAATTAATACTATACAAGCTCGCAAGAATTGTTTCGGGTGTAAATAAATTGGATACTGTGTCACACTTAGAAAGTAGGCACGAAAGTCTAATAGTTTCAACTTTGTTCTTTCGCCATAAGAAGGGTCGTCTATTCTTCCCTTTCGAGACCATTGTTGCGAGTTTACTGCATTTTATAGTGTTTATTAAAAGATTTGTACTTTTTACAGAAATTCCGAAAGGGATAAAAAAACGACCCTTCTTAAAGCGACGAACAAAGTGGAAACTATTAGAGTTTCGTCTCTACATTCTTAGTCTGACACAGCATCCAAATTTGTTTACACCCGAAACAAATCTTAGGAGTTTATATAAATTTAATTGTGATTTTTCGAAATTTTTTACTTTATGCTTTGAAACACCAAATCAGTATTGCTTTTTTATCACAGATATCCCAGATGTGCGTTGAAGTGTCTCCGGATGGTTACAGAAGTCTCCTGTTTCAAAATTGCTTCGGAAACAGATATTCCGGATGTCTCTAAGACAGTTTTTTATTGTACATCAGCTTCCAGGTGTGCACAAAATTTGCAAGATGTCACCATGAAAGATCTCTATAAAAGGTACCATTGGCTTTAATATGTTTCACTGGTTTTAGTTACGGAATTTCTGTAAAAAGTACAAATCTTTTAATAAACACTATAAAATGCAGTAAACTCAGTCGTCTCTTGAGTCGTCTTAAGAAGAGTGGTCTATTCTTTGGAACCGAAACATTTATTGCAATTTTATGGCATTTTATTATGCTTATTCAAAGTTTTGTACTTTTTTGAAGAATTCTGTCATAAAAACAAAGGCACCTTTTTAGGAGTATGCTGTAAGCTTCCAGAGAAATCTCTGCACACATACAAGAAATATGAAGTAAAAAACAATGCAGCCTTTTGTCAGGATCTGTCATGGAGACACCTTGCAAACTTTGTAAAAATTTGAAAGCTGATCTGGAATATAAACTCCCTTAGAGACATCCGGAATATCTGCTTTCGAAACAATTTTGAACCAGGAGACGCTGTAACCATCTGGGAACACTTCCATGCACATCTGGGATATAATAATAAGAAAGCAATACTCATTTGGTGTTTCAAAGCATAAAGTAAAGAATTTTGAAAAATCACAATTAAAACTATATAAGCTCTGTTTCGGGTGTAAACAAAATTGGATACTGCGTCAGACTAAGAAAGTAGGCACGAAACTCTAATAGTTTCCACTTTGTTCTTTCGCTTCAAAAAGGGTCATCTTTTCTTCCCTATCGAGACAATTGTTGCGAGTATACTGCATTTTATAGTGTTTATTAAATGTTTTGTACTTTTTACAGGAATTCCGTAACTAAAACCAGTGAAACATATTAAAAACAATAGTACCTTTCGTAGAGATCTTTTTTACGGTGACATCTCCCAAATTTTGTGCACTCCTGGAAGCTGATGTAGAATAAAAACCTCTCTTAGGGACATCCGGAATATCTGTTCCCGAAACAATTTCTGATTCCGTTCAAGGAAGACATGTGTAAAACATGTCTAAAATCAGATATCCGGGCACAATTTTATATGCTTCAGGAACTTGCTTCTGATATCTTTAGAAGACCTTAGGAACTTTTTCAAGACACTGCCCTTAAATCATCAAGAGACGACTGTAACCATCCGGAGACACATCCCCACGCATCTGGGATCTCTGTAACTAGAAAGCAAACCAGATTTGGTCTATCAAAGTAACAAGTACAAAACTTTGAAAAATGACCTTTAAAATTTAATAAGTTTGCTACATTTGTTTCGGGTCGAAACAAAGCAGGATATTTTGTCATACGAAGAAATTAAGCAAAAAAAACTGCAATAGTTGCACTTTGATTGAACGCCTTAAGAAGAGTCATCTTTTATTTGGACCCGAAACAATTGTTGCAATTTTATGGCATTTTATTATGCTTATTCAAAGTTTTGTACTTTTTTCAAGAATTCTGTCATTAAAAACAAAGGCACCTTTTTAGGCGTATGCTGTAAATTTCCAGAGAACTTCTGCACACATCCAAGAAATTTGAAGTATAAAAAACTATGGAACATTTTGTCAGGATCTCTCATGGAGTCAACTTGCAAACTTTGTAAAATTTGAAAGCTGATATGGAATATAAACTCTCTTTAAGACATCCGGAATATCTGTTTCCGAAACAATTTTTAACCAGGAGACTGCTGTAACCATCCGGAGACACTTCCTCGCACATCTGGGATATCTGTAATAAGAAAGCAATACTGATTTGGTGTTTCAAAGCATAAAGTAAAGAATTTCAAAAAATCACAATTAAAACTATATAAGCTCGCAAGAACTGTTTCGGGTGTAAACAAAATTGGCTACTGTGTCAGACTAAGAATGTAGAGACGAAACTCTAATAGTTTCAACTTTAATCGTTCGCTTTAAGAAGGGTTATCCTTTCTTCACTTTCGAGACAATTTTTACGAGTTTACTGCATTCTATAGTGTTTATTAAAAGTTTTCTACTTTTTACAGAAATTCCGTAACTAAAACCAGTGAAACATATTAAAAACAATGGTACCTTTCTTAGAGATCTTTCATGGTGACATCTCGCAAAATTTGTGCACTCCTGTAAGCTGATGTAGAATAAAAAACTCTCTTAGGGACATCCGGAATATCTGTTCCCGAAACAATTTCGGATTGCGTTCAAGAAAGAGATGTGTAAAACATGTCTAAAATAAGATATCCTGACACACTTTTACATGATTCCAGGAACTTGCTTCTGATATCTTTAGAAGACCTTAGGAACTTTTTCAAGACACTTCACTTAAATCATCAAGATTCGGCTGTAACCATCCGGAGACACTTCCCCACACATCTATGATCTCTGTAATAAGAAAGCAAAACAGATTTGGTCTATCAAAGTAACAAGTACAAAACTTTGAAAAATGACCTTTAAAATTGAATAAGCCTGCTACATTTGTTTCGGGTCGAAACAAAGCAGGATATTTTGTCATACGAAAAAAGTAGGCAAGAAAACTGCAATAGTTGCCTCTTTCATTGCGTTTCTTAAGAAGAGTCGTCTTTTCTTTGGATCCGAAACTATTGTTGCAATTTTATGGCATTTTATTATGCTTATTCAAAGTTTTGTACTTTTTTGAAGAATTCTGTCATAAAAACAAAGGCACCTTTTTAGGAGTATGCTTCCAGAGAAACTTCTGCACACATACAGGAAATATGAAGTAAAAAACAATGCAGCCTTTTGTCAGGATCTGTCATGGAGACACCTTAAAAACTTTGGAAAAATTTGAAAGCTGATATTGAATATAAACTCTCTTAGAGACATCCGGAATATCTGTTTCTGAAACAATTTTGAACCAGGAGACTGCAGTAACCATCCGGAGACACTTCCACGCACATCTGGGATATCTGTAATAAGAAAGAAATACTCATTTGGTGTTTCAAAGCATAAAGTAAAGAATTTTGAAAAATCACAATTAAAACTATATAAGCTCGAAAGAATTGTTTCTGGTGTAAACAAAATTGGATACTGTGTCAGACTAAGAAAGTAGGCTCGAATCTCTAATAGTTTCCACTTTGTCCGTTCGCCTCAAGAAGGATCGTCTTTTCTTCCCTTTCGAGACAATTGTTGCGAGTTTTTTGCATTTTATAGTGTTTATTAAATGCTTTGTACTTTTTACAGGAATTCCGTAACTAAAACCAGTGAAACATATTAAAAACAATGGTACCTTTCGTAGAGATGTTTTTTGATGGTGACATCTCGCAAAATTTGTGCACTCCGAGAAGCTGATGTAGAATAAAAAACTCTCTTAGGGATTTCTTGAATATCTGTTCCCGAAACAATTTCGGATTGCGTTCAAGGAAGAGATGTGTAAAATATGTCTAAAATCAGATATCCGGGCACACTTTTACATGCTTCCTGCAACTTGCTTCTGATATCTTTAGAAGACCTTAGGAACTTTTTCAAGACACTACCCTTAAATCATCAAGAGACTGCTGTAACCATCCGGAGACACTTCACCATACATCTGGGATCTCTGTAATAAGAAAGCAAACCAGATTTGGTCCATAAAAGTAACAAGTACAAAACTTTGAAAAATGACCTTTAAAATTTAATAAGTTTGCTACATTGGTTTCGGGTCGAAACAATGCAGGATATTTTGTCATACGAAGAAAAAAGGCAAGAAAACTACAATAGTTGCCTCTTTCATTGCGTTTCTTAAGAAGAGTCGTCTTTTCTTTGGACCCGAAATATTTATTGCAATTTTATTTCATTTTATTATGCTTATTCAAAGTTTTCTAATTTTTGCAAGAATTCTGTAATTAAAAGCAATGGCACCATTTTAGGAGTATGCTGTAAGAATCCAGAGAAACTTCTGTACAAATCCAGGAACTATGATGTAAAAAACTATGCAGCCTTTTGTCAGGATCTGTCATGGAGACACCTTGCAAACTTTGGAAAAATTTGAAAGCTGATATGGAATATAAACTCTCTTAGAGACATGCGAAATATCTGTTTCCGAAACAATTTTGAACCAGGAGACTGCTGTAACCTTCCGGAGACACTTCCACGCGCATCTGGGATATCTGTAATAAGAAAGCAATACTCATTTGGTGTTTCAAAGCATAGAGAATTTCAAAAAATCGCTATTAAAACTATATAAGCTCGCAAGAATTGTTTCGGGTGTAAACAAAATTGGCTACTGTGTCAGACTAAGAATGTAGAGACGAAACTCCAATACTTTCCACTTTAATCGTTCGCTTTAAGAAGGGTTGTCTTTTCTTCCCTTTCGAGACAATGTTTACGAGTTTACTGCATTCTATAGTGTTTATTAAAAGTTTTGTACTTTTTTCAGAAATTCCGTAACTAAAACCAGTGCAATATATTAAAAACAATGGTACCTTTTTTAAAGATCTTTCATGGTGACACCTCGCAAAATTTGTGCACTCCTGGAAGCTGATGTAGAATAAAAATCTCACTTAGGGACATCCGTAATATCTGTTCTAGAAACAATTTTGGATTGCGTTCAAGGAAAAGATGTGTAAAACATGTCTAAAATCCGATATCCGGGCACACTTTTACATGCTTCCAGGAACTTGCTTCTGATATCTTTAGAAGACCTTAGGGACTTTTTCAAGACACTGCCCTTAAATCATCAAGAGACGGCTGTAACCATCCGGAGACACCTGGGATCTCTGTAATAAGAAAGCAAACTAGATTTGGTCTATCAAAGTAACAAGTACAAAACTTTGAAAAAAGACCTTTAAAATTTAATAAGTTTGCTACATTTGTTTCGGGTCGAAACAAAGCAAGATATTTTGTCATACGAAGAAAGTAAGCAAGAAAACTGCAATAGTTGCCACTTTGATTGAACGCCTTAAGAAGAGTCGTCTTTTCTTTGGACCCGAAACAATTCTTGCAATTTTATATAATTTTATTATTTTTATTCAAAGGTTTGTACTTTTTTCTAGAATTCTGTCATTAAAAACAAAGGCACCTTTTTGGGAGTATGCTGTAAGCTTCCAGAGAAACTTCTGCACACATCCAGGAACTATGAAGCATAAAAAACTATGGAACCTTTTGCGGTGATCTTCCATGGAGACACCTTGCAAACTTTGTAAAAATTTGAAACCTCATATGGTATATAATCTCTCTTAGACACATCCGGAATAAATGTTTCTGAAACAATTTTGAACCAGGAGACTTCTGTAATCATCCGGAGACACTTCCACGCACATCTCGGATACCTGTAATAAGAAAGCAATACTCATTTGGTGTTTCAAAGCATAAAGTAAAGAATTTCAAAAAATCACAATTAAAACTATATAAGCTCGCAAGAATTGTTTCGGGTGTGAACAAAATTGGATACTGTGTCAGACTAAGAAAGTAGGCACGAAACTCTAATACTTTCCACATTGTTCGGAGAAGTTTTCTTTGTTTCCTCAAGAAGGGTCGTCTTTTCTTCCCCTTCGAGACAATTGTTGCGAGTTTACTGCGTTTTATAGTGTTTATTTAGTGTTTTGTATTTTTTACAGGAATTCCGTAACTAAAACCAGTGAAACATATTAAAAACAATGGTACCTTTCTTAGAGATATTTTTTACGGTGACATCTCGCAAATTTTGTGCACTCCTGGAAGCTGATGTAGAATAAAAAATTCTCTTAGGGACATCCGGAATATCTGTTCCCGAAACAATTTCGGATTGCGTTCAAAGAAGAGATGTGTAAAACATGTCTAAAATCAGATATCCGGGCACACTTTTACATGATTCCAGGAACTTGCTTCTGATATCTTTAAAAGACCTTAGGAAAATTTTCAAGACACTGCCCTTAAATCATCAAGAGACGGCTGTAATCATCCGGAGACACTTCCCCACACATCTGGGATCTCTGTAATAAGAAAGCAAACCAGATTTGGTCTATCAAAGTAACAAGTACAAAATTTTGAAAAATGACCTTTAAAATTTAATAAGCCTGCTACATTTGCTTCGGGTCAAAAAAAAGCAGGATATTTTGTCATACGAAGAAAGTAGGCAAGAAAACTGCAATAAATGCCTCTTTCATTGCGTTTCTTAAGAAGAGTCGTCTTTTCTTTGGACCCGAAACATTTATTGCAATTTTATGGCATTTTTTTATGCTTATGCAAAGTTTTGTACTTTTTTCAAGAATTCTGTAATTAAAAGCAATAGCACAATTTTAGGAGTATACTGTAAGCATCCAGAGAAACTTCTGTACAAATCCAGTAACTATGAAGTAAAAAACAATGGAACCTTTTGTCGGGATCATTCATGAAGACATCTTACAAACTTTGAAAACATTTTAAAGCTGATATGGAATATAAATTTTATGAGAGACATCCGGAATATCTGTTTCCGAAAATTTTTTAACCGGGAGACTGCTGTAACCATCCGGAGACCCTTCCATGCATATCTGGGATATCTGAAATAAAAAAGTAATACTCATTTGGTGTTTCAAAGCATAAAGAATTTCACAAAATCACAATTAAAACTATATAAACTCGCAAGTGTTGTTTCGGGTGTAAACAAAATTGGATACTGTGTCAGACTACGAAAGTAGGCACGAAACTCTAATAGTTTCTACTTTGTTCGTTCGCCTCAAGAAGGATCGTCTTTTCTTCACTTTCGAGACAATTGTTACGAGTTTTTTGCATTTTATAGTGTTTATTAAATGCTTTGTACTTTTTACAGGAATTCCGTAACTAAAACCAGTGAAACATATTAAAAACAATAGTACCTTTCTTAGAGATCTTTTTTATGGTGACACCTCGCAAATTTTGTGCACTCCTGGAGCTGGTGTAGAATAAAAAACTCTCTTAGGGATTTCCGGAATAACTGTTCCCGAAACAATTTCGGATTGCGTTCAAGAAAGAGATGTGTAAAACATGTCTAAAATAAGATATCCTGGTATATTTTTACATGCTTCCAGGAACTTGCTTCTTATATCTTTAGAAGACCTTAGGAACTTTTCCAAGACACTGCCCTTAAATCATCAAGAGACGGCTGTAACCATCCGGAGACACCTCACCACACATCTGGGATCTCTGTAATAAGAAAGGAAAGCAGATTTGGTCTATCAAAGTAACAAGTACAAAACTTTGAAAAATGACCTTCAAAATTTAATAAGTTTGCTACATTCGTTTCGGGTCGAAACAAAGCAAGATATTTTGTCATACGAAGAAAGTAAGCAAGAAAACTGCAATAGTTGCCACTTTGATTGAACGCCTTAGGAAGAGTCGTCTTTTCTTTGAACCCGAAACAATTGTTGCAATTTTATGGCATTTTATTATGCTTATTCAAAGTTTTGTACTTTTTTCTAGAATTCTGTCATTAAAAACAAAGGCACATTTTTAGGAGTATGCTGTAAGCTTCCAGAGAAACTTCTGCACACATCCAGGAACTATGAATTATAAAAAACTATGGAACCTTTTGTCGTAATCTTTCACGGAGACACCTTGCAAACTTTGTAAAAATTTGAAACCTGATATGGAATATAATCTCTCTTAGAGATATCCGGAGTAAATGTTTCCGAAACAATTTTGAACCAGGAGACTTCTGTAACCATCCGGAAACACTTCCATGCACATCTGGGATATGTGTAATAAGAAAGCAATACTCATTTGGTGTTTCAAAGCATAAAGCAAAGAATTTTGAAAAATCACAATTAAAACTATATAAGCTAGCAAGAATTGTTTCGGGTGTAGACAAAATTGGATACTGTGTCAGACTACGAAAGTAGGCACGAAAATCTAATAGTTTATACTTTGTTCGTTCGCCTGAAGGAGGGTCGTCTTTTCTTCCCTTTCGAGACAATCGTTAAGAGTTTTTTGCATTTTATAGTGTTTATTAAATGCTGTGTACTTTTTACAGGAATTCCGTAACTAAAACCAGTGAAACATATTAAAAACAATGGTACCTTTCTTAGAGATCTTTTTTATGATGACATCTCGCAAATTTTCTGCACTCCGGGAAGCTGATGTAGAATAAAAAACTCTCTTAGGGATATCCGGATTATCTGTTCCCGAAACAATTTCGGATTGCGTTCAAAGAAGAGATGTGTAAAACACGTCTAAAATCAGATATCCGGGCACACTTTTACATGATTCCAGGAACTTGCTTCTGATATCTTTAAAAGACCTTAGGAAAATTTTTAAGACACTGCCCTTAAATCATCAAGAGACGGCTGTAATCATCCGGAGACACTTCCCCACACATCTGGGAACTCTGTAATAAGAAAGCAAACCAGATTTGGTCTATCAAAGTAACAAGTACAAAATTTTGAAAAATGACCTTTAAAATTTAATAAGCCTGCTACATTTGCTTCGGGTCAAAACAAAGCAGGATATTTTGTCATACGAAGAAAGTAGGCAAGAAAATTGCAATAAATGCCTCTTTCATTGCGTTTCTTAAGAAGAGTCGTCTTTTCTTTGGACCCGAAACATTTATTGCAAATTTATGGCATTTTTTTATGCTTATGCAAAGTTTTGTACTTTTTTCAAGAATTCTGTAATTAAAAGCAATAGCACAATTTTAGGAGTATACTGTAAGCATCCAGAGAAACTTCTGTACAAATCCAGTAACTATGAAGTAAAAAACAATGGAACCTTTTGTCGGGATCATTCATGAAGACATCTTACAAACTTTGAAAACATTTTAAAGCTGATATGGAATATAAATTTTATGAGAGACATCCGGAATATCTGTTTCCGAAAATGTTTTAACCGGGAGACTGCTGTAACCATCCGGAGACCCTTCCATGCATATCTGGGATATCTGAAATAAATGAGTAATACTCATTTGGTGTTTCAAAGCAAAAAGAATTTCACAAAATCACAATTAAATCTATATAAGCTCGCAAGTGTTGTTTCGGGTGTAAACAAAATTGGATACTGTGTCAGACTACGAAAGTAGGCACGAAACTCTAATAGTTTCTACTTTGTTCGTTCGCCTCAAGAAGGATCGTCTTTTCTTCACTTTCGAGACAATTGTTACGAGTTTTTTGCATTTTATAGTGTTTATTAAATGCTTTGTACTTTTTACAGAAATTCCGTAACTAAAACCAGTGAAACATATTAAAAACAATAGTACCTTTCTTAGAGATCTTTTTTATGGTGACACCTCGCAAATTTTGTGCACTCCTGGAGCTGATGTAGAATAAAAAACTCTCTTAGGCATTTCCGGAATATCTGTTCCCGAAACAATTTCGGATTGCGTTCAAGAAAGAGATGTGTAAAACATGTCTAAAATAAGATATCCTGGCATACTTTTACATGATTCCAGGAACTTGCTTCTGATATCTTTAGAAGACCTTAGGAACTTTTTCAAGACACTTCCCTTAAATCATCAAGAGTCGGCTGTAACCATCCGGAGACACTTCCCCACACATCTATGATCTCTGTAATAAGAAAGCAAAAGAGATATGGTCTATCAAAGTAACAAGTACAAAACTTTGAAAAATGACCTTTAAAATTTAATAAGTTTGCTGCATTTGTTTCGGGTCGAAACAAAGCAAGATATTTTGTCATACGAAGAAAGTAAGGAAGAAAACTGCAATAGTTGCCACTTTGATTGAACGCCTTAAGAAGAGTCGTCTTTTCTTTGGACCCGAAACAATTGTTGTAATTTTATGGCATTTTATTATGCTTATTCAAAGTTTTGTACTTTTTTCTACAATTCTGTCATTAAAAACAAAGGCACCTTTTTGGGAGTACACTGTAAGATTCCAGAGAAACTTCTGCACACATCCAGGAACTATAAAGTATAAAAAACTATGGAAACTTTTGTCGTGATCTTCCATGGAGACACCTTGCAAACTTTGTAAAAATTTGAAACCTGATATGGAATATAATCTCTCTTAGAGACATCCGGAATAAATGTTTCCGAAACAATTTTGAACCAGGAGACTTCTGTAACCATCCGGAGGCACTTCCACGCACATCTAGGATATCTGTAATAAGAAAGCAATACTCATTTGGTGTTTCAAAGCATAAAGTAAAGAATTTTAAAAAATCACAATTAAAACTATATAAGCTCGAAAGAATTGTTTCTGGTGTAAACGAAATTGGATACTGTGTCAGACTAAGAAAGTAGGCTCGAAACACTAATAGTTTCCACTTTGTCCGTTCGCATCAAGAAGAGTCGTCTTTTCTTCCCTATCGAGACAATTGTTGCGAGTTTACTGCATTTTATAGTGTTTATTAAATGTTTTGTACTTTTTACAGGAGTTACGTAACTAAAACCAGTGAAACATAATAAAAACAATGGTATCTTTCTTAGAGATCTTTTTTATGGTGACATCTCGCAAATTTTGTGCACTCCTGGAAGCTGATGTAGAATAAAAACCTCTCTTAGGGACATCCGGAATATCTGTTTCCGAAACAATTTCGGATTGCGTTCAAGGAAGAGATGTGTAAAACATGTCTAAAATAAGACATCCTGGCACACTTTTACATGATTCCAGGAACTTGCTTCTGATATCTTCAGAAGACCTTAGGAACTTTTTCAAGACTCTTCCCTTAAATCATCAAGAGTCGGCTGTAACCATCCGGAGACACTTCCCCACACATCTATGATCTCTGTAATAAGAAAGCAAAACAGATATGGTCTATCAAAGTAACAAGTACAAAACTTTGAAAAATGAACTTTAAAATTCAATAAGTTTGCTACATTTGTTTCGGGTCGAAACAAAGCAAGATATTTTGTCATAGGAAGAAAGTAAGCAAGAAAACTGCAATAGTTGCCACTTTGATTGAACGCCTTAAGAAGAGTCGTCTTTTCTTTGGACCCGAAACAATTGTTGCAATTTTATGGCATTTTATTATGCTTATTCAAAGTTTTGTACTTTTTTCTAGAATTCTGTCATTAAAAACAAAGGCACTTTTTTGGGAGTATACTGTAAGATTCCAGAGAAACTTCTGCACACATCCAGGAACTATGAAGTATAAAAAACTATAGAACCTTTTGTCGTGATCTTCCATGGAGACACCTTGCAAACTTTGTAAAAATTTGAAACCTGATATGGAATATAATCTCTCTTAGAGACATCCGGAATAAATGTTTCCGAAACAAATTTGAACCAGGAGACTTCTGTAACCATCGGGAGACCCTTCCACGCACATCTGGGATATCTGTAATAAGAAAGCAATACTCATTTGGTGTTTTAAAGCATAAAGTAAAGAATTTTGAAAAATCACAATTAAAACTATATAAGCTCGCAAGAATTGTTTCAGATGTAAACAAAATTGGATACTGTGTCAGACTACGAAAGTAGGCACGAAAATCTAATAGTTTCTACTTTGTTCGTTCGCCTCAAGAAGGATCGTCTTTTCTTCCCTTTCGAGACAATTGTTGCGAGTTTTTTGCATTTTATAGTGTTTATTAAATACTTTGTAATTTTTACAGGAGTTCCGTAACTAAAACCAGTGAAACAGATTAAAAACAATGGTACCTTTCTTAGAGATCTTTTTTATGGTGACATCTCGCAAATTTTGTGCACTCCTGGAGCTGATGTAGAATAAAAACCTCTCTTAGGGACATCCGGAATATCTGTTTCCGAAACAATTTCGGATTGCGTTCAAGGAAGAGATGTGTAAAACATGTCTAAAATCAGATATCCGGGCACACTTTTACATGCTTCCAGGAACTTGCTTCTGATATCTTTAGAAGACCTTAGGAACATTTTCAAGACACTTCCCTTAAATCATCAAGAGTCGGCTGTAACCATCCGGAGACACTTCCCCACACATCTATGATCTCTGTAATAATAAAGCAAAACAGATTTGGTCTATCAAAGTAACAAGTACAAAACTTTGAAAAATGACCTTTAAAATTTAATAAGTTTGCTACATTTGTTTCGGGTCGAAACAAAGCAAGATATTTTGTCATACGTAGAAAGTAAAGAAGAAAACTGCAATAGTTGCCACTTTGATTGAACGCCTTAAGAAGAGTCGTGTTTTCTTTGGACCCGAAACAATTGTTGCAATTTTATGGCATTTTATTATTCTTATTCAAAGTTTTGTACTTTTCTCTACAGTTCTGTCATTAAAAACAAAGGCACCTTTTTGGGAGTAGACTGTAAGATTCCAGAGAAACTTCTGCACACATCCAGGAACTATGAAGTATAAAAAACTATGGAAACTTTTGTCGTGATCTTCCATGGAGACACCTTGCAAACTTTGTAAAAATTTGAAACCTGATATGGAATATAATCTCTCTTAGAGACATCCGGAATAAATGTTTCCGAAACAATTTTGAAACCAGGAGACTTCTGTAACCATCCGGAGACACTTCCACGCACATCTGGGATATCTGTAATAAGAAAGCAATACTCATTTGGTGTTTCAAAGCATAAAGTAAAGAATTTTGAAAAATCACAATTAAAACTATATAAGCTCGAAAGAATTGTTTCTGGTGTAAACAAAATTGGATACTGTGTCAGACTAAGAAAGTAGGCTCGAAACTCAAATAGTTTCCACTTTGTCCGTTCGCATCATATAGGGTCGTCTTTTCTTCCCTATCGAGACAATTGTTGCGAGTTTACTGCATTTTATAGTGTTTATTAAATGTTTTGTACTTTTTACAGGAATTACGTAACTAAAACCAGTGAAACATATTAAAAACAATGGTATCTTTCTTAGAGATCTTTTTTATGGTGACATCTCGCAAATTTTGTGCACTCCTGGAAGCTGATGTAGAATAAAATCCTCTCTTAGGGACATCCAGAATATCTGTTTCCGAAACAATTTCGGATTGCGTTCAAGGAAGAGATGTGTAAAACATGTCTAAAATAAGACATCCTGGCACACTTTTACATGATTCCAGGAACTTGCTTCTGATATCTTCAGAAGACCTTAGGAACTTTTTCAAGACTCTTCCCTTAAATCATCAAGAGTCGGCTGTAACCATCCGGAGACACTTCCCCACACATCTATGATCTCTGTAATAAGAAAGCAAAACAGATATGGTCTATCAAAGTAACAAGTACAAAACTTTGAAAAATGAATTTTAAAATTCAATAAGTTTGCTACATTTGTTTCGGGTCGAAACAAAGCAAGATATTTTGTCATAGGAAGAAAGTAAGCAAGAAAACTGCAATAGTTGCCACTTTGATTGAACGCCTTAAGAAGAGTCGTCTTTTCTTTGGACCCGAAACAATTGTTGCAATTTTATGGCATTTTATTATGCTTATTCAAAGTTTTGTACTTTTTTCTAGAATTCTGTCATTAAAAACAAAGGCACTTTTTTGGGAGTATACTGTAAGATTCCAGAGAAACTTCTGCACACATCCAGGAACTAAGAAGTATAAAAAACTATAGAACATTTTGTCGTGATCTTCCATGGAGACACCTTGCAAACTTTGTAAAAATTTGAAACCTGATATGGAATATAATCTCTCTTAGAGACATCCGGAATAAATGTTTCCGAAACAAATTTGAACCAGGAGACTTCTGTAACCATCGGGAGACACTTCCACGCACATCTGGGATATCTGTAATAAGAAAGCAATACTCATTTGGTGTTTTAAAGCATAAAGTAAAGAATTTTGAAAAATCACAATTAAAACTATATAAGCTCGCAAGAATTGTTTCAGATGTAAACAAAATTGGATACTGTGTCAGACTACGAAAGTAGGCACGAAAATCTAATAGTTTCTACTTTGTTCGTTCGCCTCAAGAAGGATCGTCTTTTCTTCCCTTTCGAGACAATTGTTGCGAGTTTTTTGCATTTTATAGTGTTTATTAAATACTTTGTAATTTTTACAGGAATTCCGTAACTAAAACCAGTGAAACAGATTAAAAACAATGGTACCTTTCTTAGAGATCTTTTTTATGGTGACATCTCGCAAATTTTGTGCACTCCTGGAGCTGATGTAGAATAAAAACCTCTCTTAGGGACATCCGGAATATCTGTTTCCGAAACAATTTCGGATTGCGTTCAAGGAAGAGATGTGTAAAACATGTCTAAAATCAGATATCCGGGCACACTTTTACATGCTTCCAGGAACTTGCTTCTGATATCTTTAGAAGACCTTAGGAACATTTTCAAGACACTTCCCTTAAATCATCAAGAGTCGGCTGTAACCATCCGGAGACACTTCCCCACACATCTATGATCTCTGTAATAATAAAGCAAAACAGATTTGGTCTATCAAAGTAACAAGTACAAAACTTTGAAAAATGACCTTTAAAATTTAATAAGTTTGCTACATTTGTTTCGGGTCGAAACAAAGCAAGATATTTTGTCATACGTAGAAAGTAAGGAAGAAAACTGCAATAGTTGCCACTTTGATTGAACGCCTTAAGAAGAGTCGTCTTTTCTTTGGACCCGAAACAATTGTTGCAATTTTATGGCATTTTATTATTCTTATTCAAAGTTTTGTACTTTTCTCTACAGTTCTGTCATTAAAAACAAAGGCACCTTTTTGGGAGTAGACTGTAAGATTCCAGAGAAACTTCTGCACACATCCAGGAACTATGAAGTATAAAAAACTATGGAAACTTTTGTCGTGATCTTCCATGGAGACACCTTGCAAACTTTGTAAAAATTTGAAACCTGATATGGAATATAATCTCTCTTAGAGACATCCGGAATAAATGTTTCCGAAACAATTTTGAAACCAGGAGACTTCTGTAACCATCCGGAGACACTTCCACGCACATCTGGGATATCTGTAATAAGAAAGCAATACTCATTTGGTGTTTCAAAGCATAAAGTAAAGAATTTTGAAAAATCACAATTAAAACTATATAAGCTCGAAAGAATTGTTTCTGGTGTAAACAAAATTGGATACTGTGTCAGACTAAGAAAGTAGGCTCGAAACTCAAATAGTTTCCACTTTGTCCGTTCGCATCATATAGGGTCGTCTTTTCTTCCCTATCGAGACAATTGTTGCGAGTTTACTGCATTTTATAGTGTTTATTAAATGTTTTGTACTTTTTACAGGAATTACGTAACTAAAACCAGTGAAACATATTAAAAACAATGGTATCTTTCTTAGAGATCTTTTTTATGGTGACATCTCGCAAATTTTGTGCACTCCTGGAAGCTGATGTAGAATAAAATCCTCTCTTAGGGACATCCAGAATATCTGTTTCCGAAACAATTTCGGATTGCGTTCAAGGAAGAGATGTGTAAAACATGTCTAAAATAAGACATCCTGGCACACTTTTACATGATTCCAGGAACTTGCTTCTGATATCTTCAGAAGACCTTAGGAACTTTTTCAAGACTCTTCCCTTAAATCATCAAGAGTCGGCTCTAACCATCCGGAGACACTTCCCCACACATCTATGATCTCTGTAATAAGAAAGCAAAACAGATATGGTCTATCAAAGTAACAAGTACAAAACTTTGAAAAATGACCTTTAAAATTTAATAAGTTTGCTACATTTGTTTCGGGTCGAAACAAAGCAAGATATTTTGTCATAGGAAGAAAGTAAGCAAGAAAACTGCAATAGTTGCCACTTTGATTGAACGCCTTAAGATGAGTCGTCTTTTCTTTGGACCCGAAACAATTGTTGCAATTTTATGGCATTTTATTATGCTTATTCAAAGTTTTGTACTTTTTTCTAGAATTCTGTCATTAAAAACAAAGGCACCTTTTTGGGTGTATACTGTAAGATTCCAGAGAAACTTCTGCACACATCCAGGAAATATGAAGTATAAAAAACTATGGAACCTTTTGTCGTGATCTTCCATGGAGACACCTTGCAAACTTTGTAAAAATTTGAAACCTGATATGGAATATAATCTCTCTTAGAGACATCCGGTATAAATGTTTCCGAAAGAAATTTGAACCAGGAGACTTCTGTAACCATCGGGAGACACTTCCACGCACATCTGGGATATCTGTAATAAGAAAGCAATACTCATTTGGTGTTTCAAAGCATAAAGTAAAGAATTTTGAAAAATCACAATTAAAACTATATAAGCTCGCAAGAATTGTTTCAGATGTAAACAAAATTGGATACTGTGTCAGACTACGAAAGTAGGCACGAAAATCTAATAGTTTCTACTTTGTTCGTTCGCCTCAAGAAGGATCGTCTTTTCTTCCCTTTCGAGACAATTGTTGCGAGTTTTTTGCATTTTATAGTGTTTATTAAATACTTTGTACTTTTTACAGGAATTCCGTAACTAAAACCAGTGAAACAGATTAAAAACAATGGTACCTTTCTTAGAGATCTTTTTTATGGTGACATCTCGCAAATTTTGTGCACTCCTGGAGCTGATGTAGAATAAAAAACTCTCTTAGGGATTTCCGGAATATCTGTTCCCGAAACAATTTCGGATTGCGTTCAAGAAAGAGATGTGTAAAACATGTCTAAAATAAGATATCCTGGCACACTTTTACATGATTCCAGGAACTTGCTTCTGATATCTTTAGAAGACCTTAGGAACATTTTCAAGACACTGCCCTTAAATCATCAAGAGACGGCTGTAATCATCCGGAGACTCTTTCCCACACACCTGGGATCTCTGTAACAAGAAAGCAAATCAGATTTGGTCTATCAAAGTAACAAGTACAAAACATTGCAAAATGACCTTTAAAATTCAATAAGCCTGCAACATTTCTATCGGGTCGAAACAAAGCAGGATATTTTGTCATACAAAGAAAGTAAGCAAGAAAACTGCAATAGTTGCCTCTTTCATTGCAGTCCTTAAGAAGAGTTGTCTTTTCTTGGGACCCGAAACAATTGTTGCAATTTTATGGCATTTTATTATGCTTATTCAAAGTTTTGAACTTTTTTCTAGAATTCTGTCATTAAAAACAAAGGCACCTTTTTGGGAGTATACTGTAAGATTCCAGAGAAATTTCTGCACACATCCAGGAACTATGAAGTATAAAAAACTATGGAACCTTTTGTCGTGATCTTAAATGGAGACACCTTGCAAACTTTGTAAAAATTTGAAACCTGATATGGAATATAATCTCTTTAGAGACATCCGTAATAAATGTTTCCGAAACAATTTTGAACCAGGAGACTTCTGTAACCATCCGGAGACACTTCCACGCACATCTAGGATATCTGTAATAAGAAAGCAATACTCATTTGGTGTTTCAAAGCATAAAGTAAAGAATTTTGAAAAATCACAATTAAAACTATATAAGCTCGAAAGAATTGTTTCTGGTGTAAACAAAATTGGATACTGTGTCAGACTAAGAATGTAGGCTCGAAACTCTAATAGTTTCCACTTTGTCCGTTCGCCTCAAGAAGGGTCGTCTTTTCTTCCCTATCGAGACAATTGTTGCGAGTTTACTGCATTTTATTGTGTTTATTAAATGCTTTGTACTTTTTACAGGAATTCCGTAACTAAAACCAGTGAAACATATTAAAAACAATGGTTCCTTTCTTAGAGATCTTTTTTATGGTGACGTCTCGCAAATTTTGTGCACTCCTGGAGCTGATGTAGAATAAAAAACTCTCTTAGGGATTTCCGGAATATCTGTTCCCGAAACAATTTCGGATTGCGATCAAGAAAGAGATGTGTAAAACATGTGAAAAATAAGATATCCTGGCACACTTTTACATGATTCCAGGAACTTGCTTCTGATATCTTTAGAAGACCTTAGGAACTTTTTCAAGACACTTCCCTTAAATCATCAAGATTCGGCTGTAACTATCCGGAGACACTTCCCCACACACCTATGATCTCTGTAATAAGAAAGCAAAACAGATTTGGTCTATCAAAGTAACAAGTACAAAACTTTGAAAAATGACCTTTAAAATTTAATAAGCCTGCTACATTTGTTTCGGGTCGAAACAAAGCAGGATATTTTGTCATACGAAAAAAGTAGGCAAGAAAACTGCAATAGTTGCCTCTTTCATTGCGTTTCTTAAGAAGAGTCGTCTTTTCTTTGGATCCGAAACTATTGTTGCAATTTTATGGCATTTTATTATGCTTATTCAAACTTTTTTACTTTTTTGAAGAATTCTGTCATAAAACAAAGGCACCTTTTTAGGAGTATGCTGTAAGCTTCCAGAGAAACTTCTGCACACATACAGGAAATATGAAGTAAAAAACAATGCAGCCTTTTGTCAGGATCTGTCATGGAGGCACTTTAAAAACTTTGGAAAAATTTGAAAGCTGATATGGAATATAAACTCTCTTAGAGACATCCGGAATATCTGTTTTTGAAACAATTTTGAACCAGGAGACTGCAGTAACCATCCGGAGACACTTCCACGCACATCTGGGATATCTGTAATAAGAAAGCAATACTCATTTGGTGCTTCAAAGCATAAAGTAAAGAATTTGGAAAAATCACAATTAAAACTATATAAGCTCGAAAGAATTGTTTCTGGTGTAAACAAAATTGGATACTGTGTCAGACTAAGAAAGTAGGCTCGAAACTCTAATAGTTTCCACTTTGTCCGTTCGCCTCAAGAAGGGTCGTCTTTTCTTCCCTATCGAGACAATTGTTGCGAGTTTACTGCATTTTATAGTGTTTATTAAATGTTTTGTACTTTTTACAGGAATTACGTAACTAAAACCAGTGAAACATATTAAAAACAATGGTATCTTTCTTAGAGATCTTTTTTATGGTGACATCTCGCAAATTTTGTGCACTCCTGGAAGCTGATGTAGAATAAAAACCTCTCTTAGGGACATCCGGAATATCTGTTTCCGAAACAATTTCGGATTGCGTTCAAGGAAGAGATGTGTAAAACATGTCTAAAATAAGACATCCTGGCACACTTTTACATGATTCCAGGAACTTGCTTCTGATATCTTCAGAAGACCTTAGGAACTTTTTCAAGACTCTTCCCTTAAATCATCAAGAGTCGGCTGTAACTATCCGGAGACACTTCCCCACACATCTCTGATCTCTGTAATAAGAAAGCAAAACAGATTTGGTCTATCAAAGTAACAAGTACAAAACTTTGAAAAATGACCTTTAAAATTTAATAAGCCTGCTACACTTGTTTCGGGTCGAAACAAAGCAGGATATTTTGTCATACGAAGAAAGTAGGCAAGAAAACTGCAATAGTTGCCTTTTTCATTGCGTTTCTTAAGAAGAATCGTCTTTTCTTTGGATCCGAAACTATTGTCGCAATTTTATGGCATTTTATAATGCTTATTCAAAGTTTTGTACTTTTGACAAGTATTCTGTAATTAAAAGCAATGGCACCATTTTAGGAGTATGCTGTAAGCATCCAGAAAAACTTCTGTACAAATCCAGGAACTATGAAGTAAAAAACAATGGAACCTTTTGTCGGGATCATTCATGACGACATCTTACAAACTTTGAAAACATTTTAAAGCTGATATAGAATATAAACTCTCTTAGAGACATCCGATATATCTGTTTCCGAAACAATTTTGAACCAGGAGACTGCTGTAACCATTCGGAGACACTTTCACGCACATCTGGGACATCTGTAATAAGATAGCAATACTCATTTGGTGTTTCAAAGCATAAAGTAAAGAATTTCAAAAAATCACAATTAAAACTATATAAGCTCGCAAGAATTGTTTCGGGTGTAAACAAAATTGGATACTGTGACAGACTAAGAAAGTAGGCACGAAACTCTAATACTTTCCACTTTGTTCGGAGAAGTTTTCTTTGTTTCCTCAAGAAGGGTCGTCTTTTCTTCCCTTTCGAGACAATTGTTGCGAGTTTACTGCGTTTTATAGTGTTTATTAAATGTTTTGTACTTTTTACAGGAATTCCGTAACTAAAACCAGTGAAACATATTAAAAACAATATTACCTTTCTTAGAGATCTCTTTATGGTGACATCTCGCAAATTTTAAGCACTCCTGGAAGCTGATGTAGAATAAAAAATTCTCTTAGGGACATCCGGAATATCTGTTCCCGAAACAATTTCGGATTGCGTTCCAGAAAGAGATGTGTAAAACATGTCTAAAATCAGATATCCGGGCACACTTTTACATGCTTCCAGGAACTTGCTTCTGATATCTTTAGAAGACCTTAGGAACTTTTTCAAGACACTGCCCTTAAATCATCAAGAGACTGCTGTAACCATCCGGAGACACTTCCTCCCACACATCTGGGATCTCTGTAATAAAAAAGCAAACCAGATTTGGTCTATAAAAGTAACAAGTACAAAACTTTGAAAAATGACCTTTAAAATTTAATAAGCCTGCTACACTTGTTTCGGGTCGAAACAAAGCAGGATATTTTGTCATACGAAGAAAGTAGGCAAGAAAACTGCAATAGTTGCCTTTTTCATTGCATTTCTTAAGAAGAATCGTCTTTTCTTTGGATCCGAAACTATTGTCGCAATTTTATGGCATTTTATAATGCTTATTCAAAGTTTTGTACTTTTGACAAGTATTCTGTAATTAAAAGCAATGTCACCATTTTAGGAATATGCTGTAAGTTTCCAGAGAAACTTCTGTACAAATCCAGGAACTATGAAGTAAAAAACAATGCAGCCTTTTGTCAGGATGTCTCATGGAGACACCTTGCAAACTTTGGAAAAATTTGAAAGCTGATATGGAATATAAACTCTCTTAGAGAGATGCGGAATATCTGTTTCCGAAACAATTTTGAACCAGGAGACTGCTGTAACCATCCGGAGACACATCCACGCGCATCTGGGATATCTGAAATAAGAAAGCAATACTCATTTGGTGTTTCAAATCATAAAGTAAAGAATTTTGAAAAATCACAATTAAAACTATATAAGCTCGCAAGAATTGTTTCGGGTGTAAACAAAATTGGATACTGTGTCAGACTATGAAAGTAGGCACGAAATTCTAATAGTTTATACTTTGTTCGTTTGCCTGAAGAAGGGTCATCTTTTCTTCCCTTTCGAGACAATTGTTGCGAGTTTTTGCATTTTACAGTGTTTATTAAAAGTTTTCTAATTTTTACAGAAATTCCGTAACTAAAACAAGTGGAATATATTAAAAATAATGGTACCTTTTTTAGAGATCTTTAATGTTGACATCTCACAAATTTTGTGCACACCTGGAAGCTGATGTAAAATATAAACACTCTTAGGGACATCCGGAACATCTGTTCCGGAAATAATTTTGGCTTGTGTTCAAGGAAGAGATGTGTTAAACAATCTAAATTCAGAAATCCTGGCACAATTTTACATGCTACAAGGACCTTGTTTCTGATATCTTCAGAAGACCTTAGGAACTTTTTCAAGACACTGCCCTTAAATCATCAGGAGACGGCCGTAACCGTCCGGTGACACTTTCCCACACATCTGGGATCTCTGTAATAAGAAAGCAAACCAGATTTGGTCTAACAAAGTAACAAGTACAAAACTTTGAAAAATGACCTTTAAAATTTAATAAGCCTGCTATAGTCGTTCATGGTGACACCTCGCCAATTTTGTGCACACCTGGAAGCTGATGTACAAAAAGAAAAACCTCTCTTAGAGACAAGCGGAATATCTGTTTCTGAAACAATTTTGAACCAGGAGACTGCTGTAACAATCCGGAGACACGTCAACGCACTTCTCGGATATCTGTAATAAGAAAGCAATACTGATTTGGTGTTTGAAGCATAAAGTAAAGAACTTTGAAAAATCGCAATTAAAAATATATAAGCTCGCAAGAATTGTTTCGGGTGTAAAATAAATTGGATACTGTGTCAGACTAAGAATGTAGAGATGAAAGTCTAATAGTTTTCATTTTGTTCGTTCCCCTTAAGAAGGGTCGTCTTTTCTTCCCTTTCGAGACAATTGCTGCGAGTTTACTGTATTTTATAGTGTTTATTAAAAGTTTTGAACTTTTTACAGAATATCCGTAACTAAAACCAGTGAAACATATTAAAAACAATGGTACCTTTCTTAGAGATCTTTTTAATGATGACATCTCGCAAATTTTGTACACTCCGTTAAGCTGATGTAGAATAAAAAACTCTCTTAGGGATATCCGGATTATTTGTTCCCGAAACAATTTCGGATTGCGTTCAAGGAAGAGATGTGTAAAACAAGTCTAAAATCAGATATCCGGGCACACTTTTACATGATTCCAGGAACTTGCTTCTGATATCTTTAGAAGACCTTAGGAACTTTTTCAAGACACTTCCCTTAAATCATCAAGATTCGGCTGTAACCATCCGGAGACACTTCCCCACACATCTCTGATCTCTGTAATAAGAAAGCAAACCAGATTTGGTCTATCAAAGTAACAAGTACAAAATTTTGAAAAATGACCTTTAAAATTTAATAAGTTTGCTACATTTGTTTCGGGTCAAAACAAAGCAGGATATTTTGTCATACGAAGAAAGTAGGCAAGAAAACTGCAATAAATGCCTCTTTCATTGCGTTTCTTAAGAAGAGTCGTGTTTTCCTTGGACCCGAAACATTTAGTGCAATTTTATGGCATTTTATTATGCTTATGCAAAGTTTTGTACTTTTTTCAAGAATTCTCTCATTAAAAACAAAGGCACCATTTTAGGAGTATGCTGTAAATTTCCAGAGAAACTTCTGCACACATCCAGGAAATATGAAGTATAAAAAACTATGGAACATTTTGTCAAGATCTTTCATGGACTCACCTTGCAAACTTTGTAAAAATTTGAAAGCTGATATGGAATATAAAGTCTATGAGAGACATCGGAATATCTGTTTCCGAAAAATTTTTAACCAGGAGACTGCTGTAACCATCCGGAGACACTTCCACGCGCATCTGGGATATCTGTAATAAGAAAGCAATACTCATTTGGTGTTTCAAAGCATAAAGTAAAGAATTTCAAAAAATCGCAATTAAAACTATATAAGCTCGCAAGAATTGTTTCGGGTGTAAACAAAATTGGCTACTGTGTCAGACTAAGAATGTAGAGACGAAACTCTAATACTTTCCACTTTAATCGTTCGCTTTAAGAAGGGTTGTCTTTTCTTCCCTTTCGAGACAATGTTTACGAATTTACTGCATTCTATAGTGTTTATTAAAAGTTTTGTACTTTTTCCTAGAATTCTGTCATTAAAAACAAAGGCACTTTTTTGGGAGTATACTGTAAGATTCCAGAGAAACTTCTGCACACATCCAGGAACTATGAAGAATAAAAAACTATAGAACCTTTTGTCGTGATCTTCCATGGAGACACCTTGCAAACTTTGTAAAAATTTGAAACCTGATATGGAATATAATCTCTCTTAGAGACATCCGGAATAAATGTTTCCGAAACAAATTTGAACCAGGAGACTTCTGTAACCATCGGGAGACACTTCCACGCACATCTGGGATATCTGTAATAAGAAAGCAATACTCATTTGGTGTTTTAAAGCATAAAGTAAAGAATTTTGAAAAATCACAATTAAAACTATATAAGCTCGCAAGAATTGTTTCAGATGTAAACAAAATTGGATACTGTGTCAGACTACGAAAGTAGGCACGAAAATCTAATAGTTTCTACTTTGTTCGTTCGCCTCAAGAAGGATCGTCTTTTCTTCCCTTTCGAGACAATTGTTGCGAGTTTTTTGCATTTTATAGTGTTTATTAAATACTTTGTAATTTTTACAGGAATTCCGTAACTAAAACCAGTGAAACATATTAAAAACAATGGTATCTTTCTCAGAGATCTTTTTTATGGTGACATCTCGCAAATTTTGTGCACTCCTGGAAGCTGATGTAGAATAAAATCCTCTCTTAGGGACATCCAGAATATCTGTTTCCGAAACAATTTCGGATTGCGTTCAAGGAAGAGATGTGTAAAACATGTCTAAAATCAGATATCCGGGCACACTTTTACATGCTTCCAGGAACTTGCTTCTGATATCTTTAGAAGACCTTAGGAACATTTTAAAGACACTTCCCTTAAATCATCAAGAGTCGGCTGTAACCATCCGGAGACACTTCCCCACACATCTATGATCTCTGTAATAATAAAGCAAAACAGATTTGGTCTATCAAAGTAACAAGTACAAAACTTTGAAAAATGACCTTTAAAATTTAATAAGTTTGCTACATTTGTTTCGGGTCGAAACAAAGCAAGATATTTTGTCATACGTAGAAAGTAAGGAAGAAAACTGCAATAGTTGCCACTTTGATTGAACGCCTTAAGAAGAGTCGTCTTTTCTTTGGACCCGAAACAATTGTTGCAATTTTATGGCATTTTATTATTCTTATTCAAAGTTTTGTACTTTTCTCTACAGTTCTGTCATTAAAAACAAAGGCACCTTTTTGGGAGTAGACTGTAAGATTCCAGAGAAACTTCTGCACACATCCAGGAACTATGAAGTATAAAAAACTATGGAAACTTTTGTCGTGATCTTCCATGGAGACACCTTGCAAACTTTGTAAAAATTTGAAACCTGATATGGAATATAATCTCTCTTAGAGACATCCGGAATAAATGTTTCCGAAACAATTTTGAAACCAGGAGACTTCTGTAACCATCCGGAGACACTTCCACGCACATCTGGGATATCTGTAATAAGAAAGCAATACTCATTTGGTGTTTCAAAGCATAAAGTAAAGAATTTTGAAAAATCACAATTAAAACTATATAAGCTCGAAAGAATTGTTTCTGGTGTAAACAAAATTGGATACTGTGTCAGACTAAGAAAGTAGGCTCGAAACTCAAATAGTTTCCACTTTGTCCGTTCGCATCATATAGGGTCGTCTTTTCTTCCCTATCGAGACAATTGTTGCGAGTTTACTGCATTTTATAGTGTTTATTAAATGTTTTGTACTTTTTACAGGAATTACGTAACTAAAACCAGTGAAACATATTAAAAACAATGGTATCTTTCTTAGAGATCTTTTTTACGGTGACATCTCGCAAATTTTGTGCACTCCTGGAAGCTGATGTAGAATAAAATCCTCTCTTAGGGACATCCAGAATATCTGTTTCCGAAACAATTTCGGATTGCGTTCAAGGAAGAGATGTGTAAAACATGTCTAAAATAAGACATCCTGGCACACTTTTACATGATTCCAGGAACTTGCTTCTGATATCTTCAGAAGACCTTAGGAACTTTTTCAAGACTCTTCCCTTAAATCATCAAGAGTCGGCTCTAACCATCCGGAGACACTTCCCCACACATCTATGATCTCTGTAATAAGAAAGCAAAACAGATATGGTCTATCAAAGTAACAAGTACAAAACTTTGAAAAATGAACTTTAAAATTCAATAAGTTTGCTACATTTGTTTCGGGTCGAAACAAAGCAAGATATTTTGTCATAGGAAGAAAGTAAGCAAGAAAACTGCAATAGTTGCCACTTTGATTGAACGCCTTAAGAAGAGTCGTCTTTTCTTTGGACCCGAAACAATTGTTGCAATTTTGTGGCATTTTATTATGCTTATTCAAAGTTTTGTACTTTTTTCTAGAATTCTGTCATTAAAAACAAAGGCACCTTTTTGGGTGTATACTGTAAGATTCCAGAGAAACTTCTGCACACATCCAGGAAATATGAAGTATAAAAAACTATGGAACCTTTTGTCGTGATCTTCCATGGAGACACCTTGCAAACTTTGTAAAAATTTGAAACCTGATATGGAATATAATCTCTCTTAGAGACATCCGGTATAAATGTTTCCGAAAGAAATTTGAACCAGGAGACTTCTGTAACCATCGGGAGACACTTCCACGCACATCTGGGATATCTGTAATAAGAAAGCAATACTCATTTGGTGTTTCAAAGCATAAAGTAAAGAATTTTGAAAAATCACAATTAAAACTATATAAGCTCGCAAGAATTGTTTCAGATGTAAACAAAATTGGATACTGTGTCAGACTACGAAAATAGGCACGAAAATCTAAGAGCTTATATTTTATTCGTTCGCCTGAAGAAGGGTCGTCTTTTCTTCCCTTTCGAGACAATCGTTAAGAGTTTTTTGCATTTTATAGTGTTTATTAAACGCTGTGTACTTTTTACAGGAATTTCGTAACTAAAACCAGTGAAACATATTAAAAACAAGGGTACCTTTCTTAGAGATCTTTTTTATGATGACATCTCGCAAATTTTCTGCACTCCGTTAAGCTGATGTAGAATAAAAAACTCTCTTAGGGATATCCGGATTATCTGTTCCCGAAACAATTTCGGATTGCGTTCAAGGAAGAGATGTGTAAAACATGTCTAAAATCAGATATCCGGGCACACTTTTACATGCTTCCAGGAACTTGCTTCTGATATCTTTAGAAGACCTTAGGAACTTTTTCAAGACACTGCCCTTAAATCATCAAGAGACTGCTGTAACCATCCGGAGACACTTCCTCCCACACATCTGGGATCTCTGTAATAAGAAAGCAAACCAGATTTGGTCTATAAAAGTAACAAGTACAAAACTTTGAAAAATGACCTTTAAAATTTAATAAGTTTGCTACATTTGTTTCGAGTCGAAACAAAGCAGGATATTTTGTCATACGAAGAAAAAAGGCAAGAAAACTGCAATAGTTCCCTCTTTCATTGCGTTTCTTAAGAAGAGTCGTCTTTTCTTTGGACCCGACACATTTATTGCAATTTTATTTCATTTCATTATGCTTATTCAAAGTTTTCTACTTTTTACAAGAATTCTGTAATTAAAAGCAATGGCACCATTTTAGGAGTATACTGTAAGTATCCAGAGAAACTTCTGTAGAAATCCAGGAACTATGAAGTAAAAAACAATGCAGCCTTTTGCCAGGATCTGTCATGGAGACACCTTGCAAACTTTGGAAAAATTTGAAAGCTGATATGGAATATAAACTCTCTTAGAGAGATGCGGAATATCTGTTTCCGAAAAAATTTTGAACCAGGAGACTGCTGTAACAATCCGGAGACACATCCACGCGCATCTGGGATATCTGTAATAAGAAAGCAAAACTCATTTGGTGTTTCAAAGTATAAAGTAAAGAATTTTGAAAAATCACAATTAAAACTATATAAGCTCTCAAGAATTGTTTCGGGTGTAAACAAAATTGGATACTGTGTCAGACTACGAAAGTAGGCACGAAACTCTAATAGTTTATACTTTGGTCGTTTGCCTCAAGAAGGTTCTTCCCTTTCGAGACAATTGTTGCGAGTTTTTTGCATTTTATAGTGTTTATTAAAAGTTTTGTACTTTTTACAGAAATTCCGTAACTAAAACAAGTGGAATATATTAAAAATAATGGTACCTTTTTTAGAGATCTTTCATGTTGACATCTCACAAATTTTATGCACACCTGGAAGCTGATGTAAAATATAAACACTCTTAGGGACATCCGGAATATCTGTTCCGGAAACAATTTTGGCTTGTGTTCAAGGAAGAGATGTGTAAAACAATCTAAAATGAGAAATCCTGGCATAATTTTACATGCTACAAGGACCTTGTTTCTGATATCTTCAGAAGACATTAGGAACTTTTTCAAGACACTGCCCTTAAATCATCAGGAGACGGCTGTAACCGTCCGGAGACACTTTCCCACACATCTGGGATCTCTGTAATAAGAAATCAAACCAGATTTGGTCTAACAAAGTAACAAGTACAAAACTTTGAAAAATGACCTTTAAAATTTAATAAGCCTACTATAGTCGTTCATGGTGACACCTCGCCAAATTTGTGCACACCTGGAAGCTGATGTACAAAAAAAAACCTCTCTTAGAGACATGCGGAATATCTGTTTCTGAAACAATTTTGAACCAGGAGACTGCTGTAACAATCCGGAGACACGTCAACGCACTTCTCGGATATCTGTAATAAGAAAGCAATACTAATTTGGTGTTTGAAGCATAAAGTAAAGAACTTCGAAAAATCGCAATTAAAAATATATAAGATCGCAAGAATTGTTTCGGGTGTAAACAAAATTGGATACTGTGTCAGACTAAGAATGTAGAGATGAAAGTCTAATAGTTTTCACTTTCAAAAGTTTTGAACTTTTTACAGAATTTCCGTAACTAAAACCAGTGAAACATATTAAAAACAATGGTACCTTTTATAGAGATCTTTCATGGTGACATCTCGCAAATTTTCTGCACACCTGGAAGTTGATGTAAAATATAAACACTCTTAGGGACATCCTGAATATCTGTTCCCGAAACAATTTTGGATTGCGCTCAAGGAAGAAATTTGTAAAACATATCTAAAATCACATATCCTGGCACACTTTTACGTGCTTCCAGGAACTTGCTTCTGATATCTTCAGAATACCTTAGGAACTTTTTGAAGACACTGCCCTTGAATCATCAAGAGACGGCTGTAACGATTCCGAGACACTTCCACACACATCTGGGATCTCTGCAATAAGAAAGCAAAACAGATTTCGTCTATCAAAGTAACAAGTAAAAAACTTTGAAAAAAGACCTTCAAAATTTAATAAGCCCGCAAGATTTGTTTCGGGTCAAAACAAGCAGAATATTTTGTCATACGAAGAAAATAGGCAAGAAAACTGCAATAGTTGCCACTTTCATTGAAAGCTTTAAGAAGAGTCGTCTTTTCTTTGGACCTGAAACAATTGTTGCAATTTTATGGCATTTTAGAATGCTTATTCAAAGTTTTGTATTTTTTACAAGAATTCTGTAATTAAAAACAATGGCACCTTTTTAGGAGTCTTCTCTAAGCATCCACAAAAACTTCTGTACACATCCAGGAACTATGAAGTAAAAAACAATGGAACCTCTTGTCGGGATCTTTGATGGAGACACCTTGCAAACTTTGTAAAAATTTGAAAGCTAATATCGAATATAAACTCTCTTAGAGACATCCGGAATATCTGTTTCCGAAACAATTTTGAACAAGGAGACTGCTGTGACCATCCGCAGACACTTCCACGCACATCTGGGATAAGAAAGCTATACTCATTTGGTGTTTCAAAGCATAAAGTATTTCGAAAAATCACAATTAAAACTATATAAGCTTTCAAGAATTGTTTTGGGTGTAAACAAAATTGGATACTGTGTCAGACTAAGAAAGTAGGCACGAAAACTCTAATAGTTTCCACTTTGTTCGTTCGCTTTAAGAAGGGTCGACTTTTCTTCCTTTTCAAAACAATTGTTGCGAGTTTACTGCATTTTATAGTGCTTATAAAAAATTTTGTACTTTTTACAGCAATTCCGTAACTAAAACCATTGGAATATATTAAAAACAATGGTACCTTTTGTAGAAATCTTTCATGGTGATATCTCGCAAATTTTGTGCACACCTGGAAGCTGATGTAGAATATAAACTCTCATAGGGACATTCGGAATATCTGTTCCCGAAACAATTTCGGATTGTGTTCAAGGAAGAGATGTGTAAAACATGTCTAAAATCCGATATCCGGGCTCACTTTTACATGCTTCTAGGAACTTGTTTCTGATATCTTCAGAAGACCTTAGGGAATTTTTGACACTGCACTTACATCATCAAGAGATGGCTGTATGTAACCATCCGGAGACACTTCCACACACATCTGAGATCTCTGTAATAAGAAAGCAAACCAGATTTGGTCTATCAAAGTAACAAGTACAAAACTTTGAAAAATTACCTTTAAAGTTTAATGGCCAACAACATTTGTTTCGGGTCGAAACAAAGCAGGATATTTTGTCATACGTAGAAAGTAGGTAAGAAAACTGCAGTAGTTGCCACTTTGATTGCACGACTTAAGAAGAGTTATTTGGTGTTTCAAAGCATGAAGTAGAGAATTTCGAAAAAGCACAATTAAAACTAAATAAGCTCGCAAGAATTGATTCGGGTGTAAACAAATTTGGATACTGTGTCAGACAAAGAAAGTAGGCATGAAAACTGCAATAGTTTCCGCTTTTTTCGTTCACCTTAAAAAGGGTCCCATTTTCTTCCGTATTGAAATATTTCTTGCGAGTTTACTGCCTGTATAGTGTGTATTCAAAGTTTTGTATGTTTCACAGGAATTCCGTAACTAAAGCAAGTGGAACATATTAAAAACAATGGTACCTTTTGCAGAAACCTTTCGTGGAGGCATCTTAAACATTTTGCGCACATTTGGAAGTTGATGTAGAATATAAACTGTATTATAGACATCCGGAATATCTCTTACCTAAACAATTTTGGGTTGTGCTTCAGGTAGAGATGTGTAAAACATCTCTAAAATCAGATATCTGGGCACATTTTTACATGCTTTCAGGAACTTGCACCTGATATCTTCGGACGATCTTATAGAACTCAAAGTGACCTTTTGAAGTCTCTACCTTGAAAACATCAGGAGACTGCTGTAACCCTCCGGAGACACTTCTACGCACATTTCTCTGTAATAAGAAAGTAATACTGATTTGGTGTTTAAAGCATGAATTAAAAAATTTGGAAAAATCACAATTAAAACTAAATAAGCTCGCAAGTTACGTTTCGGGTGTAAACAAAATTGGATACTGTGTCAGACAAAGAAACTAGGCACGAAAACTGCAATAGTTTCTGCTTTGGTTGTTCGTCTTAAAAAGGGTCGTCTTTTCTTCCGTCCCGAAATAATTGTTCCGAGTTTATTGCTTTTTATGGTGTTTATTCAAAGTTTTTTTCTTTTTACAGGAATTCTTTAACAGCGTAACATATTAAAAAGAATGGTATCCTTTGTGGAAATGTTTCTTGGAAAGATCTTGCAAATTTTCTGCACACCAGGATGCTAATGTAGAATATAACCTCTCTTAGAGACTTCCGGAACATATTTTCCAGAAACAATTTTGGATCAGAAAACTGCTTTAAACATTCGGAAATGCTTCAACACACATCTGAGATCTCTATAATAAGAATTCAGTATTGAATTGGTTTCTCAAAGCAAGATATAAACAAATATTAATAATCCCAATTAAATTGAAATAAGATAGCAAGAATTATTTCGAGTTTGAACAAAATTGGATACTGTCTCAAACGAAGAAAGTAGGCACGAAAACTGCAAAAATTGCATTTTGTTTTTTCGCTTTAAGAACGGTCGTTTTTTCTCCAGTTTCGAAAAAATTGTTGCGAGTTTATTGCATTTTATAAAGTTTATTCAAAGTTTTGTACTTTTTACAGGAATTCCGTAACTAAAAACAGTGGAACATATTAAAAACAATGGTACCTTTTGTAGAGATCTTTCATTAATAAATCTTGCAAATTTTTTGCACACCTGGAAGCTGACGTAGAACATAAACTATCCTAGAGACATCCGGAATATCTGTTCCCGAAACAATTTTAGCTTGTGTTTCCGGAAGAGATGTGTTAAAACATCTCTAAAATCAGATATGCGTGCACATTTTTACATGCTTTCAGGAACTTGCTTCTGATAGCTTCGGACGATCTGATAGAACTCAAAGTGACCTTTTAAAGTCTCTACCTTGAAAACATCAGGAGACTGCTGTAAAGTAACCATCCGGAGACACTTACACGCACATCTGGGATCTCTGTAATAAGAAAGAAATACTGATTTGGTGTTTAAAGGATGAAGTGAAAATTTTTGAAAAATCACAATTAAAACTAAATAAGCTAGCAAGATTTGTTTCGGGTGTAAACAAAATTGGATAGTGTGTCAGACAAAGAAAGTAGGCACGAAAACTGCAATAGTTTCCGCTTTGGTTGTTCGTTTTAAGAAGGGTCTTTTCTTCCGTCCCGAAACATTTGTTGCGAGTTTATTGCTTTTTATGGTGTTTTGTACTTTTTACAGGAATTCTGTAACTTAAAACATTGGAACATATTAAAAACAATGCTATCTTTAGTGGAAATATTTCATGGAGAGATCTTGCAAATTTTCTGCACACCAGGAAGCTGATGTAGAATATAAACTCTCTTACAGAGATCCGGAATATATTTTCTCGAAACAGTTTTGGATCAGGAGACTGCTGTAAACATTCGGAAATGCTTCCACACACATCTGAGATCTCTAGAATAAGAAAGCAATTCTGAATTGGTGACTCAAAGCAAGAAATAAACAAATTTTAATATTCACAATTAAAATGAAATGAGATAGCAAGAATTATTTCGGGTTTAAACAAAATTGGATACTGTGTCAAACGAAGAAAGTAGGCACGAAAGCTGCATTAATTGCGCATTGGTTTTTGGCTTTAAGAAGGGTCGTCTTTTCTCCCGTTTCGAAACAATTGTTGTGAGTTTATTGCATTTTATAAAGTTTATTCAAAGTTTTGTACTTTTTTACAAGTATTCTGTAATTAAAAGCAATAGCACAACTAAAAACAGTGGAACATATTAAAAACAATGGTACCTCTTGTAGAGATCTTTCATGAAGACATCTTGTATATTTTGTGTACACCTGGAAGCTGATGTAGAATATAAACTCTTTTAGAGACATCCGGAATATCTGTTGCCGAAGAAATTTTGGCTTATGTACCCGGAAGAGATGTGTAAAACATATCTAAACCCAGATATTCAGGCATCTTTTACATTCTTCTTGGAACTTGTTTCTGATATCTTCAGAAGATCTTGTAGAGACCTTTTGAAGACACTGCGTTGAAATCATCAGGTTGGTTTGTAGCCTTTTACTGGCGCAAGGTCCAGAATGGGACATACTGCGCCAAACAAATGTGTACAATTAAAGTGTAGCTTCTGGATGGGTTTACCCATCCAGATGGTCACTAAAAAACAAACGTAAAGTTAAAACAAGAAAAGAAAACAGTGTATAATATGAAATGATGTAAAAGTAATGAGCAGTGTATACAATAAAACCAGAAGTAAAAAATTATTAACAGAGTATATAAAATAAAAACACACGTAAAAAAAGATGAACAGTCTAAAAAAATAAAATCAGAAAACGTAATCAAATTTCATGGTAAAAACCTGCTTCAATTAAAAAACTAATGAGTCTAGAATGAGGATTTTTGCCCAAAAGGTTCGTTAGATTTGGTGAAGATAAATTGAAATAAAATCTATATAAATGACGTAAGCAGGGACAGTCAGTCAAAATATGGCGAATGGTAAGTGTGCTGAAATGACATTTTGTACATAATGGTTCCTGTTCCCCAAGGAGAAGATGCTTGTGTGTAATCCTAGAGTGCCCAATTCTAAGTCTAGTAAGTATAACATCGAGTTTTCGTGGAGCAAGTGTTGGCCAAAGTGAAATATATGGTTTAATTTCCCATAATTTATTACTAGTTTGGAAATCCCACTCTCTCTGCCAATTGCCTCTTAGATAATATTTTAGTGAATGTTTAAGATCTTCATATGGAACAAAACAATTAAGAGGATTTAAAGCTTCCTTGGCAGCTCTATCAGCAGCCTCATTGCCCTTGATGCCTACATGCCCTGGAACCCAACAAAATTTAATATCATATCCCTTTTTTAAAAGGTCGTCATAGGTTTTTAACACTGAAATGAAAGAGGTTGTACAAGAACTGGATGAAAGTGTATCAAGAACAGTTTTGGAGTCTGTATAGATGATAAATTTTCGGTTAGGAAGTGAAGAAATTAAATTAAGAGCAAGCTCAATGGCTAAAAACTCTGCAGAGAAGATGGAAAAAGAACCTGGGAGACTATAGCTAAGGGTGGTATTATCAGTAATAACCCCGCAGCCAACTTTATCACTACATTTGGAACCATCTGTAAAAATTTTAATGTAGTCCTTATAAGCACAATAATGAGAAGCAAAGAGGGTCCTAAAAACAGAAGCATCTGTATTGGATTTGTCAAAACCAATATAGGGATGAAGACATGAAATAACCTTGTAGTTCCAAGGGGTCATATTTAAAAGTGTCCGAGGACGAACTTGAATGTCGAGATTAGGCATGTCAGCAAGTATATTTTTTATTCTCAAGCTAAAGTGTGGAATGGACCTGGGACGATTCTGAAATAAATTAAAATCCTTATTGTCAAAATGAGGATGAAGTGGATGATGCGGATGAGAGAGAATGCGGAAATACAACTCTAATGAAAGTTGTTGTCTAATTACAGTGAGAGAGGGTTCTACACAGTCAGCGTATAAACTTAAAACAGGTGAAGTGCGAAAGGCTCCAGAGCAAATTCTGAGGGCAGAGTGGTGCACTGTGTCTAGCTTTCTGAGGTAAGAAATACAGATTGAGCCATAGATCTGACAAGCATAGTCAAAGAATATGTGGAATGAATGTAAGTTTCTTGTCAAAAATAACACCCAAGAAACGGGCAGTGTCTACAACTGAAATTGGTCTGTTATTAATTAAAATATCTGGATCAGGATGAAACCCACGTTTACGACAAAAGTGCACACATTGTCTCTTATCAGCAGAAAAGTTAAAACCATTTTCATTAGTCCATTTAGTAATATTCTTGATGGCAAGTTGTAACTGACGTTCAATAAAACGCATGTCGTTTCCTTGGCAAGATATATGCAGGTCGTCTACATAAAGACTGCCATGAACATTAGGTGGCAGTTGTCCCAGTATACCATTGATTTTAATAGAGAAAAGCGTGACACTCAGAACACTACCCTGAGGAACACCTTCCTCTTGAAAATAAAAATCTGAGTAAACTGTTCCAATGCGTACTTGAAAGCGTCTAATACTTAAGAAATTCTTAATAAAAATGGGAAGGTTACCACGCAAGTCCAAATTAAAAAGGTCTCTAAGAATGCCATACCGCCATGTCTTATCATAAGCTTTTTCAATGTCGAAGAATATTGATACCAAGTGGTTACGTCTAATAAAAGCTTTTAGTATATTAGTCTCCAACATAAGAATATTGTCAATTGTAGAACGACCACACCGAAAACCACTTTGCCAGGAAGATATTAAACTATTTTTTTCTAGAATGAAAACCAGCCGGGAGTTGACCATTTTTTCGAGTAGTTTACAAAGGCAACTTGTGAGAGCAATAGGCCTGTAATTTTTTGGATTACTAGTATCTTTACCAGGTTTTGGAAAAGGAATAACAATAGCATCGTGCCAAGCAATAGGGAAATTATGTTCAGTCCAGATTCTATTGTAAAGTTGAAGCAGGTTATTAAGAGAGTGTTTTGATAAGTGTTTAATCATAAGGTAAGTAATACCATCAGGTCCAGTAGAAGGGTGTTGACACTGCTTTAAACTATTTTTTAATTCGTTTAACGTAAAAGGACTATTGTAATCTTGAGAAGAGCGGGAACTAAAATTGATCTTTGAGCGTTCACACCTATGTTTATAGGACAAAAAAGGTTCGTCGTAGGAGTTAGAACTTGAAATATAAGACAAAGTTTTACCTATGGTATTAGCAATGTTTTTAGTGGAAGTAATAGTTTGGCCATTGTCGTTTAGGAAAGCGATATTGTGATTAGTATATATACCCACAGCTCTTTTGACACGATGCCAGAGTTCTTTGCTGCTTGTATTTGCTGTAATGCTGGAAACATAATTCATCCATGAAATCATCAGGAGATGGCTGTATGTAACCATCCGGAGACACTTCCACACACATCTGTGGTCTCTGTAATAAGAAAGCAATCCAGATTTGGTGTATCAAAGTTAAAAGTATTGAACTTTCAATAATGACCTATAAAGTTCAATAAGCCTGCAACATTTGTTTCGGGTCGAAACAAAACAGGATATTTTGTCATATGAATAAAGTAGGCAAGAAAACTGCAATAGTTGCCCCTTTGATTGCATGCCCTAAGAAGGGTCGTCTTTTCTTTTGAGCCGAAAGAATTGTTGTTATTTTGTGGCATTTTAAGGTGTTTATTCAAAATTTTGTCCTTTTTACAAGTATTCTGTAACTAAAAACGATGGCACCTTCTTAGAGTTATGTTGTAAGCATCCAGAGACACTTCTGCACACATCCGGGAACTATGAAGTAAAAAAAAAAATGGAAACATTTGTCGAGATCTTTCATGGAGACATCTTGCAAATTTTGTACACATCTGGAAGCTGATACGAAAACACAAAAAAGAAAAAAAAAACTAATTTCTCTTTTGATTATACTTTTTATGATTGTGTTTTTTAGTCAATTTATGATAATTATTCATATTCTGTATATATCTTTAAAGAATTGGTAGGTTTTAAATGGCGCTTGCAAAGGTTCTGATGATGCAAATTTTGAAAATACATTTTTCCATGAAATAATCTCATCAGACAAATGTTGTCATTTTTTTCTATTAGATCATTGAGCTGAGTCCTCGTGCTTAAATATTGTCCATTTCTAAATATTATTTATTATCTTCGCGTATTTTATTAACTACATCACTATCGTATCATTTTGAGAAAATATATTCCGAACTGATCTACGTTAGAGAAATATTATATAGATTACTTTTTCTCTTCGCGTATTTTATTATCTACATCACTATCGTATCGTTTTGAGAAAATGTAATCGAACTGGTCCACGTTAGAGAAATATTATATAGATTATTTCTTATTTATATGGCTTATAATATGAGGATTCTTTTTTACAGAAAACGGTACTCGAGAAATGCGTTTTTTGATGTTATTTGGAATATTCTGTTTTCATGTTTAAATGAATTGATTTAACATAATCTTATGCTTACACGATTGGGACGAGCGTTTGTGTAAAACTTTGACACTACCAGTATTTCATATCAGCGTTGTTTTATTTATTTACTTATTTATTTTCATTGCAGAAATTTTAATGTTAAATAAAATGAAGATTATACTTCGAAAGCATTGGGACTCAAAAACATGAATCGCATTCACTATGCAAGACACATGTATATATTGTATATCCCGAAATGATTAAAAAGCCATTAGCCATACATAAACTAAAGAGTAATAGGTTATAAAAATAATATTTTACAAGAACCTATTATTAAAGGTAGTATGGAATGATGTAACCTATTATTGAAAATTAACAGTTTATCCCATCTCTAATACTCACCTCAAGCGTGTTGCCTGACTCAATCTAATTTTTTATTTTCTTTTGAAAATGACCGTGAGAAAGTGGACATTCTAAAACACATAGAATATTGGAACATCAAAAATACCTATTTTTCGCTTTAAAAAAAAATAAAAAAATAAAATAAAAGATTTTTTTTTTTTTTTAATAAAAATTATTGTTTAAATTATCATTTTATGTAAGAGATGAAATATAATTGATATTTTATCATTGGTACAGTATTTTAAGCAGTTTCTTAAATAACGTTCAACTCTTTCATTTGAAATTGGGACAATAACATTCTTCTATTTGCTTCAGACTAAAAAAAAATTAAGATCTTCACAAAACATCTATGTCAAAACACAGTTTTAACATGCATTAGATATAGTTTTTAATCAATATCTTTTCAAATAAATTGACGACAAAATAGCAAAAAATAGTAATTTAGGGATACTAAAGCTTGGATGCTCTAACTTTAATAGGAGCCTGGCTGTTGAACTCTTTATGATATTTCATTTGCATTCCCACACTGCAAGAAAAGTAACACAATTCAAAAATTCAGTATTTCTGAAAAATTAACTTAAATATGGCGATAAAACATGGACTAGTTTGTATGTGTCACTTCTCTTTCCAGGAATGTGATATAATGATAAAAAGTTTTGTGTTTGGGGTCATTATGGATATAATTATTTTTCAATCACTTTAGAATAGAAATTTATATAAAGACCAAAAGAGGAGGCGCACAACTAGATATACATTACATAAAGAACCTATATTTAAATTTAAAATATGCAATCGTTTTTTAATTAAGCGATAAGCACATATATCAGCATCCTAAAAAATCTTGTAAAATACTGGAAATCTTTGTCCAAAGTGGAGGCTATATCAAGATCAAAATTAGAGGGGTACTTCAAGATGTCACGACTGTCAGAAATACAAATTTATAATAATTTATTATGATTCATATTTCAGCTATACAAAATACGAATTTATTTTGTGAATCGGTTACCTTACAATTTTTACAAGAAAGTAAAAAACTTTTTACGTTCATGGATTTGCTTCTGTACTCATATATTGAAATGACAGTTAATTAAAGGAAAGTAGACTATAAGATAATATTTGTTCTTTTGTGACCGTGTACCTTTTTTAACACATTAAACTGAATAATTCGCACTTTAAATAGAGTTTAACATATCAGTGTAAAGCATGCATATTTATTACTTTTAGATTATTTAAATTTATTATAATTATTTTGAAGTTGCTCTTATTTAACTAAATGTTAAAAAAAAAAAAAAAAAAAAAAAAAAAAAAATGTTTTATTGTGAGGGCTATGAAATAAACCCTCAAAAGTGTGAAATAACTGTCCTTAAACGAATAAACATTCAATCAGATTTTGTAAAGATACGCATGTGTGCAAAATTTGGTGGATCTTTGTCACCCCTTTCTACAGAAAAACTTAATGTCAAAATGACTCGCACATACACAGGTAATTTCATTATTATTAGAGATTATAATACATTTTTAATTTTCCTAAATCTTTAATCTGTTATCCACTTATACTAATTCAGAGTTTAGATATATTTACTTACTTATATTTTAAGCAATAAAGTACTACTTTCAGATATTAATCAATGTATAATCTGCCTTGCATATTGTGATGCACACAGGAATCTGGAGTTAAATGTTAAACTTACAGATAGAATTTAGAAAATAAACTTATGATGTATGTCTGTTTAAAGTATTTTCATTTTTAACTAAGTCTAAGATTTAATAGGAAAAAAAAAAATAAGTAAAGATTTTAAAAAAGGGGGTTAGTAGCATTGCACAGTTTTGGGTAATGATTAATTATAAAAAAGTAATTCAAATGATTCATAAAAAGTTATTTTCAATTTAAAATATAAGTATCAACTTTTGTAATCATTTCCACTCTTGATTAATCATCGAATACGCATTGAAATAACAAACTGATTGCCATGAAAATTCTACAATCGATATTTACATTTACTTTTTATGTTTGTTTGTTGATAACATATACATCAGATTTGTATGCTTGACTCGTAGTCAGCTTGTAAATCTTCGTCAGATAATTACAGATAGCACATTACAGAATTACAATACGAAGAAATAGAAAAAACACCCAGGGGCAGCGCGGGAATCGAACCCGCTCTCCTACGCCCGAAGGCGATTAGCAGTGTGATGACATAACCACTCGGCCACGGAGGACCCTTACTTTTCATCACACAATTACTAGCATTTTTATGCTTTACGTCAATTCACAAAACTGTAGAATCTGAAAACGGAATATCAGCATAAAACCTTTGCTGCATGTCCTTTGTAACATATAATGTAATACATATTAAATGATTTTATATCCCATGCAATGCGTACATTACTGAACAAAAGTATCAAAAATTGATGATCACTTTTTAAAGTATATCTAACCATATTTATCTCAACATGTTAAACTATACATCTTTTATTTAAAATAAAATTCAATTTCAGAGTTTCTATCCACTATTTTTAAACATCAACAGTACGAAATATAAATTAAAATACAATTTCATAACATACCTTGTAAAAACAAGTAAACAAAAATACACAAAGTTTACGCTGTTTATCGGAAAAAATATATTACCGAAATTTTTATTCTATCGATATCCATATTTTGTCATAATTTCATACATAAAACGATGATTTTAATTTATTATTTAATATCAACGCTAATATCTAGCATCACAATTTTCTTTAGAATATCAAAAACCTTGTAATTCACAAATAAATATTGTTGAAAACTAAAAATTTTACCTTTTCACAAAAAGAATTAGCTAAAAATAGATCATTGTTGTGACCACTGTTAGACAATTTTTATCACCGAAATTCATCCTATTGTTATAAAATACGATAAACATACGATTTAACATACTTTATAGATGAAACTATAAATTGGATTGACGCTAACAAAACTTTCTCTTATGCCTGGGAGTTAGAAATAAAATAATTATACATACCATGTATTTCTGTAGGAGAGTGCCTGTTACCCCTTAACGTCCGTTTGACTTTTGTAAATGCACTCATAACACATTTAAGGTTACGATTACATTTAGAAATGCAGTTTAGATAATGCCTTTTTTAGAAATGCATTTAGATTCGTATATATCTTACTTAAACCACTTCTTGAAATAGTCAAAAAAAAACAAAAAAAAAAACACTCTCTACCGTTCAGGTTGTATTTCGTGTTATTAATACAGAACTATGTTTAAGTACATAATATGGCGTGTACATAATTTATAGAAGACATACAGGGACATACTTACAATTTTAAATTTAATTTGTTGACGCGTTTTACTGTATTTTACTATGTCTATGTCCAGAAAAACAAGCCAGGAATGAAAATTAATTCCTCATACCCGCACGGTTTAAAAAAAAAAAAAGTTAAATTTTTAGCATTTTTTTTTTCTTTTCATAGTTACGCATTTTGAGGTTTCCTGAATGTAGTCAAATTTTAACTATTCTTCTTTGTATGTGTGTGTTATCAGCGTAACTTAAAACATACATTTACAGGTAACTCAAATGTTGTATTTTCAAGTTTAAAAGAAATTCATACTTGAATATTTTGATCCAGATTAATAAGTTTCAAGGAGTGGTCTGGGTGAAATTGACTGAATAATTTAGATCAAACTTTTAAATTTAATAACAGCCTTAAATTCTCCATAAATATAGGTATTCTATTCAAACTGGGGGTTCAGGCAGCAGAAGCCTCTTCACACAAAATTATATGTCAAATAGAACTGTTCCATAAACCTAGTTTGAATTCTTTTGAAGAAATTCATATACAGCACTTGTATATTGCCCTTCACTCAACAATTGGCTTTTATAGGCCTGAAATGCAGAGTATGAGAAAATCAAGTAGGTGCCCACCAGGTTTTTTTATTCTAGCTTAGAATAAAAGATAAAAATTTTACATGTATGTCTCTGCTCAGCTGTATCTAATTTCATGTAACTTTCACTTTCATATGACTGAAATAAGTAGAATTTCTTTATGCGCTAAAGTTTTAATTCTTTGTAGCACAGAAAAAAATTTTGGGTGTTCACTACTGGTGTCACAACACGTAATCATGACAAACAAGTAGTGGACAGATCTTTCAGTTACAGTCTCATTTCACATTTAAGGAAGATAGAGAAACGGGCATAGCTTAAAATTCTTCCATATTCGGAGTGTAAACGAACACAAATTCATTTCACTCAAAATTAGATCCGATTGCTTCAGTATATTTATAAAGGATAACTTTTTTTCAAAATCCTTAGCAGCCGATAGGTTTTTCAGAGATATTTGTTTTTGACTTACGATACTAGGTCTTTTTTCGTTATTTAAAGCTTTAATACATTAGAAAATATGTTTTATTAATTAAATATACATTTTCCAACATTTCGCATTTTATTTATCCTTTTCATAAGAAATTCAAAGGTATCCACTACATGATCTGGAAGAGTCTATTACTGACGTATTCTGAGCTCTCAGAAAAATTTATTTTTCAAGTATAAACAAGAACGAAAAAAATCATGTGGTACGCATTGATTATTAACACTTTCCAACTGTACGTGCTTGTTGTATCGGATTGTACAGGACCTGTTAATGCTATTTTAAATAGAAAACATTTGATAGTAAACTTGAATAACATATATATAATTTTTTAAAACTTCTGAAAATATTTACGGGCGCTGGGGGCGGGAAGATGGACAGATAGACAGATGGACAGGTGGACAGACAGATACACAAATTGAAATCCTATTCCCAGTTAAAAATTGTTAGAAAGTATTAAAAATGTTTAATGTAAACAATTATATAATTCCAGAAAATTTCAATAATAGCTTTTAATGTAACTGAATATTTTTCTGTGGCTTTGTAAATCTAATGTTAATCATATTATATTCTACAGAAAACATTCCTTTGTGCATAATATGAATAACATATTTCAATTTCATTAAGATTTCAGCAAAATTATTAAAATGTTATTCATAGAAATATCTTTCATAGAACGCATGCTTTGGAATTCTTTCGGGTATCTCTGTACACATGCCAGTGGTAGTATTTATTCCATTTTCTATAGAAAAGATTCAATGGTGAATTTAAATAACATATTTCGATTTCATTGAGATTTGGGTAAAGTAAAGGTATTAAAATATGGTTTATAGAAATACCTCTCATAGAACGCAATGCTAAGGAATACTTTCGTGTGTCCCTGTACACAAACCAGTAGAGGTATTCACTCCACTTTCAATAGGGAACATTCGGTAGTGAATGTGAATAACATATATCAGTTTCAAGAAATTTCATGAATATTTACGGGAGTTAAAGCGCGGACAGACAGATAGACAAACCGAAGTCATTAACATCTTTCAACCTTGTTCGAAAGTGTTAAAACTGATTCAGGTGTCATTTTCCGCAGTATAGTCATCTACAAAAAGAGTAATTTTAGGTATCGAACATTTGAATATTACAACCTCTATAATTAAGAGCAGTACACAAAAATGTCCGAAAATTTCTTTAAAAAAAACACTACTGGTGCAATTACCCTAATTAATGCAGTTTACCAAATTATACCATATTCAAGAAAAAAAAACAATATATAAGCTTCCACTAGTACAGAAAGTTTAAATAATAAGTTGAGGCTTTTAATAATTATTAGTTCCCCATCATACTATAGGTATGGGGAACTTAGGTAATCGTGAAAATTTTCGACCTCGGTTTTTTGACGTTTTTACACGTTTTCAGGTGTGAGGAATCCGAAAATGACAAAATTTGTATGGTGTCTGTCTGTAGGGTGTCTGTTAGTGTGTTAGTGTGTTAGTCTGTTAGTGTGTTAGTCCGTTAGTTTGTTACTCTGTGTACACGATATCTCAAGAACAAATTGTTGCAGAGAGGTCAGATCAGTTTTAAAATATTCCTTTCGACACTGGCAAGAACCCTAATCATTTGCAACATTCGAATTAAAAAACTTCGTAAGTTATTAGAAATTTACGATTTTCTTAACATGGGAGAATAGGACAAAAATTCACTTAAACGTGCATTAGATGGAAACTTTTTACTGTAAAAATGTCAGACCAGTTTTAAAATATCAGTTTTGATGCCGGAATGAACATCGGTAACTATAAATATGCGACTTTGAAAATTTCGCAAGTTATTGGAAATTTACGAATTCCTTAACATGGCAGTATAGGGCAAAATTTCACATAAACGTCAATTTTGAGAGATATTTTCATCGTAAAGATGTCAGACTACTTTTGAAATATTATTTAGGACACTGGCATGAATATTTATGACTATGAATTTTCCAATATAAAAATTTCGTAAGTTATTGGAAATTTACGAATTTCTTAACATGGCAGAATAGAACAAAATTTCACATAAACGTCAATCTTGAGGGATATTTTCATCCTAAAGATGTCAAACCACTTTCGAAATATTGTTTAGGATACTGGCATGAATATCATAGACTATGATTTTTCCAATTTAAAAAATTCGTAAGTTATTTGGAATTTACGATTTACTTAACATGTCAGAATAAGGCAAAATTGAACACAAACTTCCATTTTCAGGATCATAAATACATTAGACAACTTCAAAATTACATTTATGATATTAGTTTGAACATGATTGAATACAAATATTCTAATAGGAAATTTTCGTAAATTATTCGTAATTTACGATTTTATCAACATAGCAAAATTGTAAATTTTTCATATAAATATGAATTTTGAGGATTATTGCATTGGAAATAGTAGCATGAAAACTAAACAACGGAATTTACCCTGATAAAATAAATTAATAGATAAGAATAAGATAAATATATCGAAGTGAACGGTGGATAGCCTATTAGGCGGGGATTTCATTCTGTCACTGTATCAAGCTTCGGTCAAATTCATTTCTTTTAACATGATTGTAATATGACTCGCACTAGAAGTTTATGAGAACATAAATATGATGGGGAACTGAGCAGAGTCCAACTATGCCAACTAGTTTTTTTTATTAAAATGTATTGCGAGAGAAAGTATTGCATGTTTGTGTGTGTGTAGGTCACATAAAATCATTTACCTGGTGAACACAAATGATGAAGGATCTTAAAGGATTAGAAATTAGCTTCTTTATTTGTTAATTATGCAGTTTTTGATACTTTCAATGGAAATCAAACAATGGAGAATTTTTGTGCGTTAAAAAGTGACCGTACAATCAGAATGTCTAAGAAATTTAGTCTTCACTAATAACACTGCTCTGCAAAAAAAAAAAAAAAAATATTTTTTTCGAGATCTGATACCATTCTTGCTGATTCTTACGTAAAATGACCTCCTGAATCCGAATATGACTCCTATTTTTCCCAGTCACCTACCGTTTTCTAGATACACCACAATTTCCCTGCTCGATAATTTTATGACCATGAATTTGATTTGAAGAATGAAAAATAATTAATTTAACATCTAAAAACAAAAAAATAAAAATAATAACATTAATAACATTAATACTAGATTAGAAAAATATAAGATATGTAATGCATAATTTCAGTGGTAAATCCCCCTCAAAAATTTCCCCTCGTCGCAAATGTCAATGTTTTAGAATTTTCCAATTCTGTAGCCCCTCAAAAGATATTTAAGTGTTAAAATAATCCTCCCATCTCCTAAAAATCAAATTTATAGCCATAAAATCACCGAAAAATTATAAAAATAGAGGGCCATTCCTAGAAAACGGTGGGTGATAGGGCAAAATGGGCGTCCTATTCTGATTCAGGAGGTCATTTTACATAAGAATTTGCTGAAATGGTGTCAGAGGCAATTTTCATGCCAAGCAGTGTAACCCATGTTTTGCCGGATGGGTAACGACTATTGAAGATTTTGATGAAATAAAAATATAAAAGATTTTAAAAGATTTAAAATCGATTTGGCAGGTGATTATTTCAGGAAAAACTTACAAATAACCATTTCGAAGGGAATAACATTACATAAAATGTGTGAACGGTTTAGACACTTTCGATAAAAAACTTGAATACTTTTCTTCATAAATCGACAAAGTTGCTTATTAATGGCAATCTATCAAAGTCCGTTTTATTAACTTATCTTTCGTATACGCAAAAGAAAATATGCTTGATTTAAATTCCGTTCCCTTTTTTTAAATGATTCTTTTTTATTAGAAACATTTTCAACAGGACTTGAGTATACACTTACATTTAAACTATAGACTGAGCTCGTGGAAAATTATGTCATGAAACTCTATTTATGTGTAAAATGTAATCAAGAAGTTTATTATACATTTTGTACAAATGTATGATATATAAATATAGGTAAGTACTGTAGAAAAAATTTACTGCATCTAAGTTTCTAATGTATAGATAGACGCTGAATATGTCCAAAATTTAAGGTCGAAGTTTATATGTACGAAATTTTGTCATATATTGTCCTATTAAAAATTATGACAAAAGGAGATGTCAGCGCTAACTGTTAAGCTATTAATCTCCAAATTTAATCAACATCAGTTTTAGTCAAGTCCCAACGAAATATCAAGTTTAATTAAATTTTGTTCATTGGTTCGGAAGATACAGCATTCAAAATTTCTTATTCACACGCCGAGACACATATTTTCTAAAATAAAGTCAAATCGTGTCCAAAATGCCTCTAAACGTGTAAATCCGTCAAAAACTGGAGTTAAAAATTTTCTTGAGTCCAATACCTCTTCTTATGTATATAGAAGAAAGTAAAATAAAAATAAATAAATAAATTAAAAATTAAAGGTGTGACCTTTTGGAATATGAGCTGCAACAAATATTCTGGTACTGACTACTAAAATGGTGTAAAACAGTGCACAAATTTCTAATAGTATTGGTTTTAAACTAAATTAACTTTTTTTTATTCTTGCTGAAACTTAGGATTTTATTTATATAAGTTTTGAAAGAAGAGTATCGATATATAAATGGTAAATTATATGGGTGTTTCGTGTTGAGTAATTCTGTGAAAACTATTACATAGTATACAGTAATTTCAAAGACATATGATTGCTGCAACCGTGTGATGTGGCATGAAAATAATCTATTAGGTGTAAGGGAAAATTCTGTCGTTTTTGAACGCATGCACTTTTATGCGTCGTTGATTATCGAGTGAAACCGGGTTATCGACTGAAACCAGTTTAAACAGTTAGGTTAGAGTATAATTGATTATTTATACACACTTTTTCGTATTTTAGTCGGTTTTTTCAAACTTGTAGAACTGTCACCATGGGTGAAGAAAAAATGCACTTAAGACATTGTATGTTGTACGATTTTCAAAAAGGGAATAACGCGATCGAGGCAACAAAAATCTTGTGTGACGTGTTTGGAGAGGACGCAGTAACAGTTCGAACATGCCAAAGAGGGTTTGTAAAATTTCTTTTGGGTGATTTTTATTTGAAAGATGAACACAGATCAGGAAGGCCATCAGGGGTTAATGACGAAGTGCTACAGTATGATCAGGACAAATACCACGTTAATATCCCCAGAAGTGTGCTTCAAGCTTGGAATTCATCAGACTACTGCTTTGGATCACATTAAAAGGCTTGGTTTCGTGTCCAAACTTTCTGTTTGGGTGCCACACAACGACAAAACTTTCCCTTACACCTAATAGAAGATGCCATTTGAATGTCTGTATCCAAAGTGTCGTCACTGAAAAGTTGGAAGGAGTTAAACTATGATTAGAGTTGCGATAAATTTCCCGCAATATAGTTTCACAACCCTCGACACCATTTTAAACAACAGGAATAGCTATGCGAGCCCTATGCAATGATCATCCATGAAAAGCAACCAAGACGGACGATCGATATAATGTTCCGTAGCCGAAGAAAAAAAAAAAAAGAAGAAGAAGAAGAAGTTAAATAAACAAAAGAGAAAGTTATATTAGGGTGTTTGAGTACATTTTCCCAAATAGTGTGTTGTTTAATTAAGCGCTACTGCACTTCAAATATTTTGAGGACGTACGTCATAATGATACTGAATTTTTAGTAATTTTTATAATTGCTAGATTTACCAAAATCCATACAGTTCGTACGACAGTGACCTATGAAATGTATTTGAATTTAAAACTCAAACAAACGAAAGAGGAATTCAGACGCTGTTGCATTTCATATAATTTCAGCCCATAGATCATAATGATTATGAATTTTTCTTTGTGTCACTGTAAAAGAACTATAAATACTGGATTCACCGAAATCTAGACAGTTTCTGCGACGGGGACCTACGATTATATATAAACTTTTAGCTCAATTCAATATGCTGTTTAGACGCAATCGCAATTTAAAAATTTGGGCCCATAGGCCATAAAGATAAGAAGTTTTTCTTTGTGTCCCTGTAAAAAAAATAAAAATAAACTGTAAGTGCTAGATTCAACAAAGTCAATAGGATTCGTGCTATGGTGATCTGTAACATTCATACTTTCAGCTCATTAGAACAAAGCGTTTAGATGCTATCGTGTTCACTCACATACATACGCACACACATACATACAAATATGTATACATACATCACCGTAAAAAAAAAAAAAAAAAAAAAAACCTCAATGCACCTCAAAACGTGTAGAAATACTAAAATCTGAAAGTCTAATTTTTGTCGCACTTTCCTTACATAGTATGTTCGGAAAGTAAAAATGAAAAAAAAGAACTGCATCTTACCACAGAGTCTATTTTGGAAGGGTATTTTTTTTTTTTTTCTCTTTTCGCGTGTAGTTCGTATACGAAATTTTCCTTGAATTATAGAGGTTACCAGTCTCTCCTAGCAGTTAATCATTTTAAATCAGTTGCCTTAAAAAAGAATTTTTCATCAAATTTTGTGTATTTATTTTTTCACTCACTGATATTATTTTCCCTTGTCCGTAGGAAATACGATACAACTTTATATAGGACCTCCTTCATTGATGAAATTTCGTCGCCATATTGGCGATGAATTTTTTAAAATTTGAAAAATTAATAAAGTTAAAAAAAAAGAAATCTTTTGCATAATTTCATTTTTAAAAAAATAACTGAATACTAATTTTAATTATCCCATTCATTATTGCAGTTTTTTCATAGTTTTGGCAGTATTTTATAATATATTCATGTTTTTAACATTAATTTAGATATTTTAAATTTTATACAGAAATCTAAACTAAATCTACTTTAACTAGGACAAAATCGCGCTTATTACAGCAATAAAATTGCAATGTATATTTTTTCTAATAAAATATGTAAACACAGTTAGAATAGGTAATTTATTTGCTTTATTATTATTATTTATTTATTTAAATTTTTTTTCAGTATTTTATGATTTATTTATATTTTACTGCTCGACTGCTTTTAAAATGGCTAATGTGGAAGCGAAATCTTTGGCGTAAAATAATCGAGCTACTTCGGCACCAAAATTTAAAGAATCACCAAGATCATCCTTTTACTAAAGCTGTTCCGGAAACCTATTTGTGGGGAATTTATTTTATCCCTATAATATTTATAGTAAGTTGTTAAATTTTTGATACATTTACTGTTTTTTTTTTTTTTTTTTTAATACAGATATGATATATGTTACAAAGAGACGTATTCTTTACCTAAAATTGCATTAATATAAATGCATATCACACTTTCATGTATTAATATATATTTCTAAAATAAATGACAGTACTTACTACTTCCCTACCAGTTAATTCTGAAATTTTAAATACCAACAAAAAACCATCCTTTGCAATACTGAGATTTTTTAATTTCCAACTACTACCTTGAAATCTTTTCTCCAACTAAAAAAAATCTGGAGTGACTCCACTCGACTTTCCGAACATTGAGTAACTAACAGTTTTGTAGATAAAATAAAGAAAGAGGAATTGCTAAACAAACAAAAGAGAGAAAACCATAATAGAGTGTTTTTTTCTCCATATATCACACGAGGTTTTATTTAACGCTACTGAACTTTGAGCCCTTAGATCATAATGATAAAGAATTTTTCGTTTTGTCCCTGTAAAAATCTATAGATGCTAGATTCACCAAAATGCTTATAGTTAGTGCAACAGTGATTTATAATATTCATACAAATTTTCAGCTCAATTGAATAAGGCGTTTAGATGCTATCGCACTTTTAAAAATTTGGTCTCATAGGCCATAATGATAAAGAATTTTTCTTTGTGTCCCTGTAAAAAAACTGTAGTGCTAGATTCACCAAAATCTATACAGTTGGTGCAAATGCGACCTATAACATGTGTACAATTTTTTTGCTCAGATTAATAAGGCGTTTAGACGCTATCACACTTTTAAAAATTTGGCCCCATTGGCCTTAATGATAAAGAATTTTTCTTTGTGTCCCTGTAAAAAAACTATAAGTGCTAGATTCTCCAAAATCTATACAGATTGAGTATCTGTGATCTATAATATGGGTATAAAATTTTTGCTCAATTGAATAAGGCGTTTAGATGCTATCGCACTTTTAAGATTTTGGTCCCATAGGCCATAATGATAAAGAATTTTTCTTTGTGTCCCTGTAAAAAAACTATAAGTGCTAGATTCACCAAAATCTATAGGGTTCGTACTATGGTGACTTACAATATACGTACCAACTTTCAGGTTAATCGAACAAAGCCTTTAGACGCTAGCGTGTTCACAAACATACACACATACACACATACACACATACACACACACATACATACATCATCGTAAAAATAGTGAAAACGGACTCAGGGGACCTCAAAACGTATAGAAACATCAAAATCTCGAATTCGGATTTTTGACATGATTACAATACTTTCCTCACTATAGTGTTCGGAAAGTAAAAAAATCATAAAACCTGATTGTTAGAATTACAAGACTATTGTTGTTCATTATTTAATATATATATATATTTATTTATTTATTTAATTACATTGTTGTCTTAAGCTGAATAACAACAATGTGTAATTGTTTCTTGAAGTATGAAGTAGCAAAAAACATAAAACGTTTCAGAATCAAAGAAGCGGGAAATTTAAAGACATAAACAATTTCATAGCCGCTCTTTTCTATAAATAAATTCTGCTACCATTCACATCTCAATTTTGATCCTATGGGTGAAATCCACCGTAAATCTCATCTAAATTTTTTCGCTATAATTAAATTCCACTAATATTTTAGGTAAGGGATGTTTATCTGAAGTTAGCCACATATGATATAGAAAAGTAAGCCTATGTAGTATTAATAATACGAAAGCACCACAGAACTGGCGTTTTAAAGTATTATGTACAAAACTTTGAATAAACACCATAAAATGCAATAAACTCGCAACAATTGTTTCAGGTCGAAAAAGCACACGTCCCTTCGTCAGGTGAACAAAGTAGACACGAGTGCTGCAGTCAAAGCGGTAGCGCACAAAACCGTTTTAAATGAAGAGCAAAAATATATAATATATTACGTTCGTCTCTATATATTTTTGCTCTTAATTTAAAATGGTTTTGTGCATTGCCGCTTTGACTGCAACACTCGTGCCTACTTTGTTCGCCTGACGAAGGGTTGTGTGCTTTTTCGACTCGAAACAATTGTTGCGAGTTTATTGCATTTTATGGTGTTTATTCAAAGTTTTGTGCATAATACATACGTAATATTCCCTAAATAAATTATTTAAATTAGAAAAAAAAGTGAGTATAAATTAAAAATTATTAATTATTAATTAAGATTAACAAATTACTCATTAGCAATTATTTAAACTACGAAAAATATAATAGATGGCACAGCGAAATCTGTAATCTAGTTGGTTCGAACTGTCCAACTGACTGTCCAATGCGTTATGCTCGTGCAGCTACTTTATGAGCAGTGATTTCTGCGCACCACTGCTTTGAAGTCGCTTAAGAGAGAAGCCATGACTACAGTTAGCATTTGTTTCTAACATGGAGGTCAAATGTACTTTTTCAGATAAACAAACAGTTTTAATTGTAAATGAATACACATATTTTAAAAAGAAATTAAGAAAATGTGTGGCAGAGCAGTACGGAAAAAATGCAATGTTAAAGAGTATACTCAACAGTGTTGCCAGATCTGACGGACTTTTTATTCAATAATCAACAATAATTTTTTACTGTAACGTTTGCTTTATCACTTCGAAGATTGATAGGCTACGATGTATGTGAAATATATATATATATATATATATATAACCGGTTTATGGAGGCTGTTGTCTCCTTCCGAACTCCAGGACTTTTTTCCATTGGGTTCTGTCCAGGCATAGATTCTAATTAATACCCAGTTTTATAATGGCTTGGATAATATCCTCCATCCAGGTTCTCTTACGTCTTCCTCTCCTTCATGTTCTCATTGATTTGAATTCCATAAATTTCTTTGGCAGCCCTTCTTCATTCATTCTCTTCACATGTCCAAACCAATTTTTTTTTTCTTGTATATATTCACAGATTGTCCCGTCCAGTTTCATCATCTCCTTAATTCTTTCATTATTAATATTTTGTTTTCTCGAGATGTTGCAGGATCGTCTTAATGCATCCATTTCCATGGCCAAGAACTTTCTCTTCCAGCCCTCTGTCATTCTCCAAACCTCCGATCCATATATTAGTATGCTTTTCACAATGGTGTTATAGATATTCTTTTTTCTATTCCTTGTTAACTCCTCACTTCTCCAAATTCCATTAAATCTTCCAATTGCATTTCGTCCCTGAGTGATTAGATTTCTTATCTCTACCATCTTCATCTAGATCCACTCCCAAATATTTATAGTTTTTCCCTCATAGACGTGATGTATTAGAATTCTCTTGATTGTCCCTGTACACAAACCATTAGCTTGATCTTAACGAAAAGCTTACCGTAGCATCCCTATATGATACAAATTTAGAATACCAAGTTTGAACTTTCTGCCATAATTTGTTTTTGAGATATGCTGATAACAGGCAGACACACAGACATACAGACATACACACAGACCATTTGCTAAAAACATGATTTTCGTGTTCAGGGAACCTCAAAACGTGTAAATATAACAAAAATCTCGCGTTTGAAAATTTGACCCAAAAACAATACTTTCTCTACCTTATGGGTAAGAGAAGGTAAAAAGGAGATAAGTAACAAAATTTCTAACCAATCTGCAGGGGAAAAAAATAATAATTCAGAGAAACTGTCAAAATGCCCCTTCAGTTATGACTGATAAAGATGTCTGATAACCTAGGATATTAGCCACATTCGAAGAACTATCGACCAAAATGGATCAATAATAAAATTATAGGAAATATCACGGTAAACCTAAAATACGATTTTTTTTCCCCTGGTTGCCAAAAAAAAAAAAGGAATTTTAGTGTCTCCCTGACCATCCAGTTTAACATTTTTATGAAAATGCAGAATAGTATACAGGGTGATCCAAAAATCACAGAAAATATAAAAAATATATTATTCAAAATCTGTTGACCGCAGTTTTCACTGAAATGCACAGAAAGGCATGGGTTTTTTTTTTAGGCATCAAAAAATTTATTAAAGAATTAGTTTAAATTTTCTGCATCGGGTGGCGTTTTAATTGTAAAATTACTTTTTTACAGTTGCACAGTACATACAACAACGTAATTGGGACTATAAATGATCAGTGTAATGACCATCATTCATTAGAATGACCGCCAGACGTTGCGCACTGAAAATTCTTATAAAATGTGCTCGTCTTCTCTCTCAGCTACACACACACGCATGTTTTACTTTTTCTTACCCTATATTGTAGAGAAAGTGTTGCAAATTTTCAAAATGTAGTTTTCACTATGCTTAAACGTTTAGAGGTGTCCGGTTAGAGGAAACTGAATGTTAACTGATGTTAACATTCAGTTAACTGATGTGTTAACTAGAAATTAACTGATGTTAACAATGGTTAACTGATGTTAACGGTTAGAGGAAACTGAAAATACGATTTTTAGCAATCGGTCTCTCTATCTGTGAGCTTATTATCTATATAACTCAAAAAAAAAAGTCCACGCTTAGTATTCTAATTATTTTTTCATATGGGAAAGTTATTTAAAATTGTTGTTGGGACCTAACAAATTGACTTTATGAAATGAGCTCTCAACTTTCTGCCACACAACGCAATTTTGTTTTTTCTTTATCTTACCCATATATTGAAAAGAAATTTTTTTGTTGGCTCAAATTTTCGAAATTGAGCTTTTGCTACATTTACACGTTTTGAGGTTCCCTCAATCAAAAGATGAGGTTTTTAGCACTTGATCTGCGTGTGTGTGTGTCTGTCTGTGTGTTTGTTATCATCATGAATTAAGAACAATTATTAGCAGGAAGTCCAAACTCGGACAAAAGAATAAGTAGTTATTGTACACTAACTTCCAAAAGAAATCAAGCATATTATGTCTATGACCGAAATTTCTGGTAAATACAATTTAATATCTTTAGATTGCACAAAACAAAATCGAATTTATATTTTTATATGTATACTAGCAGGCTTTGTCCTCCTCGCTGGTCATTATATTGAAATGAAGTCTCAAAATACCATATCATTAATAATAATAATAACAATAATAATAATAATAAAATCATTGAAATCACTCAAAATCTAAGTTAAAGTTCACGATACATTTGATAGCGGTTTTCACACTCGCCACACTTCACAAAATCCCTTTATAGTGCATGTTGCATACACATACCTAACCCACATATTAAAAAATCGGGATTCTAAGATTATTTGAAGCAAAGTTATGTTTTAAAAACGTGTTTTTTAGCCCCCCCCCCCCTCCTGGCCCGCTCTTAAAGGAAAGGAGAGGGAGATTTTGCAAAATATCTTTATATTATGAGTTAGATAATTATAACTGACCCACACATCGAAAATTTCCTTCATAAGATAATTTACTCCAGAGTTACACATGAATACATTTTTCCCCCCCGCCCCCTAAGGGGAGGTAGGGTGGAGTTTCACAAAATCACTTTGTAGTGTGTGTTAATACGCATAAGCAGTCCACGCATCAAAAATTGCCATTCTAAGATAATTTGGAACAGAGTTACGCATGGAAAGATGTTTTTAATCCCCCCCCAACCCTCAAGGGGGTGATAGCACGGAATTCCAAATAATCCTTTTGTAGTTTGTTTGTGTTGAATACGCATAACCAATCAACCTATCAAAAAATCACTTTCCTGAGATAATTTGGAGAAGAGTTACTCTTTAAAACGTGTTCTTGCCCCCCCCCCCACACACACACCCCACCCTCAAAGGGGGGAAAAGGAAAATTTCCCAAAATCCCCTTACAGTCCCCTTAACCCAAGTCCCCTTAACCAGCCCGCACATAAAAAATCGTCTAAGATAGTTTGGAGCAGAGTTACGCATGAAAACAGGATTTTGCTCCACCCCCACCCCCAAGGGAGATAAGGTGGAATTTTACAAAATCCCTTAGTAGTGTGTGTCTTCAGTACGCATAGCCAATCGACATATCAAAAAATCGCTATTCTGAGATAATTTGGAGCAGAGTTACTCTTAAAAGCGTTTTTTGCCCTCCTCCCCGTTTTTGAAGGAGGGAAGGGGGAATTTTCATACGATCCTTTTATAATGAGTGTTGGGAATGCATAAACAACTCGCATGTAAAAATTAATCATACTGAGATAATTTAAAGCAAAGTTATGCTTCGAAACATGTTTATTCCCCCCTACCCCCAAGGGGGAAAAGGGGTCTTTCGCAAAATTCCATTACAATGGGTGTTGGACACACGTAAATAAGCCGCACACTAAAATTTGTGACCTTAGCTCCTACAGATTTCCATGGACGAATTTAGCGCTAAAAGAGGGGGTCTAATTTGCCCCCTCGTAACTCCCCCAATATCGAAAATCGGAAAAAATCAAAAGTAAGTTTTTGGAAATATCCTCAAGAAGACTCTTGGCGATTTTCTATACATTTGGGCTATTATTGGTAGAGTTTTACTAGAATCCGTATTTTGCTAAATTTGCCTCTGGAAATCGTTTTTACCCCTCCCCCCCCCATTAAAATCCAAAACTCAAATCGCAGAAAATGCTTTTTTTGCACTCAAGTCTAGTTTCTCTCTCTCTGCAATTTCTTCACCGTGAAGCAATTTGGAGCCGAATTATGTTTTGCCTTCTGCCTCCCCCCAGGGGGAGCGGGGGTTATTTCGCAAAATCCCGCCTTAATGGACGTCAGGATTCTAAAACCAACGTGCTCACCAAAATTTGCGAGTCTATCTCCCATGGAATCGCCACGGCTGTGTTGAGTCAGTGAATGAGTGATTTTACTCTTTTATTCCCCACCCCACCCCCAAAGGGGTAAAGGGGGGCTTTCACAAAATAACGTTACGATGGGTGTTGGACACACCTAAATAAGCCATACACTAAAATTTGTCACCTCAGCTCCTATAGATTTCCACGGACGAATTTAGCGCTAAAAGGGGGGGGGTCGAATTTGCACCCTCGTAACCCCCCCCCCCCCAAAAAAAAAAAAAAAAAAAAAAAAAATCGAAAATCAGAAAAAATTAAAAATGAGTTTTTGCAAATACCTTCAAGAAGACGTTTGGTTTTTTTTTTTTTTTTTTTTTTTTTTTTTTTTTAATATCTTTGAGAAATTTTAATTTTAATATCTTACTGCTAGAATTTTACTCGAAAATCCATACATTGCTAATTTTCCCCCGAAAATCCCTTTTCCCCCCTCTCCCCCCTTAAAAATCCAAAATTCCAAAATCGCAGAAAATGATTTTTTGTACTTAAGTTTAGCCTCCCAATCTGCAATTTTTTCATCGTAAAGTAATTTGGAGCCAAGTTATGCTTATAAAGGTGTTTTTGCCTCCTGCGCCTCTGAAAATCATTTTCACCCCTTTCCCCCCTTAAAAATCCAAAATTCCAAAATCGTAGAAAATGCCTTTTTTTTATTCAAGTCTAGTCTTCCTATCTGCAATTTCTTCACTGTGAAGTAATTTGGAGCCGAGTTATGCTTATAAAGGTGTTTTTGCCTTCTGCACCTCCGAAAATCATTTTCACCACCTTCCCTCCTTAAAAATCCAAAAATCCAAAATCGTAGAAAACAATTTTTTCGTATTCAAGTCTAGTCTCCCCATCTGCAATTTCTTCATCGTGAAGTAATTTGGAGCCGAGTTATGCTTATAAAGCTGGTTTTTGCCTCCTGCTCCCCCCCCCCCCGGAGGAACGGTGTGGTATTTCGCAAAATCCCGTCTTAGTGAGCGTTAGGGTCCTAAAATCAACTTGCTTACCAAAAATTGTGACTGTCTTCCATAGGAACACGACAGCCGTGTTGAGTCAGTGAATCAGTAAGTTTACTCTTTTATATATATAGATAAGCATGTTTCATATATAATTTGGAATGAAATGCGTTTATTAGTGGTTTACACAAAGCCACAAAAAGGATTCAGATTCATAAGACTATACAAAGAAATTGTTGAAAGTGCATTCCAAGTTCTATCACGTGTTTTTTTATACTGTACTAACCTTAAGTACACTGTATGGTATTTGTGGAATATATAGATAATATGTACGGCTACCCAAAATTAAGCGAAAGCATTCTTATTTATTTAATTAATAAAAATGAATGTAATAAAAAATTTAATAAAATTAAAATTATTTATTTATTTATTTATTACTTTCTCATATCTATAAAAGGAAGAGAAAATATTGTTTTCGGGTCAAATTTTCAAAATTGAGATCTTCCTATACATACAAGGTTTGGGGTCAACTGAATCAGAAAATAAAATTTTTAGTAACTGGTCTGTCTATCTGTGAGTCTGTTACTTATATAGCTCTAGCTCTCTTTCTCTCTTATCTCCTCTCCTCTCCTCTTCTCTTTTTTTTTTTCTCTCTCTATATATTTATATATATATATATATATATATATATATATTAGCAGGAAGTCCAAGTTCAGTATTCTAACATTTTTCATAAGTGAAGGAATTAATTAAAAAATTAAAAATTGTTATTGGGATCGAACACACTGGCTTTATGAAATAAGTTCACTCCTCCCAGTTACATACAGATACATACACAATTTTTTACTTTCTCTTACACATATATAGTAGCGAGAGTGTTGTTTTTGGATCAGATTTATGAAACTGAGTTTTTGCTACCTTACAAATTTTGAAGTTCTCTGAATCTAAAAATTATGCTTTTAGCGGTTGTTCTGTGTATGCCTGTATGTGTGTTTGTTATCATTATAACTTAAGAATAAATATTAACAAAAAATTCATACTCGGAAAAAAGAATAAGTAATTCGTGTTCAGTGGCTACCAAAATAATTCAAATACATTAAGTCTAAGAGCGAAATTTGTGGCAGATAAATTTAATTCTTTAGATTCCGCAAAGTAAATTGAACTTATATTTTTAAATACATGAAAGCATGTTTCGTATAAAATGTGGAATGGAAATCATTCATTACGGATTTACACAGAGCCCCACAAAAGAATTCAGATACATTTATACAATGAAATTGTCGGAAGTGCATTTCAAGTCATATTATGTGTTTTTCATTCTGTGCTAGACTTAAGCACACTATATTGTGTTTTTATAATATATATAGTCAATATAGAGGGCTACCCAAAATTAGGCGAAAGCATTATTTTTTATTAATGTTTTTATGAATAAAATTCAATGTAATAAATAAAATTAAAATTTAATTAATTTAAATTTATTCTCTTTCTCTTATCCATAAATGGTAAAGAAAATATTGCTTTCGTATCAAATTTTCGAAATTGAATTTTTGCTTCATTTACACGATTTGAGGTTTTCTGAATACAAAAATTAATGTTTTTAGCGGTTGGTCTGTGTGTAATATCTGTTTGTACTATAGGCATGGAGAACTAGGGTTATTCTGAAAAATTTGGCCTCGTTTATTTATTTTTATTTTTTTAGATATATTGGGGCATGGGAAATCTAAAAATCACAACATTGACGAAGTATCCGTTCCTATGTAGTAACCTATTCAGTTAGTTAGTTAGTTATTTAACCTGTGTACGCACATCTCAAGGACGAATGATTGAAAGTTAGACGGACCAGTTTTTAAATATGACTTATGATATTAAGATGTACAATATTGCTTTGTGAAATTCTAAATTGGAAACTTACTAAGTTACTCGAAATTTAAGTTTTTTTTTTAATATGGCAGAATAAGGCAAAATTTCGTTTAAACGTCCATTATGAAGAGTATTTTTATCATAAAGATGTATGACCACTTTTACACTATCATTTATGATATACCTCATTAAGTATGAACATTTTACTTTGAAAACTTTGCAAATAATTTAAAATTTAAGTGTTCCTTAATATGACAAAATAGTACAATACTTCACATAAACTTACATTATGGGGATCACTGCATTGGAAATTAAAGTACGGAAGTAATTCTAATAAAATTAGTCAGCAAATTAGGATAAGTTAAATGTATCAAATAGGGTAGCTTCTAGGTGGTAGAGGGTAGCTTTTTAGGTGGGGGTATTTCAACATGTGACCATGTTGATTGTTCAATTACATTCATTTCTTTTAACATGAATACAGTTCGCTCTCAATAGAAATTAATGACAAGTGTATGATGAGTAATTGAGTAGAATATATCTATGCCGACTTCCTTTTAGGAAAGGGAAGTAGATAAATTATGCACATTATTATTATTTTGGTATATATTTATTATGATCGATATATCTTTATTATCGGTTTTCATACATAAATTTTATTATCACCGTGTTTTAGAAAGCAACTTCCTAGATTAGGATAAAAATATTATAGCTTGTAAATAGGTAAGATATGAAATACAATACAATACAAAACAAAGGAAACGTTACGAGAGATAGAATAAACAGAATTTAAGTTCTAAAAAAAACGAAAGATGTTAAGGGGTTTATCAATATTTATTTACAATCAGAAAAAACGCTGTAATATCATTGGGCATTGATTGAGTCAAAATGAAAATGTGAGTAAAACCTCTTATAGTTTAGCTTTTATTTTGAGAGAACTGATATTCTGTTTTTATAACGTATTACGATTAAATTATTTAGTATTACTTAAGAACAAATAAAATAGTTTTAATAAAAGCTTTAATGCTTTATTTTTTAATTTTGTATGCTTAGAGGTGTAAAGAATGAGAAATGGACATGTCTCAGGAGGAAATTATATGTAGAAGATTTTATGAATTTCAACTATAAAATTTAAAACAAAATATCGATTTTTATTATGAATAAGATATTCTTAAAAAATATATAATAGATATATACAATAATTATATAATATAATAGAAATTATTATACAATAATTATATAATAAATTATATACAGAAGGTGTTCACACATTTTTGTAACGATTACAACTTTCTCCATGAATTTAAATTTAATTTGTAAAATAAAAACGTGACTAACATCACACTGAAATAGGATTTAATTATCTTTTGCAGCATGAAAAATATTTTTTGTTTAAAAATTTCGCCGAGAAACAAACAATAGATCGAAGTCTATATTTTTGCGCTTTCCGAAGATATATACTCTTATTTGGTTATAAAAGAAAGAAGTGAAAAGCATGGTTTTAATATTTGTACACTTAAAATAAAGGACATAATTAATAAAAAATTAAATAAGCATCAAAGCTTGCATTTGACAGGAGAAAAGGCAAAAATTTCATAGCCATATATACATCTCCTATTAAATCTAAACTCGCACCTCAAGTTTTAAATGAAAATCGAACTCACCCCAAAAAAATATTGTAAAATCTTTAAGTATAAGAATAAGCGACGGTCGCCAAATGGGCGAAAATAGTGCTAGGTGATTCTCGCTAAATTACATATGAGAAAAACAATACGACGTGATGTTGGCATCGTTCAAATTTGAAATTACGCCAAGGCCGTCACTTATTCTTAACTAGACCCCGTAAGACTATGTGCAGATTGTTGTATGAAAATTATTTGACAGGTAAATAAAATCTTTTTATTATAAATAAATAAATAAATAAAATAAAATAAAATGGAACAGATTCCAGAAGCAACTGTTATTCAAACAACTAAAAATAAAATAAAAATTGGCATATTATACATATAATAAAAGTGACAAGGCATCTGCATTACCATGTAGAGTCCCTTTACGATGACGTATATCGAAGTCATATTCCTGGAGGCATTGCATCCAACTGGAAATCTGGCATTCTGGATTCTTGAACTGAAGCAACCACGTTAAAGATTCGTGGTCAGTCAGGATGCAGGAGTCTTCTGCCATAGAAGTAATGATGGAAATTTTCTATGGCTTTCACGATGGCGAGTAGCTCTTTCCTGGTGGTACAGTAATTTCGCTCCGGTTTAGACAGGCATTTACTCCAATAGTTAATGACACGTTCTTGGCCATCAACTTCCTGCGACAGAACAGCACCGAAATTTTCAGGGCTTGGCATCTGTATCAAGTATGAACTGTTTGCCGGGCTGTGGATACGTCAAAATAGGCGATAATGTTAAGGCCTCTTTAAGTTTCTTGAGGGCTTTTTCACATTCTTCTGTCCACAAGAACTTCTGTTTGACCTCCGTCAGCTTGTGGAGTGGTCTTGCAATATTCGAGAAACCCTTCAAGAACTTCCTGTAATAAGGCTATAATCCCAGGAAGCTTCGTAGTTGGTTTACGATTTCAGGGCGACTCCAGTTCTCGACTGCAGAGATCTTCTCAGGATCACTTCTCACACCTTCAGCAGAGATGATATGGCCAAGATAACTCACTTCACGACGGAACAAATTGCACTTGCTAGGATTCAATTTGAATGACATAAACTCATAACTACTATATTTGACAGGTGTAACTTTTCTCTCGAGGTTGCGATTTGACTTTAGAAATCACAAAATCTTTAAATTCTCAGTGATTAACATCTGTATGCTCCATTTTATCAAAGTTTTGTCTAATCACCAAATAAATGAAAAATATACTGGTGATGTAATAAAATGAAAAATGTGTAAAAAATTTCAATTACCTAGGAACTGTGTACAGAGTAGAGAAATTTTACATTTGTTGTCCAAGTATACTTTCAAATTAATATAAAATTAAATAAATAAATAAATAAATAAACTAGTTGGTGCGGCTCAGTTGCCCAATGCATATTTGTTCCTATAAATTTTACTACAAGACATATTATATTCCTATTAAGAGAAATCAATTTCGTCAATTGCTAGACACGGTCGCAGACTAAAATGCTCCATCTTGTAGGCTACCCACCGTTCAATTCGATACAGTTACTTTATCCTAATTTGCTGACTAATTTTATTAGGGTCAGTTTCACATTTTAGATTTCATACAATTCCACAGTATTTCCAATGCAATTAATCCCATAATGCGAGTGTTTGTGAAATATTGTTCTATTCTGCTGTGTTATAAAAATCTTAAATTTCGAATAAATTATGAAGTTTTCATATTACAATATTTATAGTCAATGGTGTTCAAGTCAGAGTCATACATAATATTTTATAACTTACATCTTTACGATGAAAATATTTCTCATAAAGGATGTTTATGTAAAATTTTGCTCTATTCTGCTATGTTAAGAAAATCGTAAATTTCAAACAACTTATGATTTTTTTCTTTTTTCTAATTAGGAAATTTATAGTCAATGATGTTCACCAGAATATTATAAATGATATTTTGAAAGTGGTCTGACATCTTTACGATAAAAATATCCCTCAAAATAGTGTGGCAAAATGTGGCTTAATGTGCCAAAATTTAGCCTGAATGTCTATACATTCAGGCTAAATTTCGCCCCATTAACAAATTCGTAAACTTCGAATAAGTTAGGAAATGTTTAAATGAAATTTTTATACTTAATGATGCCCAGGCGAGCATCCTAACTAATATTTAAAAGCTGGGGTCTGACATCTTTACTATAAAATAATTTCTTTTAATGCGTGATTAAGCGAAATTTTGCTCTATTTTCCCATATTAAATAAATCGTAATATTCGAATAACGTACGAAGTTTTCAAATTAGAATGTTGCAAATCACACAGTTGGGCTCTTGCCATTCATATTTTAAAAGTAGTCCGACCTTTCTGTAATGAGTTGTTCTTAAGATATCGTCATGGACAAACAAACTAGCACTTTACCCTACAGACGGACACCATATCATTTTTGTGATTTTTAGATTCCTCAAAACATGTAAAAACATTAAAAAAAAAAAAAAAAAAAAAAAAAAAACGAGGTCGAAAATTTTCGATATTGCCTGTTTCCTATACCTATAATATGATGGGGAACTAAAGAAAAAAAATAATCTACTGACTTTGCTGTTGTTATTTCGTTTCGACATTAGTTTTTTTTTTTTTTTTTTTTTTTTTTTTTAATTCTGATAACAAAAGAGATAAAACTATAATAATGTGTTTGAGTATTTTTCTCCATATATTACACGATGTTTTATTTAACGCTACTGAACTTTGAGCCCATAGATCATAATGATAAAGAATTTTCGTTGTGTCCCTGTAAAAAACTTATAAATGCTAGATTCACCTAAATGCTTTTAGTTAGAGCAACAGTGATTTACAATATTCATATAAATTTTCAGCTCTATTGAATAAGGCGTTTAGATGCTATCTCACTTTTAACTAGTATGTTGTGGCCACCACATGACTTTCTTCTAGCAGCAAACAACTTTGGCATCGTGTCAAGAAAGCAATGGGAATTTATTCTAATCAAAATATTTCCTTTTTAAAATATAATGGCCAAACCATAACTTCAACTAAAAATATAGCAAACACCATTGGTAGATCTTTATCTGACATCTCCAGCTCTAATTCCTACTCTGAACCTTTTTTGTCATATAAACATAATTCTGAACGTTCATCAATTAATTTTCACTCCCGTTCTTCACCAGTGTACAATAGTCTTTTTACTGAAAATGAATTACAAAATAGTTTAAAAAATTGTCGTAACTCTGCTCCTGGACCCGATGGTGTTACCTACATTATGATTAAACATTTATCAAAACTGTCTCTTAAAAATCTCCATCTTTACAATAGGATCTGGACTGAAAATATTTTCCCTGTTGCTTGGCACGATGCTATTGTTATTCCTTTTCCTAAACCAGGTAAAGATGCTACTGACCCAAAAAATTACAGGCCCATTGCTCTTACAAGCTGTCTTTGTATACTACTCGAAAAAATGGTAAATACTAGATTGGTTTTTATTCTGGAAAAAAATAATTTGATTTCTCCATGGCAAAGTGGTTTCCGACGAGGCCGTTCTACGGTTGACAATATTTTATTATTAGAGACAAATATCCGCAAAGCTAATGTGAGACGTAACCATTTGGTGTCAATTTTTTTCGATATAGAAAAAGCTTATGACAAGACATGGCGCTATAGTATTTTAAAAGATCTTTTTAATTTGGACTTCAGGGGGAATCTTCCTATTTTTATTGAAAATTTTTTGAGAGTCAGACGCTTCCAAGTTCGTATAGGATCAGATTTTTATTTTCAGTAAGAAGGTGTACCTCAAGACAGTGTCTTGAGTGTTACACTCTTCTCTTTAAAAATTAATGACATCCTCAAACAAATTCCACCAAGTGTCCACGGCAGTCTATATGTTGACGACCTGCAGATATCTTGCCAGGGAAATGACATGCGCTTCATTGAACGCCAATTACAACTTGCCATCAAGAATATCATTAAATGGACTGATAAAAATGGTTTTACCTTTTCTACTGACAAAACACAATGTGTGCATTTTTGTCGTAAACGAGGTCTACATCCTGATCCAGAGATTTTTATGAATGACAATCGTATTTCTGTTGTTGACTCTGCTTGTTTCTTGGGTGTAATTTTTGACAGAACACTCAATTTTAAATCTCACATATCATATTTAAGGACAAAATGCAACAAAACATTAAATCTTTTAAAAGTACTATCAAACACTTCTTGGGGTGCAGATCGCATTTCTTTATTGAGAATCTACCATTCTGTTATCCGTTCAAAATTAGACCATGCCTGTGAAGTATATGGGTCTGCTCCTATTTCTTATTTTTAAAAACTAGACACAACCCATCACAGTGCACTTAGGATATGCTCAGGGGCTTTTCGCACCTCTCCTGTGCTTAGTTTATATGCTGACTGTGTGGAGCCTTCTCTCACTGACATCAGACAAAGACTTTCATGTGAATTGTACTTTCGCATCCTCTCACATCCTAATCATCCACTTCATTCACTTTTAAATACCAACGATCATAATCTTTATGTGAATCGCACATCTTGCATCCCACATTTCGCTCTTAGAATCAAGAACTTTCTTGCTGGCACCTCTCACATTCATACCAAAGTTCGTCCTCGGTCTCTTTTAAACATGGCACCTTGGAATTTCCAGGCAATTTCCTGTCTTCATCCATTTAAGGGGTTTGACAAATCTAACACATATGCTTCCATGTTTCAAGCACTTTTCTCATCTCATCGCTCTGAATATAAGGACTATGTCGAGATTTTTACTGACGGCTCCAAGACAAGTAATAAAGTTGGCTGTGGTGTCGTTACTGGCAACACCACGTATAGCTATCAACTTCCAAGCTCTTTTTCCATCTTTTCTGCAGAGTTTTTTGCAGTTGAGGTAGCTTTAAACATTATTTCGTCTCACTGCAGCAAAAAATTCATTATCTATACAGACTCAAAGAGTGTTCTTGACTCTCTTTCTTCTATCTATTGCGCTGTTTCTTTTATCTCTCTTTTAAAAACATATAATGACCTTCTAAAAAAGGGATTCAGTATTTTATTTTGTTGGGTTCTTGGACATGTTGGTATTAAAGGCAATGAAATAGCAGACAAGGCCGCAAAGCAAGCTTCCATTTTTTTTAAACTGTCCTATTCCTTATGACGATGTAAGTATAGCCTCAGGAGCTATTTCAGAGATATTTGGCAAAGGGAGTGGAATAGTCAAAGTAATAACAAATTACATGATATTAAACCTCAAATTGCAATCTGGCCAATATTTACTCCTAGGAAATATGATGTAATTATTACCCGTCTACGAATTGGGCACTCTAGGCTTACTCATAAATACTTATTACTTCGACAGGCGGAGCCGACCTGTTCCAAATGTCACTACCATACACTTACCATTCGCCATATTCTCACTGACTGTCCTTGTCTTCGTCATATGTATTGGCAATATTTTAATTCATCCTCACCAAACCTGACGAGCCTTTTAGGTAGTACACCTCATTATCATTTGACAAATTTTTTAAAAGACGCTGGTTTTTACTATGACATTTGATTTTATTATTTACACTCTTCATCTCATTCTACATCAGTTTTTATTATCTACACTGTTCATTACATTTTACATCTGTTTTTATTATCTACAATGTTATTTTATGACTTTGATTTTACCTTTTCCCTACTCTTGCTTTTTAATTTGTGTTAATGACAAACTGGATGGGTAAACCCATCCAGAGGCTAAATTTTATTCTTTATCACTTTTTTGTTTGGCGCAGCATGTCCCATTGTGGACTTTGTGCCATAAAAAGCCATCCATCCATCCATCCATCCTATTAAGAGAAATCAATTTCGTCGATTGCTAGACACGGTCGCAGACTAAAATGCTCCATCTTGTAGGCTACCCACCGTTCAATTCGATACAGTTACTTTATCCTAATTTGTTGACTAATTTTATTAGGGTCAGTTTCACATTTTAGATTTCATACAATTCCACAGTATTTCCAATGCAATTAATTCCATAATGCAAGTGTTTGTGAAATATTGTTCTATTCTGCTGTGTTATAAAAATCTTAAATTTCGAATAAATTATGAAGTTTTCATATTACAATATTTATAGTCAATGGTGTTCAAGTCAGAGTCATACATAATATTTTATAACTTACATCTTTACGATGAAAATATTTCTCATAAAGGATGTTTATGTAAAATTTTGCTCTATTCTGCTATGTTAAGAAAATCGTAAATTTCGAATAACTTATGATTTTTCTTTTCTTTTTTTTTTTTTTCTAATTAGGAAATTTATAGTCAATGATGTTCACCAGAAGATTATAAATGATATTTTGAAAGTGGTCTGACATATTTACGATGAAAATATCCCTCAAAATAGTGTGGCAAAATGTGGCTTAATGTGCCAAAATTTAGCCTGAATGTCTATACATTCAGGCTAAATTTTGCCCCATTAACAAATTCGTAAACATCGAATAAGTTAGGAAATGTTTAAATGAAATTTTTATACTTAATGATGCCCAGGCGAGCATCCTAACTAATATTTAAAAGCTGGGGTCTGACATCTTTACTATAAAATAATTTCTTTTAATGCGTGATTAAGCGAAATTTTGCTCTATTTTCCCATATTAAATAAATCGTAATATTCGAATAACGTACGAAGTTTTCAAATTAGAATGTTGCAAATCACACAGTTGGGCTCTTGCCATACATATTTTAAAACTAGTCCGAGCTTTCTGTAATGAGTTGTTCTTAAGATATCGTCATGGACAAACAAACTAGCACTTTACCCTACAGACGGACACCATATCATTTTTGTGATTTTTAGATTCCTCAAAACATGTAAAAACATTAAAAAAAAAAAAAAAAAAAAAAAAACGAGGTCGAAAATTTTCGATATTGCCTGTTTCCTATACCTATAATATGATGGGGAACTAAAGAAAAAAAAATAATCTACTGACTTTGCTGTTGTTATTTCTTTTCGACATTAGTTCTTTTTTTTTTTTTTTAATTCTGATAACAAAAGAGATAAAACCATAATAAAGTGTTTGAGTATTTTTCTCCATATATTACACGATGTTTTATTTAACGCTACTGAACTTTGAGCCCATAGATCATAATGATAAAGAATTTTCGTTGTGTCCCTGTAAAAAACCTATAAATGCTAAATTCACCAAAATGCTTATAGTTAGAGCAACAGGGATTTACAATATTCATATAAATTTTCAGCTCAATTGAATAAGGCGTTTAGAGGCTATCTTACTTTTAACTAGTATGTTGTGGCCACCACATGACTTTCTTCTATATTTTCCTATACAAATTCACTCAGTAAAAATAATTTATTAAAATTATTATTTAAAAAAATTATCTTCCATGATAATGCAGATGTTTTCCATATTAGAGAAGTAGTATAACACTAAATATCCAAAAAAAGTCAATTTTATTGTCAATATTATATAATATATATATATATATATATATATTGTTAAAAATTTTAAAAAAATCGATAACTTCATTTTAAATTATCGCAGATCTATGGTTCAACCATTCGTTTTAAAGGTACTGGCGAGCTCTTTTGAAAGATACCCATCATGAAAATTTACTCCCCTCGAGAGGGAATTCCGCCCCCAGGGGGGGGGGAGAAAAGGCGAGGCTCCTACACATACAAAAAAATTTTGCCAGTTGACTATCTCTATTATAAATAATTCTGGTAAATTTCATAACGATTGTTAAAAAATAATTCTCTTTATGCACGTTTATACAAAATTTTGTACTATACAACCATGTTAAAAAGTTTAGAAAAAGCGGGATGGCAACGCAACCTGTAAGACAATTTTTACCAAAAGTTGATAGGCACTAATTTATGTCAAGGTGCAACTACATACCAATTTGTATGCAATTCTGTGAAGTAGTTCCTGAGATACAGTTGCCACAAAAGTTTGTCACACACACACAGAGACTGACAAACAAACAGACAGACATTTTCTAAAAATGGTCAAATCATGTTCTACAGCTCTCAAAACGTGTAAATCCATCAAAAACCCGAAGTCGAAAATTTTTAAGAATCCAATACTTTCTTCTATTGAATATAGAAGAAAGTAAAAATTTGGTCCCACAGGCCATAATGATAAAGAATTTTTCTTTGTGTCCCTGTAAAAAAACTATAAGTGCTAGATTCACCAAAATCTATAGGGTTCGTACTATGGTGACTTAAAATATACGCACCAACTTTCAGCTTATTCGAACAAAGCGTTTAGACGCTATCGTGTTCACTCACAGACATTTACACACACATACATACACACACACACAGATACACACACATACATACATACACACACATACATACATACACACACATACATACACACACACACACACATACATACATACACACACATATATACATACACACACATACATACATCATCGTAAAAATAGTGAAAACGGACTCATGGGACCTCGAAACGTATAGAAACATCAAAATCTCGAATTCAGATTTTTGACATTATTACAATACCTTCCTCACTATAGTGATCGGAAAGTAAAATTGAAAATGAGACTATTGACAGAAAACCATAATATTTGAATGTTTAGGGGGTTGAATGCTTTTCGAAGACTAAAAAAAAGCATATTCTCTCTCTCTCTGATGCACCAATCTTATTGCAATTTTACACACTTCTTAAAAATAGAACTAAATAGTGCTTGAATGAAGAATTTTTTAAAATATTGAAACTTGAATTTTTGCCAGAGTTGTATGTAAAAAGAGTCCCACGTGTAGTTTTGTAAAATTAATTCTAATCGAAGAAAAGTGAAATATTTCATTCAAGCACTAGACAATTCTATTTTGAAGAAGTGTGTAAAATTTCAATAAGATCGTTACATCAGTTTTTGCGAAATCCTGCCCATTGCTTTTCCCAAGGATCTTCGGAAACCAGGACCCATCGGCTGAATTTTCAAAAAATAATTAATGCAAATTTTATAAAATATTGTTTAAATCTTGCTCTTTTATATGCTCAAATTTTTAAACAAAAATTTTTATTTATGATATATATATACAAGAAATAGGAGAAATATATATATATATATATATATATATATTAAGGATTTCAAAACCCATGTAACCCCTTAACCCCACCTTTTTTCTTTTAATTATTAATAAAATATGCATAGTTTATGTTAATTAAAACCCTTAATTTTCTCATATATTGATTTTATATTCTTCTATTATTACATACCACACATTCTTAAAGTATGAATAGCATTTAGTTTTACGATATTTTGTTAGAATCTGAAAGAAACTAAATTAAGAAAAATTTAAACAAAGATTAACAGAATTAAAAATAAAAAAATTACTTCAACTTTCAACTCTCTGAAACTTTAACGTTGTTAATCTAAAACGAAACGAAATGTAGGTGCAAAAAACTTACATCGCATTTTAAACAGTAAGAGGATTTTTTTTTCCCCCACTGAGACAAATGCTTATATTTAATTGGCTTCTTTTAACAAATGCTCAGAAACTTTATTTCATCACAATGACTGGTATACAAATAGATAAAACCTCCTTGTAAAGTAATTAAACAACGTTATATTATGGGAATCCTGGTTGAAGTAAGTTAATACTGTAAATGAAAGTAAATACAGTCAATTTAACACTACATACTAAAGAATTTAAAATTGTTCTTTTGATAACACACAACTATGATAAAATTTCTTCGCAGTCAATTACCATTAGTTTTTAGTGATTATAGGGTTATCAGTCGATAATTGTTATCGGCGTTAAAAACTAGCTACATTACCTTTAAAACAATCAAGTTTGATCTTTGATCGAAATCTGTACTGCGATAGTTCAGAAACATGTCTTCTTTTAGTGATGTTTTATCAACGCTCTACCGAAACGCGTCAATGGCAAAATCAGGATTATGTTTTGGAATAGTTTAATGCAGTTATTATTGTTGGTGTTTACAGATTTTAGAAGAAGTGTCTACATTTTGTTTTAATCTAGTTGTATTTTCTGTGTTACAAAAGTGTTATCTTTTTAATCAATTTTAAAATGCCAAGAGTTAAATCCATCAGTGAACCTGAAGTAAGATTGTTTTTAAGTAATTCTTGTTTATGTGTGATTGTTTGATATTTAATAGTTATATATGTGTATATATATATATAAATATGTATGTATGTTTAAAAAGCGAAAAGAAAAAAAAAGTGTCATTTATTATATTTTAATATAACAAATAAAATTATTTGAAGTTTAAAATTTTGCTGTAAGTGCTTATACGTAAACATAAATTTTCACTGAAATAAAAACGCATATTTTATATTTGGTCAATAAATTACAATAATTCTTTATATATATGTATATAAAGGCTCAAATTTTTATTTATTTATGGTTCGTTTCTTGAGTATTATAACAAATATAGATTTTCAGTTATATGTATTACAGCTAAATAATCATTGAATGACAAATGACTTTATATTTGAATATTAGCAGAATAGAGTTAAATTACTAATTAACATTCAATATTTAGAAACGTTACCTTAGAACATTTTCACAAATAAGGCGAGAAAGTAGGGGTTGCTACGAAGGTAATAAAAATTAATATGTTTGGGCCATCACAAAACTTTCTTCTTTATTATCCTGTACAAGTTATTTATTGAAATTATTTTCCGTAATGAGTGCAGACGATTTTCATTTTAGAAAAATATAACACTAAATGTTGAAAGAAAGTTAATTTTGTTCCAACACCTGTGGATTTTTTTTTTTTTTTTTTTAAGGAAGAAATTAATATTTGTATTAAATTATCACAAATGTATGGTTTAGTCAATCGTTTTAAAAAGGTACTGACGAGTACTTCTCAAAGATACTAAAATTGAAAATTTACATCCCTGAGGGGTATTTTCTCGCAGTGGGGGAGGAAAGAAATGCCCTACATTTACTCAGAAAAAAGAAAGAAAGAAAAATCCTAGTTCATCTTAATATCATAAATATTAATTTTTTTTTAGTTCACCATTAAAAAATTAAAAATAATTACAAGATAAAAAGAACTTTTTATATACCATGTTTTTAAATTTTCTGTTGAATCATGTAAACGCTACCGAAGACAGCGGGAACCCGGAAGAATTGGTTAAAAGTATTAAAAAATATTCATTGCTATCGTGTTTTGAGCTATTATAGAAGTTTCAAATAGGCAACTTTCTAGCCGGAAAGTTAGTTAAAAATCGGCAAGCTTTGTACTGGTAACGCTGCCGAAGGCAGCAGGATCCCGAATCAGTTGGTTAAAAATATTTTTAAAATGCATTTTCACCGTGTTCTGAACTATTCTGAAAGTTTCAAATGTCTAGCTAGTTGGGCAGTTAGTTAAAAATCGATTGCAAGCTTTGTAATGGTAACGCTGCCGAGGGCAGCAGGAACCCGAAACAGTTGGCTAAAAGTATTTAAAAAATGCATTTTCACTGTGTTCTGAACTGTTCTGAAGTTTCAAATGTCTAGCTAGTCGGGAAGTTAGTTAAATAAATTTTCTGTCGAATCATATAAACGCTGCCGAAGACAGTAGAGACCTGAAACAGTTGATTAAAAGTATTAAAAAAATGTATTGTCACCATGTTCTGAGCTATCCTGAAAGTTTCAAATGTTTCAAGTCGGAAAGTTAGTTAAAAATCGATTGCAAGATTTGTACTGGACAAACAAACAAACAAGAATCGAAGTTAATAAAAACATTGAAATAATTCTTATTATGTACATTTATGCAAAATTTTGTTCAAAAGTGCTTTTTTGAAAATATTAAAAAAAAAAAATCAGATGACACCGCTACCTATGCAACGATTGATTTCTAGATGTAATCATCACCAATTTAAATCAAGGTCCAGCTAAATATCAAGTTGGTTAAATTTTGGTTCAATGGACATGCAACATTTTTATAGACACGCACAGACGGACATTTTTTTTTAATGATCAAATCAGATTCAGGATATTCTAAAATATGGGTTGGTTGGGTTGTGGGGATTAAGGCCGATTGACGGCACAGGGGCCTAGGCCTGAGGGGGAGTGCCCTCCGTGGGGGTCTTGGAGAGATTCTGTAATAGTCCGTGGAGTACTAGTCCTGAAAAAATTAGTGGAAAACTAGTCCTGATATTTGTCTCGTCGGTATATACAATCGTATTATCGTGCCTTATTGGTTGGAGTAGAAGTTTTTTTTTTTTTTTTTAAGGAATGACATTGAACTGGAACGTGCCTATTTATTTAAGAATCGTTCACCTCCCACAAAAATGTCAATATTTTCATTACAATATGTATATTCCCATGGTTGTATAAGGAAGTCATGTGGTGTCCAGATCAGATTTTTTTTAATTAATGGATTTAGGTTGACCCATAAAAAAAAAAAAAAAAAAAAAAAAAAATTGATAGTCTCTCAGTATAAACATTTTTAACATACCCGCTCAAGATTCACTCGCATCAAAGAAAATCATTACCATTTATATTTAAATATTTAAAAATACTTCAATAATTTAACGCCGTCTCGAAAATCAATACATAAATCAATAGAACGCGTTATCGGAAAAACAATAAATATGTCAAAGTTATAATATGTTATCAGCTGTTAGCAATATCGAAGGCAGGATGTAAACTTCTATTGTTTCGACTTTAGTCCAGCGATCAAGTTGGAATGAATACATTTACTTTGGAAAGGGTAGGATAGATCTTTAATTTAACTATTATAGTTAGCTATAGTCAGTCTGTAACCGCCTAGCACTCGATTTTTACACATGTATTTCCAAATTTATTTCTGCCCCACTAGTAGCCGGAAGATTTCGCTGTCGAAGCTGGAAGACGGGAAGTGCCGGGTTCGACCCCAGATCGCACTCATCGAACTAGCCCTTCGGATTTTTCCGTGGTTTTCTCCGAAACTCGCGTTAATACGAGCTTGTACCCCTCTTAGAAGGACACCCCCTCCCCCATAGAAGGCATCCCTACACCTTTAGATCTAGTGCAGACAATTGGCCCTAATCCGAACACCAACACCAAATGTATTTCTCTTTGAAAATTAATTACTAAATAAATATTGGTTTACATGATAAGAAATGGCTTCATCCTTTTATATCATAAATTTTATATGTTTGGAAGTTCAAACGTTTCCAGCAAATTAAAGTGACTTCGTAATTTTTAATCTTATTCCTTTTATAACTACATGTCTAGTTATTGATCTATATAATTAATTTCTCTTGACATACTTGAATTCTACAAATTTAATTTATTATTATTGTTTAACCTTGATGTATTACAATTCCGCATAGCGACGAAAAGAGTTTATTCTAAAACTAGAAATTGTTTTGTTTTATTCATTGACAATCAATTAACAAATCTTCTCAAACCATGCAGACCATGGATAGAATTTTATTTTTTATCTCAGTACATTGTTGCGATTGTGATGTAAATTTTTCCGTTAAATTATCTTTTTCATTATTTTATACAGTTGAAACTCACGCATAGAAACCATGGATAACATTTTATTTATTTATTCTAATACATTATTTTTGCTACAGCATCATTTTCAACATTTGATTCGGCAAACTTGTGCTTTCATTATTAATTTTTCGATAATCGATTACATTTTTTAAACGTGTTCAAGTTTAGAAATGTGAAAAAATATTTAATTATTGTTGCTTTTAAACATTCTAATTGCATATGTATATTTCATGATGTTTAATGAAATGTAACATGTTTAAATGCACTTATAAAAAATACCATCTGTAGATCGTATTAGTATAAAATTCTTTTGTGTGTCCTCGTGCATGAGCCACGGTAATCATATACGCTATAAAAAAATATGTACAGCTAATTAATTGTAACTCATTAATATCTGAACCAAAATTCGCATCATTTGGATGATTACAGAATGTCATTGGAAACCTTTTGTGCGATCCAGTAGATAAATTATTTAGTTTATATAAACCGTTTTTTCGGGGAAAACAGTCTTTTAAGCATCTTAATAATGTATGTAATAATATTTCGAAATTTGACATAATTTTGGATGATTATGTGATATTGACGGCATATTTTTTTTGAGGTCCTGTACATTAATAATTTAGTCTAATCATCCCATGCAGTGTAACTATTATAAGATGCATTCAAACTAAATTCTGTCCATAGGCTGTAATGATAAGAAATTCTTTGGTATGACCCTGTACACCAACGAGAAATAATATAATGACAAAACTAATGTAAATATCTGTACCAATATGCATGCCAATCAGATGAATTTTGAAGCCGCTATCGCGGTACAGAGAAATTTTGTCTAATAGGCCTTAGTCATGGGAGTAGTGTTGGGCATAATTGATTTAAAAGTTATTGAATTACAATTAGATTACAATTATTTTACTGTCAATCGATTAACAAGTAATTGATTACAAATAAATTGAATTATTTATTCAATTTATTTGTAATCAATTACTTGCTAATCGATTGACAGTAAAATAATTATAATTTAATTGTAATTCAATTGTAATTCAATTACTTTTTAATCAATTATGCCCAACACTGCATGGGAGAAAAGTTGATCAGTCCTTATACACGAACCACAAATATAGCATACATCCAAAACTATACTAATAATTCCATGTGGCTCATGAACATGTGTATCAGTTTGCAAAAGTATAATTGTATCTGGGCAATTTTTGCGTTCACTATCGGGAGACACACAGACACTCAGAACCCAAAATCTTTTTTGAGTCTCCACATGAAGACTTCTACTGACGTTTTGGAAATTGTCAGCAATTAAAGAGGAAGTTATATAATACTTTAATAGCTGTGTTTGCATAATGCGTCATATATATGAATTTATTTTTCCTTTCAAATCACGCAAACACACGCAGATTTGGGGAAATAATTATCATTACTAAGAGATGGTCCCTTTCTATCTAACATTTTCTTCATTACTATTATTATTAAAAAAAAAAAAAGCCAATTTTTGTTTTCTACGTAAGGGATGTAAAATTATGTACAGAATAGAATTTAGTACGACAGAACTTTATTTTTAGTCTATTCTTTCATATAAAGGCATGCGGTAAATGTGTTACGTTCCTTATCAACGGTTACTATGTTCATTTCCTAAAATTTCTTTTTTACAGCTTTAGTATATGGAGCTGCACGGGGATTTTTAAATTTTTGTTGAACTTTTTTGGGATTGTTTTAAAATGGCTAATGCAATTAGACGTCGGCGAGAAACGTCTGAGCTACCTCAGCGCCAAATATAAAACTTCGTCAAGTGAGTCCTGCACTGAAACTGTTGCTTTTCCTTCACGTGATTTACTTCAATTTTATTTGAATTTTTTTTTTTTTTTTTTTTTTTTTACTTGATGCGAGAAAAAAGAGAAACACTTTTTTAATCGGTCTAAACATACAAAAAGCGTAATAATATGCAAAAAACGTAATAAATAAATTAATAAAATAAAATAAATAACTCATTTTTTAATCTTAAAATATACAGTAGCGTTCCTTAATAAAGGTTACTATATACCTTTCTTAAAATCTAATATTTTTTGTAACTTGTGGCTAAACGGAAATAAATCCTGACAATTTCAAGATAAAATACAGCCATAGGAAATAATGACGACGCGAAATGTCTCAGTGAAAGTAAATATCCTGTCGAACTAATAATTGTTCTAAGTTCAAATAAGAAATGATTTAATAATATTAATATTAATCTATTCAAAAGGAAAAAAATACCATATAATTTATTCATATATTAGTAAATCATTTTTTTATTTATTTATTATTACAAATATCTTTTTATAAATTGCTTAGGGGAAGAAATTCTCAAGTAGACTGGTCTTCAAATTACATTATCACTAGAACTCGTCACGTACATCATTAAATAGGAAATTTTCAAACGGAAAAGTACCAAATTAAAGCTCTGAATCATAATGTAAAAATTTAACGGAAATGCTATTTTATAAATACAAACAAACAACAACAACAAAATAAATTAAATTAAATTAAATTAAACTAAACTACCTTTTTCTAGTGTTATGCAATACAAATATATCATAAATAAAAATAATGTAAATAATTTTTGTACTATTGATAAAAATAGTGTGAGAAAATACCATTGATCTGTTTTGATTATTTAACTACTATCTATACTTAAAATATTTCAAGGCACTTAAAAGATCACAGATACGATTGTAAGCATATCCTTTAATAGCAAACATAATTTAAGATAAGATTTCAAAAAGAATTATGAAATTATTTAAAGTTATTTTAGACACTTACATGTCAACTGCTAACTCTCTCCTCAGAATTTTCAAACTCTTTTCATATTTCTTTATATCCTGATCATAATCAAAATCATTGGCAGAACGGAATCTGAATAAAATCTTTTTGTAAAAAAAATAGAACCGACTCCAAATAACGTCACTTTTCCTGAATAGAAACTTCTAAATTTCACAAAATGTGTTGAATGGGTTTTGATGATATACTTGATGATACTCTTCAACTTCATAATTCACTTTTTTCTCTAGAACCGTTTTCGAGATAGGAACACTAACTCCGCTATTTACCACAAGGTGGCGCAGCAAGCGATTTAACCTTGTACTGCATGGCCACTTTGCTATACCTACATACCATTTTTATTACTATAGCTGCAGCCGTTTAGCAGTTAAAAGAGTTGGGACTGATTTTTTTGGGCACCCTGTATTTTCTTTAGATCATAAAGATATTACAATGGGACCTATTTCAGACCAAGACCTTTTCAACAAAACAAAAAGTATCAAAATCGGACCATCCGTTCAGAAGTTATGAGCTAACAAACATAAAAAAAACATACGGTTTGAATTGAGAACCTTCCTTCTTTTTTTGAAGTCGGTTAAAAAGAGAATATTTTTATTTTATTTGTGCATTTGCTCTTTAACCGAAACAAAAGATTACACTAAATGTTTTTTGCTGTTGAAAAATGTTTATTACTAAAAGTTACTACATTTTAATGCGATGCTGTTATTTTAAGGTAATTTTTAATATTGTTGGTTCAAAATATAAAATACTAATAGTATATATTTCTGTTTTAATAGATATAATGTTTTCGAAAGATATGAGAATTATTTGGTTAAAAGCTACTCTTACTTGAAAATATTACATCTATTTTTTGCAAGCATTTCTTCCTGTCCAACGGATGAAATGAAGCTGTGTTTGCATGTTCATAAAATAACTTTTTCTTTTTTGTTCCATTTTTTATATAAAACTTTATTTTAGTGAAGATATTTCAATATTTATTTTTATAAATCTATTTATATATGGCATAAAATTGAAATAGTAAATTGCTTTAGCTAAATATGTTAAAATATAGGAGCGTCATACATATACTTGGAGTACTAAATACGTTTATTTTATTAAATCTTCCTGTACAGTTTTAGTAGAAGACACCCATGGCAACTTTTAAATTTTTGCTGCCATTTTCGCAATCAATTAAAATTGCTATCGCATTTGCGTAAATCAAGACCTCGTCGAAAAACGACCGAACTACTTTGGGAACAACTATAGTATCTCCCCACAGCTGAATTTGGCGATTTATTTTTGGCGATTATGGCTAAATCATAAATCTAAAAATCATAAATCATAAAATTATAAGCTAAATTATAAATCATAAAATCATAAATCCAAAATAAACAGCATGCAGGCTGCCATATTATATCGCAAACAGTCCAGAACGACATAGTTATCGTTCAAATCGGCGCCAAAGAAAAATCGCCAAATTCAGCGGTGGGGAGATACTATAGTTGTACCCTACTTTGGAGCCAAATTTTAATTCTGCCAAAGGAGGTTAAAAATTAAAGCTGTACCAATATATATATATACATACAGTTATGTTTAGCTAAGAGCTTACTACTGCATTAATTTTGGATACTCTGAATGGATACTACTGCATTAATTTTGGATACTCTCAATATTGAATGCTCTGATTCTCTTTATCCAAGTAAAACTTTTCTTATATTACTTTAATATATTAGAAGTAGTGTTGAATACATTAGGCTTAGTGAAACAAATTGAAAAAACTAGATTGCGTAAAAATTTTGATACACTTACGCAAATTTTTTAAAGAAACTTTTGAAACCCATTTTTCTCAATATCGTGTAACAAAAAAGTCACAGACTGGAAAATATCAAACGTTTTAAAAACAAACGATCAAATTATCAGCTCTTAGCAAACGTCAAACAAGAAGACTTTTACCAGAACTAAATTTATTGAATTGTGTTTTTCACTTTTGCAACAATAATGCATACAACAATGATTCTTCATAATAAAAAGTAGCCACAATTGATATTAGTTATTTTGATTGTTACAAATATTTCTTGTTTTCATTGTTGTTGATAAATTTCCTTTGGAACAGCTTTAGTAGAACGCTCTTGGCAACTTTTATAATTTGGCGACAAAGTAGCTCGGACATTTTTCGCCAAGGACTTTGCTTATGCACCCGCGATATCTATTTTAATCCTAGTTACACGCCAAAAATGTAACTAAACAATAAAATACAGCAAAATATAATGAAACATTAACAACAATCACGTAAATTATCTATTTTCAATGTGTTCCTTTTCATTTTCAATGTGTTCCGTGTGTTCCTTTCCCTCCATTTTTTTTTTTTTTATTATTAAATGATTAAATCATTTAATAATAATAATAATAATAATAAAGCATCTTTATTCCTGTAAAGTTTACTTCTGCATCTTTACTTTTACAAGTGCTCCATTTCAAACCTAGTCATACGTTAGAAATATAAAAAGAATGTGACATATTTAAAACAGCTTTAGTATACAGCTCCTGGTAAAATTAGAAATATGGCAAAGAAGTAGCCCGGATGTTTCTTGCGAAGGTTCTTACTTATTAAACTGTGATGACCATAACAATTCGTCACCAAGGTGGTGAAAAAGAATTTAAAATTCGCGAAAGTGGTTCTATTCTAAAACTATTCTACATGCAATTATACCAAAAAATGCATCGTTTAAATAGAGACTAAAAACCTTGGCAATTACGTTCTATATTAAACTTGTGCCTTTTCCACCAATAATGTTTATTTACTGAATAAAAAGTTGTAAACGTCTTTTTGAAATTTATTTTTAAGTAGTTCATTTTTTTTATTTTTTTATTTTAGACATGTTTGTTAAAATTTAAATTTAGCAAATGAACTATTTTGTTCTTCACTCAGTAGAAATTTCGGAATAAACTTAGTTATGTTACGGTATAGCAATTTCTTATGATACGTCTCATTAAAATTTTCTTCCTTTTTAAAAAGTATATATATAAATTAATATAATAAAGAAGATTTATAATTTTAATAGATTATACAAAACAGAATTTTACATTTATTTTACGTCTTCTGGTGTATGTTGGAACAATATAAGCCCAAAGCCTGCTAAAAGTATTTTAAAGTGCACCTAACCTCCCCCCCCCCTCACATTGAGGTTGATGCCCCTAAAAGAGTTAGAGTCTTTCCCTCTTTGAAAAAAAATTTTGGGGTGAAAAAAAATTATTAACTTTTAATAACCCAATTAATAAATAATAGCATAATTCCCAACTAACATATCAACTTACGTAAAGTATAAAATTATTTTGAGTTTCATTTTGAGGTTTAGAGATTCAATTTTTATTTTATCAAGTTGGAGTTTATTTTGATGGAGACACGAATTTAGAAGCTTTTTAACTGTTTCCATTCTTAAAAATAGAAATAAATGAAAAAGAACGAAAAATCATACTGTTCGCATTGATTATAATTACTTACCAACTCTACGTTAGTCCTTATACCGTTTAGCTTTCAACGATTTGCCTCCATGATGAAGCCTTAAAAAATATTTTACTTTTAACTGGGAAGAAAGAAAATTCGAAACTTATTTCTATACCCTCATTCCTTATTTTAAAGAAAAATAATATTATAAATTGTCTTTGTGTAGCCTTCTTATGCGTAGAGAATGTTTGTGTAGTATATTGATATTCTGTTTTAACTATGCAGAAATGAGTCTCACAAAAGCATTGTTACTGATTTATTTCTGAAGAGAAATCAATAAAAAAGTTGCTTTTATTTTGCACTATGTATCGTGTAAACTTTGCATATGTACTGTATGATTTAATAAAAAAGTCCTCACAACAGGGAAATTTATATCTAACAACTTCTCCCAATATCGCATAATAAATTAGAAGAACTTTGTGGTGCTCTGTAAACCACACATATTTTTTTACATGAAAAATGATTTTGAGCATCTTAAAAATATAAGTTAATTTTGTTATGTAGAATGCAATGTAATGGTATTATATTATGAGTCAAAAATATATATATCATAGACAGTAATCATATTAAACCTTAACCCTTTCGCTACAGCGTCACATATATGTGACGATCCGATTTTCTTACCTGAGCCCGGCGTCACAAATATGTGACGGGTGTTCATTATCAGTTTATGATAATTGTTTGCATCAAATCGTGTTTCACACAGACGGGTTATGTTAAAAAACAATAAAATAGATACAGGATGTTATTGGTTTTAGTTAGAATGTTATAGATACATCCCACAAAAATAAATGACAATTGGTATCATATTTAAATAGTAAGACGTCTGGGCTGTGGTGGCGGTTTTTCTCCTGAGACTCTGGTATCGAAAGGGTTAATCCTTGTACACTGTAAAAAATAGGTTCTTAAAATTAAGAATATATTGTCTCAAAATAGCCCCGAAACAATATATACATAAACTAGCTGACCCGACAAACGTTGTTTTGTCATATAAATTATTTCTAGAGAATATTTTGCTAGAAAAAAATAACTAACTTATTGTAAGTGTGTAAGGATGTGGTATATAAGTGGAAGATGTATGGAGCGCTGTGAACGGTGAAAGAATATAAAAATAACAAAACACCAATCATTTATTTTTTTAATTTATTAAAATTGATTCTTTAAAATTATATACATATCGCTACTTATAACAATATTACTAAAAAACAATATCAATCCCTTAATGCAACAGAGTGTACAATATTTTTTGTTATCCCATCTTTCGCCAATACAAACAAACTGGATGGTTTGCCCACTCGAGAGCCACGTATAATTGTCCGTGTGAAAAACATGATGTGCTCTAATCTAAGCCACAAACTGACATCGTTTGGCCCTGAGACTTATTGATAGTCATTGCAAATGCCAATCTAATTGGAAATTGAGGGCGTTTAAATTGAATTGGCACATCTGTGGGTATAATAGGGATTCGCAGTAGTAATATATTTTCACCTCGGAATTTGTCATTTAAAATGATGGCTTCGATAACAATTTTCATTAATTTTTTTATGACTAATCGCGTGCCGTTGCACAACCGTGGTGGGTTCAAATTACGAAGCAAAATAACCGGAGATCCAACCTTCAGTTGTAAAATATGCGGTGGCATACCTGGTAAATCCAATGAGTTTAAAAACTTTGTTGGATAATTTACAGCTTCGGTGGCATCGCAAACTGTATCATTAGATTTGTATGACACCAAGTATCCTGGTAACAAATGTTGTATCTTGAGATTCAATTCGTTGACGTCCACATTTTTTGCTGCTAAAATTGCTCTTTCTCCAGCCACTCATGATTTGTGTATCGTCTGTGTACATCGGCAAATATCTGGTCAATAAGAGCATCTTGAGAATCAATGATTGTGCAGAAATCGGTCGGTAATTTTATGCATCCAGTTTCATCTGTAGTAACTTTTCCATCGCCGATATCTAACAATTGTTTTGAGAATGTTTCAGCGGATGGATCTTGAAGCTTTTGAACGCACAAATTTACTTTCAGTTGTACTTTTTCAACATTAAGCCACAATGACGATGATTTTAAGCATACGTTGATCTCATTAGCGTATGTTGAACGCGGAATAACGGGAAGTGCTTGTCTGAAATCACCTGAAAAGAGTAACAGAGTGCCGCCAAATAGTTTGTCGTTGTTTTTTATATCTTTCAATGTCCTGTTCGACGCCTCAATCGAATGTTTGTGTGCCATAGTGCATTAATCCCAGATAAGAATTTTACACTATTTCAGCACTGTGGCCATGGAAGATTGATTTTTTATGTTGCACACTGCGTCTGGGTTATTTTGAATATTTAGTGGCAGTTTAAATAATGAATGAGCTGTTCTGCCTCCATCCAATAAAGTTGCCGCAATGCCAGATGATGCAACAGCCAATGCGATGCCATTATTTGATCGTATTTCGGCGAGAATTAGCGAAATAAGGAATGTTTTGCCAGTTCCACCTGGTGCACCCCCCCCCCCAAAAAAAAAGAATCCACCTTGTCCTGCCAAAACTGCGAGCATGATGCGGTCGTAAACGGTTCTTTGTTCTTCATTCTTTAGTGGGACATTGCGAGCAACAATCGCTGCCATTTCTACAGTATTGTATTGTAGTTCACGATTCGATTCAGTGCTTATTAAATCAGATGCATTTCGATTTGTTGAATGCATACCGAAATGACTGAGTGGTAAGTTGGCAATGATAATGCAAAGATCTTCAGTAGTAATCAATGCTTCATTGTACATAGCGTCACTGAATACTATCGTTAGATCGTTGCACCGTGAACGATGTTGATGCAATATATCATCAGTCATTGAATCTTTGTGATTATCCCATGATGTCTCTGCTCGGGCCGGGAAACATGTAGTCAACACTATAGCGAACAGTAGACGAATTTGTTTTGCTGTACAGTTCAGTCCTACTTCAGCAAGCATACACTCCCACTGGTTGTCGTCTTCCAGAAAGCCGAGTGCAAGGCATGCATCTTTATACGTTGGATACTGTTGTCCATTCACTTTACGTAAATCTTGAAATGACAAAGGGCCGATGACATTAACCAATAACAGTCGAAGATAAAAGCACTCAGTCTGCCTTGGATTGACTGTAAATACTTGTCCCAAGGTGTTTGATTTGAATAAACCGGACATGCATCAATCGGCGTGCCTTGCTTGCGGGGCATCCATTTTTTTGTTGGAGCCCATGTGAAATAGCGTGGTACTTCTGAATAGAGTAACGTCCGTGCAAAAGCACCAAAAGCACCCGCACGATTACACAATTCAAAAATTTCGGTGAGTGTAGTTTTTGGTGGATTTATAGCACAATCAATCGCTGTCTCGCTCGTGAAATATACGCGCTGGCCATTTTCAAGATGGACGGCTAAATGAAGAACTTCTGGATCCCGTTCATGAATTGGGAAACCAAAGATACGCCAAACAGCTTCATTGGAGCTGACGTACCGGCCAATTTGGTAAAGTGTTATTTCATCGTTGTTATTCACCGGAGGAGCATTCACATTGGTATTTTCAACTCGAAATACAGCCATATCACTGCCTTTATTCACATACTTGCAAATGTATTTGATGCTCTTCACTGAACTGCAGAACTGAACATTAATATGAGCATTAAATGTTTTGCTCAGCAGAGGCGAATATGGGACCACCCAACGGTTATCAATGTCAATATCTATGTTGTTGACATAGATTACCGCCATAGATGATAAGATTGTCCGCCATTATCGGGATTTCTTCGACGATATATTGGATATCCGTCAACATTTGTGATCGTGAAATTTTTCGGAAAACTTTTAGTACATTTTCCATCTGCACAAATAATAATGGCCTAAAAATTCATTTTTCATTTTAACATAAAATAACTCTGTCGGATATTGACGAATTTTTAAAAGAATATACCATTTTAACTAATTTTAACATTTTAACAATATTAACGTTGGAAAAATATTTTAAACACTTACGGTTAAAACTTCATTTTTCATTTCAACATTAAATAAATTCTGATATCGTGTTTACGATTCTAAAATATTAACTTTGAAAAAATATTTTAAACACTTCGTAAGATACGGTTACGATTCTAAAAATATTAATTTTGAAAAAATATTTTAAACACTTCTTAAGATACGGTTAAAAATTCATTTTTCATTTCAACATTAAATAAATTCTGACATCGTGTTTACGACAACTCACGCCATCTAGGTGGAAAAGTTGTTGAAAGAGTTGGTTAAAAATTAATTAAGAAAGAACTAATTAAGTTACAACTTTCATTTGTAAATCTAAACCATTCTCGAATCCACCTGAAGACACACAAAAAATTTCATTAAACTCAGTCCAGCCGTTTAGGAGGAGTTCAGTGACATACACACGCACAAAAGAAATATATATATAAAGATTTGAAAACCCATGTACTCATTTTTGAGTATATTGGCATGCTCAAAAATGGGGTTGATCAATAAGAATCCCAATATCCCCATGTTTGACATGTCAATGTACTCAAAAATGAGTCGATGGGTTTTCAAATTTAAGTATATATTGTTTCGGGGCTATTTTGAGACAATACATACTTATTTTTAAGAACCTAATTTTACAGTGTACTCAAACCAGCTGCACTTACCATTTTCATTCAGAGAACATTCCATAGTGTATTTGAATAATATAATTCAATTTCAAGGTATTCTGTAGAAATTAACGGAAATTAGAGCGCAGAGAGACAGACGGATAGAAAGACAGATAGACTAATTGAAGTTATAATCACACTTAAATACTGATTTTAAAAAGTATTGAAAACGTTAAAAACAAAAGAAAATATAATTGCATCATTTTTAATTATGGCACTTAATGTATCTGAATATTTTGCTGTGACCTTTATAATGATAATTCCATATTCTACAGAATGTTTTTTTTTTTCTCTCTCCTGTGTGCTCTTGAATAATAAGTATTAATTTTATCATGATTTGAGCACTACAAAAGTATCTAAATTGGATTTATAAAAATGCCTCTCATAGAACGCTTTCAAGATAGAAAGCATATTCGCAGCAAGTTTGATTTTTCTTGATATTATCTTGCACTGGCAAATTTCCCGCGACAAATTTGCTGTGAAATTGTCGCAAATTAGGCGGAACATAAATTCATCTTTCGTTTAAATTAATATATATATATATATTTACACCGTTTTGCTGTAAACTAAAATTGTTATGTAAATACGACAATAGCATCCGCACACTGATATTAAAGTGGGCCCGTAGCGTTTTCTTACTCGTGTTTACTGGAGGAAGAAGCGTGACATCGTCAACGGAGGCTTCCAAGTCTTGCATTGAGAAAGCTGCTTCGAAGCATGTGATAGGTATGCGTATTTGTAGATATTGTGACGTGACAAGAATTTGAGTTTGCAATGCTTTAGCAGTTAGTGTGACACGACAAGCTTGCTTGTTGCAGTGAATTTGCTGTATTCTTGATACGACAAAGCGAACTTTTCTACTAGTTTGCAACGAATTTGCAGCAAATTTGATACAGTAAGAGTGAAACTTGCACGACAAGTTTGCTTCAAATTTGGTGTATGGTGACTTCGGAGTTTGATTTATCTTGCTTCAGTCTTGTTATGAACTTACAAGCTTGTCACGCTGAACTTGCTGAAAGTTTGTTGACTTACAAAGCAAGACCGCTGCAGTTTTGCTACAAATTAAAATTGCTATGTGAGTTGGCTTTCTTTTGGGTGTCTCTGTACACAAACCAGTTGTGGAATTTCTCCCATTTTGCCTAGAGAACATCTCATAGCGAACTTTAAAAACATGTATAAGTTTGAAGAAATTCTGAAAGTATTTATAAGTGTTAGGTCGCAGGCAGACAAGTCAAAGTCATAAATAATTTTCAACGGAATTTTTACGTTGGAAAAGGTTTTTTCAAAAAAAGGAAGAAAGCAGGGAGAGGTGTGGAGATAATAAAAATTTACGATTTATCGTCGTTGTTCATAACGCCACTTGGAAACACCGAGCCCCATAGTGAAACTACTCGAATTAAGGCAAATAGGGACGGCTTTCCGTTTTAGAAAAGCACCATGCGGGTAATTGCATGACTTTAGCTCGACAAACCGGCGGAAGATGGCAGTATCAGTGAATAATACTTCCTGATTCTGATCCAGATCAAAGCCGAGAAATTCCTGATCCAGTATCCACAGAGGTGTAATTTTAAAGGGAACTTAGAGGACTTTGTGACCACGACATATTTAGCGTGTACTAATCACCATTAGTGTACATGGCGGTCTTTTGCTGACTAGAGTATCGAGCTTGCAGTCTTCCATTTACCTTTACTGACCAAGCTACCGGCCTTACAAGGCCTTATAGTTTATCGAAATAATATGAATGACAATGTCAGCAACATGATCGAATTAAATAAATAAATAAATAAATTTTTGATGGAATCCGGTACTTTGTGTCTATGATCATATAATGTCATAGACAAAATTGTACCAAGATTACGTGTGATTATAATCATTAGTAAAAGACCTTTTTTTTTTTTTTTTTTTTTTTTTTTTAAGCTTTATCATTACACAGATATAGCAGAAGAAATATTTAAAATAAAAAGTATTACAAATTTTGTGTTCAAAGTGTAACAGTATATTTGAACAAGAAAACTCTAATTATTAATGTTAAGAAAAAAGTTTAAATTAATTTTATTTAAAATGAGATTTCTGAATCAGCATATAAGCTGCATTTTCGACTCACTATCTTTGATTAATATTTAATATAAAAGCTATATTCAAGAGAATGTAAAAAGAAAAAAAAATTGCTAATATATTTAGTTAAGTTCAGTTGAATGGATTTAACGTTGCACTGGGTTGCCTATAGCCTATTAACGACGGTCTGGAATTCACTTTTAGGAATGGTCCTGTGATATGCCGTCACAATTTTGATCCTCCACAGAGGAAACTAAAGTGTTTAGAGAATTTATTTTAAATTGGCACATAAGTTTTATTTCATATTAGAAAGTAAGAAATATGCGCGTTTTAATATTCGTCGGTTAGAAAAATTACATCTGATTCTTTTTTTTTTTTTTTCATTAGTATTCATATTCTAGCTGTCTAAGATGCGAAAATCCCAGTCCTGGGTATCAAATATCCAAATATGTTTTCTATGCAGTTTTTAAACCAAGCCTGTGATATCTTAAACCTGATCTATAAAAAGATGTTTCAATTTTAAAGTACTTCGCCCATTTTTTGATATCATGCCTAAGATGTGTTCTTTTTCTAAACTACAATGAAATGAAATCCACACGATCACGACTATGCAGGTATAACAACTTCATAAAATCAAGCTGTGAAAAATGGAGCTTGGTCTCCCAGTGTAAGGCAAGTTAAATTATTAACTCCATTAGCTGATGAAAAGGCCTGATATAAAATCTTTTTGTAACAAAAATAGAACCGACTCCAAAAAAAAAAAAAAAAAATGGTACGAAATGAAACTGTAAAGTGCGCCTAAAAGTATAAAATAATTTCCTTCGCCAAACAACCTATAATACTACAATTAATCATAACTTTTAAAGTCGGCGCAAAATTAAATAAAATTTAATTAGTTTTTAAGGGTTTGTTTTTAGATCGGTAGCAACAAAAGCTGTTGTCTCGATGATTCATTTTCATGTTTCCTTTATTCTTTTATCACTGTATACAATTGGTCCATTAGTAACATCTGCATAGAACAGTGAACATTCTTCACAATGCGGTATTTATGTTTCTACGAAGTTAGAATTTCCTTTGCAAATTTGGTATAACTTTGATAATTGTCATCCTTGGTGGCTTTTGGATTTGGTGATCAAAACGTAATGCAAAAATATACAAGCAAGATGTACATTTTCATAATATGTATTGTACGAAGTATTGTTTCATATTCTTGATTGCTCTCTCAATATACCTATTCAAAATAATAATGATATCCCAAAGAAATTAAATATGTTTGCCAGATAATTTTGCGATATTTCTTTCTCCAAGGACGTCAGATACCAGCATCTTCGCCAACTTTTGCTGCTTACGAAATCTTATTTGTTTTCTTGAATCAAAGTATTTCGGCTACGTTTTGCAGGTGATAATGTGACATGTGTATTTTGAATAGGATTTGATTTTTGTATTGAATAAAGGTATCAATTTTTATTTAACCTTGCGCCGACTTCAAAAGTTATGATTAGTTGTAGTGTTATAGGTTGTTTGGCGAAGGAAATTATTTTATACTTTTAGGCGCAATTTACAATTTCATTTCATACCATTTTTTTTTTTTTTTTTTTTTTTTTTTTTTTAGTTGTTTGAATAGTAGTTGCTTTTTGGAGTCGGTTTTATTTTTTTACAAAAAGATTTTTGTTATAGTGCACTCAGTGTGAAATTTGAATGAAAGTGATACGTTTGTCTGAATTCAAAAATAAAAAAAGAATAGTTATTGAACAGTTTTGACTCGAAAAAAAAAATACTGTGTGTATATTTTGCAGAGGTAAGTTTTTTTTTTTTTTTTTTTTTTTTTATTACAATAGTAAACGTATTAGTAAATCATATTTTTATGTATGTTCCACATACGGTACGTTCAGCTAAAAAGTTGATTTTTCCGTAAAATATGGTTTTATTTTTATAAGTTTTCTCTATCTTTTGATCACTAATTACAACCTATATATTTTTGTCGCGCACTTAAAAAAAAATGAGCCTTGTAGGGTTAAGAAAAATGCAACCGGGAATAAAAGATTTTAAAATTCAATCACGCACACAATTTATAAATGAATGTAATAATGTTCATTAGCTTTTTTGAACAAATGCTGCAATTTTGATAATTCTTTCTTTGTTGAAAAAACTCGTTCTTACAACGCTTCCATTGTAAATTTTATTAAGATCCGAAACAACAATATTGTTGCTAGTCTAAGTTGTTTGATTGAATTTTAATTTTAAAATACAGTATTTACCCCACGATTTGAATATATTATTAAAATGCAAAGTATTACTTCATATTATGAAAAATGTTGATTTTAATATTTTTTCGCGGAGACGCATAAATCAGTTTATCGTGTGTTGTTTATGTAAAGAAATTTAAATTATGGAAAATTTGTATATTTTGTTAAACATTATAATATTTAAACTTAAAATTTGTTCACATCCTATAACTTGCTATTTTTTTTTCCCACGTGAAAAAGAGATGCCCCCCCCCCATACTTTTTTTTTTTTTTTTTTTTTTTTGAAGCCGCTAGTGGTTGAATTTATTTTTATTGTGTGTGAAGAAGATTTTAAGTTTAAATACTTATTGTACAACAGCTCTTTAACTTATAATATTGCTTCAAATTACATGTCGCATTACTTATAGTTCTTACACAGACACATCTAAACTTGAATATTACAATAATTTATTGCCTCTTTAAAAACGGTTCAAGTAACAAATAAAATTTAAATATGGATTTGGTATTCTCCAACCTAATATATATAATATATGTATTTCCAATATATATATATTGGAAATGGTTATTCTAATACAAATACTTTTTACTTTCTTCTATATTCAACAGAATAACGTATTGCTTTAGTAAAAATTTTCGGTGCCAGTTTTCGATGGATTTAACATTTTGAGAGGTCCAAAGCACGATTTGAGCATTTCTAGAAAATGTCCGTATGTCTGTGACCAAAATTTTGTGGCAACTCTAGTTCAAGAACTAAAGTTCAGAATTCCATGCAAATTTAAATTTACTTGGACTTCGACACAAGCTAGTGTCTATAAGATTTTTTTTTTAATCACCCAGCAGGTGGTGTTGCCATCCCGTTTTTTTTTTCTAAATTTTTAACGTGGCAGTATAAGAAAAAATTTAGTGCAAATGTGCAAAATTAACGAATCATCATTAAATTAAAAACATATATATTTATAATAGTGATAGTCAACGAGGGAAAAAAAATTGGTATACGTAGGACAATCTCCTCCCTCCCTCCCCCCCCCCCCCCCTTGACGGGGAAGTACCGCCCAAGGGTTGTAAATTTCAGACATCAATGCTTTTCAAAAGAACATAGCAATATCTTTAAAACGAATTATTGAATCATGCATCTGAGATAATTTAAAACAGAATTATCGATTTTTCTTATTGGAAAAAAAAGTAATATAAAAAGAAAAATTTTTTAAGTCAATACCTACTTACAAACACTATAGAAAAAGTTTTTTTTTTTTTTTTAATAATTTTGAATTAGGAAATAAAAAGCGCGCTTGAAAAATGAAATAAAAATAATTATAAGAATAAAAAAAACTTTTTATATACCATGTTTTAAATTTTCTGATGAATCATAGAGCTCTTATCAATGTGCATAAAATTTTTAAAGTGACAATGATGTCATTTTTTGGGAAATGCATAATTTAACTTTTTATAGTTTTTTACTGTTCATGTTTAATTAAATGTATTCATTTTTATGTCGAAAGAAAATAAACTCGTTTTTTTTTTTTTTTTTTTTTTTCAACAATTAAATTATAGCTAGTATTTTAATGGCTATATTAACGCTATTAGGATGTTATTATTTTCATATTTTAATTAATTATAAGAAAACTAATAAAAAATTCGAAAATCAGACTTCGAAGTATTGTGTTGTCACCGTGTTCTGAGCAATCCTGAAAGTTTCAAATTTCTAGCTAGTCGGGAAGTTAGTTAAAAATCGATTGCAAGATTTGTACAAGATATAGGGAGAGTCTAAACTAATAGTAGGATTTTTTTTTTTTTTAAGGTTTTTCTATGATGCTATCTGTAGGAGCATAGCACTGACTTTCTTTGGATATTTAGCGTTTGAATTTGTGTACAAAAATATTAAAGAAAGTTTTGTGATGGCCATAAGATGCTACTTTTTAAAAGAATACATAAAAAAATTGAAATACATTATGATTTTTGGTTTTGAATCAGTAGCTTATGTAACACTTCATATTTAATAACTACCTGGTATACATAAGCTAGGCATTATACTTGGAATGGCTCCAAACATTGGTGTTGAATGCTGACACGGGAGAAAAAAAAAATGTTTGCATATATATTAAAATTTCTAAGTTGCGTTTAATAACACTGAATCATCAACATGTTTAAAATGAATAGGTACCGTTGTTAGGTGGAGCTTACGGACTGATTGGCCAAAAGTAAGCATGAGATTGATATAGTTAGTCTTTTATTTGTATAATGCAGATTTCAAATAGTACTCCATTCCCAAAGCATATCCATGTTAAATAGGTGGGGGACATTATCATTTTACATATATATAGATTGCAAATTACTGAATATTGAAATATAATAATTTTAAGTATATTAAAATTTTTGTAAAATTATTCAAATTTGATAAAATTAGATTAAAAATTTAAAAAAAAAATTATAATTTTATAAAATTTCTAAATTTTAATTTTGCTGTTTATTTTTTAATTTTCCCCTCAGTTTTATAATATTATAGTTTAACAATATATTAAAAAAATATTTGCATATCACTTTGAAGTTTCATTGGTGAATTGTTTTAATTTTTATAATTTTTTTTTTCTTTATGATTTTTAGAAGAAAATTTTGTGAGGGGCACAACATATACTAATTTGCCTTTTTAAACCATAAAGACTGCATTATTATACTCATAATTTTTAATCACTGATGAGCTTCAATATTTTTATTTTATAAAATATAGTTTTAGTATTTGACGCACATTTATTATCTTTTTAATTAGTATTTACTTTATTTGCGTGTATTATGTTTCTTTATTTTTTAATGTACTTCCAAAATAAGAAGTGGAAAAAATATATTTCTAAGTTATGAGCGCACAAAAGCTTTTGCTTTCAATATGCTATAAAAACGACGCCATCATATGCAGTAGACCACTTAGAAATAAAGTAAGAGGAAACATGCGGGATAGATTTATAGTTAAAACTCGTGGAAAATGAAATAAAAAGTTTAGTTTGATTTGTGATAAATTTACACGGATGGAAAATAAACTGTTTTTATAATAATAGTAATCATGCATCATGCATCACGCATAAATTATAAACATTCATCCAAATTTGCAGGGAAATACAGTGACATTATGCGCGAAATTGCTAAAATCTATACGACAAAAATATCGATTTCACTTATGCAAGAACGCATGCATGATTTCGATGGAGATTTTGATTTTAGTTTCCGATTGCTTTAATTTTTTATTTACATTCTAGTTATGTCGCAGTTAGACATGAACTTTGTTTATAACTATCGTTTGTGACACCTAGATTAGAGCTCTGTTATCAAAGCCAGGCACCATATCTCAAAAAAAAAAAAAAAAAAAAAAAAAAAAAAAAAATTACGCATTTCTTTAAATTCGTACAGATAAAAAGGTTTTATTTTTATTTTTTAATCAGCTAAAATAGCTACTGTGTTCGTATTTTTATTTGTTTGTTTTCTGTTTCTATATATATATACACTAAGCGACAAAAAAAAAGCCGCACTTGGATGTTTTCCTTTTCGCCTTCTACAACCGCCAATTTTATCGTTTAAAAAGCAAATTTTCGAACAGATTTTACTATGTTGTCCTCCACATACACTTTAGCTTTGTGTCTAGTGTTAAAAACAAAATGCAATTGTCAGGAAAATTGTAATTTTAGAATTTATTTCAAAAATGGTAAGAATAAGGCAGTTAACGATGACACAAAAAGTATTAATTTTTAAATGGAAATCAAAAAATATTTTATTACGTGAGTTGGCAAAATAATTAAATGCTAACGAAATATTGGTAAAATGAATTTTAGCAAAATATAAATTTTTTTGGCCGTTTAAACTGGGAATTTGGCTTTAGGCGGTCATGTTGCTCATCCAAGCAAGATAACTGCAAGTTAAAATGCGAATGTTTAAAAAATCGATTTGTATCATGTTCATAACTTAAAAAAGATTTTAAAAAAGTGTATAGTAAATTACTTTCTTCAAAAACAATGCGGGAACAATTAAACAAAGCGGGTTAAAGAACGGAAGATCTGCGAAAAAAGCCATTATTAAGAAAAAGAATTAGAAAAAACAATACTTTAGTTGACCAAAATTTAAAAACATTATTAGTTAATTATTAGGCTGAACTGGTTTTCTCTGATGAATCAAGTTTTCTTTATTTCGTGCAGTTGAAAAAGGCTAGAATGAAGACGAAAATTTGACCGACTTAATGAAAATTGCACTTTTATAACAATGACACATTCTACGTACATTATGGTACGGAGGTGCATAACTTTTCAAACACTCGGGGAAATTTTTATGTTCAAAGGATCAATTAACTCGAAATAAAACACAATCTGCATAAATGTGGTGCCTGACCGACTATTTTGGAGGTATCTTAGACATTTCCGTATACAGCATTTGAAGATAATAAGGCACCTTACTACACGGCGTCTGTGGTAAGTTTATTCACTTCAAATTGTCAAAATTTCTTATACATTCCCATGAGAAACTATAATTCTGTAAGTAATCATATTTTTTTTCACTTTAAGTTAAATACCACAAAGGATATAGTAGAATTTCTTCTTTACCAGACATGGAAATGGTCAAAATCGCGATCCGCTCGAAAATGTTTCGTCTATAAAAAGGCGGGGGAGAGGGGAGAGGATTCCAAATTTGCAGCCTATAACTCTGCCAGAACTAGAAAAATTTATTTGTGATATTTGGCACATTGAAATTTCTGAGATTTATATTAAAACACTGTATAAAACTATGCCATTGCGCATTAATGCAGTAATTCCATATAAAGGTGGAATTAACCCAATGCAGAATACATATTTTTAACAAAAAATTGCTTAGATCTAACAAATAAATAGTTTTATTTCATATATTAAAATATAACTTGTTTAGTTCATATAATAAATCATAATAGAATGCAAAGTGTATAGTTATTGCATTATGTTCAAAAAGAAAGTTTTATGTAGATTTTTAAAAAGTACTTCGTAAAGTGCAATAAAGCGAATTATTAAATCGAAAATATACATAGGTATCATTTCATACCTTTGGTATTATGCAAACAAGACAGTTTTATTTGTTTCAAACATTAATTTTAAAGTTATTACAAATAAAAAAGGTGTAAGTCATTTTTTATGCAGTGCGGCTTTTTTTTTTGTCGCTTAGTGTATATATATAATTTTCAACGCACTTGAAGTTATCTGATCGCGAGATGACTTCTCTGAACAAAAAGATAGGAAATCTTTTATCTTAACTTTTTGAATGTGAATGTAAATGCGATTTAAAGCTCTTAAAAAATAAATACATATTGACATTTCTAAATAAAATTAGTCAATGCTTAATTATAGCATATGCATTTCATTAAAGGGGGGGGGGGATTATCAGTGCGACAGAACTATTGTTTTCAGAGAGCGATTTTAGTGTTATGAAAATTTGCAATAGCCACCTAGAATCAAGCGTGTAAATAATGTCATATTTTCATTCGCTATACAAAGATACGCCATTCAACCGATCGCTGCGAAAATTGATACGCATAACAATCTGATCAAAATTTAACTAATACTGCATTTTTTTAGTTTAATCGAATAATTGTTTCAAAAGATATCAAATAAAAACCCAATTTTTAACTTTAAAATTATTAAAAGAAAAACAATTGATGAAAAACGAAAAATCACACGTTCTTTTTTTCCCTCCGGGATAAAAGAAATATTTATTTTTATGTCGGAAATAAAAATGAACGTGAAGCAGTTTTCTTTTATTTGAATTAAAGGATTTTTCTTTTTCTTTCTTTCTTTCTTTCTTTTTTTTTTTTTTTTTAACGCTTTTTGTTTATTTACACCAATAAATTATTTTCTTTTTTACCCTCTTCCATCAAGACAAAAAATATTTAAAATAAATATAAATACTTAAAATAAAATTAGGAAAAATCTTGCTAAAGAAATGAACAGTTTTAGTATAGGGCCTCCTCAGCGAAATTTGAAATTTGGCACCAAAGTAACTTGGACGTTTCTCGTCAAGATCTTTACTTACGCATTTGCGATAACCACTTTAATTAATCGCCAAAATTACAAAAAAAAATAAAAATAAAAATTTACCAAAGGGGTCCTACACTAAAGCTCTACTAAAGAAATTTTAAGAAATAAATATAGTAACCATTGCTAAGGAACGAAACGTAGTTACCGCATGATTTTTATAGAAGAATAGATAAAAAATAATAATGTCCTAGCAAATTCTGTTTTTACTTAATTTTATATTACTACTTAGAAATAAAACAAAAATAGGCTTCGGGTTTTATTATACTAAACGCCTTCTGTGACCAGCTGGTTCTTGACACCTAAAAATTCAGATCATAGCAAAATTCAAGAAATATTTTGGGCTGTGAATTCATAATCATTAGTTTATTTATTTATTTTACTTTGTTTATTTTTTATTTATTTATTTATTTATTTTTGGCATTATTTGCTGAAAATTAGCAATTTGTATGAATCAATTAAAATATTATTAAATGATAATGCAAAAATAGCCTGATATAATCGCATTTTAATTTATTAAAATCTGGCAAATATATTTTTATCAAATATAACTAGGAACGATCTCTATTAAATGATCGTTCTAATAAATAATATCTGATTGAAATCGGTGCATTCGTTTCGGAGCTACAGTGCTATCTTTCGCGTGCGCAGTAAAAATATATTTACTACAAATGCTCATCTTATTTAATCGAAAAATAAATGTATGTATTTTATGTTTCAGAATCATGTTGTCAGGGGGGGGGGGGGATTATCAGTGCGACAGAACTATTGTTTTCAGACAGCGATTTCAGTGTTATGAAAATTTGCAGTAGCCCACCTAGAATCAAGCGTGTAAATAATATGTCATATTTTCATTCGCTATACAAAGATACGCCATTCAATCGATCGCTGCGAAAATTGATGCTCTAATGTTTCTCTAATGTTTTGTCAATTTTTCTGCAAGTTTAGTAAAATTTTGTTGAAATCTATTGATGTTAAAAGCAAAAAAGAAAAAAAAAACTTGTCAAAAAACTGATAATTAAAATATATATGCCCAAATGTTACTTGTGTTGTTACAAAAATGTATATAAGTATTATAAAGAATAAGTGTAATCATACATTAAATTTACAAATCATTTGTAGCTTTTTACGAAATAGGACAATCGAAAGCATTTTTACTTTTCATCAATTTGTAGTTGGTCCCTTAATTGGATTCACTACTAAATCGTTAAAGTGTGAGTTTATGGCTGATCTTCGCATGTCTAAAGTTCAAAGCCATTTCATTGAAAAACAAAAATATACCTATTCTTCAATCACCCACTGTATTTTGTTACTTCTATTACCCAACTACAGTAGGTAATGGAAGTATTGTATTCGGTCCGAAAATTCGATATCGAGTTTTCACCTGATTTACATGTTTTAAGGTCTCCTGAGTCTAAAAAAAGTAGTTTTTGGCAATTGGTCAGTGTGTGTGTGTATGTATGTGCGGGGGGATTCTGACTATCATATCTCCGAAACTAATAAAGATAGAACTACGAAACTTCAGAATTGAGACAGGTCTAGTGTACAGATGAATTTTTCAAATTTTGGTGAAAATTGGAAAACCGTAAGTGGGACATCAGAAACCGTAAGTGGTACCGTAAGTCTGTATCTTAAAGACGGCGCTAACGATTTTCTTCTAATTTGCTATATAAACACTCTATTAGATGTCCTTTCGAATGATATAGTTGATTAGTTCAGAAAAATTGATAGGCGTCCTGTATAAATAGTTCAATTTCAGGCCTCGCAAGTGCGTTCCTTTACAAACAGGTGCACGGTTTTTTTTCAAACTTGAAATATTAACTGCCTTTTAAATACCCTTTTGTATGTAATTATTGTTTTCCGGTCAATAATTGAGTATGCCAAGTTTTGGCAAAAGCCGGTATCTCAAAAACGGCTCTAATGATTTTCTTGAAAATTGTTACATAAATCCATTTTAGATAGCCTTTCTTATGTATTACGTGATTATTAAAGGAAAATTATAGTCATCCTGATTAGGTAGATCAGTTTTAGATGTCGGAAATTAATGTTTCGAAACCGATTTTTTTCTTCTTACTATTTTTAAATTCGCTATTTAAATCTATTTTATATATCTTTACATGTGTATAAGCTTTCTCTTACCAGAACATTTTTCAGTGTGTAATTTTTTAGGTCAATTTTATGTCTTCTGGTCATATTATCTTAAAAAAATGCATATAATGCATGTAATATAGTAAGTAATAGAAGTCCTGTGGTTGTTTCACACCAGATATATATACATATATATATATATATATATATATATATTTATTTATTTATTTATTTATTTATTTATTTTTTTTTTTTTTTAATGAATACTGTTTTTTGAAGCAACATTTATATTTTTATTACGATTTTATATTTTTATTTTATTTTCAATAATGTTTTCTTTCAAATTTTTAAAATTTTTTGCTGAAAATAAATGTCATTTAGCCACTTTCTTTACAGTTGATTTCTGAGAGATCTAGCCCACCTGTACCGGGATCTACCTTCCAAGAGCGCATTTTACATTCTTTGACAGATGAAGGAGATTATTACCGTGGGGCAGATACTTATGGCAGCATCCAAGAACATAAGAGAGGATCGTGTTGTGTTGCGGGAGAACACTTCCTGACATCCACTAGTGAAGACTTTATCAGAAAAAGTCTCAGCATGGATAGCGTCGTGCATGTAGACGTAAGTTTAATTGCATTTATAGGCATCATGGTAAAGTTTAATAAAGGAAACAATATTTGTGCTTTTGTGGATGTTTCTACGAGCATTTTTTTGCACATTAAGGTTCATAGAAAGGAATCTACAATTTAAAAGGGATTCCGAACCACATAGATGCTTCAACTGAGATTTGAACTTGGCACCTGGAGTCAATATTTGTTCAATATTTTTAGAAGAAGATTCAATTACGAAAGCATTGTTTTCTTAGAATTTAAACTATACATATAAAGTATTGAATATTACAAACTTTAAATTCAAATTATTTGTGTTTGCTGTTTATGAACATTATGCCTGTTTGGTCTGTGTGTGTGGGGGGGGGGGAAGAAAAACAAATTAAATTAATCCTGTTTTAACTTTTTTTTAATATACTTTGTTTATTTACAACTTCCTATATCGACAAGAATTTAAATTATTTTCTTTTGTTTGATATATACTATATATAGAGTTGTGTGTATATATATATATATAAACAAGGAGAAAAAAGGAAAGCAATCCCCTTCGTAGAATGCCTTTGTGTAAACGACACTAAAATATACCGACTACTTCAAATTTTTGTGGGATTTTAAAGTATAATATACATATTTTAAATTAATAGTATTTAAATTTTAATGTTATTTATTTATATCGAAAATTTAAATTCTGTAATTCTTGATATAAAATCTTAAGACAATTTTTATGTATTTTATATAGTTTTCTACTCTTTCACTTATATTTGCAATTTCTTCTGCATTTCTATGATCAATATATAAGGAATTAAAGCCGAAATAAGGGTTTTTCGAGCATACTACATGTATGCACTGTTTTATTTTCGAATATTTTATTTCAAGATTTTTTTTACCGTAATATATATATATATACACACATGGTTATATAAATAAATTAAAGTAAGACAAGTTATTAAATACATAAAAGTGAAAATTGTAATAGGGTGTTTTAGTATCTTTTTCCATTGTTCAAATTTACGCTATTGCACTTCAAATAATTTGAGCCCATAGATCATAATGATAAAGAAGTTTTCGTTGTGTCCTTGTAAAAATCTATAAGTGCTAGATTCACCAAAATCTGTACAGTTCGTGCGATGGGGACTTATAAAATGTATATAAATTTTAGCTCAATCGAATGAGGCGTTTGGACGCTATCGCCCTTTAAAAAAAATTAAGTCCATAAATTATAATGATAAAGAATTTTTCGTTCTGCCTTTGTAAACTAGTATATTGTGGCCACCACAAGACTTTCTTCTATATTTTCCTATACATATTCAATCAGTAACAATATTTTTTTTTAAAAAGTACGATTTTTTTCTAAGTTTTTTTTTTTTTTTTTTTTTTTTTTTGTTAAAAGCAATACATCAGTAACAATATTTAAAAAAAAAAAATCGTACTTTTTTTTTTTTTTTTTTTTTTTTTTGTTTAAAGTAAAAAAAAAAAAAAAAAAAAAAAAAAAAATCGATAACTTTGTTTCAAATTATCACAGATTTATAGTTCAACCATTCATTTTAAAGGTATTGACGAGATCTTTCGAAAGATACCCATCTTCAAAATTTACCCCCCCCGGTGGTACTTCCCCCCCCAAGGGGGGTAGCGATGACCCCACATGCACAGAAATTTTTTCCTAGTTAACTATTACTATTATCAATAACTCTAAAAATAATATGGGGCAAAAACAAATAGAAATACAGTTAGTCCATTCAAAACTGGTACAGATAGGTTTAAGAGGCCTGCAAGTCGAATGGGGATATTTTCGAAAGTGTAAAGTTATTAGGAGGGGCAAGAAGGGGGGGGGGGGAGGCGGGGGCAAAAAAATAAAAATAGAGTTAGATCGTTCAAAATTGGTTTATAGAGGTTTTCGATACTTACAAATCAATTACGGATATTTTCGAATTTGTAAAATTATTAGGAGGGCGGTAAGGGGGGTGGGGCGGTAAGGGGGTGGGGTAAGGGGGTCTATGGGCAAAAACTAATAGAAATAGAGTTAGGCCGTTCAAAATTGGTACAGACAGGTTTTAAAGGCCTGCAAGTCGAATGGGAATATTTTCGAAAGTGTAAAGTTATTAGGAGGGGCGAGAAGGGGGAGGGGAGAGGGGGGGCAAAAAAATAAAAATAGAGTTAGATCTTTCAAAATTGGTATATAGAGGTTTTCGAAACTTACAAATCGACTGGGGATATTTTCGAATTTGTAAAATTATTAGGAGGGGCGGGAAGGGGGTGGGGCGGTAAGGGGGGGCTATGGGCAAAAACATATAGAAATACAGTTAGGCCGTTCAAAATTGGTACAGATAGGTTTTAGAGGCCTGCAAGTCGAATGGGGATATTTTCGAAAGTGTAAAGTTATTAGAAGGGCCGGGAAGGGGAGTGGCGGAGGGGCAAAAAAAATAAAATAGAGTTAGATCATTCAAAATTGGTACATAGAGGTTTTCGATACCTACAAATCGATTGCGGATATTTTTGTACTTTTAAAATTATTGGGAGGGGCAAAAAAATAAAATAGAGATAGATCGTTCAAAACTGGTGCATAGAGGTTTTTGATACTTACAAATCGATTGCGGATATTTTCGAATTTGTAAAATTATTAAGATAGACCGGAGGGGGGCGAAGGGGGAAAATAATAGAAATAAGAGTTAGAGCATTTGGGGAATTTTTTCCGAAGACAGTGAGAACCCGGTGCGACATTTTTCCTAATCAGATTTTGTTTCTCTTTTTTTTTCACGTGATAAAAATTCATGCAATTCTGAGAAATCAGTAATTATAGTGATTCGTTTAAAAATAGGGACCAGCGAAGCGGGCGTCGCCTGCTAGTAAGCTATATGGAGTAAAATACTCAAACACCCAATTATATCTTTCACCTTTGTTTATTAAATGACTTCTCTTATTTCATTTATAGAATTGTTAATTACTTAATGTTCGGAAAGTCGAGTGGAGTCATTCCAGATTTTTTTTCTTTTTTTCAGATATCAGACATTAATGGAGAAGGCGATGTATCTTATGTTCCTCTGACCCTCAGGAGGTGTAAAAGAACAATTATAGCTCCATATTCTTGTCTTTTATCATTTGTAAGTTAGTACATTTCAACTATGACTTTTGTTACATTACTTGTAATTATTTTCAATTATGACTTATTGCTTGTTATTTAACGAGCGCAATTACCTACGGTTTGTTCATTTATATAAGTCATGATTTATAATAGATAATGAATATTCAGTGAAAGAAAACAATATATATATATATATATATATATATATATATATATATTTATTTATTTTCCCCTTGTAATAGCATTAATTGTAGCCGTGGATATAAAACATTTTCATGATGATTTATTGAATGCTATATATATTTAAACCCCGAAAGAAATATTACATTTAATATGATTTATATTGCACAAAATTTCCTAAATAATAATATAAATAAATAATTATACTATTTTTAAAAAACTAAAAAAACACGCTTTTATTTAAATGTGAACTAAAAAAAAAAACCATTTTTAAAAAATCTTCCCTGACTGGGCTCGAACGTTAGACCTTTAGGTTCGTAGCCCGGAGCCTTACCTCACAGCCACAGCGTTCACGTAGGGAAAGTCTTTTTTTTATAATATAGATTTTTTGTTTGCTCCCAGAGCGGTTACAAACATACATATAAACATACATACAGGTGAAGCTAATAAAAGCGTGTTAAAAAAATTAATTTAGAATGATTTATAAAAATTAATAACTGGATGAGAGTCGCCAAAGTTTGAGGGCTTAAATATATGTGCAAATGAAATGTGCAACTGAAGTCTTCTCGTGGCCCATCCGCTGTGAACAGTTTCTTTAAACAAACATGCTCATTTGGTAGAGGTAGGGGGTATAAATTAGCATAAATGTACGCGATATAAAAAGTGAAAATTGAAGAATAATTTCATAAATTTCCAATCTGCGTGATAAAATAATCATTGAACATATGCAAGCACTGGCGTCAAATAGCACTTTCTTCGCCGTAATCAGGAGTTAGTGTTAGTTATATAACTCATTCTGAACATATAATAAGAAATTATATGGCTGCAAAATTAATAAAAAAAAAAAATGCAAATTATGCAAATTTCATGTTAATTCCATTTTCTCATAATGTTTACCTTTTTTAGAACAATTTGAATAACTTCAGTAGATAAAACCCGTGACAAAATAGTGATTCTTTTATTTATTCAAATGTAGTGACCTGCGAAGCGAGCAAAGCTTTCTAGTTTATAAATAAATGAACTTAAAATAGATTAAGAGCAGTTGTTCAAAATTAGACAATTTTCTGGAGACATAATTATTCATAATGCTTTTAAAAAAAAATAGCTGTTATAGATTTTTTTTTTTTTTTTTTTACTAGATTTATTCTTGCTAACTAAATAAATAAATAAAATAATAATAAAATAATAAATAAAATAAATAAATAAATAAATAAATAAACTGAAAATTTCCCCAATAATATTATCTTTATCTCTTTAACTAAACATTTCTGACAATTTACAGTAAACAAAAACATTTTATCTAACGTTCATTGTGGATTTTCTTGAGATTATTTCAGTTTTTGAAAATATCACGCGATATTTATTGTTATATTAAAGATTATAAAAGATTTGGGAAACGTATAAGATGTCGTTGAACTGATAGTTATAAGATATAAATGATATTACTTGATAAAAATCACTAATGTTAACACCTTACATTTAGTTTCTCATCATGCTTATACAGGGGTCGATCTAGGCAAAAATTGGGTCCCCTTTGATGCCCCTTCACAAAATTCCACATCATAAAAGGGGGCCCTTCACAAAATTCAAATCCATAAAAGAGGACCCTTCACAAAATTCAAATCCACAAAAAAGGAGCCTTCACAAAATTCAAATCAATAAAAGAGGATCCTTCACAAAATTCAAATCCATAAAAGAGAATCCTTCACAAAATTCAAATCAATAAAAGAGGACCCTTCACAAGATTTTGTTTTACAAAAGTAATGTTTTTATAAAATGTTTCCCTTTTTTCAGTATTATTTTTAATTAATTGGTTCAATGAAACTATGTTAATTTGATATTAAACATTATTTAGAATGACTGTTAAAATGGAAGGTTTTATACATGATATATATTATTTATTTTCTCATAAAAATAAATAAAAATTTCACAAAAATATTTTGTTTTTCACAAAAAGGGGACCCAAAAATTAAAACCTGGATCGACCCCTGCTATAGGTATGTGGAAGTTGGGCATTCGTGAAATTTTTCTACCTTTTTTTTTTTTTAACCGACTTCAAAAAAAGAAGGAAGGTTCTCAATTCAAACCGTATGTTTTTTTTATGTTTGTTAGCTCATAACTTCTGAACGGATGCACCGATTTTGATACTTTTTGTTTTGTTGAAAAGGTCTTGGTCTGAAATAGGTCCCATTGTAATATCTTTACGATCTAAAGAAAATACAGGGTGCCCAAAAAAATTAGTCCCAATTCTTTTAACTGCTAAACGGCTGCAGTTATAGCGATAAAAATGGTATGTAAGTATAGCAAAGTGGCCATTCAGTACAAGGTTAAACCGCTTGCAGCGCCACCTGGTGGAAAATAGCGGAGTTAGTGTTACTATCTCGAAAATGGTTCTAAAGAAAAAGTGAATTACAAAGCTAAAGAGTATCACCGATTTAGTACAAAAAGATATTTTAGACATTCATGCTAACGTTCGTATCTCAGAAACGGTTCAAGACAGGGGGAAAAAATGAATTATAAAATTGCAGAGCATCATCGATTTAGTACGAAAAGATAGTTTTGGCATTGATGCTAAAGCTACAAGGTTAAAAACGTGCATTTTTTTGTTCCCAATTTCTTACACTATACACACTTGAGCTACATTGCCCACGTTGTAGCGTAGCTGGTGAGACATACGCTATATAGTTCAAAATACGGTTACTTGATATTTTTGTTTTGTTGTAGAGATCTTGGTCTGAAGTAGGTCCCATTATAACACCTTTACAATCTAAAGAAAATAAAGCGCCATCTGGTGAAAAAAGCGGAATTAGCGCTCCTATCTCAATAACGGTTCAAGATGGGAGAAAAGTTAATTACGAAATTGCAGAGCATCATCGATTTACTACGAAAAGACAGTTTTTAGACATTATTGCTAAAAATAGAACGCTTAAAACGTGCAGTTGTTTGTTCGCAATTTCCTACACTGTGCACACTTGAACTACGTTGCACTCTTTGCAGCGTAGCGGATGACACATATACTCTATGGTTCAAAGTACTGTTACTGTAAGCGGTCACATAGATTAGCGCAAAGTCGTTTTCAACCAACTTCAGAAAGGAGGATGCTCTTAATTCGAGCTATGTGTTGTTGTTGGTGTAAGCTTATAACTTCGTAAGAGATGCTTTAATTAACCAACTTCAAAAAGGAGGAGGTTCTCAAATCAAAGCGTATGTTTTTTTGTTTTTGTTTGTTAACTCATAAATTCTGAACGGATGATTCGATTTTGATACTTTTTGTTTTATTGTAAAGGTCTTGGTCTGAAATAGGTCCCATTATAAGATCTTTACGATCAAAAGAAAATACAGGGTGCCCAAAAAAGTCAGTCCCGACTCTTTTAAGTGCTGAACAGCTGCAGCTGTAGTCATAAAAGTGGTATGTAGGAAAATTAAAGTGGACATGTGCTACGCGATTCAACCACCTAAAGCGCCACCTGGTGGAAAAGAGTGAGTTAGCGATCCTATCTCGGAAATGTTTCAAGACAGGGGAAAAAAGTGAATTATAAAATTGCAGAGCATCATCGATGTAGTACGCAAAGATTGTTTAGACATTAATGCTAAAAACAGAACGCTTAAAACGTACATTTGTTTGTTCACAATTTCCTATTTTGTGTACACTTGAACGACATTGCATATGTTGTAGCGTAGCGGGTGACATTTATGCTATGTAAAATTCAAAGTATGGTTATTGTAAGCGGTCACATTGATTAACGCATAGACGTTTTAAACTGACTTCATAAAGGAAGAGGTTCTCAATAGAAACCATGTTTCTCGTTGTTGTTGTTGAAATTTGATAGCTTATAACTTCGTAAGAGATGATTATATTTTAATACTTTTTTTGTTGTCGTAATGATTTTGTCCTGAAATAGGTTTCATTATGATTTGATTAAGATATAAACAAATTACAGGATACTCACAAAAGTCTGTTCTCACTCTAACTGCTGAACGCATGCAGTTACTCTGTAAAAGCAGTATGTAAGTATCGATGTTGAAACTTCTGTACGTCAGTTGCAATGCATATTTTGCTCTTTGTTTGAACTTTACGCTGCGCAATTTCCAGCGCAGCGGGTAACACGTATTCACTAGGGCTGGATTATTTATCAATATATCCCCAAGTATCGATATTTTTTAAATATCCCGATAACAATATTTAAGATTTTGCTCAGCCAATATATCCCTTTAACGATATTACCAAATGCGCACCTACCGCGCGATCAACGATATACCGATAAGTACCGTTAAACGCAAACCACGGATTAATAGAATAATGCTTCCGCGCTAGCGCGCATCACGAATGGAACCCAAATGAAACCCGAGCGAAGGAACCACGATCAGCGAACGAAACCCGAACAAAAAGAGCGCGCAATCTTATATCTTATACTAATACCCATTCTCTTATTTTTCTCCCATCCCTCACTGATAAAAAATATATATATATATAACTCCACCCCAAACGATCACTCCCCTCCCACAATGCATATACTTCCTCTTCCTTCCTGCGTGCGAAACCTCAAATCTAAAATATCACTGCTTTAATAAGTCCACCGCATTAAAAAAAATAAATAAATAAACAGTATTTATTGAAAGCCATCTGCTTTTACCACAGTATATTCCATACCTTGAGTATATTGACTTACCACAGTATATTGATACATTCATGCATTTACTGACGCTAAACGATAATATGAAAGAATTTATACTACCGTTAGTATTTGATAATATTGCACATCACTTTTCGTGGATCATAGGTGTAATACCACAGTAACCAAACCACAGACAAGGCAATATAAAAACAAACGCTTATTATGACGAATGAAAACAATATCTTTTGTTTTAGCTCATTTCCTGCTATTGGTTCATTGATATTGGTTTATTTCAGAGTATCGATAACTTCTGGCTAATAAGATGCGACCTTCAACATGTGTTTAGGGTCTGTGATGCCAGATTGGGGATTTTGTCCCCATTTTGGGGATTTTTGAGGCTTCTGGGGACTTTTTGGGGGAATTCTAAAATTTTTGAGGACAAATCTGGGGAGTTCTTCAACTTTCTGTCAATGTTGGCAACGTAATGATTTATCCCTACGACCAGGGATTTTCAATAGCTTTATTGTTATTTGGGGATTTTTTTCAAAAATTACCTTCATTTGGGGAAAAATCTGAGCTTGAATCCACTTAAATCTGTTTGATGTTTTCTTTTGAAAAAATATTTTCCCTTTTTAGTAGAAATCAAGTTGGGGATTTTTTCGAAAAATAACCCTGATTTGGGGAAATTTGAAGACCTGTTTGGAGAAATAATTTTCGACCATCTGGCATCACTGCTTTGGACTGTACTTCAGTCAGATAGCTCTCCCTTTCTCCTTTCCCATGTTATCCAATGGGATTTTCGTTGCTTCGTTTTATAAAAATATCTCATTCAAAAATGAAGTTTTTCGAATTCAGTTTTTTGAATATTACTCTTTGAACGGGTCGCCTTTTAGCTTGATGAACAATTTTTCGAAAAAATTAATTTAAATATTTTATTTCAATAAGTAAATTATGGACTCTAAGTATGGACCTCTAAGTAAAATATTTAAATTTATTTTTTCGAAAAATTGCTCACTAAGCTAAAAGACGACCTGTTCAAAGAGTAATATTCAAAAAACAGAATTTAAGCTAAAAGACGACCTGTTCAAAGAGTAATATTCAAAAAACAGAATTCGAAAAAGTTCATTTTTTAATAAAATATTTTTATAGAACGACGCGACAAAAATCCCATTGGATAACATGGGAAGGGAGAAAGGGTGCTATCTGACTGATGTAAAATAAAGTTTTATCTTCAGTAATTTTACAGTGACAGTTTCTTTATAGAATTATATAATATTGGATAGTTTATTACTTTTTTTATGTAGCATTTATTTTTTCTCTTTCCTTTTCCTTCTTTCTTTCTTTCTTTCTTTCTTTCTTTCTTTCTTTTTTTTTTTTTTTTTTTTTAAGCCGTACATGTTAAATAAAATTGGTTTAAATGCAAAATGAGTTACTTTAAGTAACAAAATGAAACTTTAACATAATTTTGTTTAAATAATATAATTTTTATACTGACAATGTATACATATATATATATAATATATATATAATTCAATTTTCAATTGTTGTGAAACTATTACGAATGTGAATTGAACACATATACATTTTTAAAATATTGCAATGATTTGGTATGCAGATACAAAAATAAAAATGACAAGTAACTGACATTTAGGATGCATATAAGAGTTTTAAGTAAAAAATATTACTCTCTACGACCAAAAAAGGTGTATCCAATGGCATTTCTTAACTATTTAAAATGATTTTCCTTTTTATTTAATACCTACATCTTAAGACAATTTTTCTTAAGCTTTGTTTTTAGTAGAATTATGAATTTTGATATACTTGGTACAAATAAAACACAGAACACATATTAGCTGTGTTAAAATATGATTTTAAAATAATTAAAGCTTAAAACGGGAAGAATAGAAGATAAACTATACAGAGGTATACTAAAAAGCAATAGTATAAGTTATAAGAAACACAAAATATTGATTCACTTTTTATGCATTTTTTTTTTTTTTTTTTTTTTTTTTTTTTTTATGATAAAATTATGGTAGTAATATACCAGAAAATACATGGAAAACACTCTATACTTGTATACTTTAAAATTCGTGTACATATGTCTTTAAAAAATAACAAATGTCTATTTTTTCCTATCTTGAAAGAAATATCGCAATATATCACTAATATCGATATTAACTTGGTGATATATCGCGATATTTAATTTCTGATATCGTCCAGCACTAGTATTCACTGTAAAGTTCAATATATATGCCTAACAGAATTTTCGGTTACGAATGCAGTGTATCCGTTCTTCACATTTCTAAAGACTTCTTAATTTAACGTATGTTCGTTCAATAGATAGTTTTTTGCTCATATCCGATAAAGGCAAGAAAAGTGACACAACTTAAATATGCAGCATTTGAGAAAAATCCACTTAAAAATAACTTGACTAGAATAAAACTGGCACAACTGTCTCTCGAGTGGATAACTTTCTAGATGGAGATGTAACTTTTTGTTCATATTGGGTGCATTTCATGTATTTTTCAGTGACATAAACCATTTTTTTAGTAATGTCACTATTCTTGGAAGTTGTGATTTGTGAAACTTCCGTCGAACGTCTTCTGATGCTCTGCTATATAAATAAGTTTTCACTAAAAAGAGAAAAATAAAATCTTTTTGTAAAAAAATAGAACCGACTCCAAAAAGGAACTACTATTCAAACAACTAAAAATGAAAGAAAATTGGCAGAAAATGGAAATGTAAATTGCGCCTAAAAGTATAAAATAATTTCCTTCGCCAAACAACCTATAACACTACAATTAATCATAACTTTTGAAGTCGGCGCAAAATTAAATAAAAATTGATACCTTTATTCAATACAAAAATCAAATCCTATTCAAAATACACATCTCACATTGTTACCTGCAAAACGCAGCCGAAAACTACTTTGATTCAAGAAAATAAGATTTCGTAAGCAGCAAAAGTTGGCGAAGATGCTGGGATCTGACGTCCTTGGTGAAAGAAAAATCGCAAAATTATCTCTCAAATAGATTTAATTTCTTTGGGATATAATGATTATTTTGATAAGGTATATCAAGAGAGTAATGAAGAATATGAAACAACACATCGTATAATATATATTATGAAAATATACATCTTGAGTGTATATTTTTGCCTTACGTTTTGATCGCCAAATCCAAAAGCCATCAAGTTATCAAAGTTATCTCAAATTTGCAAATGAAACTCTAACTTCGTAGAAACATAAATACCGCATTGTGAAGAATGTTCACTGTTCTATGTAGATGCTACTAATGGACCAATTGTATACAATGATAAAATTATAAAGGAATCATGAAAATGGATCATTCGAGACAACAGCATTTGTTGCTACCGATCTAAAGACAAACCTTTAAAAACTAATTACATTTTATTTAATTTTGCGCCGACTTCAAAAGTTAGGATTAATTGTAGTGTTATAGGTTGTTTGGCGAAGGAAATTATTTTATACTTTTAGGCGCAATTTACATTTCCATTTTCTGCCAATTTTCTTTCATTTTTAGTTGTTTGAATAGTAGTTCCTTTTTGGAGTCGGTTCTATTTTTTTACAAAAAGATTTTATTTTTAATGCTTTACACGATTTTATGTATGAGGAATCCAAAAATTACAATGGTGTCTGTCTGTAAATCAGTTAATTAACCCCTTAACGATACTCGTAATTTTCAAGAAAACGGTAAAAAAAGTTCCTATTATTTTATTCAAGAAAATTGTATAATATAAAACGTATAAACAATAGATATATAAATTTTTAATTTTTGGATTTTTTTTTTTTTTTTTTTTTTTTAATCATGAAATCAAAAAAAATTAATTTTGCAAAAAAATCCAACAATCAGGGTTCTTATGTCTGAATGTTGATTTTCCAGTAAGTAGAAAAAATAAAAGATATGGGTTTAAAACATTAAAAGAGAATTTTATGAAAAGAATTTTACTTTATAATAGAACATTATACGTATAAATACACTGTCCTCAGATTCGTGGTCTGAACTTTCATAAATATCACTTATTTTCGTATCACTCTCAAGATGCATTTATACTGAAATTAAAATCCGAGTCACTTTGCGATTCTGACTACATAATGTATACAATATTAAATATATAGTGTAAATTACCACAGAGCACAAAACCACGTGCATTCAAACGCCTAACTGAGCTAAGATAGCAAAAGTAAGTATTACAATTATTTAAAATTTGATAGTATTGACAGTTTAAAATAAACCTACTATCCCCAATTACATTTTTAAAAGTCTGCTACTTTCATCTAGAGTGTAAAATCTTTATATATAAAAAATTACGTGTCACGATGTTTGTCCGCGATGAACTCCTAAACTAATGACCCGATTTTAATGAAATTTGGACACTGTGTGCAGTTTGGTCCAACTTAAGGATAGTTTTTATTACAAAATTCGCCCCCCAAGGGGGGGGGGCAAAACGTGATTTCACAAACAAAAAAAATAGAAATGCAGTTAGACCGTTCAAAATTGCTACAGATAGGTTTTAGAGGCCTGCAAATCGAATGAGGATATTTTCGAAAGTGTAAAGTTATTAGGAGGGGGGGGAAAGGGGGCGGAGGGGCAAAAAAATAAAAATAGAGTTAGAGTTCAAAATTGGTTCATAGAAGTTTCTGATACCTACAAATCGATTGCGGATATTTTCGAATTTGCAAAATTATTAGGAGGGGCGGGAAGGGGGGGGGGCAGAAGAGAAAAGAACTAAAAATAGAGTTAGATCGTTCAAAATTGGTGCATAGCGGTTTTTGGCACCTACAAATCAATTGCGAATATTTTCGATTTTGTAAAATCATTAGGAGGGGTGGGAAAGGGGGACAGAGGGGCAAAAAAATAAAAATAGAGTTAGACTGTTCATGGCACAGATAGGTTTTAGAGGCTTGGAAATCGAATGAGGATATTGTAAAATTATTAGGAAGCGCGGGAAAGAGGGCGAAGGGTAAAAAAAATAAAATAGAGTTAGATCGCTCAAAATTGGTACATAGAATTTTTTGATACCTACAAATCAATTGCGGATATTTTCGAATTTGTAAAATTATTAAAAGGAGCGGAAATGGGGGGGGGGCAGGGGAGCAAAAAATGAAAATGGAGTTAGATCGTTCAAAATTGGTGCATAGAATTTTTTATACCTACAAATCGATTGCGGATATTTTCGAATTCGTAAATTTATTAGGAGCGGCGGAAAAGGGGGGGGGGTGGCAGAGGGGCAAAAAATAAAATTAGAGTTAGATCGTTCAAATTGGTGCATAGAGGTTTTTGATACCTACAAATCAATTGCAGATATTTTCGAATTTGTAAAATTATTAGAATAGACGGGAGGAGGGAGGGCGAAGGAGCAAAATTATAGAAATAAGAGTTAGAACGTTGAAAATTAGTATTATTAAGTTTTAAGGCCCGATAAATCCATTGGGGATATTTTCGAAAGTATAGAATTATTAAGAAGGAACGATGGGCGAAGGAACTCGCGTGCCGTGCGCACAGGTATACGCTGCCGCAGGCAGTGGGGGTCCAGACAGATTATTCCACGGATGAGAGAAGAATTTCTTGTATTTTATATCATTTCCTTTTCGATAATATAGGGATTCATTATGAGTGTCGAACATAATTTTGAAGTGCAATAGCGTAAAATTAAACAATGAAGAAAAATACTCAAACACCCAATTATGATTTCCACTTTTAATTATTTAATGTCTTGTCTTACTTTATTTATAGAACCGTTAATTACTTAAGGTTCGGAAATGTAGCCTCTCCAGATTTTTTTTAACTTGTGTTTAGAGAGTTATTCCTGTGTATTTCGCTCTGATTTATTTCGTAATAGGGATTTTTCGTTCTCGTTTATTCCTGTTTATTCTCAAAATTTCCCTGTAACAAATACTCTGATGTCTTAAGAATTGTTTTCATATTCTCAGGTTACACGAACTCCGAACAGTATCGAATAATTCTGAAAACAGTTTAATAAAAGTTTTCAGTTGATCTTCATTCTGTATTTTATGGTTTTTTTTTTCCCAAACATTTAATTGAACATTTATTTACTAGTAAACCCGTGAGAAATTTTCGCACTTTATTTCTTTTCTTATTTACCTTTAAAATTTGAAACTCATAAATATTATACCAATTTCATCCCCTAATTAAAATTTTACTTTACCAGAAGCCAATTTATTATTAGAACCAAATCAATATTGTACAATAGTGAAACCCAAATCATTCAAAGAAAGGTTTCAAAATAAAATTTATGGCTCAAGACTTAGTTTTCATACTTCCACAGGTAGTACAGTTTTAGTATAGGACTCCCCCGACGCCTTTTAAATTTTTGTTGTCATATTCGCGATGACCTTTTGTTATATATATATATTTATATATATATATATATATATATATATATATATATAATAAATAATTTAATTCCTTTACAATACTCAGCAAATAAGAGAAAGATGAAAATACCAACAATGATATTAATATTTAGAAGGATTACTTATAAAGTTATTGTCACAAATACCATTTAAGTAAAATTCACCGATTAGTAAAATCATGTTAAAATACTTACACAGAAGAGAAATGACGTAGATATCACTAATGCCTAAAACAATGAGATAGTTTTTTTTAATCCATTTATCGAGTAAATTCAGCAACACAAGATAAGAATTGCAAGAAATAAACCAAAATACTATTGAAATAAATATATATATATATATTTTTTTTTTTTTTTTTTTTTTTTAAGAAAAACTAATTCTTATTTTGATTATATTTTTTATGATTGTATTTTTTAGTCAATTTATAATAATAATTCTTATTTTGTATATATCTTTAAAGTATTGCTAGGTTTAAAATGACGCTTGCAAAGATTCTGTAGAAACAACTTTTAAAAACACATTTTTCCGTAAAATAATGTCATCAGACACATATTGTCATTTTTTCTTATTAGTTCATTGAGCTGAGTCCGCGAGCTTAAAAATATTGTTCATTGTAAATATTTTTTATCCTCACGTATTTTATTAATTACGTCACTATCGTATCGTTTCGACAAAAAATAATTGTAGCTGGTCCACGTTAGAGAAATATTATATAGATGGTATATTTTTATCCAGTGATATATCTATATTGAAATCAGTTATTAGAAACTCGGGTAAATTAAACTGTCGCAGAATGGAAATTTTTCTATAACTGAACGTATTTTAATGACAGTACTATTTTAAGCAAAGATTTTTAACATAGATGCAATAAGAACGAAACTCATTAAGCGATATACTGAAATTCACCAATATTATATTAAGCACAGAAGGGGGGAAAAAAACACATTTTTTTAATTAAACGACACAGAGTTACTTTTTATTTTATGTACATTACTTTTTACCACGGCCCTACTAGATCACTTTACGCCAACGCGCCAAAATGCTTTCACGACGTTGGCGCGTTGGCGCCGAGGAGGGATCTAGCTAGTAGGGCCGTGCTTTTTACCTATGTAATTTACGAAATACTTTATTTTGTAATATATTATTTTTATACAGTTTTAGTTAAGATGACTTCAGACCTTCTTTTAGAAAGGTTTTTTTTCTCTCCCTTATGTTTAGATTGGTTGGAAGCCTTGGTTTGAAGAAACTCTGAGCCGACGGTCTTCTTTCTGGAAATATTTTAACTATTTTTATCCAGCCATTATTACGGCACTCATCATCAGTCATTATTTCTTTCAAGTATATAATTGTCAGGGTAAATTTAACATCCACTTAGATGTAGAGGTAAGCAAAATCAAATTATTATAGCAAAAATATAGTATATTGTGGCATCGCAATTTTTTCTTCAAATATCTTTCTGTATAACAGCGCCACCTGCCAGTTAACATGTACATAAATTTAATCAACATTGCTTCTCCCAATAAAGATTTTACATATGCAGTTTGATGCAATTTTAACTATTATAGGCGAAAATACAGCCATCCAAAAAAAAAAAAAAAAAAAAAAAAAAGTAAGTGAAATCAGCGCTACCTGTCAGCTGATATACACTTAAATTAAATCCCCATAGTTTTTCATAATGACACCTTTATATATCAATTTTTACGCACTCATACACTAAAGAAGATGAAAAACAGCTTTCCCATAAATGGGGGTAAATTACAACACAATAGCGCTACTTGCAGGGCGATATATGCCAAAAGCTAATAGCCCCAGAACAAGAACCATTCAAATATAACTGTTTGTGGAATTCCCTTTATAATTTTGTGAGATTCAAAAAAATACACTCACTAAATTTTGGTACGATACTGACAGACAGATATTTTCTAGAAACGGTAAAATCGTGTTCAAGACATCCCAAAACGTGTAAATATATTAAAAACCGTAAAATGAAAAATTTCAACAATCCAATACTTTATTCTCTTTTATAGAAAAAGTTAAAAGTGATTTTTTGCACTTCTTTATATAAATTTCTCAAGCCTGCTAAATTACTATATTTTCCATTCTTAGAGAAAATTAAAATTTCTTTCGTGTAATTTAAATTTGCTATTGATAACTCGAATTTATTTTCATGAAAGTTAATATTTTGTTTTGTACCAATATAATGTAGAATAATGTTCAGTGTAATTTTAGAAGTGACAAAAAAAAATTTTTTTAAGTAACATAATTGTTTAATTCTTAATAAACTACTTTAAAACTTTTATTTTAATGGTTTTTCTTCTCATAATAGTAATGTTAACAAAATTTACTTCTGTTTAATTGTCGCATACCTAAGTTCAAAATTCGTCTTTAAATTAATTTTATTAGATGAATAATTAATTACATTTATCCCTTGCAAATAATTTTTTATGCAATTAAGAATATATTCCGTAGTAAGGGGGAAAAAAATTGGTAAATTTTGCTAAAATAACCATAAGAAAAGAGAATCAAAACCACCGGTCAGAAATGTTTAACTTACTAAAACATGCTGAAGCATCTCAGAAACCTTGACGTATTTACTCGACAAATACTGTATGTAGAGCCTTTTAAATGCATCATATACCGGATGATCCAAAAGTAACAGAAAAAAAAAAAATTAAAATATCTATATTATTCAGACAGCATTGACTGTAACACAATGCGGTTTTCACTGAAATGCATAGAAAGACATGGGATTTTTTTATTATTATTATTAAGTAACAGAAGATTTGTTGACAAGTTAGTTTAATTTTTCTCTATCAACTGGTGCTTTAATTGAAAAATTACTTCTTTTACAGTGATGCAGTACATTTAACAGCGCAACTAGCACGATAAGAGGATTCGTACATTTCAATTTCACATAATAAAGCTTAACTAACAATGTTTTATCTATTAATAATGTAATGATTTTCTTTTTAGAACAATTAACAGCAATAACATTCGCTAACGTTTTAAATCATGTACAACACGCTAAAGTCAGATGAATCAGTATTCGCAATATGGCGTCATTTGAGAAAGCGGATTTGTTTAAAATGTGAGAGAATATTAAGGATACAGCGCCATCAGTTGATGAAAATGTAATTAACATTTTTTTTCATATGTATATTTAAATAATATTATAGTTTTAAAAAATTAAAGAACACGCTTTTATAGAAATTCGAACTAAAAAGCACAAAATATCTATCTTAGTATTAAAATGCAGGGTAAGAGAAAATCGTGTGAGTGTTACACCAAAATATTTACATGCATTTAAATCTTTAATTAAAATAATTTAGAATTAAACAAAAACCATTTTTAAAAAATCTCCCCTGACTGGGATCGAACGCTAGACCTTTAGGTTCGTAGCGTGAAGCTATACCTCAATGCCACGGCGTTCACGTAGGGAAAGTTTTTTTTTTACAATATAGCTTTTTTGTTTGCTCCCAGAGCGGTTACAAACATACATACAAACATACATACAAACATACATACATACAGGTGAAGCTAATGAAAGCGTGTTAAAAACCCTATGCTTTCCAGTGTTTGGGTGACTTGTGAAAAACTCTAAGTCGAGCATGGGCATTTCCTTTCAACAAAAAAAAATCTATAACTATTCACTGTCCTTAAATGCAGTTTTCATATTTGTTAGATGAGTCCAAGTCTCCGTGGGTCAGTTTTCGGTATATCATAGGATATTTAGCATTTATTATTATTATTACTATAGAGCTCGATTCTTCTATTCATGTCGTAAATTTTCGAAATGTTCCTGTACAAACTTGGTTTTAATCGATGGTATTAAAATTTCTTTATGCTAGAGTATATAGAAAATTAAATAAAATTAGTTATGTAGTTTTGACTTTTTATTTTTCATTTGGGCAAAAAATAAGCTTACGGTTTTTTTCACTTGTATAGTTTACTTATGTATTTAATATTAAATTATTTCACCATTATGTAAAAGAAATCCATAATATTCATTGTATATGCTTTCTATTTTTCATTTTTATTTTTTACAGCCTTCTCCCAAACCTCCAATACCAGAAGAGGTAAACATGAAAGGTAATTGTTCGTGGGGCCTCATTACTTTCGTATGTCACGCCAGATATGTAGTTGATGCCGTAACGATGGATATGAAAATACAAGCCAATGAGTATTGCATGCATATCATTCCTACCTACATCGTTCCAAGTTTTGTTCATTTTTTAGCATTTGCATATGGATTTTACCATTTCAGACTGGTGGAATGCGAGCAGTTGTTTTCCCTCATGGAAAGAGTGAGTGCTTATATTTATACAATTATTATAAGTTTTGTAGTAAAAACTAGTTTATTTCTCGTGTACTAGATGACAACACAAATTCGATAAGCTAAAATGAAAACTTCTGATTCGCTAAAGGTCAAGTTTAGACATGAACAGATCATTTCTATGAGAATCCAAGTCAATTTAAATCAGAAATTACTGTTTTTGTGCTAAAATTCTTTAAATTATGAAAAAGAAAAAAAATACTTCTAAGCTTCTTGAAAAATATAAAAAAAATTCTGCTGATCCACCGACCCTGGAATTTGTCATTGATATTCATACGCATTTTCAGCCTAGAGATAAAGTTTCTCATTTATTGTATTTGAAACAACATATCGTACCCCAGCAAGAAAAGTGACACAACTCAAAAAATGGCAAATTTTAGTTTATATCATTGAAATATGTGTATGAAGTGTCTCTACGTACACAAAAAGTTTGTTATACAACTTTATTTCGAAAATTATCCACCTAAGACCCTAAAAGGTCAGTTGTGTTAGTTTTATTTCTACGCTAGTCAATGCTTTATCATTACTTTTAAACTGATTTTTCTCAAATGCTGTTTTTTTTTTTTTTTTTTTTTTTTTTTTGAGTTGTGTCTTTTTTCCAAGGGTACGCGACATATGGTTATCAACATTCAAATACTAAAAGTATTTTGTTTTCCAGAACCAGTTAATTTACTTATTACTCACTTAATGAGATCATTTTCTACTTGAAACAGAAATTAAAAGAACTTTTGACTCTTATCATGAACGACAATAAAATCATTAAACTTAATTACCAATACAACATAAATATATAAAACAAAAATATAAAACAGTAACTTAAAATATATTCAGATGAATATTTTTATAGCAGAGATTAAACTGAATTGAAGTTAAGTTTAACTACACTCCTGCTATTTGATTAATGTTCATATATAAATTAAGCAATAATGGCAACTTGGAAAACAGCTCCAGAATTCAGACCCTGATTAACACGTGGGCCTCGGCCAAGGGGCACTTGTTGTTTTGAGGTCTGAAACTTCATTTAGCTCAATAATTTAGTTTAAAGCATCTAAAAATATTTCTAAACACCATGCTTTATGAAAAATTTACTTCTAAAAACAAAATAAAAGAATCTGGTGAGTTCCATTACACACTGTTACACGTATTATATGCACTTTCTGGAGATAATGAGTCATACGACATAAAATTGACTTAACATATTAAATACCTAACAATTTTCCTTTAAGAGAAAACAGATACATGTGTAAAAAGGCAAATTATAAAACAGAGTTTACAGAGCCAGTTAAAATAAATAAAAAATAAAAATCGGCAGAGCCGTTATTTGAAATATTCCTTTTCGAGATCTGTAACTGACCTACCCAATCAGGATTAATTTCATTTTTTCTGTAATAACCACTTAATACATGCGAAAGAATGTCTAAGAAGGCGTTTATGAAGCAATTTTCCCGAAAATAGTTAGAGCTGTTTTTGAGATACCGACTTTCTTGGCAAACTCAATTGTTGATCAGAAAACTATAATTACATACGAAAGGATACTTAGAAAGAGAGTTAATATGGTGAGTTGGAAAAAAAATCCTTAAATCCGTTTTTAAAGAAACTCACTTACAAGACCTCAAACTGACCTTCTTATACGGGATACCATTCAGTTTTCTTGAACAAAGCAACTAATACGTACGAAAGGACATTTTATAGGGTATTTATATAGCAACTTTCAAGAATATCGTTAGAGCCGTTTTTGAGATACGAACTTATGGTCCCACATCCGGTTTTCCAATTTTCACCAAAAGCTGGAAAATTCATCTGTACACCAGACTTGTCTAATTTCTGAAGTTTCATCTTTGATAGCTTCGAAGATATGATAGTCAGAAAATTCCCCCATGTATGTACACACATACACACTGACCAAACTCTGAAAGCCACGTTTTTGTACTCCCGACACCTTAAAACATATAAATCAATGGAAAACACGATATAGAATTTTTGGACCAAATAAAATTGTCCCATTACTTACAGTAGTCGCGTAATGAAAGTAAAAATTTCCCACAGTTCAATATTCAAATTGCAGTTTAAACAATAATAGTAATAATAATTACTTAAAATAAACTGCAGTTTATTTATTTACTACACTCCAAATTATGTATTGCTAATTCTTAAGACTGAACTCTCAAATACAACATTCCTCAGATATTTTTACTTTCTCTTACCCATAAGGTAGAGAAAGTATTGTTTTTGGGTCAAATTTTCGAAATTGAGTTTTTGTTATATTTACATGTTTTGAGGTAATCTGAATCAAAAAATCAGGCTTTTAGCGGTTGGTCTGTGTGTGCGTCTGTCTCTGTCTCTGATCAGCATATCTTAAAAATAAATCATAGCAGAAAGTTCAAACTTGGTATTCTAATTGTGTATCATATAGGGGTGCTACACTAAACTTTTCGTTGAGATGAAGCAAATGGTTTGTGTACAAGGACACCCAAGAGAATTCAAATACATTACGTCTGTGGGGGGAAATTGTAGGTAAGTAGAGTTTAACATCGATAGACTGCACTAAACCAAATGAAATTAATATATATTTTTTATGTGCATAAAAACATGACTCGTGTGTAGAATATGGTAGGGAAATTATTCATTGTTCGTTTATAGGGCTACACAAAAGAACTAGATTATAGTGCGATAGTACTTAAAAATTAAGGGAAGTGTATTTCAGGTTGTGCCGTGTATTATTACTACAGGATTATATTTAGGTGCACCATGCGATCTGTACATAATTTTTGAAAGGTATACAGGTCTGCAAATATTTAAGCGATAACATTGTTTTTTATTCTTAGTGGAAGTGCTTTACTATAATATACTATATCATATAATATTTTACCATGTCCAGGAAAACTGCTCAAAAAGTCAAATGAATACCTCATAGATATATGGTAAATAATGTATGTTTTTAAGCTAAATATTCATCGCTTGTTTTTTGTACATTTGTTCTTTTTGAGGCTTCCTGATTACTGAAGTCGAGTTTTTTAACGTTTGATCTTTATTTGTGTCTCTTAGAGTAACTTAAAAGCGAATAATTTCAGGAGATCCAAATGTTGTATTTTGAAGTTAATAGTATAAGTTTGTTGCTGTAAAAGTTTGATCAAAATTTATAAGTTTCAAGGAATGTTACGTGTGAAAGTTGACTGAATAATTTTAAGTGAACTTTTAATTTTAATAACAGATTTAAATTGTATATAAATGTAGGTGCAGTAATAAAACGGGGTGTTGAGGGGGCGGTAGCCCTCACATACAAATCATCATATCTCTTCTGAAGCTTAATTTGAATTGTTTTAACATAGGTTTACATAACAGTACTCGTTATCTTACCCCTTAATCTGCAAACTGTGTTTATATTATTAAATTTCAGGGTAAGAGAAAGTCGTGTGAGTGACACACCAGATTATTTAATAAACAATACGGTATTCCAGCTTATTATCTCATGTTATTAAAAAGTGGTGATAAGGAAATATACCTTCCAAAGGAAAATAGAGAACTAGAATGTTAACTTACTATAGGGTGATCAATCTTGAGGACAGTCCTCTGAAAACTACCCTTTATTTTATACCCAAAAAAATTAAACATATTTGAGGATACCGGTTATAAAATGATTACTGATTTACTACAATAATTTACTATATGTAAATAAATAAGCTGAAATAAGTTCTTTCAGCTTCTTCATACATAAAAATTACTAAAATTTTAGAAATTTATTTATTGAATGTGATTTATTTATTCAATCCTTGAAATTCAGGGACACGCCATATATGTCCCCAAACTAAATTTTTAAAAATCTGGTTGCTCTAGCCTACTACAATGTGTTTAAATGATCTAATATTTTGTTTCAAATTTTCCTTTTTGTATAAATACAATAGTGTTTTAAAGATTATGCATGCGAAAAACTGTGTAGAAAAAGTTTTTCTGAAGCTGTTAAAAAGATCATTCAGTAAATACATACCAATGCTCATTTATATATTTCTAGAATGCATTTTAATGCGACAAAATTTTTATTTAATATTTTCTTTGCGGAGGTAAGGCATTGATCCGAATGCTGATTGGCTTTGGGTCTTCTCGCTTAATCACAGACTCTGCCACAATTTTCTATAGAGACGCACCAGCACATCTTATTCTATCCTGCCAAAGAATTGGTCATAATCAATCGAATTATTTTTTAAATTAGAAAATATTCTTATAAAACTATTTATGACTGAATCATTTTTAATAAGAAACCATTAATATATATATATATATATATATATATATATAATTTTAAGGCTTATGGTAGAAAAAGTATTTTGTGTTAGTATACTTTATAAATTTGAATTCGTCTTTACTAATAAAAATTATTTAGCGAAAATTATCCCCCCCCCCCCCCCCGAAAACTACATTCAACAAGGGAGCATTTGATTAAGGATCTTAAAAAAGGAAAGAAAAAAAGAAAGAAAGAAAACTTGTTGAGATTAAATCAGTTTCAAATAATGATACTAGGAAAAATATTTTTTCAGTTTAATAACATTAACGTGCCTTTATATATATTCTAAAAAGGGTTGTTAACGTTTTCCATTGCTTTTCAGGTATTTTTGCAATGTCATTCTACTCCCACTCTTCAAAGCGCCTTAATTCGAAACTCAAGGTAATACGTTTATTCTCTTTCATAATATCAAATCAGAAAACTATGTATGATATTAACAGTATTCCTTTTTTTTTTTTTTTTTTTTTTTTTGGGGGGGGGGGGGGGGGTTCATGCCCCAAAAAATTGCAAACGATAAAAACTTTTTCTTTAATCCTAAAATACATATTAGTTTTCTTTTGTGTATAGGTAAAGATCTACTACATTTTCTTATCAAATTAGTTTTTAGTCGTTTATTCAAAAATGAATTTGATTGTGAAAGATACAGCAAAGTATAAAATCTAAGGTGAGAGAAATAATTATTTTTACAATAACAGGAACTTTAAGACGGCCGGGTAAAAACTACCGCCACCATTTTGAATCAACGAAATATATGTAACATTTTCTCAGAAATCGTAAAAGATAAATTTATGAAAATTTTAGGGCACCTAAACTATTTTACATACTTTAATTTTTTTCTTTTTAATTAAGTATATATATATATATATACATATTAATTTTTTATTGAATTTTTTTCAAAACGTGCATTTTTTCGGTTTATGTTTCGTTTTCTCTATATCTATAAAACTGAAGAACGAAGTCTTCAGGATGACATTTTTATTGTACTATAATGGATACTTTAACATTGAGGTTCAATGGCTTTTTGAGAATAATTTACTTTATGAAAAGAAATTTAACTAAAAATTATAATTTTTTAAAAAAAGGGATTTTGTATAAAAAACTAATAATACTTTTTTTTTTTTTTTTTTTTGAAATAAAATAGTCTGTTAAAAAATGTAAAACACCTAACTGCCATAAAAATTTCACAAAGTTATCTTTTACCATTTCCGAGGGAAAGATACATAAAGTTTCTAATTTTAACATGGTTGGAATAGGGCTTACACGTCGCCCTTAATAACTAATTCAGGATGAAATTTGAAAAAATTTTCTTTTTTAATTAAAACACTATTAAAAATTAAAAAATATATAGTGGTTGCGTTGCGCATGATTTCTTTCAATATTTATAGACAGTATAGATTGTGTGTTTATTCTTTAGCAACAATTGACAGAAAGTACAAAAACGAGTTAAGATGCATACTTCCAGTTTACTTTTTCACATAATCACCAAATCTATTTAGGTATTGATCTGAACGCAGGACGAACTTGTCTAATCCAGCTTTTTAGAAATCATGCCCCTGCCCATTAAGTCAGTTCTTAGCAAGTAGTGTTTTTATATCAACATTGGAAGAGAATCTTGTTCCAGAAAAGTGCTTTTTAAATTTCGGTAAAAGAAAAGAGTCATTGGATACGGGATGGAGTCATGGATAAAAGAGTCATTATCCATGGTCCATGATGCTCACCAAACTATAAATAAATAAATAAAATAAAAGATAAGATAAAAAAACTAGTACGATGTGGCCACTACAAAACTTTCTTTTACATAATTTTACAGAAGTTCATGCAGTACAAATTATTTATGAAAATTATTTTCCATGATAAATGCGGACGATTTTTATCTGACAGAATTATAACACTATTATTATTAACACTAAATGCCGAAAGAAAGTCAATTTTGTGCCAACATCATATTTTTTTTTTTTTTTTTTGTCAAAAAATAATAATAATAATAATAATAATAATAACAATAATAATATTAAATAAATAAATAAATCGATAAATTTATTTTAAATTATCACAGATCTATTGTTCAACCATTCGTTTTAAAGGTATTGACAAGATCTTTCGAAAGATATCCATACTGAAAATTTACACCCTTGGGGTGTATCTCTTGGGGGGCAAAGCGATGTTCCCACATGCATAAATTCTATTCCCTATACTCGGGGAAAGCATAAGTTGACAGTATGTGGAAGCCTGTAGAAAATGTACTTCCGCGAAAGAAAATAGTTCCTTACTATATTTAAGTGTAATAAACTTTTTACTCGATTCTTTTTATTCCGGTAAACTGAAAAATGATTGTTTATTTAAACTAAACGTATTTATGTTAACACAAGGTATTTTTTATAATAGATAAGCATAAATTTTATGTGAATGTATTGTTTCGCGAAGAAAGACTGTTGGCGAAATATTGGCGGAAGAGGGAATACCGGGAGCAACCTTTTAACCCCTATTGTGTGTGCGAAGAAGTTTGGTGGGGCTAATAGATTACTTTATTTTCCGAACATTTGAAGATAATTAATGTACAGTCCGCTTCTTTAATTTCACAACTATCAAAAATAGAGGAAAAATTTTGACGGATTTGAACGTTTCGGAAATTTTTACACCAGATTCATACCAAACATGTCAATGAAATATTCAAACTTACAGGAATGAGGAAAAATATATTATATTTCGATAAATACCTTTTTTTTTTTTTTTGGTAATTATTATTACAATGATAATATAATTTCAATTCGGCGCGTTTTTATATAAAATATTTTTATTCCCAATACCAACAACTAATCTGGTGTTTACATTAATTTATACTATGTATTATATACTAAAGGTTTTACTTTCTTTTTGTTTTTCCCTAACAAAACAATAAAAGAAAAACATAATTATCTTTAATAATAATATTAATAATATAAAAAGAATCAGACTTATGTATGTAAAATTTATGTATAAATGAGAGACAGATCAATTATTTAAAGCCATACATAATTAGCAAGCATTCCGTTGTAAAACAAATTTTATTTTAATGGATATTTACTTAAAGAAAATCAATTAGGAAATAAATACTGTTTCAGACTTTATAACAAATAGATCGTTACCTTGGAGAGAAATTACAAAATTTTAAACATATATAGAGCAATTATGTAGCGATTTATATATTGTAGTTTAAAATATTTACTTTTAAAGATATCATTAAAAAAAAAAATGTTGATTAGAAAAAGCTTACATCGAATAAAATTATTACTTATAATTCTTGGGATTTAGTTGGTAAAATAATAATTTCTTCAAATGAATAAAAACTATATTATTTAACTACCATTATGTTTAAATTAAATTAAAAATAAATAAATAAATAAAGGCTGATAGTGGTCAAATGAATTGAAATGAAATTTAAATTCTGTCCTACACATAGTATAATTTTCTAAAAAAGGCCTATTTATTTATTGTGTATGCATGAGACTGTATTCCTGACACTGCCTGCTTTAATCAAGGTAGTCTACCGCAAAATTTAACGACACAATTATTTTTATTATTACTGGGTCTTTGAAAGAAATAGTTCTCTCGTCCTTATAAATCTATCTTTTAGAGATTTGATTTAGAGCCAAAAGCCTTCTATATTCATAAAAATGCCACGAAGTTCTTCCAAAAGCTACACAAAGTCAAAAACTTTTATTTTTAGATATCTAAATTAATTCCAAATGGCTACAAAATTGGTATTGATTCAGTTGCTAAGTTTTTCAGTATCAAGTATGGCGGAATTTTCACTCATTTGCTGCAATTGCTCAATAGTTTACTACAATAGCTTTACTACAATAGTTTACAAAAAAAAAAAATTCACAAAATAAAAAGTTAAATCGTTTTTATTTAGTCTATGCTGTCTGAAAAAAAAAAATAGTTCTTAAAAAAAAAAAAAAAAAAAAAAAAAATGGGAACATTGTTTCTGAAAATTTTAAGATTGCTTTTAAATATAATATCACATTAATATCAAAGCTTTCTTATCCATTACATACATCAAAATAAATTGAAAAATGCGTGAAATGCCATGCTTTCATTCATATTCTAAAGAATCGAATAACGTAATATTTCCCTTTTTCTCATCTATAAAAATCTCATTCCAACCTCATAAAAATGCTAAGAAAATAGATGTTTCAACTCAGTTTTTTAAAAATAGCAATCGCAAAGGCATGTGTTTATCAGTATTAAATAAAGACATCAAGAAAAGTCATATTTATAAGTAAATTAAAATTCGTTTCCTTTTCACGTAAATTGTGAGTTTATTAACTTTATTCATAAATGAATATAAAAATTCTCATATTCATATTTAGCTTAAAAAATCAGGGTACAGACAGAATGAATATACAAACAAATTGTAAACAGAAATTGCCTCTGCACATGAAAATTCACTATATTTATTTATTTTAAATTAATATTTTTTTTTAATTTATCATAAAAGCAATAAACTATTTCCCCTTTCTCATTTTTTTTTACTACTTTTAACATTTACTGATTAACCGGTAAATAATAATGCAAATTAAAAATCTATTACCTTTTGTTCATTCAGAACTTTTTGCTCATTTTCTCTTGAGAAAATACTGCCATTTATAAATCACAGTTTAAATCTTATGATAAAATAATTTTTCTGCCAAATATATTCGAAATATTTTAAAAGTATATTTTTAAATTTAAAAAAAAAAAAAAAAAAAAAAAAAAAGTAAATTTCTCTTTAAAGGAAACGAAGACAAAAAATATACATACAAATAATATTTAATTTAGATATATATATATATATATTTTTTTTTTTTTTTTTTTTTTCGTTTTTCGTTTTCAAAATATTTACGTATTAAACTTTTTTTTTCTCTCTCTCTCTCAGGGTAAAATTTAGTATATTACTCAATTTGCAGTAATATGGATTCACAATAAATTGTAAGTAACCAATTTAGTGTAAATTCATCCAATTTAGTGTAAATTCATCCAATTTAGTGTAAAGAAACTAAAAAATATACTCTGAAAAAATATTTTTACTTTAATCGAAAAAAAAAAAAAAAAAAAAAAACTTTCTCAAATCATCGTTAAATCGCCCGATGTGGCAACCCAATTAACGCCAAGTGTGTAAAAAGGTCTCTGTAGCATATACAGTGCTGTCAAGTTTTGCTTTCCCCGAGTATAGTTTATTACTACTATTATCAATAATTCATATTTATTTTACAATCATACGTTAAAAATAACTCTCATTATGTGCATTTATACGAAATTTTGTCCTACACTGCCATTTTAAAAATTTAGAAAAATGGAATCACAGCGCCACCAATAGAGCGATTTATCCCCAAATCTAATCAGCACCAGTTTGTGTCAAAGTCCAACTAAATACCAATTTTGGCTAAATTTCGTTCATTGATTCGTGAGATAAGCGTCTACAAAATTTGGGATACACACACAGAGACATACAGGCAGGCAGGCAGACAGACAGACAGACATTTTCTAGAAATAGTCAAATTGTGTTCGGGACATCCCAAAATGTGTAAATGCATCGAAAACTGAAGTTCGAAAGTTTTCATGAATCTAATACTTTCTCTATTTATATATAGAAGAAAAAAATTTACAAAGTTCTTTTAAGAATTCTGGAACCACCTTTTCCCATACAGCCCGGATTTAACATCTAATGGCTATTTCTTCGAAATAAAAGGAAAACCTATCTCAAACAAGGTTCTCTTAAGATAGTGATTTGGAAATAGCTGTTTTGAACTAACCCAATGAGCAGTAACGTGATTTCAGCCAAGACAGGTCTAACAAATTGACAATGATATTCGCAAATAAACCTCTTATTTTCATTTCGTATTTTCTGTTTACTGTTGATAAATAAATTTTTATTGCTAATGTAAGGTTTTTTTTTTTTTTTTTTATCATCTTTGTAACTGAAATCCTTTTCAAAAGTACCACACTTGCATATATTAAATTACTATCCTTTTTGTATCCCTCTGTGTTTGCTCATGCATGCAGCATTGTATTTATTTTTGGCTATTACTTTTTCTTGCAGATTGTTTTTCATTGCTGCAATAATGTGGCTTCTCTGTCAAGTAGCATTAGAAGTTTTGTACTGTATTTCATTTCCACAAGAGAGATTAGAGATGTAAGTTGATATTTGCCTTTTTTTTTTTTTTTTTATTCACCTAAAGATTATTGAAGGAAATTATGCGTATATCAAAAGGATGCGATAAATAAATTCTGAATTAAAGTTTTAATTAAATGACGATAAAACAAAAATTATTTTTGTTGAAGTATATAATTTAATTATGTTATCTCTGTACTCTATTGAATTATTCAAAATGCGCTGAAAGAATCTAGCGTTTTTATTATTACTTAATTTTATTTATTTTAATATTTTAACGAAAACGAAAAATCATGCAATTTGCATAGATTATTAACACTTTCAAGCTGAACATATTTGTTGCATCATTTTACCTTTATGGTACTTTCTCTACGAGATCCCACAACGGATATACGGTTAGAAAGATAATCAGATACACTAATTGAATTTATAATCACAATTAAACATTGTTTAGAAGTATTAAGAAAGGATTTGCAGTTCCAGAAATTTCCAATTGTAGCTCTTAATGTATCCAAATATTTTAGAGTGACCCTGTAAATTTTAACGCTGAACATATCATAATTTAAAGAAAGTATTTCTTCTTTACCATATAAATGAAAATATATTATTATGATTTTTTCTATACAAAGTTTTTTAAATATGATTTATAAAAATGCCTTTCATAGAACACTTTTCATTAGCATTCTTTTGGGTCTCTCTATACACAGACAAGTTGTGCTATTGATACAATTTTAAATATGGAAATATCCCATAGTGAACTTGAATAACATATGGAAGTTTGAAAAAATTCTGTTATATGTTTTTGAAGTCGGTCCATCATCAGGAAACTTGGATCGACAGAACTTCGAAACAGCAAGCGGTAAACTGAAAGACTTCATCTGTATTTTAGAACAGTAACTTATTCTATACCAAACATGTGAAAGCTTACGTATAGCCATTTCATCATGATGCAACACCATATTCCCTCTGGCGAAAAATGGTGTCTCTGTGTGATGTTTCACGGATGAAAACACATTCTAAGCACTTACAATAATGCCCTGTGGCATTTCTCAATACTAAACTCTGTTGTCTATCTTTTGATATCTCACAGTTAACTCCAAATACCAGTCTTGTTAAACAATTCTTACTCCTGATCAACCTGATACTAGTCATCAGTTAATATTATTACAGTGTGGAAATCCCGCACTGAGACATATTCAGAACTCAAGACATTCCTTTCTAGGACTTCTTTCTGAGTTTATGTCATTGTCACATGTTCAGTCCTTTTTTTATTATAACTATACTTTGTGACTTCAGTAGTTGCGAAATCCGCGTCAACTGACCATGCTGGCTACAGTAGTTTTATACTTTGTCGCAGCGTGCATCAGTTCTATAGGATCTTTTCAATAAAAATTTTATTCAATATAACAAATGCCTTAATGATTATCAATTTCTTAATATTTCATATTCATTATTTATTAACTAAATATAGAAAAGGCCTTTTCTCTTTCGGACAGCGGACTTGATGAAAAAATTAAATGAGTTAAAGATGAAAATTAGGATGTTTTTCTTTTTCGATAATTTTAATATGATCTATATTTACAGTGAGGCTTTGTACAAAACATTAATTTCAAAATTATTATTAAACATTCTTAAGGGATTAATATTTTTCAAAATATCAAGTATGAAATTTTCCCTTTTCTTTACCAAAATAAATCCTCATAAAATTTCGTAGAAACAGAAAATATGCTTTCTTTACACCTAGTTTACATCTTTTCAACTGAACGAAAAAGAAAATCTGTTCCGAAAGTACTTAATTCGCTGTCGACGCCAAACGATGCAGCACTGTGGCAGATGTTCAGTTAATGATAATCGTAATGGTCAATGGACTATGGGGCATCAAATTTTCGAAAACCTGTATAGGACCTGTTGTTGCTTAAACCCGCTTAATGCCGTACTATAACCCTTTCTGAAACATCTTTTCAATGTTATTATATTGATAGTGACGTTTAGCTGTTCTGAGATTCGATAACTTTGCTTCCTGGAAGAGGTCGTGCATGTTTGTCAACATTTTCGCATTTTTAACATCACTATTAAAAATTAAAACGTTTCCTTTATTTGAAACATTATAATTATGCAAGGAAATAAGACAAAAATAACTACATTGAATTCAAAAGTGCCAGGTCTGGGTAAAGTATCTTTTCGAGAATTTGTTCAACTACAAATGCAAGTAATCTTATCTAGTAATTTCCTAGGCATTTGATTTAGCTCCGGTCAGCAGTACTATAGCAGAAGTATTTTGAAAGTACGTGTAAACACTTGTCCTTTTGTAACTATTAGCCTGCTCTATTACGGTATGCCGTTGAAGCTCCCATTATTTTTAGGTGACTAATAGAAGTTAAGCTTACCAAAGAATATGTCTTTCCAATATATAATTTTAATCTCTAAAACTTTCTAGTCAATCAATTGTCAGTTTAATTTAGTCATTATATTAAAAAGAAATTTCACGTTGGATTATTAAAACCAAGGAGAATTCAACGTCTTGAACGCCAAAGAGAAAAAAAAATGGAAATCAGACGCTTATTTCGGTAGCGTTTAGCGACTATCTTCAGTACATAAAGAAATGAGAGAGAAATGTTCGTATATATAGGAAAGAGATCGAGTTCTGATCAACAAACAGAATTACGAGGAATGTGGAGGGATTGGCCAATAGGAATTTGAAATACATAACATGAATGTGAGGATTTTAAACAAAAATGTTGACGATTCGTGAAAATTGTATTTTATCAAGTTTTCTAATTTACGTTACAGAAATTGCTATTGGCCAATCCCCCACATTTCTCGTAATTCTATTGGTTGACCAGAATTCGATTCCTTTCATATGTATACGAGCACTTCTCTCTCATTTCTTTATACACTGAAGACAGTAAGCTAAATGCTACCGAAACAGCTGACTGCTTTCTAATTTTTTTCTCTTTGGCGTCCAAGTCGTTGAATTCTTCTTGGTTTTAATAATTTAATCATTAATGTATTTTACTGTTCAGAATTTAAATTTAAAGTAACAAATGCATTCTTCTTTCTCTTCTTAATTATGCCGAATAATTTTTTTGAGAAATATATTTAAAAGTTCATTTTCATTCCTCGTATATATATAGATAGATACACTGTGTAAAAAAAAAAGTAGAAAGGCAGTCGATTTTTGTAAATTATTTTCTGTATTTTTTTCCTGACTGTTAGATTGTTATACAGATTTTGTTTAACAAAGTTTTCTTTAATTTCACGTAAGAATGAAATCTCTACTACTAATGCTAATTAGTGGCTTGTAGATAAAATAGCATTCGTGATTTCGAGATTGTAAAAAAAGTAGAAGGACACTTGTTCGTATATTACACGTCAGCCCAATACACTTTTTAACTATATCTGAAAGCCAGATAGAAATAGGAAAAGAAAGAAGACTGGTAGGCCAAAAAAGTTAACGCCTTGCAATGAAAGAATTAACTTGCTCATAAGCTTAAAAAGTATTTAAAATTTTTAAGAAGCCTTCGGATTTTTAATTTTTCTTTTCTGAAAAATTATTTTTATGTTTTTTACATTTTCGATGGAGGTAAGCGTTGTTTGCGACCATATGCAGGTACTCCGAAGCTCTTACGTTGACGTTGGCGATGAACTTAAAAAGAGCAGTGATAGTATCGCAAAGGTCCAAAATCAAGCAGGACTTACTCATGTGTAAATGAAAACAGTTTACAACTACATAACAAGATCCAAATAATTCATTTTCAAAAAGCGGAAGCATCATCCAAAGTGGAAAAAAAGAAACAGATTAATTATCGTTTATCATGGGTTTAAAAAACACGTGTCATGAACTCATATGGGACTTTTATAATATTTTTAGACGAGAAGAAGTTTAACTGAGACGATTTAGATGGTTACAAATAATATTCGCATTGTCTGAAGAATGTAGAAGAATTTTATTCAACTCGACAAATGAGGAGAGGGGATGATAATCTAGCAAGTAATTGGATATGGAATAAGAACAAGTCTCGTCTTTTTCAGTGGTATTCAGAAACATACAGGCTATATTGATGTGCTGAATTCTGAGCTTCTTCCTTATGACTCTGAATTACGAGAAGTGTGGATGTTTCAGCAAGATGAAGCCGCCATTCACGTCACCATAGAGTTAAAAATTGGTTCGCTGCAAATAATGTGCAAGCCCTGATCTTAACACAGTGGAAAACATCTGGCCAATACTTGCTCGTCAAGTATATGCTAGTGGAAAAATGTTTAAATTCCTTATTGAGCTTCGAGCAGCTTTGCACAGCTCATAGGCCAATTTTTTCCAAACAGGAATCCAATCTTTAATGATTCACTACCAAATAGAATATTCGAAGTCATAAAAGCCAGTGGGAAGAGTATTCGTTAATAATACTGCTTGTATATTTTGTATTATTGTCCTTCTACTTTTTTTACAGAGTTGAAAGAAGTATAAACTATTTTTGTTGTCATTAATAATTTATTTTTGAAAATCATGGTAAGGATATTGATATTTTCTTATTAAATGATCTGCAAAATGTTACACATAAAAATAATTTCATTAAAAATAAAAGATACCCTTTATTTCTAAAAAAATTTCTAGTGTCCTTCTACTTTTTATGCATAGTGTATAACGATTTTAGACAATAACATTTGAGTGCAAACAGAATTTGGAATGGAATCAAACATTTCTAAAGTTATGAAAGAAGTTACGAGATTATCGTAAATTTCTGATCATTGTATTCTAAAAACTAATTCTAAACGCCAATTTTGACAACATTTTCTGAGTGATCTTTTCACTTAAACAAATTAAACAAGGTAACTTTAATTTGTTGGTTTTAAATATAGGAATAGCTCTTTTTTAGGAATTTACCGTAAAAAGAAGAGTTCGAGATCATATTTTAAAATAAACCTATTTGAATTCCATTACTTTAAAATTTTTTCATCAATTTCATTGCACATTTCGAAAATATTTAAAGTATATCAGTTTAATTTTTACTTAATTTTCTTGAAATATTTTGCAGGTTTGGAGCGAACTACAAATATGTCTTCTTGGCTATCAAAATGCTTGGTTTGATATTGGTTCAAGGAGTGAACGTTGCCGTGGCCATCAATTACTGTGTTCAGTGCGAAACTCTTATTATCTATATCAAAGGAATTTGCTGGAGACTCCATGAAAAGTCCCTGGAAATTAAGTCAGCCATGCACGTATGCTTTTCTTTTTTATTATTGAAATTTTTAGTCCTTTTACCTAACTGCAGGATACCAAGAAGTCATTAACATAGTATGAAATAATAACAGGAGACTTGGCGTTGGAATATTAAAACCCGAATAAACTACTACGTCAGAAACGCCAAAGAAAAATATTGGAAATGCATACAGCTGTTTCGGTAGCCAAAAGCGCACCGTCTTCAGTGCAAAAAGGATTCTGAATCAGGAGAAGTGCTCGTATATATAGGAGAGGGGCCGGATTTAGTTCAACCAATAGGATTACGGGAAAGGTGGGGAGAGTGGCCAATAGGAATTTAGGAAAGTTAGCTGTGTAAACAGTAGAAAAATTAAGAAAATGTGGACTCAATATAAAATTTCGAACAGTCAGACAAATAGGGAATAGCGAAATCACAATTTACAAGGTTTTTAAAATTTTTATAAATATGAAAAGCTTCAAAGAAATCGAGTTCATGAATGGATTTAGGTTTGCAAATTATTTTAGCTGAATTAAATTTAAAATTATGATTTTCCTCCCAGCAATGTTTAGAAATAGCCGAATTATTGGTTTCTTGTTTGCGGACGTAATTCATGTGTTCTTTTAGACGAAATTTAAGACTGCGTTTAGTTTGGCCAATATATGATAAACCACACTGACAGGAAATACTATAAATACCCCAAGAATTATGCATATCAATGGGATCTTTTAACTAAGAAAAGGTGAGTTTATTGGAAGGCGAAAATATTATTTTAAAATCATATTGTTTGAGAATTTTAGCTATGGTTTGACTGGATTTAGGAAAATAGGGTAAGACAATACTGATATTAGAAGAGACTGATTTATTAGACGAAATACGAGGGAGTTGTAATTTTTGGATAGCTTTGTCTATAATGGAAGGGTCATAACCTCTGTCAATTGCAATGGCTTTCAGGTATTTAATTTCAGATGTTAATAAAATAGGATTTGAACAAATATTAAGTGCACGGTTTACAAAAGTATAGAAAGCAGCCATTTTTTGGTTAGGTGGGTGACATGAACGCGCATGGGGTGGAAGGGAGACGGCAAAATTTTTTCGATAGACGGTGGTTGAAAATCCATTTACAGTGCGAGAGACGAGGGTATCAAGAAATGGAAGGAAGCCATTATTTTCTATTTCATATGTAAATTGGATATTACTGTCAATTGAATTTGAAGTTTCTAAGACATGGTCAATATTGTGATGAGATATGTCGATAAGCGTGAAGGTGCCGTCAACGTAACGGGTCCAAAAAGGAAAAGATATTTTCTTAAAAAGCTTGCTTTCGAAATAGTGCATGTAAATATCTGTGAGAATTGGGGAGAGAGGGGAACCCATGGCTAAACCTTCAGACTGACGATAGAATTTATTTTGAAAAGAAAAAGTGGTTTGTGATAAACAAATGCGGGTAAGAGATATTAATTCTTGTATTTCAAAAGATGTGAAATGAAACTCTTTTAATCTATTTTCTAGACAGCAGAGGGCACCACTTATTGGAAGATTAGAGAAAAGAGATTTTACATCAAAAGAAACCATAGTGAGATTAGTGTGAGGGCAGTTTTGAATGTTTTTTGCAAATTTTATGGAATTCTTAACAGTATAACTATTAGCAGCAAGACGTTGAAAAAGGTGAAAAATTGTGGTGAGAAATTTAGCTAAATTATAGGAAGCAGTACCGATATTAGAGACTATGGGACGAAATAGAATATTGGGTTTGTGAACTTTCGGTAAAGCAAAAAATCTGGCACAATTAGCAATAGAAGTATGAAATACGTAACATAAACATGGAGATTTTAAACAGAAATGTTGAAAATTAGTAAAAAATGTATTTTATGAAGTTATTTAATTTTGTGTAGTTTTGAATATGTCTCTATTGAAACGCCTTTGGACATGGAAAAAAAATCGAATGATGTAATTTTATACTGAATGGCTACAAAATTACAAACAACCTCTAATAACAAGTCGATTCACCTTTTAGCTCTGATCACTGCCGATATTTTTCTTGGCATGGAAATTGTTGATATCGTTGCTGAGGAATGTTGGCGCATGATGACATGACGGCAGCTGTAAGTTGGATCAGACAAGATGGTGGCGTTCCCAAACTTAGAAAGAATCTTTAAAATTCGTCCCATAAATGCTTAATTGGATTAAGGTGAAAAGCTGAGTTGGTCATGGAAGCAGGGTAAACTTTATTGATGTTTCTCAAACCAATTTAAAACCGATAACGCATGTAGAACTGTGCATTGTCCATCTGAAAGTGATCACCTTTATAAGGCAACATTGCAGGCGTAAATGAGTAAACGTTATTGGTAACTAGATTGATGTAAACAGTGTTGGTCAGATTTGTGTCCAGGGTTATCAAAGGTACCAGTGTACTAAACGAAAACATTCTCCACACCATGATTCCACCGCCAACAGCCTGAAAAATTGTCATTTGGCAAGAGGGGACATTAATATGTACTTTTTTGTGCCATATTCAGATCCAGCTATCTACATTTTGTCCAGGAAATAAGATTCTTTGGACAAGGCTACTTTTTCCATTCTTAAAGTGACCAATTTCGTCGTTCCCGGGTCTACAAGTTTTGGGGGTTTTCCTATTTTTCTATGATACCAAAGACACTGTAGATGTTCATTTGCTACTATTAGCTCTTCGTTCTCAAAATCCATCTTGTTGTGCATTGGAATCTGCTACTTGATGCATCTGTATTGAATCACCCGGGTCAAAAAATTAACCAAACATTGTTGGTATACTGCAAATATTTCGGATTCCTGAGGTATTTTAAATATTTCTACATGTATATTTAAGAAAAATGAAGACATCAGGTCTCCTTTAGGAAATATTCAGTTTTTTTAAAGCTTTCACATAGTTTTATTTCAAGAAATCCTAAATACCTGCAGCTTTCCTGGGGGTTATCTTTAAAGATTTTTGCTGCTTTTTTTTACGTGGGTAATCTGTTGTTTGTCGTATTGTTGCTCTTTTGTTATTGTAAACTATATGTAACTCGCCTTTCACCTCTCTCATTCACCAGCCTTTTCCGACTAGAATTGTCCTTATCGCGGTGAAAATATTTTTTTCTCAACTGTTACTTTTTAAACACCCGAGGTGTTGTTAGTCGAGAAAATCCTAAAAGATTCGTCTTTTCAGTTATGATATTGATAACACCAGCTGTTTTTTCACAGATGATCATCCATCGTTTAAAGTCATTTAAAACTTTTGTCTTACCCATTTATTAACTTTTCTGATCCAAAGCTGAGCCAAAGCACAATTCAAAGCTGAGCATTCCTTATATAAGCAACTCTGCATTATTACGTCACTCTACTGTTAAAATAGTTTACTTTCAAATGAGGGGTATCTCTAATTTTCTGCCATCCAGTGCAGCTTAGTTGAGCATATATTAAAGGGAATGCTTATCAGTATTTTTTATTATTTTCAATATTTTAACAGTGCAGAAAATTGGTTGCTATTTGGAGTTCTATGAATTACTGAGACTTTTGCTGCCGCCACTATGAGTTAAAATCAGATCCGAATGCTTTAAATTAAGGTAATCTAGCAGACTTAAAATCAAAGACAATAGACAATTATCTCTATCTTTATAATAATGTATATTCGTATGTTCTGCATACAAATCTATAATTTTTACGCGATGTTGGACCAAACTTGTCTTAACCCGTTAGCGCCCAGTGTCCTCATTTGAGAACAGCTAATAAAATGGCACGTATATTTTTTGTGGTTTCTTGGAATGATTTCTGCTTTGTAGTGACAGTTTAAAGCGTCACTCTAAATGATCCCTGAAAGTTTTATGAGCCTACTATTAAATACTATTTCATAATTTGGATAGTCATTTTAGGATTTTTCATTCGTCACACATATATTTGCTTTTTTTCGCAGGTATACTAATTTAAATCAAGTCGAATAATAATGCATATTATAATACTTTACTATAGAGATCTTTGTCAACGTATAGTAAGAAATTAATCTGTTATCTCAAAGTTTTTCTATCTCGAAGTTTTCTCGCTAGGGGTCACTAAGCGTCAATAAATGAGGATAGGCTTTAAATTTAAAACTATCAGAAGAATTGTTTAAGTTAATATATTTTACTGTCAGTTATCTATAAATAAAAAGTTGCGTGTTATACTGTTTATCTGTGAAAAATAGATCTCCTAGAGCATAAAAAAAAAAGCATAAATAATTTTTACAATACAAATTTCCGTTTCCCGTGCCGGGAATCGAACCGACAATCAACGGATTCAGAGGCGAGCATCTTCCCAATCAAGCCACCGGGAGACACACGGTGAACGTTGCTTGTATAATGAAATCTATTCTAATAGTATCCGTAAAACAAATCGAAGTTTTATGTCTTTGCAATAAAATTATCCGTAATAACTAAAGCTTAATACATATTATTATCTCAAATTTTATGTGTAGAGATTTAGAGATTTTTGTAAAATGCGCAATAATTATGAAAAAATAGTAGACTATGGATTTAAACTTTTTTTTTTTTTTTTTTTTTTTTTACTGGTATTCACAAGAAAGCAAACTTTATACATGAAAACCAAAGAATTTGTTCTTTTCGATTTTGAAGTGTAGGGAAACGTTGCGAAAGAAAATAAATTTTAAACCGGGGGAAAAAAAATCAATTATGCACAAATTGTTTAAGACTGTGTTTAGTTACAAATTCGCTTTTTAGCTACAAGTTACATGCTTCGTTTATCTTAATATTTTTTGTTTTATTACATGTGAGAACTTTAAATAAAAATTAACTTTGTTTTTTAATTTTTAACCGAATAAATTTCGCGTCTAAGTATTTTAAATAAGTTAACTACTTATATAAAATAATATTAAATTTATTTGTTAAAAAAAAAATTTAAACAGGATATGCCAGCTGCTTAAAGTAGATTCCATATGTAAAATTTGTTAAGTAATACAAATGTCTGAATTTCTAAGTGTCTGAAACTTGAAATGTCTGAATTTCTAAGTGTCTGAAATTTGAAATGTCTGAATTTGTAATTGAAAAAATTGTAAAATGTCTGAATTTACATGTGTTTAAACTGAAATATGTCTTAATTTCAGACATATCAACCTTATTCAGATACTTATCTCAGCTCATTTATAAAAAAGACACTCATGTGTTGTAATTTAAGACAGCATATGCGTCTGAAATTTTGCATGCGTAAGTGTTTCAGACATTTATGTGTCTAAATTGGTATTTCAGACACATTTCTGTTTGAATTTAAGACGCTTATATATACAGTGCATCAGAAAAATTCTCAAAATCAATTTTATAAACTTTATAAAATTTAAATTTTTTATATAGCCCTTAGTTAAAGATAGAGTAACTAGCGGAATAGAGACCCTCATAATTTTATTTAATAAAACTAAGGATCTCTATTCCGTGCTATATATAATTCTATATAATAATAATAATATAATTCCGCACTCTAGTTTCCGTAAATATCATTGGAATTTCTTGAAACTGATATATGTTATTCAAGTTCAGTATTGGATGTTCCCTATTGAATACGAAGTAAATACCGCTACTGATATGTGTACAGGGACACCCGAAAGTATTCCAGAACATTGCGTTTTATAAAGGTATATCTATAAACCAAATTTTAATAACTTTACTTTGCACAAATCCCAATGAAATTGAAATACGTTACCAAATTTCGCTATTAGATGTTCCCGATTTAAAATAAAATAAATAACACCACTGCTTTGTATACAAAGACACCCAAAAATATTCCAAAACATTTACGTTCGATGAGAGGTATAAACCACATTTTAATAACTTTACTTTGAACAAATTTTAATGAAATTGAAATATGTTATGCACAAAAGAATGCTTTCTATAGTATATAGTACAATTAACAATACAGGTCCACATAAAAATACTATTAAGGGCTAATATTATTAGGTTAATATTAAGGGCTTAAGGGTTAATATTAAGGGCTAAATAAAGAAATAGTTGGAAATTATTTTTCATTTTTACTAAGCATTTTAACACTTACTAACAATGTTTAAGAGTGAATATGATGTGAATTAGTCTATTTGTCTCTCTAATTGTTCGTCTGTCAATCTGTCCGTCTGCCCGTCTCCAGCGCCGTAAATATTTTCAGATTTTTTTTTCAGAATAATATATGTTATTTCAGTTCACGATGGAATGTTCCGTATTTAAAAGCATATTGATAGGCCCAGTACAACTGATTTGTGTACAGGTACACCCGAAAAATTGTTGATGCATAGCGTCTTATGAGAGACATTTTTATAAATCACATTTAAATAACTTTCTACTGCAAAATTCATAGTGAAATTAACGTTTATTATTTACATGCTGAAATAATATTTGGTATAGAATATGATATGTTTAACGTTAAGATTTACAGAACTACATTAAAATATTCATATACATTAAGGGCTATAATTGAAAATTTGTGGGATTGCATTCCCGTTTGTGTTAGGCGTTAAGCATTTTTAACACTTTACAACAATGTTTAAGAGTGACTATGAATTTAATTAGTTTGTCTGTTTTTCTGTCCTTCTGTTTGTGCATTGTGTGATAACGTATCCAGAGAATATTGTAGTTAAGCAATGAAACGAGTATGTACAGTTGGAAAGTATTAATAATCAATGTGAACAGCATGATTTTTTACTCTTGTTCATTTTTCAGTTCATAGTATATCAAGTTTACTTTATTAACAAAGTTTAACTACAGAGAAATAAGGATCATAAAAAACTTGCATTTTGTTAATTTTTACTAAACTGATTTTGTCGATTTTTCCGTAACATGGCCTCGTTTATTTTTGCAATTCCAAAAACGTACTTTTCATAAACAGTGGCGATAATAAAAACTGTCTATTGATAACAATTTGCAGTCTGTATATGTATGTGTGAATTTACAATTAATATTAATATTTCATAATAATATTTTCTTTTCATATTTCTGACTTAATTTATCAGCTTTTCTTTTCAGGAAATTTTAGGTGCTCGAGAATACATCAGTTTATTAAATGGAAATGTAGCCAAAATGATGGCGTTTGGAATAATTAATTTTGCAGAACTTACAATATTAGGTGATTTATTTGAATATTTATTTATTTTATTCCACTCCTCAATTGCAATTTTACTATAGAGAATAGTTAAAACATATATTCGAGGAACATTGGATCAGAACTAATAATTATGATGTTGGTGCTAGGGATAAGGCCAATTATCTACGTGAGGGTCCTAAGGCGAGTAGGGGCCCTCTGTGGAGGCTTTCCTAAGTGATTTTAGCCCGTATTTACGTGGGTTTCGGAGAAATCTATGGAAAACTCCAAACGGCTGGGCAATCGAGTGAGACTTAGAATCGAATACGGTATCTCCCGTCTTTAGCTTTAAGAGCAGAACCTTTCGGCCACTGATGGGAAACACTGGTAATTAACATGGATGTGTCATGATACATAAGCAGACCCTGATTATCGAATAAGTATACGAGATGCATATGCTTTCTCTAAAAATGTTTGAAAGGTCTCCGAAATTAAAACATAAATAGAACTCAAATATTGTATATGTTCTATCTCATAAACGTTATTATTATTATTTCAAATTGCCAATTTATTTTTTTTTATCTTAAAAAACTTAAAATGCATCTGATAACCTTCCTAATTTGAATTACACTCTGTATTTAACAATAATTTGTAATTTTTTTAAAGTTGTCTGTGTGTATATTTACATAAAAAAAAGCCCCCCCCCCCTCCAAAGAGGATTGCGCTTCCTTTCAACAGAAATGTTAATCGAACTCGAAAATATTAATTGCGATTGTGCCAAGTAGTGAATATTTTACTCCAGAAACAGCAATTGTTTGAAAAAAAGGAAAAGAAAAAAGTATAGAATATTTTAATTCCATAATATTATCATAAAAAAGGAGTAGAATATCGAAAGTCAAATATTCAAACTTAGATATATTAATTGTAAACAAGCTGCAGTGGAATATTCCGAAACAGTGTAATACTAAACATTAATAAAGAAAAGGCCTCATATTTTGAAGGCTATTTGCTAAATGTATGATTGTTGTGTATGCTTTTCTTTGCATTAGTTTCGACATTTCAATTATTCATCACTCAAAAGAGCATTTTCTGCTTATTTTGCCTTTTTTATTGTTCCTAAAATGAAATAAATTAAGCTTTAAGTCTTCTAATTTGCTACCTTTTTATTTATTACTGCATCTGGCATATTTATTTTTTTTATTTCTGCACAAAAAGTAGGCATCTTAAACATTTTATTGGCGAAATTCGTTTCTATGTCATTAATGGGGTATAAAGTAATTCAGGTTTTGTTTATCGTATGTTAAATACTGTAAACAAGCAACATGTTAAATTGTGCTGTTTCTTTTAATTCAGGTACAGCTCTACTCTTTCTCAACAGAAATACAAGCAGAAACGTAATAAGTTACAGAGTAATATTTCCTATATTATGGTTTATAGCCCTGATTTTGCCGCTCATACAGGTAACATTTTTTTTTTTTTTTCCTTGTTGTTCTAAAATAGCGTTTTTCATAGTATATTCCGTTGAGCTATTTTTCTTCCAAATAATCTGTGGGTTCTATTAATTTTGTTATAAATTACGTTAAACTCATACATTTTACCAGTTTTGAAAATCAAATTAATTTTAAAAATCGCAGAAAGAATCGGCTATTTAAAAATGTTTCTGTATTGCAAAATATTATTTTTATTATTATTATTTATTTATTTATTTTTTATTTATTTATTTTTTACGATACTATGATTATATATTTCACATAAATTTGCATTTTTAAATAGAGATGTACTATATATAAACGTATAACACAAATTTGTTAAAAATTAAATTATAAATTAGAATTAAATATTTTAATATATTTTGAATGTTAGTTTAAATGTTAGTTTTGAATGTTAGTTTAAATTTTTAATGGCATTTTAAATTATTGAAATATGCGACAAAATTAAAATGTTATTAAAAAAAAAAAATTCGATTTATGTTGATTGTTTGCAAATGGAAACAGTAAGCAGCGTTTCGAACGTTTATATAACACTGTAAATTGCTTCTGACACCATTTCAGCATAATCTTATTCGGATTCAGAAGGTCATTTTACATATGACGCCCATTTTGCCCTACCACCCACCGTTTTTTAGTAACGGCCTCCTTTTTTAACCGACTTCAAAAAAAGAAGGAAGGTTCTCAATTCAAACCGTATGTTTTTTTTTTATGTTTGTTAGCTCATAACTTCTGAACGGATGCTCCGATTTTGATACTTTTTGTTTTGTTGAAAAGGTCTTGGTCTACAATAGGTCCCATTGTAATATCTTTACGATCTAAAGAAAATACAGGGTGCCCCAAAAAATCAGTCCCAACTCTTTTAACTGCTAAACGGCTGCAGCTATAGTGATAAGAATGGTATGTAAGTATAGCAAAGTGGCCATGCTGTACAAGGTTAAACCGCTTGCAGCGCCTCCTGGTGGAAAATAGCGGATTTAGTGTTCCTATCTCGAAAACGGTGCTAATGAAAAAAATGAATTAGAAAGTTGAAGAGTATCATCGATAGTAGAAAAAGATAGTTTAGACATTCATGCTAGCGTTCCTATCTCGGAAACGGTTCAAGACAGGGGAAAAAAGTGAATTATAAAATTGCAGAGCATCATCGATTTAGTACGAAAAGATAGTTTGGACACTGATGCTAAAAATACAATGCTAAAAACGTGCATTTTTTTGTTCGCAATTTCTTACACTATACATACTTCAGCTACATTGCTGACGTTGTAGCGTAGCTGGGGAGACATACGCTATATAGTTCAAAATACGGTTACTTGATACTTTTTGTTTTGTTGTAGAGATCTTGGTCTGAAGTAGGTCCCATTATAACTTCTTTACAATCTAAAGAAAATAAAGCGCCATCTGGTGAAAAACAGCGGAATTAGCGCTCCTATCTCAAAAAATGTTCAAGATGGGAGAAAAGTTAATTACGAAGTTGCAGAGCATCTTCGATTTACTACGAAAAGACAGTTTTTAGACATTATTGCTAAAAATAGAACGCTGAAAACGTGCAGTTGTTTGTTCGCTATTTCCTACATTATGCACACTTGAACTACGTTGCACACTTTGCAGCGTAACGGATGACACGTATACTCTGTCGTTCAAAGTACTGTTACTGTAAGCGGTCACATCGATTAGCGCAAAGTCGTTTTCAGCCAACTTCAGAAAGAAGGGTGTTCTTAATTCAAGCTATGTGTTGTTGTTGTTGTTTGTAAGCTTATAACTTCGTAAGAGATGCTCTAATTAACCGACTTCAAAAAGGAGGAGGTTCTCAATTCAAAGCATATTTTTTTTGTTTTTGTTTTTGTTTGTTAGCTCATAACTTCTGAACAGATGATCCGATTTTAATACTTTTTGTTTTATTGTAAAGGTCTTGGTCTGAAATAAACCCCATTGTAAGATCTTTGCGATCACAAAAAAATACAGGGTGCATAAAAAAGTCAGTTAAGTGGACATGTGCTACGCGATTCAACCGCCTAAAGTGCAACCTGGTGGAATAGAGTGGAGTTAGCGATCCTATCTCGGAAACGTTTCAAGACAGGGGAAAAAAGTGAATTATAAAATTGCAGAGCATCATCGATGTAGTACGCAAAGATAGTTTAGACATAATTGCTAAAAACAGAATGCTTAAAACGTGCATTTGTTTGTTCACAATTTCCTATTTTGTGCACACTTGAACGACATTGCATATGTTGTAGCGTAGCGGGTGACATTTATGCAATGTAAAATTCAATGTATGGTTATTGTAAGCGGTCACATCGATTAACACATAGACGTTTTAAACCGATTACATAAAGGAAGAGGTTCTCAATGCAAACCATGTTTCTCGTTGTTGCTGTTGAAATTTATTAGCTTATAACTTCGTAAGAGATGATTTAATTTTAATACTTTTTTGTTGTCGTAATGATATTGGCCTGAAATAGGTTTCATTATGATTTCATTAAAATATAAACAAATTACAGGATACTCTCAAAAGTCTGTTCTCACTCTAACTGCTGAACGCATGCAGCTTAAAAATGCAGACACAACTTAAAAATGCAGCATTTGAGAAAAATCAACTTAAAAATAACTTTACTATAAAACAACTGGCACAACTGTCTCTCGAGTGGATAACTTTCTAGATGGAGATGTAACTTTTTTGTTCACATTGGGTGCATTTCATGTATTTTTCAGTGACATAAACCATTTTTTGAGTAGTGTCACTTTTCTTGGAACTTGTGATTTGTGAAACTTCCGTCGAACGTCTTCTGATGCTCTGCTATATAAATAAGTTTTCACTGAAAAGAGTAAAATAAAATCTTTTTGTAAAAAAATAGAACCGACTCCAAAAAGGAACTACTATTCAAACAACTAAAAATGAAAGAAAATTGGTAGAAAATGGAACTGTAAATTGCGCCTAAAAGTATAAAATAATTTCCTTCGCCAAACAACCTATAACACTACAATTAATCATAACTTTTGAAGTCGGCGCAAAATTAAATAGAAATTGATACCTTTATTCAATACAAAAATCAAATCCTATTCAAAATATACATCTCACATTGTTACCTGCAAAATGCAACCGAGAACTAATTTGATTCAAGAAAACAAATAAGATTTCGTAAGCAGCAAAAGTTGGCGAAGATGCTGGTATCTGACGTCCTTGGTGAAAGAAAAATCGCAAAAGTATCTGGCAAACATATTTAATTTCTTTGGGATATCATGATTATTTTGATAAGGTATATCAAGAGAGAAATCTAGAATATGAAACAACACATCGTACAATATATATTATGAAAATATACATCTTGCGTGTATATTTTTGCCTTACGTTTTGATCACCAAATCCAAAAGCCATCAAGGATGATAGTTATCAAAGTTATACCAAATTTGCAAAGGAAACTCTAATTTCGTAGAAACATAAATACCGCATTGTGAAGAATGTTCACTGTTCTATGTAGATGCTACTAATAGACCAATTGTATACAGTGATAAAATAATAAAGGAAACATGAAAATGGATCATTCGAAACAACAGCATTTGTTGCTACCGATCTAAAGACAAACCTTTAAAAACTAATTAAATTTTATTTAATTTTGCGCCGACTTCAAAAGTTATGATTAATTGTAGTGTTATAGGTTGTTTGGAGAAGGAAATTATTTTATACTTTTAGGCGCAATTTACAGTTCCATTTTCTACCAATTTTCTTTCATTTTTAGTTGTTTGAATAGTAGTTCCTTTTTGGAGTCGGTTCTATTTTTTTACAAAAAGATTTTATTTTTTAATCATTTTTCGGTGATTTATGGCTATAAATTTGATTTTTAGTATGGGGGGAGGATTATTTTAACCGTTAAATATCTTCTGAGGGACTACAGAGTGGAAAATTGTAAAAAATGGACATTTGCGACAAGGAATTTTTTTTATTTATTTATTTTTTTTTTTTTTTGGGGGGGGGGGGGGGAGGGGATTTGCCACTGAAATTATGTATAACATATCTTATATTTTTTAAATCTGTTACTAATGTTATTTTTTAAACTTCATATATATATATATATATATATATATATATATATATTAGGTGTTAAATTAATTCTTTTTCATTCTTCAAATCTAATTTATGGTCGTAAAATTATCGAACAAGGATAAAATTTGAAGGAAGGGGTGGTGTTTCTAGAAAACGGTGGGTGACTGGGCAAAATGGGATTTATATTTGGATTCATGAGGTCATTTTACATAAGAATCAGCAAAAATGATATCAGAACTTGATTTTTTTTTTTTCCAAGAGTAGTGTAATTCTCTTATTGAAAATGAATTGATTTTATATGACAATTTGGATATTATTGATGAATGATCAGCATAGAAAATCATTGCGGGGACAGATTACGCGAAGGGGCATGTGTCCACTAAACTTTCTTAATATATAATTTTCAGAACACGATACAGGATGAAAATAAAAAAGAGCTAAATAAATTTATAAAAATACGTCACGTTTTTTCAAGTAGAACGAAATTGTTATGTTATGTCATCAAACATTCTTAACATATGATTTTCAGAATTCGAGACAAAATCAAAGCTTAATTTGCATGGGAATTCAGTTCCTATAACTTTTTATTTCAGTGAAAATGTTACGTCTTAGACAGAGTGCACAGGAGATTATAAAATTTCCGTATTTTAATTCACTAGTGTATCATTAAAAAAAAAAAAAAAAAAAAAATCCTGATTTATTATATTTTTCTCTTACAATCCTTACTATTCTTTATTTATCGAAAATAGCTACACCTGTAAGATAATTTAGCGGACAACTTTTATTTTTTCTACTTTTACCAACAATAGAGAGATTAGTGATTTTTCTCTCTCACTTTTCAGATTTTCATACAGCGACCATTAACCTTTTCCTTACGGGCGGGATTACCGCAATCCCAAGCAAAAATGTGTTTAAGAATACGGGGTTGGTATTACCGTCGTCCCAAACATTTCTTCCCCTAAAGCATGGGGCGCCGCCCCATGCTTTAGGGGAAGAAATGTTTGGGACGACGGTAATACCAACCCCTATTCTTAAACACATTTTTGCTTGGAATTGCGGTAATCCCACCCGTAAGGAAAAGGTTAATAGTTTGAATTAACCTATATGAAGAAGTTCGTATATTTATCTTTTACTAATCGTCAAATTGAATCATAATTTCAAGTTATATGTATTAAATGAAATATCAGAAGCAGTAAAGAAAACAGTAGTTCGTTTTCAAATAAGAAAACAACTAGTTTAATTGGAAATTTCAAATAAAAAATAAGACTATACTTCGCTTATTTTGTGAGATTTTATTTATGATTTCAAAACCTGGATTATAACATTTCAAAATTCATCAATAGACTTCTAAAATGAGACACATATGAATATAAATTCTAGAGAACATTAGTATCCCCATACTTTTTTTTTTAGAGAGATTAAGGCTTGGACAAGATGAAAATACAAGAGCTAAATAAAATAGTAAAAATACGTCACGTTATTTCAAGTAGAAAAAAACTATGTTATGTCGCCTCGCTGTTCGGAATTTTCTCTCCAGGTCTAGTCTCATCGTAGGCAATTGGCCTTAATACTTCTTGATAAAAATCTACTTTGTTCCCCTGACGAAGGGTTGTGGTTTTCTTTCGACCCGATACAATTGTTGCGAGTTTATTGCATTTTATGGTGTTTATTCCAAGCATAGTAGTTTGAAAGTGTTTATAAAGTACTTGAACTACCTAATTATTTTATTTATTTTTTTTAATTCAAAGGATCTTGTACTACTTAAGATACTTTTTAACAAAACTGAAATAACAGCTTCAATTTAAGGAGGAAAATGGGGTGGAAAGAGTGCTTTAATAAACTTTTCGTGTCCCTCATAATTTCTCTTCATGCTACATTTATGTTGATGAAGAACATATGTTACAATTCTCAACAACAATGATAGTGTATCCCCACTTTAAATATTAAAAAAAAAATCTGGAGTGGCCCCACTCGACTTTCCAAACATTGAGTAATTAACAGTTTGTAGATAAAGTGAAGAAAGAGGAGTTGTTAAACAAACAAAAGAGAGAAAACCATAATAGAGTGTTTGAGCATTTTTCTCCATATATTACACGATGTTTTATTTAACGCTACTGAACTTTGAACCCATAGATCATGATGATAAAAAAATTTTCATTGTGACCCTGTAAAAAACTATAAATGCTAGATTCACCAAAATGCTTATAGTTAGTGCAACTGTGACCTATAATATGTATACAATTTTTTTGCTCAGATTAATAAGGCGTTTAGACGCTATCACACTTTTAAAAATTTGGCCCCATAGGCCATAATGATAAAGAATTTTTCTTTGTACCCCTGTAAAAAAAAACTGTAAGTGCTAAATTCACCAAAATCTATACAGTTCGTGCAACTGTGACCTATAACATGTGTACAAATTTTTTGCTCAGATTAATAAAACATTTAGACGCTATCGCACTTTTAAAAACTTGGCCCCATAGGCCATAATGATAAAGAATTTTTCCTGGTGTCCCTGTAAAAAAACTATAAGTGCTAGATTCACCAAAATTAGTAAGGTTCGTGCTACAGTGACTTACAACATACGTACCAACTTTTAGCTCATTCGACCAAAGCGTTTAGACGCTAGTGTGTTCACACACATACATCATCGTAAAAATAGTGAAAATGGACTCAGGGGACCTCAAAACGTATAGAAACATCAGAATCTCAAATTCAGGTTTCTGACATGATTACAATACTTTCCTTACATATGTATGTTCAGAAAGTAATGATAAAGAATTTTTTTTCCTGGTGTCCCTGTAAAAAAACTATAAGTGCTAGATTCACCAAAATTAATAGGGTTCGTACTACGGTGACTTACAATATATGTACCAACTTTCAGCTTATTCGAACAAAGCGTTTAGACGCTAACGTGTTCACTCACAGACACACACACACACACACATACATACATCATCGTAAAAATAGTGAAAACGGACTCAAGGGACTTCGAAACGCATAGAAACATCAAAATCTCAAATTCGGATTTTTGACATGATTACAATACTTTCCTCACTATAGTGTTCGGAAAGTAAAAAGGGGAAGAAAAATCGAATAAAATTCAATTTCAATTTTCTGACAATTCTTGCAAATTTTTGCTGAAAAAAAAAAAAGAACGATCAGTATACGTCTCTGCTATTGATTTAACCCTTTACCAGCCGATAGTACTTTATTAGTTTAAAATGCATATAAAATTCACTAGACACTGCATGTAGCAATTTTTGTTCCAGAAAGGATTTTATGGAGTACTATTGCCGTTTTTTATTGCCATTTTTCATGATCTGCACATATTTTATTATTAATTTCTATATTACCTCAAGAATCTTCCATCAATCTTAGAAATAATACAAGAAAAACAAAAATTAAATACTTTTTTAACATCTTTAAAGAAGTTCAAATATTTTTCTCAACCCTTGTGTACCAGTGGTACACTAAAGAACCACCTCACAAATTCCTCATTAATTACTATGATGAAATAGTATGCATAATTTTAATTACAGATATCTTTTAAAAATATACTCTTAAATCACTAAAAAAATATCTTTCAAATATAATTTTTATCTGTTTCATAATGTGGTGGATAAGGGTTAAATACAATATTGTTGCAAATTAGTAACTATTAGTTACTACCCATGCGGTTCTCTTGATATAGCAAGTAGAAGAGAGGAAGTTCATCAAACAGAATTGTATCAAGTAGATTGAGGTGGATTCGCAAACTTGAAATCAAAGTCAAGATAAATGCGTGAAAAATTCAGAGCGTTGGAAATTTTATATTTTTAATCGTCCTTCTGAATTTGAAATAAAAAATTTCCCACTCATAAAAGTATTTAGTGATTTATCGCTAAACAGCCATATAACTTTGTAGTTCTCTTTTTGGAACGATTCGATAGGCATGAATCCATGTACGTGCGTAACTTGTTCGATTTTTCAATATATATATATATAGGGTCTGCCAAAAGTCCCACCCCTTCTATCTCAGAAATGTTTCGAAATTTTGAAAAATGGCGAAACACATGTTCAGTGAATTTGACAGGAACCTCTTTTGGTATAAAAATTTTGGGCCCGGAAGGTCTAGAGGGGGACAGCTAGGGAAGGCAACTTTAAAATTCCATACGGAAAGAAATGTCTTGTGATACATCCCCACAAATGTCTCTTTGAGGTAATAAATTTGATATAAATAGTTTTGTCCTTGCGATGATTATTAAATGAGATATATGAGTATAAAATCCAATTTTAAAACTCTAAACACTCATTTATCTTCTTTAATAATCATTGCAGGACAAAACTACTATATCAAATTCATTGTCTCAAAAAGACATTTCCAGGGTTGTATCCCAAAACATATTCTTGTTTGAAATTTTAAAAGTTGCCCTCCCTACTCCCCCGGACCCTTTTTTTTTTTTTTTTTTCCCAAAAGAGGTCCCTGTTGAATTCATTGAACACATGTTTCGCCATTTTTCAAAATTCCGACGCATTTCCGAGACTGAGGCAGTGGAACTTTTTTCGAGTTTTGAAATGTGAATTTTATACTCATGCATTTTCTTTAATAATCATCGCAGTACAAAACTATTTATATCAAATTCATTGTCTTGAAGAGACGTTTCCAGGGATGTATCACAAAACATATCTTTCCACTTGAAATTTTAAAGTTGCCCTTCCTAGCAGCCCCTCTAGCTCAATATTTTTTCACCAAATGAGGTCTCCCTCAAATTCATTGAACACGTCTTTCGTCATTTTTCAAAATTCCAACGCATTTCCAAGATAGAAGTGTGGAACTTTTGGCGGACACTGTGTGTGTATATATATATATATATAGAGAGAGAGAGAAAATACCGCAAGATGTGAAACATTTAATGAATAGAATCGTCAAAAACAATGACTTCTACTTTTTGTTATTTTTATTATATTCCCTACAAATAAAATATATATAAGCTAACATTAAAACAACTTCTGTTTTCGTTGAGGCTCTTTATTGGTCTGGTGACTAAATAATAAATGCTTGACAGGGGTCAAATCGTTGGTCAATAGGCGGCATTTTACGTAGGCAATTAGATTTTGGTATTCATTATTTTCTATTTTTATACTTTGCTCGAAAAAATTACATCCTGGATGTTATTTCAATGTGTGTATTAAAATTGTATATTCTCATTGAAGTTACACAAAAGTTATTATGTGCAGATTAAACATATCAATTACTACTGGATTCAAAACGATGTTTTTTATGATGGGCCAATTAAATGTATTCAACAAATAATATATAATAAAGGGGACAAAAAGTGTGCCGTTGGGATAATCGGATACCATTTCAACTAACTTAATGTCAACTGTGTGAATCAAATATCTATTGATGTGCAGACGACTCTCGTTTGCAAGGTTGCATTTACTTATACTAAATTTTGATTTGACAGTGTTTTGTCTTAAGTTTTTAAAACCAATGTTATTTTTATGCATTTTATATATTTTAACGTTATTTTTTAGGCTGCAAGATTAACACGTATAGGAAGTAAACTAAGGCAAATATCTTTTGAAACTCGTGTGTTTGGATATCAAACTAGTTCTATGCTAGAATTAGACTCTTTTGTTCTATTTGTGAATGGAGCTACATTAAGAGTAAGTCGTTTCTTTTGTTTTTTTCCTAATTTTTATAAAACGAGGAATGCAATATTCCATACAATTAAAATAACAAATTTAAGAAGAAAAGTTAAATATTTTAGAAAAAAAAAAAAAAAAAATTCTTTTACAAAATTTTAAATTAAGTTGGTCATTTTAAAATGTTTCTACCAATCTGACATATTTGGTCACTTAAGGGCCCGCTTCACTCACCGTCGCCGGAAGCCGAAGCTAATGTTATTCTATGGGAAATTTTCTTTACAAATAACTTATTAACTAATAAATATTTTTAAATTCTGTTTTCACATTCTGAAAATTCCCAACTGTTAAATTGACGGACCTTTTTAAAAAAATTATTTTTTTATATTTTATTTTGAAGCTGCAAAATACAAATTTTCAATATGTGAAATTTTTCATTTTGCAATTTCTAAATAAAATATTAAAAATTAAAAAAAATACATTTTCAAAAAAGGTCCTCCAATTTACCAGTTGGGAATTTTCTGAATGTGAAAACAGAATTTAAAAATATGTATTAGTTAATAAATTATTTGTAAAGAAAATTTCCCATAGAATAACATTGGCTCGGGCTTCCGGCGACGGTAAGTGAAGAGGGCCGTTAAATCTATTTCATCAAACAGGTAAATTACACGTAGGAAATACTTATAATTGTAAATTGTGAAGAAAATGTTTTTGCTTCTTAACTTTTCCTAAATAAAATGTGTTTGACACTTTTGTAGAATTTCTGCAAAAATCCATGGCAAATTTTTATTTTGGTAATTATGGTTCATCTATTCACCAAGAAATCGTTTAAGAGAACGCATTACGTATCAGCCAAATTTTGCGTTAATCTATGGGGAAATTTGTTATAAAAGTTATCCATTACATTATTATTCTGTTTACACATTTAAAAAAGTTCATTAAATTAAACTTGTTTTTCTAAATTTATTTATTTTAATTTTTTATATTTTATTTTGAAGTTATAAAAAATGTGAAAAATGAACTAATTCCATTTTTCATACTTCATAACTTTAAAATGAAACATTAAAAAATAAAAAATCAGTTTTTGGTAAATCAGAAGTAATTTAACAGATGCAAATTTTTTGAATGTGAAAACAGATTTTTAAAAAATACATTAGTTAATGACTTACTCTTTAATTTTCTCGTCAAATAGCTTACATGATGAGTCCCTTTAAAAAAAATAAATAAATAAATAAATAATCTGGAGTGACTCCACTCGACTTTTCGAACATTGAGTAATTAACAGTTTTGTAGATAAAGTAAAGAAAGAGGAGATGTTAAACAAACAAAAGAGAGAAAACCATAACAGAGTGTTTGAGTATTTTTCTCCATATATTACACGATGTTTTATTTAACGCTACTGAACTTTGAGCCCATAGATCATAGTGATAAAGAATTTTTCGTTGTGTCCCTGTAAAAACCTATAAATGCTAGATTCACTAAAATGCTTATAGTTAGTGCAACAGTGATTTATAATATCCATATAAATTTTCAGCTCACTGGAATAAGGCGTTTAGATGCTATCGCACCCCCTGTAAAAAAACTGTAAGTGCTAATTTCACCAAAATCTATACAGTTGGTGAAACTATGACCTACATGTGTAAAAATTTTTTGCTCAGATTAATAAGGCGTTTATACGCTATCGCACTTTTAAAAATTTGGCCGCATAGGCCATAATGATAAAGAATTTTTCCTGGTGTCCCCGTAAAAAAACTTAAGTGCTAGATTCACCAAAATCGATAGGGTTTGTACTATGGTGACTTACAACATAGGTACCAACTTTCAGCTTATTCGAACAAAGCGTTTAGACGCTAGCGTGTTCACTCACAGACATACATACACACATCATCGTAAAAATAGTGAAAACGGACTCAGGGGACCTCAAAACGTATAGAAACATCGAAATCTCATATTCGGATTTTTGACATGATTACAATACTTTCCTCACTATAGTGTTCGGAAAGTAAAAAGTCAATGTTTAATTAACTTCATTAAGGTGATTTAATTTTTCGCAATTTCTGAAGTGAGTTTCTAAATTTATGTGTTTTTGAAATTGATTAATACATGCGTAGATCTTAAACAAATGAATGTGGTCTAGGACTTTTCTGAAAGATCACCCATTTGGTGCCAGACTGATTAGCACTTTGACCTTCATGTTCCAAGTTCGAATCCTGATTCAGACATGGATTTTGTAGTGTTTTGAGATCCATTTTAAACCATAGGTCCCAGTCTAATGTGCAAAAAATGCCATTGAATGACATCTATGGTCCGCAATTTTTTTTCACAAAATTTTGCAAATTAAAACATGACCCCTGGATAGGGTTTTGGAGAATAAAATAAAATTTGAAACTGTTTTAGGTATATTACTAAGGAGGTTCATCAAATGCGTATTTTATTTAGTCTTTATTATTACATGAGAAATACAAAATAACACAAATAATTTTAACCTTAATTTTCTTTCCCTTGAGATTCTGAATTGAGACGAAAAAAATAAAGTGTAAATAAGAAGTAAAAAATTGTTATTATTTACATATTTTGTCGTTTACTGAAGAATGAAAATTTCAAGAATTTAAAAATTACATTTTGTTTTAATAAACTAATTTTATGCTCTTAGTATTTATGATAACCAAATTTGTTTTATAAACTATATTTTACAAAGGCAAATCAAAAAGTAAATTACACCTGGCACTAACTGGCAACAAATTTTAATGCATTGTAATTTGTTTATGAAGTTGAAAAACAGAAATAAGAGCTTTAGAAGGAAAGAAAATTGCTCATCAATTAGATTAACTCCATCTTCCTTCCCATATAATCCTATGGGAGTTTTGTAGCTTCGTATAAGGTTTGTAGCTTCAATAAGGGTATCTCATTCAAAAAAAGCTTTTAAAATTATTTTTAATTATTTATTTTTAATTACATTCTTTGAACATATCACCTTTTAACTTAATGAGTACTTTTTGGTGTTGTTGTTGAAGAATAAATTCAAATATTTTATTGCATTAAGTAAACTTAGGACTCTAATTTTCAATCTGTAAAAGAAATATTTAATTTTTCAAAAAATTGCTCACTAAGCTAAAAAGCGACATGTTCAAAGAATGGAATTCAAAAAGCAGAATTCGAAAAATGTTATTTTTGAAAGTGATATCCTTACATTATGAAACAACAAAAACCACATAGGGAAAGCAAAAGACTAGGACTAATGTGGAGCAATTGTTTTACCAAAGAGCATGTTTGGAGAGTACTTTATAATGGTTCATCAGCTGTATCCATACTCCAAATTAGAAGTGAGGAGAATTGTAGGTTTTTCTGAGCTATATGCTTAGATTGCACAGATATTTACCGTGAAATTATTGCTGTTTACAGCAAGCACTGATATCATTAATATCCAAAGTGATGTGGGCAGTATGAAAATGGGAAAAGGGCCCTCGCATCATACAAGCATCACTTAGCACCCTATGATTTTGATTTGTTCGAATAAATGAAGAACCTCCTCTTTAATCAAGATTTTTGAACCAGTGACAAAATTAAACTGTCTTCATTGAACTCTTTTGGAAAATACAAAAGATTTGTTTTACTGCAATGGAAAACCTTATCGTAGTGATAAATGTTTCAATTCCTTTGGAGAATACACTGAAAAATATTTTTGCACATGTTGTTCAATAAAGAAACTTTAATCCTATCTGCCTTTTTATTTTGAAGCATTTTTACTCATGTAATTTACTTTTCGATTTGCCCTCATATAATTATAATATTAATTAGCACTAAATATTAAAATGCATGATAAAAATTCATATTTTTAATATGTTACAGTCGAAGTTATTTGGAATAACTATACGATCATCAACTGTGATAATGACTCTGGGACTATCAGTATTTATCCTTCTCACTTTGATGGTAGTGGACATCTTGACAGTGTCGGATTATAAATGGTTATTTTAAAGAAATGTACAGTTTAAAGAAATGTTTGTAAAAATAATTTAAGCTATGTAATTATATACAAATAAAAAAAGAAAGAAAAGTGTTCTGTTGCTTTGTTTGTATATGTCATCAGTCAGTCATATTTAAAAAAAGCAAATTCTTCCTTTAATATTGCACATTAATATAACAAAAATTATTAAAAATAACAAAGTTAAAGTCTGTAATTTTTAAAATAAATTGTTAAAAGTATATCTTTGCTAAATTATTTGAATAGATTTACATATTTTTTAAGCAGCTACAAGTATCATGCATAATATATTTTCTGTTTTGAAAAAGCATTTGTAATTATCATGCTGTAATTAAAAATTATTCCTCTCTTTGCAAATAAAATTTATTGTTTTGGCTTTGATATTTTTATTATTTATTTTTTAAACATAGTTTTTTGTTATTTAAAATTTATATGTACCATATACATGACAAAAATTGAATGCATTGTATTATAAAAATTATTTCATATAAATTTCTTTTTAAAGATGTGCACTCAAACTTTCAGCTACTTACAGTTTCTTTTAATTAATGCATATTTCTTTCTGTCAACTTTTAAATTCAAAAAGACATCTATGAGAACATTATCACATTCAACTTGATTCTATCACAGGGCCCGCATTAAGCATTCGCCACCTCGCCAAATGCGAACAAATCAGAAAATTGGCGATAAAATTTTTATTTTTGCGAAAATGTTGGCGAACGATTTATTTTTCACCAGTTTTCTCACAAGGATTTTAAAAAAAAAATCCAAATTTTTGTAAATAAATAAATTGACCGAAACATAAGTTGTAAAACAATGTGTGCCGAGTTTTCATTTTTTCATAACACGCTCATTCCAGATTCCAGCAAAATAAACAAAAGCATCAACGTGCGTACAGTTACAGTCAGCCTATGTTCGCGCTTCCGTCTCCGTCTGCCGCCTTGAATTCTTTCTTCTACCTCCATGTTCACGGAGGGATGGTTTCTCGTTTCTCCTTTGCGTTGATTTACTGCACTGCACATTCTGCACATTCTGCCTTGTGCATGACGTCACATCCCACGTGCGCCGCTCTTCTCTTTGCATGCTTGTAAATGAAATACGTCGGTCGCACCGAGCCGAGATCATCTCGTTTCAGTTTTATCGTTTTAGCATTGTTTCTTGAAATTTGTTTTATTTTTAATGTGTTTTGAACACAAAAATCAAAATAGTGAAATGATACTTAAGGACATTTTAGATTATTAATTTAAAATAACAATTGAAATATTAACAGAAAATCTGTATGATGGCTGGAAGGCTATACTAGCCATTACTAGTTTTTTTACCAAAACATCTGGTTCAAATGCTTCTCAATCACTTCAGAAAGAAGGTGTGAAGAGAAAAAAATAGAATCAACAGACACATTGAATCAGCCATCTCGGAAAATTCAGTCTAGGGTGTTTACAAAATATAAATGCTATATTTCTATACATTTTTGCCGTTCAAATACTTAATAAAAATAAAATGACATAAAATCTACAAAATTGGATTACTGTCATAAAATGAAAGTAAAACTGTTTTTAAAAATAATGTAGCAGCAATTATGAATTTGGAAAATCATAACAGTTCTGGCAAGTTGGCAGCAATAAAGTGTAATTAACCATGAATATGCAATTAATATTAAAATCAATTAAATTGGTATATTATGTTGAATTATAAGCAACTGTTGTTTTAAATGAGTTTAATGCACCGTAGTTTTACTGTACATTGTAAAAATTTCGTGTGTAAAATGTGGCTAACACTTTTAAAAATTGGCTAATGATTTTTCAATTTGGCTAATTTATTGGCTAACAATTTGAAATCCTTAGCGCGGGCCCTGTATCATATTCATGCTGTTTCCATAGCTGCCAACATCCTAATTAATACTCCATAGTATTGTCAGTGCCCGACTTTTTTTAGAATATTGTTCTTTTTATTTAAATGTAATTACATTTAGAGAGAATGGTGTTGAAAAAGTGGCGGTTACTAACAGTACTACGGAATATTAATTAGGATGTTGGTAGTTATGCGTTTTGTAAAAAAAAAAAAAAAAAAAAAAAAAAAATTGACTCTGTACATTTACAAAATGTTTCAAGGCTTCAATAAATTCTTATCCAAAGTAAATTCACATACAGTACTCTCTAATAATTTTCTTTTTTTCAATGGCGAATTACTTGCGAGTGAACATTGATTGTGCGTCACCGAACTGATGGCCATTTGTGAAAGAGCACTAAAATATTTGACAGATGCTGGGATACAGCCATCTTTAAAATTGTAGTATTTGATCAAAAACAACTTTCGATGTTCAATAAATACCCAAATTGAAGTGCCCAGGAAAAACATTGCTGCAGGCAATAGGAACCTGGATCCAATGCAGCATGGGCAGGAAAGATGCCACAATAGGCTGTGAGTACATGAAGAGAGGTTAAGAGCAATCTCAACAGAATTTTTTTTTTTTTTTTAAGTCTGCAGACAATAGGAACCTGGGCAGGAAAGATGCCACAATAGGCTGTGAGTACATGAAGAGAGGTTAAGAGCAATCTCAACAGAATTTTTTTTAAAAGTTTTTTATTTATAAAGTGATATAAAAAATAGTGATTTAATTTTTTTGAAAATTCATTTAAATATAGCAACCAGAGAAGCAGGTAAAGTCTGCCAGTATTAAATAGAAGAAAGTATTGGATTCATCAATTTTTTTTTACTTTTGATGGATTTACATGTTTTAAGAAGGCCAGAACACAATTTGACCCCTTTTCAGACAATGTCTATCTGTATATGCATGACAAAAATTATGTGGCTGCTCCATAGCCTCCAAAACTAGGTGCCTTCCACATGGCTTGTATACTTGGGATTTGATATGCATAAAAGGCAAATAGAATCAAAGAAATGTTGATTATATATCACTTCTTAAAATTATTGGTGACAGTTGAATAAAAAAGTCACACAATCTGTACCATGACACTATCTACCACTTGAACTGTTGCCAAATTTCCGAGCCATGCGGAAGGCATCTAGTTTAGGAAGCTATGGGCTGCTCTAGCTCAAAAATTAATGCCCGAAATTTCATATAAAAAAAATATTTATATCTACACTCCTGCTCAAAAGTTTAACAAGATTTGCAAATGATCAGTTTTTTTTTTTTTTTTTTTAATTTAAAAATTTATCTCACGATGAAATGCTTTTAAACATTGGGTATTTAAAGAACTGGGTCTTCCTCATGTTTTTTTTGTGGAAATTGATTTAAGAGAACATTTAGGGGGCTAGCAACAAATTGAGCAAAATCAATAATGTTTGTGATCACCCTGTGTTGTTAAGTGAACGAAACGATCTGTAATTTCAGAATATATTAACATAGACCCAGTATAATTTTTGTGATGATATTGTATTTAAATAATGGAGGTATACACATTTATTTGAAACTCCAAAAAAATTCAGCATGTTATTAATATACAGAGTTTTAAACAAAGGTTATTCCCACTTTCAGATAATTTGAAAAAATACTTTTGAAACAATATACTGCTATAGGATTTCAATTATCTTAAATATCTCATGAAATATGAGCATTTTTATGAAAAATGTTTTCACTGTGCATGTGCGAAAGATTAAAAAAAAAAATGTATTACATATGTTGAAAGCTAGATATATTGGGCAACTTTTGTCAAAAGTGCATTTGAATAGAGTAAATATTAAGTAAATTGTCAGTAAAAGGAGTTAGATTTTAGGAATTTTCCAACAGTTGAAATTTTATAAGGGGTTTTTCACATGCCGCATAATTAATTTTAAGATCCAATTATTTCAACAGCTTTCCAAAAGTTCTTTTTTGTGAAAAACCTCTTATAATCTGACAAATGTTAGTCACAAGCTTACATGGGGATATTCACGAAAAAGTACGTTTGGAGCGAGGTTTAAATAATTGGATCTTCAAATTAATTACACAGCATGTGAAAAACCCCTTATGAAATTTCAACTCTTGGAAAATACCTAAAATCTAGCTTGTTTTTTCGCCAACAGTTTGCTTAATTTTTACTCTATTCAAATGAACTTTTGGCAAAAGTTGTATATCTAGCTTTTAACCTATGTAATAAAAATGTTTTTATCTTTTGCACAAAATTTCATCCACAAATTAAACTGGGTCTATATTAACATTATCCTAAAGTTAGAGATTATTTCGTTCACTTAACAGTACAGGGTGATCACGAACATTATTGATTTTGTTCAATTTATTACCGGCCCCCTAAATGTTGTCTTAAACCTATCTTCACTGAAAAACATGAGGAAAACCTAGTTTTATAAATACCCAATGTTTGAAAGTATTTCTAGAGAGGTTTTTAGGAGTGTATATTAAATGATATTTAGAGAGTTCTTAATGCAAATCAAATATGAATTATTTTTTTATTAACATGAAATTTTGAAACAGCAAAGTTTTTAAAAACCTTCAATTCAGGGGTAGCCTCTGAAAAGTTTCACCCCTGGTTATGATTTTGACAAACACTTACATTCGGTTCTTGGTTTGATTACTTGTCCCCTCATTAAAATGAATTCTGCCTTAAGAACATTTGGTTTAAGTTAGTGCCCTAATTATTCCCTTTTGTAATGCTTAAAATATAAAGACTAAGTTTTTGAATATTCAATATAATTGTTTTTTGAGGCTGTATGTCAACATTGTACTTTGCTTAATGGAACAACTTTTTCTTAAAACTGAAAGGTATTTTTAGCCAGTTCTCTTTTACATCTTTCATATGGGAGCTCTCTATTTATTGTTGCTGGAAGACAAAGCCAATATTATTCTATGAGAGATTTTGGCCCATTATAACTCATTAACTAATACATATTTTTAAATTCCTTTACACATTTAAAAAATATTCACAACTATTCACATAGGTTATAGTTTTCTAATTTTTTTTTTTTTTTTTCTACATTCTCAAGCTGTAAAATGTGAATTTAAACTAAGTGAAATTTTACATTTTCTGACTTTGAAATGAAACATTAAAAAGAAAAATTAATTTTTAGAAAACAATAATCAATTTTTAACAGTTGGGAATTTTCCAAATGTGGAAACTGAATAAATACACAAGTGCTACTCAATGAGTTATAATGGAGCAAAATTCAATATAGAATAACACTGGTATTGGCTTCTGGCACCAGAAACCACACCCCTTATTTCACGACATCCATCCTTTACGATCACTGTGCCTCCTGTAAAAATAAAAATATTGCTGCCAAATACAACGTAAATATTCCTATAAAACTCCACCCTAACATTTTTCAAATTATTAGAAATGGCAAAGATTTGGTCCACCCTTTAGAAACTGCCGGTATTTATAAAATCCCATATACAGATAGCAAAGATAATAGTAAATGTTATATTGGCAAAACAAAAATAAAAACCAGAATAAAATAACATAGCTATTATGTCGCGAAGCTGTCGAAATTATTAACTTTCCAATTTCTTGTAATGGCAATGATGTGGTAGGGCTAGACAGACAGTAGCATCATATGCTCAAAAGAGACTGAAACCATGCAGAACACTGCAGAATCAAGCCTTCCAACATCAGGAGTGTCGTTGAAAAAGCTGGGGTACTCCAGTGAAACTGTTCCGGCCATGCCGTGGAGTTAAAATAAGGTTGTGTTGTATTTAATTATGCTTAATATTATTTTGCTCTGATAATAATTTGACTTCTGATGAAATAAATTTTAAATTGGGTGGGGAAACTAGTTTAAGATTCATGAGTTTCAAATTTTAAAGGTAAATAAGAACAGAAATAAAGTGCGAAAATTTCACATAGGTTTGCTAGTATATTTAAAAGAAAATGCAATTCATAAAACAAATATTTACCTGCTGCTGTATCACAGAAGTATTAAGTCATACATTTTCATTCAGGATATTTCACTGGTTATTATGAAAGTTATTTGTAAAAAAAAAAAAAAAAAAAAAATCTTTATATCATTTACTAAACCAAACTTACTTTTAAAATACTTTATTCTACGACAACACTACAATTTATGTTTTGATTTAAAAGCAAAATCTTACTACATTGTTTTTATTCTTGCTCATTTTTATTTAACAGGAACTTAAATATAAGATAAATCAATTTATTATGCCTTCAAAAAAAGAAAAAATCTTTAGTTTTTGGTGATATTCTATTAGCTACACAGTTTCAAAGATATTCATTCTGCACTTTTTAACTTTGATAAAAAAAAAAAAAAATGGATATTATGGGTTATAATTAATTGGTTATAAAATTTGGTTTTAACAACCCTTCACCTGACTTACTGTTCTATAAATGTATTTTTTATTTCAGATTTATTTATAAATTTTTAAAAAAAAATTATTGCTTTTAAATTTTACAGGGTAAAGGTAAATACTCAAAAAAAAAAAAAAAAAATCTGACTTTTCCAGATTATTTGAAATGTATATATACCAACACATTATGTAACTAGACGGGTAGTATCTACTACCCTGGCAGTCTATAGAGTAGGTTTAGAATGATTAATTTTCTATTCTTTGTTTATTTGAAATAAAACAAAATCAATTAATTATCAGTGATTTTCTGTTACTTTTTTGCAAAATTATTAGACATTGTATGACAGTGGTGTTTCGGATTCCCCCTACTTAAGTTGAACCTTGCAGTGCCCTCCTGCAAGAGGAGCTGTTATTAGTCAGTTAGCTTTGAACAGCAATCCACTGCCGTCCATGGTGGTCACCCTGGATCCTTTACTTCCCATGGTTATGTGATATGGTGCACGGATTCTTTAATTGTATTGTACTATGGAACACACATTTAAAACTGTATACAGAATGTAAGTATTTCCGTATGTCATTAAATATCACTTAATAATTAATTTAGTTTTAATTAACGAACCAGATACGATACAGTCCACCAATTTACAAGTAGGTAATATAGAATTTTTTTTTAAATATGTACATCTGTTTAAAATGCTTTATCTTTTGAACTGAACTAAACAAGGAATTAAGTATGGGAAATGAAATTTTTGTTTTATCAATTTTTTCATAAATTTAATAAGAATTTTTTATTTCCGTAAGATTTTCTCTGAGATGAAATCTCAATTCTCCGAGTATTTCAGATTTATCATGTGTGTACGAAACCCTACTTACACCGAAGAAGGTCCAGTTAAATGTACATGTTTGTTAAAAGTAACAAATGACACAAGGAACATACAAAAAGGAAGTAAAATTTTATGTAGAAGATGAAACAGTATCACATGGCAAGAACAATGAAGGAAAGACAAGGTATATATATACATATATTTATACATATAAAATTCCAGAAAATTCTGAAAAATAGTTCTCAGAGAAAAACAACAAAATATAAATAAAAATAACATGACTTTTATAGTGTTTCTAAGCACCAAAAATAAATTAATACTGCCAACAATTTCAACATTCCGGCATTTGGGTAAAATGTCTCAAAAGGCAGGAGCTCGTTAAGCAGGCGTGAAGTTCTATGGGCTCACTAGGTAAATTTTAAACCATAAAAGATGGTTTAATATAAGCGTTTCATCTGTTCATACATAATAAAAAACTAAAAGAATGTTAAGGAAATAAACATAAATAGGTATAGTTTAAAAAACAAATTTTTAATAATGGAAACTTCAACATGCTTTATTAAATCCAAAAATTTAAAACTTTACTTAAAATAAATTGTACAAAAGTTTTAACCAGAAAACAAATTCAACCTTTTATGTCCTTAAGGAACTAACTTCAAAGTCACAAAGTTAGATTTAAAAAAAAAAAAAGGTGTATAAAATCAAATTTATTAAAAGAATGCAAAAAGTACTTATTAAAGGATTGAACATATCTATTTTATTTTAATCTCGCTCTATGGCAATTAGACACTACAGGAAGCATTTTTATTCAAGAAAAGATTTTATAGCATATAGTCACAGTTTCTGACTGTGATTTTTCGTGATCTTTAGCTTGTTATAATTCTCAAGAATCTAGCATCAATCTTATAAAAAATAAAAAGATGATGAAAATTACAATATTTCCCTTTAAAAAAAAAAAAAAAGATCCCAATATTTTTTCATCCTATATGAACTTCTAAGTACCATTCTATTAAATCTTCATAAACCACTATCATGAAGTGATATGCTTAATTCCTATTGTTCATATCCTTAAAAATTCATCTTAACTAACTAGAAAAATCTGTTTGAAGCATATTTTTTGTTTCTTTCAGCATTTAGGACACAAAAAGCTAAGCAACTTTTTATGCCTGCAATATAGTATACGACTATATATACCATATATAATCAGGGATGAGATTTTCAAAAAGACAAAAAAGCTAAAACTATACGCTAAGGCAAGCTTTTGCAATAAAATACTAGAATTTTAACTCTTATGCCTACTGTTCCATTTTTGGAACAGCAGTTGAGTGAAAGTTGTTTTTAGCCTAGGAGTTCAAGGTTGCACGTGCGGTTGGATGTGTGATGCCAGCCTGCTTTGTAAGGGCATAGAGGTTTCACTTAAAACATTCAGTTAGTCACTCCTGCAGATATTTGCCTCTGATGAGGTTGTGAACCACATACAACAATAATCATATTAAATACTTAGTAACAAATACAGCAATGGTTTTGCCTAGTGTTCCAAAGATAGAATACCATATTACTCATACATGGCATGAAATTTTTTTTTTCATCCAATTGTTATTATTTAATGCATCAATACACATCAGAAAATAAAAAATTTAAATATAAAAAAAACGGCTGCATTTAGCTAAAACGCTTAAAAAATCTCATCCCTGTATAGTGCATGGCTGCGGACAAAATTAAGTTTTTCACATGACATCAGTTATAAGCAAACTTATTACTGAATTACTTCCAAGTACATTTCATTCAGTGAAATCACAAGAAAAGGATACTATTACATTCCAAGGGCCTAATCTCACCCAAGTAGGAACAAAGCCTTTGTAAAGAGCTAAAAATCCTTCTGTCTGAATAGTCTATAAAAGAAAAAAAATATATATTTAAGTATAAAGTAACATTTCAATGCATTTTATATGTTTATCAATTAAAAGACAGCTTAAGTTAGATCCTGTAGTATATATTAAAAGGCTGCATCACTGACTTTTAAGATTTTATAGAGATCTAGAATTGAGTAATTTTAGTTGGTGTTACAGGATTACATGTGTTTTGAAGGCCAGAAAAAAAGCATATTTTCTCTGTGTATATATTTTAATATAATAAATAAAAATTTTCAGCATACAAAAGAGCAACATTCAAATAAAATTTTATAATAGCTTTCTTTAAAAAAAACAAAAATTGGGAAATTCAGCTGGTGGTTGCTGACTTTCGGAGACCCTTTAGAAAAGCAGTGGATACAATTCTTCAAAAACTAATGAAAAGATCTTGAAATTTTTTTTAACTTCTTCAAAATAGATTTGACCAGTGCTTTAATGAAAGAATTTTTGGAAGAGTTGTATGTAAAAACGACGTGCAATCTTTGATATATTTTTACACCATGTATAGCCTTGTAAAAAAAGTTGTAATTGGGAAAAAAAAATTTCATTCTTTCAAGCATCAGTCAATTCTATTTTAAAGAAGTATGCAAAATTTCAATAAGATTGGTGCATTAGTTGAAAAATCATGTCCACCACTTTTCTAAAGGATTTACGGAGGTCCAGGACATAGTTTGTTTAGTGAAATTTAGACGCTCCATTTTGTGCCTGTTTAGAAGTGGTGGTTTTTTCTTCAATTTTTTATATTTCACATAGGAAGCATTATGCAACACCCTGCAAATGGTTCTCCTTGAACAATTCAGTTTCAAAGCATTTTTAATGCCTGTAGTTGTCATCTTATTCTGTGTAGCAAATGAAAGCACATGGCGTCTGTCTCTCCAGGACAAGCAAGGAGTACGTCCAGACCTTTTAATCACCGATTCATTAATTCCTCTTTTCAAAACATTTCTAATTGCACATCTAGAGCGTTTAATAACTTTTGAAATATTATTAATTGAAGCACCAGTTCCATTTAATCTCCAAATTTCGCGAATTTCACTTTCTTTTAATTCTGTACCTCGTGGCATGTTTGTAAATGCGTGAAGTCTGTTATCGTCTGCTTTAGTTAACTGCTGACGTCATAACAGCATGCAGAAAATTTGCATATTGCACATTATTTTCGAAAAAAAAGCAGGTGTTTTAATTAAAATGTTAGGGTGACTTATAATTTTGTCCATGGTATTTTTAATTTTTTTTTATTAAACTCTATAAAAAATATTATTTCTGTAAAACAATTACGTGTGATAACAGAAAAAAATTATGTTTTTGACGTATTTGATAAAACATTTTTAGCTCTAAAACTTTTCTTTCACTATTTGTCAAATTAGATAGGTGTCTTATAATTATGTCCACCACTGTATATCATTGCCACAAACACCCCTGATGGAGGATAAAAAAAAGAGATTTATTCAAAACTTTGATTTCTACAGATTTTCAATCAAACACACCGATTTTCAGATTTTTCTGGCTGCTATCTACTCTAAGCTAACAAACAGTGGCAAATCTACTAAATACAAACATTACAATGTCAACTCTCTGGTGCAAAGAAAAAAAAAAGTAGGTTAAAATGTTAAATCAAAACTAGAACAGGAAAAAACAATCACTTACATGTACAGCACAATGAAATGATCCAGTATATAAAACTGCAACACGGGATCCATCAACAATAGCAGTCCGTAATCGTCTTTGGTTCATTAACCTTGTCTAAAAAATATAAGTACATTTATACAACTGCTGATAATTATAAAAAAAAAATATATATTCAATTTTAAGATTAAAAAAAGAAAAAAAAAATTATGCTTTTATGCTCTAATTTTCAAAATGTCAAAGCGAAAACGAGAAATTCTGTCAGTTGAAAAAGCAGTTTATTTACTGATGAATGGAGAGTTTTCGGATGTTGAATTAGAAGACTCCAAGGAAGAAGTTATTGAAAATAGCATAGGTGGTGAAATGCAAAATGGAGTTAACAATAACTCAATTCATATAGCCCAATCTCTTGGGGTAAATTTGATATTGAAATAGAAAGTGAACAAGAGACTGTGATAGAAGATACTGAATTTGAAAATGAGTTGTAAGATAATGAACTGAACATTATTGATGTAGATAATTTTCAAAATCCTCAGACAGGCTGTGAGATTCAAGGTAATAAAAAAAGAAAGAAAATGAATTTGAAAAAGATTAAAAGTAAACATAATTCAAAAAAGAACCTGATTGAAACTATCCCTTGGATACAAAAAGATCATGAGAACTTTGATTGTACATTTCAAGGACAATTTTCAGATCCACCGCTTGAATTATTTACATCATATGAATATTTTAAACTTTTCTGTGATGACAGTATAATTCAAAATTTAGTGAATCAAACTAATTTATATTCATGTGAAATAACAGCAAGATCAATAAACACAAATAAAGCTGAAATGGAGGTATTCCTAGGAATTCATTTCCTGATGGGTCTTGTATCTATGCCAGCATACAATTATTACTGGAGTGACTCAACCAGATTTCCCTTGAATGCAGACAGTATGACTTGGAATCGCTTTCACACTTTTAAGAAAATATCTTCATGTCAATGAGAATAACAAAAATATACCCTACAGTCAACCTGGCCATGACAAGCTTTATAAAATTAGGCCTATGATAGATGGACTTCAAAAAAACTTGAAAATGCTAGAAAAAGAAGAACATATCAGTATTGATGAGTTTATAATCCCATTCAAGGGCAGAAATAAACTAAAGCAGTATGTCCAAAACAAGCCGCATAAGTGGGGCATAAAAGTTTTTGCACTGTGTGGTGCAAGTGGCATGTTATATGACTTTGAAATCGATACTGGAAAAGACACAGTACAGGACAAAACTAAACTTGGAATCAGGGGAGACATTGTAGTACGCTTGGTGGAAACTGTCCCAAAAGATAAAAATCACAAGATTTACACAGATAATTGGTTTTCTTCTTATCACTTATTAGCTGTTCAACTTCAAACCTGTAATTTATTGATGGCAGGAACTATACATGAAAATCGTATTCCCAAAATATCTGAAAAGAAAGGTCCATTCACCAAAAATGAAAATGATTTAAAAGAATCTGGATGTGGAAGTTATGATTATGCTACCGATCAGGGATGCAGAAAATGTTCAAACCTCGGAAATTTCCCCCAAACACCGTATAAATTTCCCTCAATAATGCAAAAATCTACTTTGCTATACAAAGTCATTTGTTCTATGTAATAAATCTTTAAGAGAATAAATATACAGTCTATCATAAAAATAGCTGTTAGTGTATAAGCACTTCAAAGTAGCAAATTGTTATTTTTGATTTACATTTTTATTTTCTCTTAAAAAAAATATTCAAAATCCCCCGAACCTCGTTCGGGCGTTCGGGCATATTCTGCACCCCTGCTATCGATGATAAAAATATAATAGTTGTAAAATGGCTTGACAATAAATGTGTTACTGTGATTTCTACATTTTGTGGAGTGAAACCTGTAAAAGATGTGCAGAGGTGGTCTGTTTCATCAAAAAAGTATATTGATGTGAAACAACCGCACATTATTGATATTTAAAATAGAGGAATGAGGGGTGTGGAATTAATGGATATGCTTGTAGAACTTTATCGTGTTGATATACGGGGAAAAAGATATTACTTAAGAATCATTTTCCATTTGTTAGATATATGCATAGTGAATGCATGGCTCTTTTATCGAAGACAATTGCAACAGTTGTCAGGTTTGAAGGAAAAGTATATGCCACTATATGAATTTAAGTCATCCATCGCAAAAGCACTTTTGATGATCAACAAATGCCAGCATCCTAAGTGACAACCACCAAAAAATTCTAATTATTCACCAACAGAAATCAAGCCACAATCCATGAAAACAATTCCTGATGTCAGATATGACAACATAGCTCATTGGCCTCAGCACACAGACAGAAAACAAAGATGCAAATTATGTATTAAGTCATTCTAGACTAATGTGTGAAAAATGTAATGTTCATTTGTGTATAAACAACACAAAAAACTGTTTCAAATATTTTCATACCAAATAACTAACATTGCAGTTTTCTCAGATACTGAAGTACCTTTTGAACAAATATATTGTTTTGTACTAATTACAATGTCTATAAATATAGATATTGCTATTTAATTTTTTTAAATACATAATTTCTTAAAAATTGTATTAATATTTTTAAAAAAAATTAGTATTCAAATTATTTTCATGAACTCCCAATGATTCCAAACGGTATCAGTCACATCTTGACTTGATCACTACTTTAATTCCCAATGATGCCATATGGAATCATTTAAAATTTTAATTAAAAAATTAAAAAGAAATTTTTCTTTTTACCTTTTTATTCTGATGCTAAGTGACTCTATTCTACAGATTTCAGATTTTTAGAATGAAAAATAAAAAGTTGGGAATGAAAGGGTTAAAAAGAACATTGGCATTTATATTGCGGATGGAAAAAAATTGGTAACTGCAAGGATTCCACGAGATGTTTCATCACCAGTTGCTAGCAGGGAGAGGAGGGATACAAAATAAATTACATGAGTGAGATATATTAAACAATTCTAACTCTTTATATACAAGGTGGGCCATAAATTCTTGGACTGAAAAAAAAAAAAAAAAAAAAAAAATGTAAATATTTTTTTAGCCTAATCATTTTAATAATTTAATGTGTTTTTTCTTGCTTTGGGTAGTATATTGAAAAAGACTTTAGAATAAATCTGTTCCTCAAAATAAGTATGCCTAAGAAGTTACCTAAATCTGCTGTGTTTTAGATCCTGAATGGACAAGAAGACTTCATGGTTAGATATGAAAAAGAAAGATGTACCTAAAAGTACATTTCATAGTGTTTGGAATTGATTGGTGAGACAGTTACTACAAAAGACGCAGAAAGATCTGGACGCTCACGCAGTGTTTGCAAGCCAAAACTGATTAAAAGAGTACGACAGAGTTTTTGAGGAAATCCCCAAAGGTCTGAACGAAAAATGGTAAAATTAATGAAACAATCTCACGCTACCATTCAACATATTGTGCATGATGATCTTGAATTCCAATCTTATAAAAAGAGAAAATGCCATGGACTCAGTAAACTTCAAATAAAAAAAAAAGACTACAAAGATGCCATGCTCTTCTAAAGACACACGATCCTCAAAAAACCATGTTCACTGATGAAAAATTATTTTGTGTAGAAGCATACAACGTACAAAATATTTGTGTTTATGCAGCATGTTTTGAAGACATTCCTGAAACTCAGAGAACCATTGTTAGGTTCCAGAAAGCCTCTTCAGTTATGATTTGGGGTGGAGTTTGCTATGCTGGCAAAATGAAATCCCTTTTTATTAAAAATGGCGTAAAAATAAATATTCACTACTATATTAAGGAAATTTTCCCACATGCAAAACAAGTTGTCAAGTTATTAGAAAATACTGGTTGGACATTCCAACAAGACTCCGCTCCTTCAAATTCGGCAAACATCACACAAAAATGGTGTCAGCAGAACTTTCTGGGTGTTATTTTGAAGGAAGAATGGCCCCCATCATCCCCTGATTTAAATCCATTGGACTATGACATATGGGGAGAATTAGAGGCCAAGGTCGATGCAAAACAACAAAAAAGTATTAAGTCTCTCCCATTATTAAAGAATAGGATAGACTTCCAATGAATCATATATGTGCTGCAATAGATTCTTATGCGAAGAGACTTTGTATCTTAAAACAAGGCAACAGATTTGAATAGAAATCACATTAACCAATGTGATAATACTGTACATATGTTCTAATAAAAGCCTAATCTTTTAAAAATAATTAAATAAATCTCAGTCCAAGAATTTATGACCCCCCCTGTAGATTCTAGAATCTAATAAAGCAAGTTTAAAATGAACACTAACATTTATGCTGTGGATGGAGAAAAATGAAAATCGCAAGGTTTCTGCAATGTGTTTGAGCACCTATCGTTTTATTCTTTTTAAGTGTTATGAAGCTGAAAAATCTAAACATTTTCAGGTAAAATTGGATTTTCGGAACAAAACTTGAAAAAAAAAAAAAAAAAAAAAAAGGAACAAATACGGGAAAATTGGAACACTTGACAACTATGCTAAACTAATCTTCATTTTGATGGGGATTGTGGAAACAGTTCATGTTAAAAGTAATTCATGTTAAGCGTGTTCATGTTAATGAGGTTTGACTGTATTAATTTTTTTTTAACAGATATGATGTGTGATGGAGAATATTAGCAAAGATTCTATTCTGCAGTTTCGTTTCTCCAAGTAAGGGTAGAACAGAAGAATACAGAGCCTGTTTGCCTGTTGCTCGATGTTTTATCTCCCTTCCATCCCATCATTCGAGAGAAGAGAAATGCAAAAACCGGTGCATATGTTATTGGCACATGATTCCTGTGAGAATGGGATGGAATGAGAATGAGTCCGAGCACTTTAGATACTGCACATGTTCATTTTTCTTTAATGATGACCGAAAAACAGTTAACACTTTCTCCATTTTTATTTTATTAAAACGCCAAAGATTTGACTTCGAATGATGTAATAAGCGAAAATCTTATCGAGAAAAGTTATTCGGAAATAGCCATTTCAAATTACAATGAACAAGTTGTACTACACATCAACATTTTGTGTAATTGGAAAAATAAATTTGAGAAAAAAAGACATTTCGGATTTAAAAAAATAAAAGTTTAATCTTTCATGGGAAAAATATTTTGATTGGATATTGTTTGGCAATGTCTTTGTTTGAATGACTCTACACATTTATGCTCTTAGATATTTTAATCTTTTTGAAATCTCAAATGAAGTACATTAAAATGATTTTTAATGATAGATGATTATGAGATATAATGATGTATGAGACCGTTTTATTACATAAAACTTTATGCAAATTTGTAAAAGCATTTCAAATAAATGGGTAAAAAATTCCTAAAATACATTTAAAAAAAAAAAAAAAAAAAATGCGTGTCAATTTTTACTGCGTGTCAATTTTTACTTTCCGAACATACATATGTAAGGAAAGTATTGCAATCATGTCAGAAATCTGAATTTGAGATTATGATGTTTCTATACATTTTGAGGTCCCCTGAGTCCATTTTCACTATTTTTATGATGATGTATGTATGTGAACACACTAGCGTCTAAACGCTTTGGTCGAATGAGCTAAAAGTTGGTATGTATGTTGTAAGTCACTGTAGCACGAACCTTATTGATTTTACTGAATCTAGCACTTATAGTTTTTTTACAGGGACACCAAGAACATTTTGTTTATCATTATGGCCTATGGGGCCAAATTTTTAAAAGTGTGATAGCATCTAAATGATTTATTAAATTGAGCAAAAAATTTATAAAAATTTTATAGGTCACTACAGCTGCACAAACTCTATAGATTTTGGTGAATTTAGCACTTACAGTTTTTCTTTTACAGGGACACAAAGAAAAATTCTTCATCATTATGGCCTATGAGACAAACTTTTTAAAAGTGTGATAGCGTCTGAACGCCTTATTCAATTGAGCTGAAAATTTATATGAATATTTTAAGTCACTGTTGTACTAACTATAAGCATTTTGGTGAATCTAGCATTTATAATTTTTTACAAGGAAAAAAATTCTTTATCATTATGATCTATGGGCTAAAGTTCCATAATGTTAAATTAAACATATGGAAAAAAAAAAATTACACCCTAATATAATTTTCTCTCTTTTTGTTTATTTAACTCCTCTTCTTACTTTACTTTATCTACAAAACCATTAACTACTCAATGTTCAGAAAGTGGAATGGAGCCACTCCAGATTTTTTTTTTCTTTTTTTTTCGGTGAGTGTAATCTAAGTTGAAATTCCAGGCCTGTCCCAGAGCATATAATTGACTAGAAAGTGCATTCAGTATTAAAGTTCCTATTCAAAGTGTAACAAAGATTAAAGATTATTTTCATTGGTCATGTGGCAAGTGAAATTACTAGATCTGTTCGTAATTGGACACAGCAAAAAATCTTTGACAGCTCTTGTCCTAAAGTGAGTTAAGGTGCATGACAAGTGAATGGTGAAAACTTGAAAAGCACTCCTCATGTGATTTTTTTATGTTGGTTACATTCTTAAAGGAAGGAAGGATGCACTCTCTAGTTAAATATATCGCTCTAGGGTTTCCATGTTTTCAGTAATATTTTTAATTAATCGGTTCAACAAAACTCTATTAACTTGATATTAAACATTGATTATATAAATTACACTTAAAATGGCAGGTTTTACATGGTTCATCCCCTATCCTCACAAAAATATTTTAAACAAAAAATAAAAACTTTACAAAAAAAAAAAAAAAACATAAAAAAGGGATCTACGAATTTAAACTTGGATAGACTCCTGAACAAACTAATATGAAATTAAAACTCAAATGTGCATGCATCAAAAGTAAAATTAGTATAATAGTAATAAATTTTGATTTAACTTCAAAAAATTACTTTTGCTTCTGACTTATAACATACTTCTAGAGGGAATAAAAAAAATATTATTAAAGCTTTTTTCCACTCAATAGAAGACAACTGTTTCACTTGAAAATAATTTTTTGCTATCTTTAATATTCATGGAAAGTAATAATTTATTATATTTTAATACCTCTTCCTATTTATCAAAAAGGAACTATAGTTTATACGTCTGCCTAGCTGTTTAAACAAATCAAAATCAAAATTTTAAAAGATAGTTTAAACTTACCCTAACAACATCAATTGGTGTTGAAGCTATTGCACCTGTGAGTCCAGCCGTTAAACTAGAACTACAAATAATAATTTTTTTTATTAGATACTAGTAATTATAACAATAAAAATAAATGAGGATATCTTCATGTAATTTTTACTCACATAAGATGATTGAAGACATTATCATCAATAGCACCAGCTAATATGAGATTCCTTTTTGTAATGTCATAAACAGGGAGTTCCACACCAGCACAAACAGCTGCTCTTTGTGCTGTGGGACAAACACCCTTAAAAAAAATAATAATTAATTTCATTAAACAAAATAAACAAAGGAAAAAGAAAAAAATTGAAAACAGATATTATTATTTACATGTAAAAATAATTTGCAAACTACTATCAGAGCTGCCAACCAAATCCGGCAAATTGTTAATACCGCCCCTTCTCCTACACACACCACATAATTTTTAGAGTAATTCTCTTCAAACATATTTACGATGAATGAAGAAAACAAATACTCTAAAAATTAAGTGGTGTAGAAAAAAGGGAGGTACTAACAATTTGCCGGATTAGGTTGGCAACTCTGTACTATTATAACATTTGTGACTACTGAAATAAGAAAAAATAAATTGCTCTTTAATTATTTTTAACAATATCTTATCTTTACAAGAATTATATACGTTAAACATATGTTTTAATAAATTATTCAAATTATAACAAAGCAGCTTCACTAACAACAGCTTGTTTAATTAATAAGCAACCTGCTTCAATAATAGCAGATTGTTTTCTAACTTAATTTGTCAACTTAAAGCATATTTTAACTCTCTCAAAATTCCTTAAAATTATTGTTTTCTAACTTAATTTGTCATCTTAAAGCACATTTTAACTCTCTCAAAATTGCTTAAAATACATTATTACTGTTGAAATTATTTTATAAATTTTTGCACAAAAAATATGGAATTGCTACAAAAAATTCCTTTTGTGTAGCAGTATCTGTTACACATTTTTTTTCTCTTCTAAACTGAACCCTGAATGGTAGCAAAAATAAAATTAAAATAACATTATTGGCTATGGAAATATAGAATTTTGTATTTTTAAACAAATAGAACTTGTCATATTTGATTTTGTATCTGAAATCATTTAAGGTAAAATGAAATTCCTACATTTAAAAAAAAAAAAAAAAAAAAGAAATATGCAACACACATTTTATAAGTAACACTAATGCTATGAGAAATATAATAGGATGTATTCTGAATTAATTTAAAAAGAGCTGTAAGTTAGAAATCATGTATTATAAGATATTAGAGCCAAAATTATTAATAGTGAATAATTTCAGCAAAATTTTTTTGCAATAGATCAGTCAAAATTGTAAGAAAATATGCTACAATAACTTACTTTCCATAAGCCCTTGAGACCTTCACTTTTGTAAATATCAAAGAAGCATCTAATCATACCCTTCTGTGCATAAGCTTCCTTTTCTGCTTGTAATCTAACCTAAGATCCCAAAAAATAGAATGAAATTAAAAATTGAATTCTCATGATTATAGGAAACATATACATTCTCAAACAATGAAAATTGCATTATCCAGTTTATGCATTATCAAGAACTGTAAAAAATAAATAAATAAAAAAGGGCAAAATGTTAAATATTTCTCTCCACATAAAGAAGAAATTTGAATATTTCAACAGATCCACTAAATGCAACCATTCTTCGAAAGAAAAAAAAAGAAAAAGACTTTGAAGATTTAATGCAAGAATCGGTTGTGGGTTAATGCTGATTGTTGATAAGAGGGACTAGACATGGTTGGGCGAGATGTCCTCCACAAAAATCTTAAGGGAATCCCAGCCTGTATATATGCGTTTTGGAGAAAACCATCGAAAACTCTGAACATGTAGGTAAAGAAGTGAAATCTAGGATTAAACCTGGCAAATCTCATCTACCAGCTTTGAGAGCAATGCGTCAAAATTGTACATGAATAATTTCTTATATGTATAAACAAAAATTAAGTAAAAAATTATAGCCTGAAAACTCTATAAATGTGTTTAAAAAGTTTCCCATTCTTCTTAAGCAGTTTCTTTTATTGAAAAGCAAAAATATTAGCATAAAAATGTGTTATAATGGAACAATTTTAAAACAGCAAATAATTAAAGATCTGAATTATACGAAGGTAAAAGTAATCATGTTTGAATTTTAAATCACTAATATATCTTACTGAAAATTTTATCTTCAAATGTAATAAAGAAAGATAAGACCACATATCTAACAGAATAAAAACGTCAATAAATAGAATAACTTACTTTAAGTACATCAGTAGGATTAGCTATTGAGGAAGCTATTACACCTGCTGATATCCCACAAAGTACACTTGTAAATAGTGTTTCATCTAAACAGACAAAAAAACGTAATGAAGAAAATAAAACATAAAAATGCAGTTGTACTCAAAGGAAAAATAAATTAATTAAAGGAAGTGTGGAACCTACCATGGGGATTTTTTATAAGGGCATTTTTTAGAGAATAATAAATGCCAATTTTGATTGTGCCATAAGTAGCTTGCCTAAGTAATGCTGGTTTTATTCTGAAAGAGAAAGACAAAAGCATAAGAAGCTTGAAATGACAATTAGAAAATAGTACATAAATATGAAAAAGGCATAAATAATTTCAATAAATTAAGTTGCAACAAAATTAAATTATTCATTATTTTATATATATATATATATATATATATATATTTTTTTTTTTTCTTCTATTACAAATATTTAAGAACTAGGAAATTGAAAGAACATACTGCAGGAAATTAAATTTGTCCTGAGAAAAAAATTAATAAAATGCAAATTAAATTGGGTGGAGAAATCTAGTACCACAATCATTATACATTGAATCATTATGTTATCAATTTAAATATTAAGAAAAAAAATTATAAATGAAAAGTCAATATTTATATTTTATCTTTAATATTTTAAAATATTTTGAGTAAAAGTGCAAGCATAATTATTTGCAAATAATGATGTACTTTTGTATTTTTCTAGAAATGTCAATACAATAAGGGCTAAGCAAATAATATTTTTGAGTATCTTCTCACCCATTAAAAAAAAAAAAAAAAAAAAAAAAAAAACTAACAACTGTTTAAACATAATTACTTTATCATCAAGTAATTCCAGTACACAATAAATGCACGTACTTTGTACTAATATTGTTTTGAAACAATATGAAATTAAATTTTATCAAATCAACGAGTTTTAATCAACTAAACTGAAAATTAAATTTTATTTTTCCATATTTACTCAGCATGAGTGAAGATGCATTTAAAGCTTTCTTAAACAGGAATCCTGAAAATTAATACATTTAATGAATAAAAATTTAAAGAAATAGAGCAATTAATAAGATAATAAACATGCACATACATATAGCAATCGTATTTAAACATTAATATAAATTTTATCAAAAACAATGACCTATTTAATAAAAAAAAAAAAATTCACACAAAAGAATCTTAAAAAAAGAATAAATAAACTTAATAATGCTCAGAATGAACTTTTATGTTCAAGTGTGGGAAATATCAGAAATATCTTCACCAATAGTAGATTTTTTTGATGTGGCAGATGAAATTTCAGATGGTAAAATAAATCAAAAGCTTCAATATATATGTTTATTCATTCACCACATTTCTTGTTTCTCTCAAATACACTGAAGTAAACACAACACTGCATTTTTCCTTTTTCTATCTTGATCAATTAATAAAAGAAAAATAACATTCTTTTTTAAAGCAACTATTTCGTAAGAGAGACTGCCTTTTACAGCTTAATTCTATTTTGATTTTATAATTTTTATATGATAAATGCATATTGCATATACATGAGTATTTAAAGGTAGGGATGAAAGGAATATCCAATAAGTATTTGGTATCCGGCTGAATTTTAAATATCCCACGAGGGGTACCGGATATCAGCACTCTGGATATGGATATCCGGAGGGGGAAATTCAGTGGGCAAATTCTCAGAAGACTTATTGCGACAAAAAATAAATCTCTTTTTATCAGATCAGTTTAGCTTGTAAAGATAAAAAAGAAATTTGGTTCTGGAGCAAGTTGAACTTGGCCACTTTACTGCGACAAAAAATAAATCTATTTTTATCAGATCAGTTTAGCTAGTAAAGATAAAAAAGAAAGTTGGTTTTGGAGCAAGTGTAACTAAGCCACTTTCGCAAACAAATTTTTCCAAAAGTAATAGCTTTAGCGATAAGAAATATGGAAGCTCTATCGCAATTTAGTACGAACATAGCTGGGTTTTTCTAGAATGATTTATAATTTTTCCTGTAATTTTTCCCATTACTATTAAAAGAGGCACTAACTGCTGTTCCTGAACAAGTGATATTTATGCTCTGCAGCGCAGATAATTCTATTTTTATTACTTTAATATTATGCGTAAAAGTTTTATTAGTTTGCTTCAAGAATGTGAGTCAAACAATGTACATTCATTGTCATACAAGAAAGTTGTTTTTGTGACCATATGTTTATACCAGCATACCCTCTGGTACTGCCTCTACATCGCCTACAACCTCAATTCTGCATAAGATTAAAAAACCCTCCAGTTTATATAATTTTGCACTTTAATGTTTGTTTGCAATTGTTTAAGTTTTTTTTATGCATTAGAAAAACTTTATACTTACTTTTAATTAATGAATTTTAATACATTAAGTTTTTTTTTTCCTTATCTGTACAGAAAACAAAGATATAAAATAAGTAAAAATATGCAAAGAAAAATATATAAATTTGTTTTCAATTATTCCTTTCTTCCATATTAAATTGAAGAAAGTATTGGATTGATAAAGATTTTCGACTTCTGGTTTTTGATGGATGTACACATTTTGAGGATTCCAGAGTAAAACACAATTTGAACATTTTGAAAAAATGGTCTGTCTGAGCCAAAAATTTTGTTGAAGTTCTAACCCAAGAACTAATGTACAGAATTCCATATAAATTCACATGTAGTTGTATCTTAATGAAAAAAAAAGTACCTATCAACTTGGTGTAAATCACTAACAGACAGCGCTCAATATGTGATTTCTCCCATTTAAAGGAAGACTATTTGTATTTAATTGTGTATAAATCCACAAAACTTGGCATGTCAGAAGGCTATTATTATAAAACGCTGTGCTGATTCAATATCAGTGCATATTAGCCGACAGGTGGCACTGCTATGGTACAATTTACTGTGTGAATAGGAAAGCTAAATTTGAACATCTATAGCATTTTTTTTTTTTTTTTTTTTTTGCTATAAATTTGATATATGAGATAATCATAACTATGAAAACGGATGCTACCTTAATTTGGGTATATATATCAACCAATAGGTGGCACTTCTATTCCTCGCATTCTGCGATTCTCCACATGACGACATATCGCCATTTGTTTATTAAAATTGATCGTAATTCCAGATCTAAAATCTTTATTGTGAGAAGCTATGATTAAGTTTTTGTGCATGTTAAACAGTATGTAGTGCTGATATGTAGAGTGATACAGAAGAAAGTTTTGTGATAGCCACAACATACTAATTCGAAGCTTTTAGTTGTGTGCTTCTTATGAATCTTTCGAAACAATTAAATTCTAAATAAAAATAAATGTGATTTAAAATTAAGTTGCATTAAAGAATTAAATGAATGAGCTAATCCTGAGCCTCCTCTCCCTCCCACCCCCTTCTTTTTTTTACTCTCTTCTACATTCAATGGAAGAAAATATTAGATTTGTAAAAAAATTTGACTTCTGGTTTTCAATGGATTTACAGGTTCTGAGAAGTCCAGAACACTATTTGACTACTTTTAGAAAATGTCTGCATGTGAGAAAAAATTATTGTAACAATTCTATCTCAGGAACTACTGCATATAATTACATATAAATTTATATCCAAATGCACCTTGACATACATTAGCGTTTTTCAATTTTTGGTATCAATCACTCAAAAGATGCTGCTGCTATACAATGATTTTTGTAACTTCAGGGAAGGCTACATCTCAAGAACTACTGTGCAAAATAGCATGTAATTTTACATACAGATGCAACTTGACATACGTTAATGCCTGTCAACTTTTGGTGTCAATCCCTTAACAGGTTGCACTGCTTTACATTGACTTCTGCAATTTTATGGAAGGCTATATCTCAGAAACTACTGCACAGAATTGCATATATATTTTCATGTAGATGAACCTTAACATAAATTAATTTATGCCAACTTTTGGTTCCAATTGCTCAACAGGTGGTGCTGCTATACAGTAATTTTTAGAGACTCTGTATTAGAAAGACTGGACATTGGCGTGCCGGCTTTTTGACGAAATCCTCCATATTTGATAACAATTATTTTAATTTTTTTTAATGAATTTTTATTTGACACCCACTCAGTGTTCCAGTAATTGACACTACCAATTTTTCATTTTATCAGTAATTGGCCCCCCTATGTTCCAATGTTTGACACTGCTAGTTATTCATTTTACCAGTTATTAGCACCTTATGCTGCAGTGTTTGACATAAAATGTTAAAATTCTTATATGTAAAATATATAATTTTATTATTTTTCTTATTTATTAATTATTTCGGGATAGATGTTAATTACTGGAGCATGCCAATCCCTGGAGCACCTATCCTACATAATATTTTTTTAAACTAAAACTAAAATAAAATAAAAATAAGCAAATATAAATAAAATAAATAAAAACTGTTTTTTTTTTTTTCTTTAAATATTTTTTACAAATTATAATTAAACTTTTATTTTTAATTATTGGCTAATATTTTTACAAAAATAAATAATTATGTCATTATTATTAATAATAATGCATAAATGAAATAAATAAAATATGTATTTTTAGCTTGTAACAATATTACATAAATATTTTTATAAAATAATAAATAATTTCCTTTCTTCTGGCATAATTTTACATTTATTCATGAATTACTTGACAAAAATTAAGATTACAATATTTTTGTTAACAATTTTCTAATTTTTAAATATAAAATGTATGTCCTCAGAAAAAATAGGGTAGAATTACTTTCACAATCAACGTATTTTGCTTAGTATAGAAATATATAACAAAAAATTCCTCTGTTTTCCAATCGGAGATGAAAAGGTAACCATATCTTATCGAAGCTTAAAACAAAATTCATTTTTCTTCAAATTCTTTTTTTCTAAGAGGACTTTCTGAACAAATTTAACACAATTTTCTTCCATTTGTACTGTATAATGAAGTGTCAACCGTGAAGAAAAAAGCACTGCATTCTACAGGGATCGCTCTGTTTTAGCACTAAGATGACCAACTTTCCATCATTGTCCAGTCTCTACCTAATATAGGGTCTCGAGTAATTTTCACAATTTAGGGAAAGGAAATTGATTGCATATCTGAGGATAGGTGGCGCTGCTATAACTGCAATTTTCCCCTGAGAATGGAAAGGATGTCATCTGCATGGTAAAATTTCCCTTTCGTTAGACATCTAGTGCAATACCTCTCTGAGATGAAAATCGTCTGTATTTATAATAGATAAAATAATAATAATTTGTACTAAGAATATGTGTAGGAAAGTATAGAAGAAAGCTTTGTGTGTTTCATATTTTTTAATACTATTTGGTAAAAATTAAGTAAATAATAATAATTTATATTTTTATAATTTTGTACAAAACTTATCTCAATCTAAAACAGCATCATTAATTTAAGGCTGATTGATGCTGAATTAAATTTATAATGAAAAATTATTATTCCAAGAAGCAAAAGTACTAATTATACATATTTTTAAAAATGTTGAATTAATACAAATCTATAAAATAAAAATTAAAAAAATAAAATCTAAGTTCTATACAATAACTGCCTCATCTGTGGCATGCCTAAATTAACATTTTTTTATTTATATTAAGAAGTTTTTAATATTCCTTTTTCCCCACGATTTAAGCACTCATAAAAACGACCTGCAGATGACCCTGCAAAAATATTTTATTTCATATATTTTTTAAATGAAGTATTTAAATATAACATTAATATTTCCGTAAAACCTAGCGATGATGAGTATAGCTCGCCATTGTGCTGTATGGCATGAAAAACCAATTACGAGCTATACTTGTAATTTACCAGAAGAGGTTCATCATTTTAATCCCCCTGTATGCTCTTTTTAAAAAACTTCTCAATAACAGATTCTTCTGGATTTGTATAAAATCAGTAGATTCATTATTAAAACATAATCTATCCCATTGGTTCATATGAAAAGATATGCCTTTCATGGCCAATGAACAAAAACATTGAATTAATTTTAAAAACAGGAACTTCATCATGGATACATTATGGTAAAAATAAACGTTGGGGAGGGAGGAAAGAACATCAAAAGTCAGTCAACACAAAACATGAGTTATAAAACAAAATACAGTTCCCACATACAGACGAACAAACATTGTGGTTCACTTAATTATATTGCCAGAACAAAGCCAATAATTTAAAAATTGTTAAATACTTACATGAGACTTACTTAGCATGAACAATTAATTTTTCATGTCTATTTTTATTTGGTTTACTAGTGATCAGTATCAAATATAAATTCTTATATTACAAAAAAAAAAAAAAATTGACTATTCCCTTTAATAATAGAACATACTTTTTTAGTTACAGCCAATAAATGCATGTACTTTCTTATTTAATAATATTTAGAATGTAATTAATTACTAACAAACTTTGTTTGCTTCACTGGCCAGTATTTTAATGAATCAAAAAAAGAAGAAATGAGTTTGAATTACTATTAATATCACTTTCTAAATAGTAGAAAATTTTCAAATATTAAAGCTTGCTTTGAGTTCATACTGCCTTCAACAGCATCTTCCCCATCTATACTATATCAAATACAGGTCCCTACTGCCAGCGACAGTTGTTACCTGGACACTTCAATTTGGGTGTTTATCGATCGAGAGGCGGGGACTGATAAAAATTACTCAAAGAACTACGATTTTACTGATGGATTATATCAGCATCTACCATTCCATACATTTAAATTTTGGCGTCACATATTAATAAGACCCAGTTTTTCTAACCCATGCTTCATTATAATAAATTTATATGTTAAGCAAATTTATTAATTATATTATTAAAGTTATAAACTTAATTGTTATAAATTTTAATTTAAAACTCAATTCTTTCCATTATATTGACATTTGATTCCAATAAAAATGGCAAATGAAATGGTAAATATTTACCTTTTACAGAAATTACTATCTTTCCACGTAAACAGCTGTTTTCAAATGGCAACAATTGAAATAACATGTTACTTTTTTTTTTTAATCTAATGTTCACATAACTTAGAAAAAAATATAACCAAACCAGGGAAAAAAAAAAAATCTGGAGTGACTCCACTCGACTTTCCGAACGTAACTAACAGTTTTGTAGATAAAATAAAGAAAGAGTAGTTGCTGAACAAACAAAAAAGAGAAAACCATAACAGAGTGTTTGAGTATTTTTCTCCATATATCACACGAGGTTTTATTTAACGCTACTGAACTTTGAGCCCTTAGATCATAATGATAAAGAATTTTTCGTTGTGTCCCTGTAAAAATCTATAAATGCTAGATTCACCAAAATGCTTATAGTTAGTGCAACAGTGATTTATAATATTCATACAAATTTTCAGCTCAATTGAATAAGGCGTTTAGATGCTATCGCTGGTCTCATAGGCCATAAAGATAAAGAATTTTTCTTTGTGTCCCTGTAAAAAAACTGTAAGTGCTAGATTCACCAAAATCTATACAGCTGGTTCAAATGTGACCTATAACATGTGTACAAATTCTTTGCTGAGATTAATAAGGCGTTTAGACGCTATCACACTTTTAAAAATTTGGCAAAGAATTGTTCTTTGTGTCCCTGTAAAAAAACTATAAGTGCTAGATTCTCCAAAATCTATACAGATTGAGTATCTGTGACCTATAATATGTGTATAAAGTTTTTACTCAATTGAATAAGGCGTTTAGATGCTATCGCACTTTTAAGATTTTGGTCCCTTGGCCATAATGATAAAGAATTTTTCTTTGTGTCCCTGTAAAAAAACTATAAGTGCTAGATTCACCAAAATCTATAGGGTTCGTACTATGGTGACTTACAATATACGTACCAACTTTCAGCTTATTCGAACAAAGCGTTTAGACGCTAGCGTGTTCACTCACAGACATACACATACACACATACATACACACACACATACATACATCATCGTAAAAATAGTGAAAACGGACTCGTTGGACCTCGAAACGTATAGAAACATCAAAATCTCGAATTCGGATTTTTGACATGATTACAATACTTTCCTCACTATAGTGTTCGGAAAGTAAAAATCAAAGCTGTACTTTTTTATTGAAGGTGATTATACATATGAACAGTGTTCGATCATGTGACTGACTATAAAATAATAAATTTATAAATAAAAATGAATAGTACAGTAATTGTTGCTATAGGAATACAGACAACCAAAATGAAAAAAGAAATAAAATGCAATTTGAATCAAAAAAAAAAAAAAATTAAATTCTAATTTGAAAAAATCTTGATGGGACACTGCCTTACATGGCTCAAGTTACCCCTATACCAAGTTTTTTTTTAGCTCTGGAACCAGTAGCCTGAGGTTTAGAGTGCACACCTCTCTACATGTATACAAAAACAACTGAAAAGGAGAATTGGGAAAAAAAAAAAAAAAAAAAAAAAAAAAACGAAATATTAAACATTAAAATTTAAGTTGTAGTTTCAAAACATGTTTATGAATGAAGGAAATGCACTTTGAATTGTTTTTGCATTAGAAACTTTAATATAAGTTTACTAACAAACTTCGATATTAAGAGAAAAGATGCCCAAGTTAAATATCAATTTAACATGCCTTTTACATAAGTATAATTAAAAACAAAAACTAATATTACACATTTCACAATTGGATATTTCATAAAGCATCTGTTATAGCTTAACCAGCTCTAGAAAGATTTATTTTTCAAAGTTGAATTTTTATTTATTTAGTCAATAAATTTCATAAATTATCTGCTGGAGTGAGTTCAATAAACATTAGTGAGGATATAATTTATTTCAATGCATAAAAACTTTTGAAAGGGTATTATTTTTTTTCCAAAAAAAAAAAAATTTTGTTTAAGGACAGAAAATATTAGACTTTAAAAATGATATTAAATTACCCTAGCACAAAGTTATGAGAAAAATGTTGATGTTGTCACTTAACTGGAAGTTTTCTCCACGATCAGGTAACACCTGGCAAACGGTACAGAGATCCCCTTTGAGGACCTAACCTAGCAGATAAGACATCACTAGGAGGTAATAAACAAGTAAACAAGAGGAACCGTTGCGTACTTAAGCAAAACAAATACTCATTTTTATAAAACCTATTCACAAGAAATTTAAAAGCTGTAGCATTTTAGCTGGTACCTGTTTGTTAGTAATAAAAATATGAGGATCAGTCAGAAAAAAAAAAAAAAAAAAAAATACAGAAATCTTAAAGAAGTCTTATTTTATTATACATATAATTACTTTTTAATGTTTATCAATTAAGTATAAAATCTTAGTTATTACCTTTAGACTTTTTTATATTAAAAAAAAAAAGGAATATATATTTATATATGCACACACACATACTTTTTTTTTTCTATAAAAGTCCTTATATGATGACTGTTTACTATAGAGATAGATACTATTGTACTCTGCAGTATATTAACAGAAAATTATTGAAAGTTGTTTTGATTTTTTTTTATTATTATTATTAATAGGCATGCACTATAAAATAAAAATAGTAATAAAAGTTTTCTTCAGCAGGGGTCGATCCAGGCAAAAATTGGGACCCCTTCACAAAATTCAAATCCCTAAAATGGGCCCTTTCACAAAATTAAAATCCCTAAAATGGGCCCCTTCACAAAATTCAAATCCATAAAATGGGTCCCTTCACAACATTCAAATTTAGAAAATGGGTCCCTTCACAAAATTCAGATTTATAAAAACAGCCCTTTCACAAAATTTTGTTTTATAAAAGTAATACTTTTGTAAAATTTTTCCATGTTTACAGTATTATTTTTAAATGAGTGTCTATACTTGTTTAATAAAATGCTATTAACTTGATATTAAACATTAGACAGAGTAACTGCTGAAATGAAAGATTTCTAGCGACAATTCTTTTTTTTTCACAAAAATATTTTGATTTTTCACAAAAATAAATAAAAATTTCACAAAAATGGGCCCCAAAAATTAAAACCTGGATCAACCCCTGTTCAGACAAATGTTAAACAACAGAAAATCGAAAATATATTAAATAATATGCAATAAAAATTTGTATTCATTAATAAGAAATTTATAAATACTTAGATCAGAAAATTAAATAATTGTACATATAAATTAGTTGTAATATATTTGTATTTGTATTATCCATTAAAATTGAATCAAAATAAACAGTCATCAAACTTTTATAACAAACAGGTGCCACCAAATCAGGATATAATAATTTTAAAACTTAATATTTCAACCCTTTGCTTCAAGTATCATTAGTGTAGTTGATATTGTGATGAAAAAATAATTGTAAGTTATATAAGTAAAACAATTTTAAATGTGATAATCAATTAAATAATTAAAACTTCAAAAATATATAATAAAGTTGGTTAAAATCATAAGATGAATGAAGCTTTATTTAAACATTTTAAGAAACATTAATGTAGAGAGACAACTACGTATGAAATTTTTATGAAAATAAAATTTACATGCTGAATTTAATGATATACTTTAACCAAAGGGTTGAATAAATATATGACTGGAATTTATTCTACATATAAGAACCTCTAAATCCAAGGAAATTTTATATAAATTACCCAGCAAGTTCTAATAAAGCACATAATTTATATTATAATTCTATTCCTGCAGTAGCCTTACTAAATACAATGCATTTTTATCAATGATTATACCCAAAGGAATTTGCTTATAACCCTTTATCGAATGAAAAAAAAAAAAAAGTCTTCATAATAAAAAGCAAATTTAAAATTGTTTCAGATTTTCATTAAAAAAAAATGGAGAAAGATTTAACATGGGTTAAAGAAGGAAGAGGTTATTTCAAAATGTTATTAGGGTTCATGCCAGCCATGAAGTCAAAGTAGTCTTCAAGGACCACAAAAATATACACTGTTTGTAAAAAATGCAACACCATGAAGAAATCATCAGAATTAATTGAAATTTGCAGCAAATGTCAATTATAGGATGTTATGCAAAATAGTAAAGCTTCAGAGCCACAGTGCATGCGTGGTGGCATGCGAAGCGCCCTCTGAACTGATGGTGAAAGCGTATACATAGAGGGCTATAGCGGGACGCTGAAAATAGTTAATGGTTACTTGTTCAGGGCTGCCAACCTCTGGGAGCGCTAAAGTGTAGCTAACAAACAAGAAAAAGTGTAGTTTTAAGGTACAAAGTGTAGCCGCTAAAAAAATAAGAAAATGCTTAAAATAAATAAGCATAAAATCTTTTGTTTACATTAAGACTCACTTTCTAAAATTTATTGACTTTAACAATCAAACATACAAAATATCACTGCATTCTTTTAAAAATAACATTGCACACAAAATTTTTTCTGGAAATTATCGAAATACCTAACAACAATTAGATACAGTTTAACAGCATTTTGATCAGTGCTTTCATCAGTTGCCATCGAAAACGGCAAATGTTTCAAATCGCCAACGATATCAGAACAGGATATTTTTGCAATGCATTTCAATAGGGTCGCCGTCTTTGTTCTACCGCTAGGACACTGTCTGGCGATTTTTGAATCCGGGAACATAGCTCTAAATAAATTTCCAGCATGATTTGCTGTAGAAATTGGAACATTATGTCACTTAGAAATGATGTAAAGAGCATTTCTGTTTTGGTAGTCTTTGATGCTGCATCACTTTTCACATAAAAACTGGATGGCAAAGGCTTTATCGTTGCTTTTATTTTACTTAAACGCTTGTGTCAGCTTGTTGCAATATGATGCGAACAATCATAAAGTCCACGATGATTTATGCGAAAATTGCTATTACATATTGCACAATATGCCTCATGGGATGAATCTACAGAATGCAATACGGCCACAGAATCTACAGAATTTGCAATCTACAGATTGTAGCAGAATAATCCGATAGAGATTTTTGATCAGGAATTTTTTTTTCTTCTTTGTATTATCATCATCATCGCACATTTTAACTAAAAATACTATTAAATAAAAAACTAAATAAATTTGTACACTCTTAAGCAAAAAATAAGAATAAATAAATACAGAAAAGCAAGTCTAGCCAACAACAAACGCACAACACCGAAAATCGAAAGTAAACAGATTAGACAAGCTCTAGCGATAGAAAAGGACTTCTCCAAACATCCAATCACCATGCGTACACAGTCACGCTATCGTCACAGTTTATGAGGAGGAAATGAAACAACCTATCAACCTCCGGAGTTTTCGAGCTACTTCATTCATAACAGCGATTTGGAAATACAGTGTGAAATCGTAGTTCGCTCGTTGTAAACAAGATGATGGTGGGGAAAGGAAAAGTGTAGTTTTAAGTATACGATGTGTAGAGTGTAGTAGAAGCAGGCTAAAGTGTAGTTACTACACCAAATGTGTAGTTGTTGGCAGCCCTGCTTGTTAGTGGCGAACGTTTACTGAGACCTAAGTATGCCTCCACAATGGAAGAAGGAGAAATTCCAACAACTTACAGAGTTTGAACGGGGGAGGATTATCGGTCTTCGAGAAGGAGGATTTTCCTATCACGCAATAGCAGCTCGTGTGCAGCGGAACAGTTCCACAGTGATGAGAGTTTGGAAGCAGTCGACTGACGAGCACCGAACAACCCTAAAAACTGGCAATGGACGACGGAAGGAGACGTCAGCATGTGATGATCGTCACCTGCTCCACATGGCGGTGAATGACCGTACAGCTTCCTCCAGGCAGTTGGCAGCACGTTGGTCTACTGCTACAGGTGTACTAATGTCGGCTTCGTCAATTCGTCGATGTCTGATGCACCGTGGACTGTGTACAAGGGTGCCTTTATACAGGATCCCCCTCATGGCAAACCATCGATAGCTGCATCTGCAATGGGCTCATGAGCACAGAGCCTGGCAAGCTGATTGGCACCAAGTTGTCTTTTCAGATGAATCACGCTTCAATTTATAGGACCATGATGGCTGTGTTCGTGTTAGATGCTATGCCGGTCAACACTGCCTTCCAGAGTGCGTTATCGAACGACATAGTGGCCGAACACCCGGAGTTATGGTTTGGAGTGCGATTTCGTATCATGAACGATCCAATTTGCTACAAATTGAGGGTAATTTCAATAGCAACAAGTATCTCCGTGAAGTGCTAGAGCCCAAAGTCGTTCCCATTCTTCACGGCATCCCTGGAGCTATCTTTCAGCAGGATAATGCACGCCCACATGTTGCAAAGACTGTTCGAGACTTCTGTTCAGCCCAACATATGCTTCCTTGGCCTGGTTATTCGCCTGATATGTCGCCTATTGAGCATGTGTGGGATTTGGTTGGTCGGCGTCTTGCTCGTGATTCGCATCCTGCAGCTTCAAAAGATGAACTCTGGCTGTGCATAAAAGCAATATGGAATTCTCTTTCACAAGCAGACATTCAAAATCTGTTTGACTTCATGCCACGTCGTATAGCAGTACTTATTGAAGCACGTGAAGGCTACACCAAATACTGATTTCGGACACTTTTTTTTTGCTTTGAAAATTTCGACATTTATTTGTACCAATATAAGTCGTTTGTGCATTAAATTTAATTCTGATGATTCCTTCATGGTGTTGCATTTTTTACAAACAGCAGTTTAACATATTAGGTAAAAGAAATTAACATACTACACTTTTTATTAAAAGTAATTTGACTGTATTTATCAGTACTCTTATTAGAAAATAACTCAAACTTTTAAAAATTTTCTAACACAAACGGTATTTTTTTTCCTTAAAAAAAAAAAAAAAAAAAAAAGGACAGACAGCCATATATGGGGAGCAAAGCTCACACAGCCTCTTATTATGATCACACCTTTATATTAAAAACTATCGAGCTTCATTGGCTCAACTGGATCATTATTTTTAAATGAATCACTATTTAAAATGAAATCTCAAAATTACATATCAGATATTTAAAATTTCATCCCTCTTCTCACATGAATCTTAGCTGGGGTTCCAATGAATTCATTTTATTTAATTCTGAAAAAGTAAAAATTTTAAACGAATGGCTTTTTTTTTTTAATCAGTTTGAAAAAAAATTCCTTTGAAAAAGGTAAAAGTCTTGCTCAGTGTCCCCAATGATTTTTTTTATATAAAAATTGACCAATACTTAACAAAAGCTCATCCAGAAGAGATGCAAACAAGATTAAAATACACTGGACATCCATTTCGAGTTATAAGTATGCATGCAATATATACATATGTATATTTCTTAAACTTTCTCTACTTCTACTTGTTATTGTTATATAAATAAAATGAAGTTTTATATATATGACTATCAGTGATCTTTAGTCTATCATTATTCTTTAGTTTGTAGATTGTATTTTTTTCTCCCCTAAACTTCATGTAAATATGAGTTTGATCCCTTAAAAAGATTTTTGCAAGAGTGAAATATTTCTTTGATTCATATCCCTTGAATAGTTTATAATCAGTGACAACAAGCAATAACATTATTCTTAGTAGCTGTTTAGTAAGTAGAGCCTAAAATTTAAAGATATGAATGATTTGATATTAATATAATGATGGAGAGCTTTCTCATTATCATATGAGATATGAACAAACAATGCTTGCCTGTACAAAAACTTTAAATATAAGATTACATTACAGGGTTCCCACTCAGTTTCAAAAATAAAATTCCCTGACTTTTTCATATTTTCTAAGTCAAAAATTTTGGTTTGTAACATATAATATGGCTCATGACATAAAAAATAGCTCACGATATAAAAGATAACATAAGTACATTTTAAATTGTAAGATCAAAAAGTATTTTTTAGGTTTATATCAATTTTTTTTCAGGTTTTGAGACAATATTTGCAATTTTCCCTGACATTTCTATGATTTTTTTAATTAATTTTGAATTCCCCAACTTTTCCAAGTTCTCCCTGACTTGTGGGAATCCTGATAAGAAGTTAAATGATTGTGTTTAGTGAATAAATAAAAAAGCAACTATCAGGGGTATATCCAGTGTGAAACTCAGTAATACAAAAGAAAGGTAATAACAGGGTTCATACTCAAATATGGGGAAAAAAATTCCCTGAGTTTTCCAGACAATTTTCAAGAAAATATTAGTGACATATTACAAGAAACGCTCCTTTAGAGAGGAGAAAATACATCTACTTCCACTGTATGGTGTTATATTACTGCCGATTATAATAGAAATTTAGGTAGAAATGATTGTTTACATGATACTTAATCATTTGAATTTTGCTATGAAGCTAAACAAAAAAAATATAATTTGACAGAAAATAAATATTTGATTTCCGAGGTTTTATAATTGATTTTCCCTGACTTTTTTAAACAAAATCCAAATTCCCTGAGTATTCCAGGTTTTCCCAGAGCATTATGAACCCTGAATAAGGTTGGAAATGTTTATGGATAAGGAGCAAGCATACTAATTTTTTAGATAAGGGACAAGTTTTTTTTTTTCCCCTACTTTTTTTTTTTTTTTTTTTTTAATCAGCGAAAGGGCAAGCAGGGCACAGCACTTTCTTGAAATTGTCAAACTCTGATATGAACAAAATATAAAAATATACCTAATGATTTTATCAAAGTAAAATTGGCAACAATTGTCGCTATGTCCTCATGCTGGCGAGAACCCTTGCTATTAAAAAAATTAAACATAATTTTTCATGTTATAGCCATATACAGTTTGACAAGCATCTTTCAAATACCTTGGCATTTTAATTTTATCAGAAAAACTCCCCTTTTAAGTTTTACTAAAAACATAGAGGTTCTATATACATAGGAGAAAAATAGCCATTAGATAAAGTTAGAATAAAGCTACAGCATATTAATGTCAATGTTTTATAAGAAACAATACATAAATATTTCTTTATAATAAAAAAGATTTCATACCTCAGATTCTGAACAGATATAATTTAAAAATATATAATCCCTACAGTTTTAATGTACTGTTTTTAAATTAAATGAGAATTATATGAAATGATATATTAAATTTTTAAAATATACAAAAAAGTTTTTCCATTAAACAATAAGTAAATTCTCTTTTTTTTTTTTTTTTCCAAATAAAATTTTGTAACGTTGTGAAAATTTTGAGCTATCTGGAGAAGCAAGGATATAGATTAACATTAATAGAATGCATTAACAGATACGCAATGTTAGAAATTAGAATGCATAAGAGCTTTAAGTATTTATTAAATGCATAATGCTATCAGAAAATAGTAATTTTAGCAAGTAAAAACTGCTCATTTAAAAAAAAAGAATTTTTTAAATAAAAGTTATATATTAAGCATATTAGATAAAATAAGCAAAATGCTTTTATTTTTAAAATGCAATAAGTTGTTCAATGATGCTAATGAATTTAACTTCCAAACACATGCCCATATAATAAGGTAGTGACAGCAGTATTTTAGAGACCAAAAATTAATCAAATGACTTGCATTCATTAATTTATTTAACATGCAGCTTTTTTTTTAATTCTTAAAAAAAAAAAAAAAAAAAAAATATGAAAAACGAAATTTATAAACAAATATCAATCATAGAATTTTATATACTTTGAGGTTTTCAATCAAAATTCTGAAGTAATGATTTCAGAGAAATATAAATTTAAAACTATAAAATGACATGGAAAAGCAATTAAGGCAAGACATTGTAATTTTACATACAGACAGAAATACATTAGAGAAAATAAATATTATTAGATAGCAAGTGAAATGTCTTATAGTAGAAATTTAATAAACAAAAATTCTTAAAATTTGGCAATAAAACAAATATTCAAGGAATACTTAACACCACTGTTTAATTACATCTAGGGAAAAAAAATTATATATATATATATTTATGAAACTAATGCAAATGTAATGCAACTAACCCTGAATAAAGAGCTTTTACACCTTCTTCCTTAGAAATTCGAAGTATAGCATGAATCATTCCATTGTACTTTACTTCTCTAAATTTTGCATCAGAAACTTGACCTTGAACTTGAAGGCGGGTCTTGGTTGTATCAATTGGGAATGTACCTAAACACAATTTATATGTAAAGTAAATGCATAAAAAAGTAAGTAAAAATATCACAATCTGAAAAAGCAAATCAATCAGATAAATATACCTTTTATATATATTTAAAGTCACAATATAAATCTATATTACTTGCATTTAGTATTGTTGGAGATGAACTACACATTTTAAAGTCTCAGGACATTCAACAAAGAAAAATTTTCATTAAAATTTGCATGAGTGTTTCTAATTTTAAATTATCTTTGCTGAAGCTTAATTTAAAAAAAATAATAATATATACATTTAATAAAGTTATTTGTTTTAATTTTTTTCACTAAAATACTATTGTATCCGCAGGATATTTAATTCAGTTACATATTAATTCTTATTGGTTATTTTGGCTTTTGATGGCATTTTCTTTCCTGTTATTTACTATAATTAATACTACTTTACTATGATTACTTTAGTTTAATAATAATTACTATAGTTACTATAATTTATATATATATAATATATGTATGCATTATCATCAGCCCTTCATCAGTATGTCCTTAATAACAAGAAAAAAATGTAGGAATCACAGGTAAGAATATACAATGCTTGTATTTTCAAATGATTACCCAATTATGGTCATCTTTAACTGCCATTTTTGAAATAATCATGCACTTTGCTGCTAGATATATTAAAACTTTTCATCTGCTTTATTTTTTGAGGTTTTATTATTTTCATGATTTAATTTTTACCATGTTAGGTAATACAATTTTGAATTTTCTAATTTGAAATCAAGGAAAAGAAATTGTGATTAAATGGTGTATAAACGAGAAAATGACAAGGAAAGCAAGCAGAATTCCATTATAACTGATCAAAAGTGTTCATGTATTTGATTGTCCATTAATCTTATACGGCGATAATGATGGAAGCATAACATGAAGTAGAATTTATAAAGTTTTGATTTTCTTTTAAAATTTTTACAGTATTTTTAGAGGGAAAAAGTATTTTTAAATATGGTTTTTTAAATTTGCAGGACACCATGCTGAAAAATGATTTTCACCAACATTTATGATTAGTATATTTTATTTCATTAAATTACATTTAGGGTTGGCTTGATTTTGCCCAATTAAATAAGTGGAGAATTTTTTGAAATCCTTATTTGAATTTGCACTTTCATTTAAATAATAATAATAATAAATTAACAAATATAATATGCATATTATATCATGAACAGCGAATCTTTAAAAATAAAGTCAACTCTTGTTAAAATGACCCTGTATTATAACAACCCAACATGATATAATGACCTTGCCTTCCGTATAAGATATTATATTTTACACTTGACATAATGATCAGGAAAAGCAAAGACTCTTAATATAACATATCCCACAAAATGAACTGTACTTAAAATATGAATTAAAAAGATCTTGTGTTTTTCTTTGTAATTTTTTTTAAAACTAATCTCAAATTTTATTTCACAGGGAAAATAAGATACAGTTTGATGTTGGGCTTTTAACTGCAGTCTGAACCAGATAAGCTTTTTGGCTAGAAGTTTCCAAAGAAATTATCAGAAACTGTTTCAAACGAGTAAGTTTTCTGAAAATCAGTGAGTGTGCAAAAAATTCCTCAGAGATTCTTTGGAAAGATATTGGCAGCAAAGCTAATTCTATAAATGGGATATTATTAATTATAGAAAATAATAAAGACGAGACATCAATGATATTCCAAAAAATAGTATGTCTACATTTTAAAAAAAAAAATGGAGGGGGGGGGGGGCGGAATCTGTCAGACATGTAAAAAACTGTAAAAAGTTTTTTTTTTCCCTCCAGTGTTCAAAATTATACGAGACTTGTTAAATTTATTTCTTCACAAAAAGTCGAATATGTGCTTATGTACAAAATAAGTCTATAGGAATTGGATTTTTTATAGTACAGCAATCTTTATAATGAAATTCTATATAATGCAATTCTTTATATAACACAAGACAAAACTTCTGAAACATAAACAATGAATTTTGCAGTTAAGAAGCGCCTGTATTCCCACATTGTAAAATAATGTTACTCTCTAAAGGACTAAATGTGATCTATTATCTCCTAAGTTTTTTTTTTAAATAAATATTATAATGAATGGTCAAGCATATTTGAACTATGTGCATAAAGTAAATTTAACATTGAAATTTATAATCTTTAATCTGTTCAATTTCTGTCCCAAGAAAAGTAATTTAAAAATACTCTACTGACTATTCTAATTTGATATGTTTCAGACATATTTGTCATCCATGTATACAAGGTAAATTTAATGAAGTAGGATGAAATGTGATCTATATAACGCAAAATTCTATATAATGCACAACCTTGTGTTTTTAGGTTTGCATTATAAGGATCTACTGTACATATGGTGTTCATATTCCTTTTTTCTTGTTTTTTTTTATTGCAAACATCATCAAATCATTTTTAGTGAAAAAGATACCATTTAAAAGAACATTTTTGCTCCATTTGATATAATGAACCAAGATCAATCTGATGGGGTCATTGTAACACAAATCGATTGTAGCGGTACTCCAATAGTTCTATAGAAGAAATGCTTACAAAAATCCTCATTAAAAATTATTTACTTCATTAAAACTATGAGAAAATTGTATGTATCAGAGTAAAATTGTTTCTCAGACTCAAGCTAATAAAAATAAAAATCTAAAAAAAAAAAAAAAAGTTTGAATATTTTTTTAATAATGAAATACTGTTGAAGATTCTACACCTAATCTGATCAGCAGTCTAATCCCACATTATTCTGTGGAGAAATCTGTTTTACAAATTACTCATTACCTATCTCCCCCCCCCCCCCCAAGTTTTCACATTTAGAACATTCTCAACCATTAAAACGTTTCTTGTTTTCCAAAAATTATTTTTTTTAATTTTCATTTTGAAGCTATAAAATTCAAAATTGCTCTTAGTTAATTTTTTGCACTTTACAGCTTCAAAATGAAACATTAAAAATCAAACAAAATGTTTTAATGGTTGTGAATATTCTAAATATGAAAATAGAAAAATATATTTGTTAATGAGTAATTTATAAAACAAATTTTTCCAAAGAATAACATAGGATTAGAGTGCTGGTCAAATTAGAAATATTTCCTTCTAGAGGGACAATTCAAAACCTTTGACAAAATTCTATTTGAATATGAAAAATTTAACATAACAAAGCTAAATGATTATTTAAATCCAGTTTTTTGTTATGAAGGTCAGAATATTTAAATATTTTACACTTCTAAATTTCTGAATATTTAAAGCGAAATTATTTTTTATAATTGTCTTATCATATATTTCCTGGTTAGTGGATACTCCAAAGAATATAAAATAAAGTATTTCCTCCCCCCCCTCAAAAAAAAAAAAAAAAAAAAAATTAGCCAGATAAAATCAGAAGATATTCATGTTTTCCCAAACTCTCATTATTTTACTCATTTTTTATACTAAACTTGATCTTATTCCAAGATCAGTACTTTACACTTAAAGTAAGATATCTAAAATTATTAGCATTACACAGATAATAAAGATTTAACCCTTAAATGACCGACTATTTTTTAAATCAATTTCAAAATGTTTTATTCTTACCTCTATTTAATAAATCACGAGAAAAATACTTTAAAAAATCATACTTTATTTTAACTATGGTTTACAGCTAAAAAGCAATTTGTTGTCAATTAGCAAACATGAAGCATTAGAGATTCAATATTATTCTAATAATACTTTAGAAGACAAAATTAAGTACGCTGCCGAAAGGCAACACACGGCATTTAAGGGTTAATATATGTACATATGAGATAAAATTACTGTTAGAATATTACCAAATTCTGCAGCAATTGATGCAAGTCCACCATAAGCAAAAGGGCGCCAATCTTTATTAACCATACTTTAATTCACCCAACTCTTGTAAGTAAAGATACTCCGCAATAAAAATTGTACTTTCTTTTTACAGATTCAAATGTAAACAATGCCTCAGTTTGGTTATCAAAATTATGCTGAAATAAAATTTTAAGTTATTGAAAAGTTAAAAACAAAAGTTAGATGTAAATAAACAATATTTACAGTAAAATAATGTATATGTTAATAAACTTTACAATAGTCTTAAAGACTTTTTTTTTTTAAATTCTTTATTTTATTAAAGTTTGAGTGTTAAATATGCAGGGTGTACAAGCACAGGAACACTCATTATATTTTTTATTTGTTTATCGAAAACAAAATATTAGCACTAGAAAGAAAAAGTATGTAACTTCAAAGAATAAAGATGTTTATTTTATTTATTTATTTTTTTTAATATTCACTTTACAAACACTGTCATTTATAATCCCGTAGAATTTTTCTCATAATTCTACAGAAAAAAAAAAGTCAATAAGGGTGATATCTTGAGATTTAGAAGGCTATTTTAGTATATATTGATCAGTTTTCCCAAAACGACAAACAGGGTTCATACTCATATATGGGAAAAAAATTCCCTGAGTTTTCCCTGAGTTCCCAGACAATTTTCACGATAATATTAGCGACATATTACAAGAAACGTTCCTCTAGACAGGACAAAATACACAGCTACTTCCACTGTATGGTGTCATATTACTGTCGACCATGACAGAAATTCAGGTAGAAATCATTGTTTGCATGCGTATTTTCACAATACTTAATCAATTGAATTTTGATATGAAGCTAAACAAGAAAAATATAACTTGAGAGAAAGAAAATATTTGTTTTTCCAGGTTTTATAATAACTGATTTTCCCTGATTTTTAATGAAAATCTTTATTTTCCCTGACTTTTTTTAATAAATTCCAAATTCCCTGTTTTCCCTGATGAGTATGAACCCTGACAAATCCGGTTATTGGGGAGATAAATCACCTTAATGATTTTTCTCTCAGCTTAGTGATGAAAATATAGAATTATGGCAAAAACAATTCATTACTATCAAAAAATGTGATCAAAGCATGTTAAAATACATTTTTTTAAAAGTCATTTAAACAAAGTCATCTTTTGAATTCATAAAATGAACAAAACACAGCTATATAGTTAAAAAATCTGGAGTGACTCCACTCGACTTTCCGAACATTGAGTAATTAACAGTTTTGTAGATAAAGTAAAGAAAGAGTAGTTGTTAAACAAACAAAAGAGAGAAAACCATAATAGAGTGTTTGAGTATTTTTCTCCATCTATTACACGTTGTTTTATTTAACGCTACTGAACTTTGAGCCCATATATCATAATGATAAAGAAATTTTCGTTGTGTCCCTGTAAAAACCTATAAATGCTAGATTCACCAAAATGCTTATAGTTAGTGCAACAGTGATTTATAATACTCATATAAATTTTCAGCTGAATTCAATAAGGCGTTTAGATGCTATCGTACTTTTTAAAATTTAGTCCCATAGGCCATAATGATAAAGAATTTTTCTTTGTGTCCCTGTAAAAAAACTGTAAGTGCTAGATTCACCAAAATCTATACAGTTAGTTCAACTGTGATCTATAACAGGCCTGTCCAACCCAAAACACTTGGTGGGCCGCATTGGAAATATATTTTATTCATTCGGGCCGCACCATATGTACAGTCATAAAGAAATCCCCCCCCCCTCCTTTCCCAACTAATTTCGTAGTAAATTAGTGTAAAGACATGCGGCTGGTGCCGATCGATTAGTCAAAATTTCTAGTTTAGACGGTTTAGTAAGATTTTGCTTAAGGGGTGTATACGTATTAAAACTGGCATCAACTTCATGTCTTCAAAGGTAACCCCCAATTTCGACAAGTTTTTTGGATTATTTTGATCAAATCTGTCCAGAAAATGGTATAGTTTATATATTTCTCATGATTTTTCAATGAGTTATAATTTGTTAAAATATGGAGATGCTAATGTTAAATAAATGTAATAAACATTAATCCCCGTCTTCCCAAAAATTAATATTATATATTAAAATTTAATTTTTTTTTCTTTTTTTACGTTAGGATAGAGTAACCCAAATATATTCCATGCATATTTTGGATTAAAAAACATTTTTTGAATTATGAAAATTATTAATAAATTGATATTTCAAAAAATTAAGAATTATGACCTACATTAATTTTTGCACGAATAGAATGGGCATCATGTTTCTAAATTTACAATTCGTTCCTATCATTATTTTTCGAATCATAGTGCTATTTCAATTTTTATTGCTTTTAGGTGGCTGTCACTTGTTATCATTTGCGTCGCATATTACTTTGCATGCGCCAGGGTTTAAGCTGAGTAAAAATTTTCTTTAGCAAAAAAGCTAAAATCAGAAGAAAAGCTTTAGCAAAATGTTAAAATGCCAGAAATAGTAGTAAAAGATGAATATCAGTTTACACATTATTCTAAACACCTCGATATGTTTGATTTCCATTTGTCATTTAAACTTAAAAGTTTTTAATCAGGTCTTTAAAGAGTTATACACAGAAGGTAAATTTTTTTTTATTTGAAATGAAAAACAAAAAAGTAAGACTGTAACCAGATCAATTTGAATATTGTACAAGCATATATTTTAACTCATTTATTGGCAGACATGAAAAACATTAAACTTTTTAGATTATTACTTTATATTGTAAACTTTTTTTAAGCAATATGAACGTCTTAGATACGACTTATATTCTTTTTCAGGAGATATAATTATCACTATAGCAAGTAAAACTACATTTAAGCTTATACTGTATCTGAAAATAAAAACATAACTTACCAAAATAAAAAATAAGGTAAGTAATATAAGTGAAATTTGTTTATTACTATTCAAAGCTTTTTGGTTTACAATTTAGAATTTTTCTTTCATTCATATTAGACCACTTTACAAATGCCTCATGTTTATTTACAAGTTGATTTCCTGTATGCGATTCTTATGTGTAGTTCAGTGTTTGATTTCCCTTATATGCATGAACCAATGCATTTTTCTTGATCAATGTTGCGATTTTTTTTCCATGAAAGATTCGTTATAATATTTTCGCTGAAGATTTTTTTTTTTTTTTTTTTGTTTAGTAAGATGCTTTAGCAAAAAAGCGAAAACATGTTATTTCATTTGCGCATTTTGGATAAGTCTTTTAGCATTTCGCGAAAAATGCTACCGTAGCAGAAACACTGGCATGCGCATGATTTAAAATAGTTATTCAAGTAAGTTTAGACGTACACATCATTTCTTAATTAGCATTACTTCACTTTATTTTATATTTAAAATTGTTATACTTCTTTTCCGATTATTATCAGAATAGATATAATACTTTTCTGTGTGATATCTTAATTTTTTTTTTTTTTAAGTATAGATTAAGACAGAATAGATTGTTTTTTTAAGTATAGAGATTTACCCCCGACCAGTTTTTGCTTGCAACTCTATAAAGACTTGATATAAAGAATATAAACTATACCTTTTTCCGAACCGCCTGGACTTCAGAAATTCGAATATGTAGTCAAAAATTACGATTCTGAGAAAAAAAAAAAAAAAAAAAGAAGAAGTTTGTGCAAGTTTTAATATGCAGATGACACCTTAAATAAAATTTAGCAATTGCATTAAAAACTAGATGTTATTACCAATCGTTAGGCATCGGCTGCTAGTTTCTACGATAATTTATGGCAAAATTAGTCGGGGGAAGGAAATTATCATTATTATTATTTTATGACTGTACATATGCATATATGTTTGTGAGTATATGATTCATGTATGTATATACTTCTTTCGGGAAAGGGCAGGGTGAAAATTCAGAGCACAATACATTAATTTAAATTATTTTCATTCATAAATTAGCAATAGAATCGTGAAAAATTTATGACTATATATTAAAACTATAATAAAAAGAATGAATAATGGATATATAATGGAATAATATTTCATTACAAACGTTCTTCATAATCGTTGAACGGTATTTTCACTTCGAAAAGTCAGAACGTATTTATTAATTTTTGATCAGTTAACCAAAGTTGTCAAACATTAAGTATGGTAAGTCTCCTCGCGGGCCGCAATAAACTACGCGGTGGGCCGCATGCGGCCCGCGGGTTGGCCACCCCTGATCTATAACATGTGTACAAATTTTTTGCTCAGATTAATAAGGCGTTTAGACGCTATCACATTTTTAAAAATTTGGCCCCATAGGCATAATGATAAAGAATTTTTCTTTGTGTCCCTGTAAAAAAACTATAAGCGCTAGATTCTCCAAAATCTATACAGATTGAGTATTTGTGATCTATAATATGTGTATAAAATTGCAGCAACTATATATTTTAATCTTAATCAAAACTTTTATTTTTTATGTAACAGCAGCAATAGTACAACTAAACTTTGAACTCTAATAGAACTGAACTGAAATCAATGCAATGTTGTGTTCGGCGTCGGTACTTGTATCGCTCGTGTCGCACGAGCTTGTCAGCGTGTAACTCTCATCTTTATTATTTTTCTTACTTAATTAAATATGGTTTTAGTAAATCAACTTTATACATTCTCTTTTATTGAACATGCTACACTATCCTGCCGTAACTGGTGACCTTTGGACTTGTTTAATAAGTTGTTTTGCTTCGCCGCGTGCACTGGGCATGTGGTGGTGTTAAGCCTAATCGGTTATCTTCCGTTCCTGCATATTACATTTATTTTTTGTGCTCAAAGTATCTCTTTACGTACTTTTTATGATGCCTCATGAAGATCAACAGCAAGTAGCGAAAATCGCTCTTCGTATTCCACCATTTTGGAAAGCTAACGTTCGTTTGTGGATTGCACAGTGCGACAACGCTTTTACGTACAGTGGAATAACCAGCGATGAAACGAAATTTTCTGCTCTCGTCGCTAATATCGATGCCGAAACCTTGTCACACGTGTCCGATATTGTGTTAAATCCTCCGGACACTGACAAATATAAAAAACTGTCTGAAAGGCTGATATCGGAATTTGAGGATTCTGAGCACCAGAAAATAAAGAAGCTGCTCACTGACCTTCAACTGGGTGATGCACGTCCAAGTCATCTCCTGCGGAAAATGAAATAACTCTCAGGGAACCTGCTGAATGATGACTTTCTACAAAATTTATGGATGCAAAGAATGCCAGCTCACATTCAAACAGTTTTATCTGCTTCATCCGAAAAACTTGATCAGCTTGCAGTTATAGCTGATAAGGTTGCTGAAGTTGTACAACCTAGTGCCATTTGTGCCACTTCTGGAACACCTCTTGATACCACCAAAGTTACAACCGACACCCTTGCCCGCCAGATTGAAGAGCTTACACGCCAAGTTGCTGAACTTACCCACAATCGTTCCAGGACTCCCAGATTCCGCAATCGATCCAAATCACGCTCCAGGAAAAATAGCTCCAGTGATATATGTTTTTACCATACCAGGTTTGGGGATAAGGCACGTAAATGTGCTCAGCCTTGCAGCTATGAAAAACAAAAAAACATGTCACTCCCGTCATAGCTGGGATGACGGAGGTATCTAAAAAGCCCAGTCGATTATTCCTTCATGACCGAAAGACTGGCCAAAAGTTTTTAATTGATTCTGGTAGTGAAATTTCAGTGTTGCCTCCTCCTCATCATCACAAAAACAAGTCATGTGAAACTTTTTCCCTTTTCGCTGCCAATAACACTAAAATTCCAGCCTATGGATTTGTGCACCGACAATTAGACTTGGGTCTCCGGAAACCTTTCCCATGGACATTTGTGATTGCTGATGTGACTTCTCCTATCATCGGCGCAGACTTTTTGCAACATTTTAATCTTCTGGTTGATTTAAAAAGAAAATGTCTTATAAATCCTGAGACTTCATTGTTTACTTATGGCAACATTGCCCGTAAAAAGCAACCCTCTGTTGTGACTGTTTCTATTAATTCAGATTACGATTCTCTGCTTTCTGAGTTTCCGGATATCACAAATCCTACTCTAATTAAGCAAACTACACCTCATGATACAGTGCATCATATCTTAACTCGTGGGCCTCCTGTGACGGCAAAACCAAGGCGACTTCATCCTAAACTATATGAAGCAGTGAAAGCTGAATTTGAATTTCTTCTCAATCAAGGAATAATTCGTCCATCCAAAAGCCCGTGGAGCTCACCGCTGCATGTTGTTCCTAAGCAGGACTCTACAGTACGTCCAGTTGGAGATTATCGTAAGCTGAACTCTGTCACTGAATTCGACAGCTACCCCATTCCTTACCTACAGGACTTTGCGCATTCACTCTACGGTAAGACTATCTTCTCGAAAGTAGACATCTTTAAAGCATTTCATCAAATTCCTATTGCTGAAAGTGACATTCCTAAAACAGCAGTGACAACCCCATGGGGCCTCTATGAGTATACTCATCTATGTTTTGGGTTAGTGAATGCTCCGCAAACATTCATGCGCTTTATGCATGAGGTTTTAAGAGGTCTCCCATTTTGCTATGCATATCTTGATGATATACTGTGTTTTTCATCTGATGCTACTGAACATAAGATTAAGAAGCATTTACGTGCTATATTTCAACGGTTAAGTGCTTATGGCCTCAAACTGAATGTATCAAAATGCATATTTGGGGTCACCAATCTTGAGTTCCTTGGCCACCTCATTAGCCCAAAAGGTGTAAAACCTTTACAAAACAAAGTTGAAGCGGTTCTTAATTTTAAGTTACCTGAGACAATTGGTAACTTGCGTAAGTTTCTAGGGTTATTGAATTTTTATCGTAGGTTTTTACCTCATGCAGCAGACAACCAGGCCACATTAAATAAGTTTTTAAAAGGATGTTCTGGGAAGAAAAATTCTAAGAAGCCAATTGTTTGGACCCCTTTAGCAACTGAGGCTTTTGACAAATGTAAAAAAGCATTGGCTAATGCCACATTACTTGCCCATCCTTCCCCAACTGCCCCACTTGCATTGCATGTTGATGCGTCTGATTATGCAATTGGTGGTGCTTTACATCAAGTGGTAGATTCTGAGCTGCAGCCCTTAGGATTTTTCTCCAGGAAGCTCAGCACAGCTGAAACACGATATAGTGCTTATGACCGGGAACTCCTTGCTGCTTACGCATCCATTCGCCACTTTAGACATATGTTGGAGGCTAGAGAGTTTGTCATTTACACTGACCATAAACCTCTAACGTATGCTTTTTGCCAAAAAAATGATAAGTGTTCCCCTCGTCAAATAAGGCACTTAGATTTCATTTCACAATTCACTACCAACATACAACACATACCAGGGCCACAGAATATTGCTGCTGATGTCATGTCCCGTATAGCTGCTATAACTATTCCCAATCCTATTGATTATTCTGCTATTGCTGCAGCTCAGGAACAGGATGATGAGTTGAGGTCCTTACTTTCATCAAACACATCTCTACAGCTTAAAAAAATCACTCTCCCAGAGGCAAACATTGATTTGGTTTGTGATTTTTCGACTGGCAGTGTCCGTCCCTATATCCCAAACCAATATCGCCAGGATGTTTTTGCTTCACTACACAACATGGCTCATCCTGGTATTCGAAGAACACAACACATGATCAAATCACGGTTTGTCTGGCCTAAGATGTTAGCAGACATAGCTAAATGGACCAGATGTTGCATTCCATGTCAAAGGGCTAAGGTTCACAGGCACACCAAAGCACCCTTTGCAACTTTTCAAGAGCCTTCTCATAGATTTGCTCATGTCCATTTAGATCTTGTAGGTCCTCTTCCTCCCTCAAATGGTTACTCTTACTGTTTAACTATGATTGACAGATTCTCTCGGTGGCCAGAGGCTCAGCCACTCAAAGATATCTCAGCTGAATCTGTTGCAGAAGCATTTTTCACATGTTGGGTCTCTCGTTATGGAGTGCCCACTATTGTAACAACTGACCAAGGACGCCAGTTTGAGGCTTCCCTTTTTCGCTCTCTTACAACTCTCTTGGGTGTACGGAGATCTCGAACGACAAGCTACCACCTCCAGGCAAATGGGTTAATTGAAGAATTGCATCGACCCCTTAAGACAGCTATTAAGTGTCATGCCACTGAACGGTGGACTGAAGTTCTGCCATTAATCCTTCTTGGTTTTCGTGCCGCCTTAAAAGAAGATTTAGGTTGTACACCTGCTGATTTAGTTTTTGGTGCTACACTTAGATTGCCTGGTGAATTCCTAGAATTTAAGCAGCATACTGTTGATCCTACAGATTTTGTCAGCAAGTTACGTGGGCATATGCAGACACTTCGTCCCATACCACCCAAGTGCCACGGGGAAAGTAAAACTTTTGTACACAAAGATTTAGCAACAGCCACCCATGTGTTCCTTCGTCAAGATATGGTGAGACGCCCACTTCAACCACCTTATAATGGGCCTTTTTCAGTTGTTCGCAGAACAGACAAGGTCTTTCATCTGGACATAAATGGCAAAATTATACCCGTATCTATTGACCGGGTGAAACCAGCATATATTCTGGATGCACACAAACAAATTATCTTGCCAGCAGCCTCATCTAGACCCCTACAGGATAAGAAACTGCACCCCTTTCCTACTACATCAGATTCTCCATCTGAAAAGTACCTGTCTGATACTGTCTCACCACCTCCAACAGTAAGATTGCAACCAAAGATCACACGTTCTGGACGACATGTTCACTTCCCTGCAAGGTATCGTTGACACTGGGAGGGGAGTATGCAGCAACTATATATTTTAATCTTAATCAAAACTTTTATTTTTTATGTAACAGCAGCAATAGTACAACTAAACTTTGAACTCTAATAGAACTGAACTGAAATCAATGCAATGTTGTGTTCGGCGTCGGTACTTGTATCGCTCGTGTCGCACGAGCTTGTCAGCGTGTAACTCTCATCTTTATTATTTTTCTTACTTAATTAAATATGATTTTAGTAAATCAACTTTATACATTCTCTTTTATTGAACATGCTACACTATCCTGCCGTAAAATGTTTGCTCAATTGAATAAGGCGTTTAGATGCTATCGCACTTTTAAGATTTTGCTCCCATAGGCCATAATGATAAAGAATTTTTCTTTGTGTTCCTGTAAAAAAACTATAAGTGCTAGATTCACCAAAATCTATAGGGTTCGTACTATTGTGACTTACAATATGCGTACCAACTTTCAGGTTAATCGAACAAAGCGTTTAGACGCTAGCGTGTTCACTCACAGACATACACACATACATCATCGTAAAAATAGTGAAAACGGACTCAGGGGACCTCAAAACGTATAGAAACATCAAAATCTCGAATTCGGATTTTTGACATGATTACAATACTTTCCTCACTATAGTGTTCGGAAAGTAAAAATATTTGACAACTGGTGAATGAAGGGCTTGGCACAGAGCTTAAACATAGGGCAAAGAAAAGTTTCCTACTAAGTTTAAGCCCTGTGGTTCAATATTATATGAAATTACTGCACTGGTTTAATGAAATATTAAATATTAACTTGATTTGATATTAAATATAGCGATTGCCCAAATTACCTGAAAGGTTTCTACATGCACAAAAATAAACTCCAAAAATTAAAACCTGGATTGATCTCAGATACATATACATGCTGCATAAATGATTGGTTTAAGTTTTAAGAGATTAACATAAAATTAAAACGTCAATGGCGATATTTAAAGGTTAACAAAAAAGTTCAAGAAAGTAAAACAGTATCATAATGCTGAATATTAAGAATTGTCAGAATCACAGATTTATAACTTTGATGGTTATAACAAAATTAGAAAATTTTAACAATATGATCAAATTTAATTGAGCAATGTGGAAATGTGATAATAGGTCAAAATGAATAGATTTCAAAATATTGTAAGAGAAAAACAATTAGTTACAAGAAACAAAAAAAAACGACAAGCAATTTCAAATTATAAATACAAAGGGAAATCATCAGCATTGGTTTATTTTATACGTTTTATTTATTTACTTGGGACTGACAAATTAAATTTCAAGTATCTACTGTAAACAATTCTAAAGTACAGTTTCAATACTCAATAGAAAAGAAAAGTAATTAAAAATTAAAATACTTTCACAACTTCAATCAAAATCATTTGAAAACTGCCGGCACTAAACAGGATAAGACATGTAAAAAAAAAATCAGGGAGATAAAATGACATTTTGCACGTGTCAGCAATGTTAATATGCGAGATCAGATTTACTTACCCTAATACTGCTATGATCAATATAATAAAATGACAGGCATCTTCTTTAATTTCCAATTATAAACTTATATAAATTTGAATTGTTTATGGACTACGTAAAAACAGATCTTCCGATGCCTGCAAAGCGGGGGTCACTGCGCTGCGCACGCGCAGTCTCAGAAACTGAAATCCAAGATCGTCGTCTGCTCTGCTTCCACCACGAATGAATTAATAAATGAAGTAAACTCACCATGGTTATCTAATCGCCTCGCCATCATCAAGATTAAATCTTTTTTTTCTTTTCTTTTTTTTTAAGATTAGATTTTTGACAATATAAGGGTTATTAATGAAATGAGTTATCTATACAAGTTATTTGTACGCAAAAAGTATTTCTAAAGCGGAAACTGCATTTGAACCTAGGATCTCACGATCTCAGGATTAAAATCAAAAGACAAGAGGTCTGCACGGGCCGGGCTTCCTGCCCGAGCCCGAGCCCGGCCTGGCCCTCGGGCCGGGTTCGGGCCGAATTTTTGAATTTGCTCTCGGGCCGGGCCGGGCTTAAAATTTTTTTTCAGGCTCGGGCCGGGCCGGGCTCGAGCTCAGTTTTTTTGTGCATATTCAGGCCGGGCCGGGCCTGAATGAAATTTTCTCCGGTCCGTGTCGGCCCGAATCTTTTTCTGGTTTCCTCGTTAATAAACAAAAAGGAAAATGATAAAATATTTCTCAGTCATTTATTTTACGTAATTTTACAGGCTTGTATGTCACATAAAGTTCTATTTTGTTAAAAAAAGTGTCTGTAACGTCAATTTAATTGTCTATCAGTCTGTCGTTCCGAAATCTGATTTTTCGCAAATATTTTTAGCATGCCTCAAAATTAATATATTTTATTTAAAGTAATATTGGATGGTTTCCTATTCAAAATAGTATGCATGTCACTACCAGTTTGCGTACATGTACATAATAAAAGAAATTAGATACATTACTGTGTATAAGGGTTTGTTTCTTATGATCTGTTGAGTTTAGGTGGTATAAAGGCTATAAAAATCTTTCCGCTGTAACTTTTTCTCTAAGGCTCCTTTTCCTTCTCTCCAGTGGACGAAAGTAGTATCATTTTTATCATGGGCAAAAGCAACTTTTCTATTGAATATGGTTGGATTAACATTAAAGTTTTGTTTACCGGAGCACATGAAAGATTCGGATACATTATAGTATATAAGAGGAAATGGTTGAAAGTGCATTTTCAGTAGTATTAACCATTTTAAATACCTTCCTATATTGTTTGATGAATGCTAATATTTTCGATTTGACTTTCTGTTTGTCTTTGTGCCTTGTCTATAATAATGAATTTCTGTTTATATATAATTGTCTTGTAAAATTTCAGCAGTTTTGTTAAAGAACGTACTATTGTTTGGTTATATAAAACCTCTGCAAAACACATACTAAAAATCTTTTTTATAAAAAGGCATTCTTTTTTTTTTTTTGTTATTTTACATACTTTTGAATCAGGCCGGGCCGGATCGGGCCTGATTTTATCGTTTTTTGTCCGGACCGGGCCGGGCCATAAACCGTTAAAAAATAAACGGGTCGGGCCCGGGCCTCATTTTTCGACTTCATAACGGGCCGGGCCGGGTAAGCAAAATTTTCGTACGGGCCGGGCCCGGACCTCGAAATTCCGGCCCGTGCAGACCTCTAAAAGACATACAGTCGACAGCAAAAGTATCCGAGCGCTAGCCAATAATTCCGATATGAAAAAAGTAGAGTTAATGTTAATACTGTTTTGTTAAATAAATCCTTGTCGAATCATGTGCTTTGACTGACTAAGAACATGACTCGACAAGGATTTATTTAACAAAGCAGTATTAAGTGTACTTTGTTTTAGACAGGGTCACAGGGATTATTGCTAGTGCTCGTATACTTCTGCTGCCGACTGTACCTCTGGTCAAAAAAATTATCCCATTGCCCATCGGTAAGTTCTGATAATCTATCTGAGATATGGCGTCGATGGTGTCGCCAAAGGCAAACATTTTTAAGTTCAAGCAAAAATAAGTCAAAGTTAATATTTTTTAATAACCTATAACCATGTGTAAATTCTGAGGATCACAGAAGATGACAATCTCAGGGCCTGATTATCCAAATGGCTCAGGAAGCACAAGCTTCCCCTCTAAAATTTAAGAGGGGGGAGGATTTTAATCCTCAAGGATTAAAATCATGGTCTTGAATTTTTTGTTTCATATTTTCACACTGAGATTGATTTTTTTTTTTTTTTCTGAGAAAGGTTACCTAAAACAAGACAAAACACTCACTATTTCGGGAAAAATCTATTATTTAACCTCAAAAATCTGAATGTTTTTAATTAAAAAGCTGTATGATTTTAATGTTCTGTGTAGAAACCACCCAGATGTATGAAAATAATAATAATAATAAATAATAAACACACACTATTTTTTTGGTCTATAGCATTTTTATATTACAATATGTAACAGGAAAACAAGATTTTCTGAAATGAAAGGGGGCCCCGAAATGATGCTGAGCTTCCCCTAGCTTCAAAGCTTAATCGGGCCCTGGGCAATCTCCTAATCTTCAATTTCAATCTTCAAAATCTTTTTTCGAAGATTGAAATTTCATTTCAATCTTCAATATGATTCTTTCTATAAATCATATAAGAATATAAATCATATTCTCATATGATTTATAGAAATACCTCTCATTGCGTCCTATGAGAGGTATTTCTATAAGTCATATTATAACACTTTTATTTTGCGCAAATCATAATGAAATTGATATTAATAATACATATGCACAAGAAAAAGCTTTCTATAGAATATAATATGATTAGCATTAATATTTACAGGGTCACAAAAAAAAAAAAAAAAATAATAATAATAATAATATTCAGTTACATTATTGGTTATAATTGGAATATTCTGAAATTGCATTTTCGTTCGCATTAATCGTTTTTAATACTTTCGAGTTGTGTTTAAGAGTGATTGTTATATGAATTAGTCTATATATCTATACTTCTGTCTGCCTTTGAGCTCTCTAACTTACATAACTATTTACAGAATTTCTTGAAACTGATATACATTATTCACATTCAATATGGGATGTTCTCGATTTAAAATGGGGTAAATCCAATCACTTGTTTATATACAGGGACACCCAAAAAATTCCAAAACATTACGTTCTATGAGAGTTATCTCCACAAATCACATTTTAATACTTTTATTTTGTACAAATCATAATAAGATCAAATCATAACTACGTGCAAATTTTGTGAGTAATCATTGTTGCATGGGATATATTACATATGATGGGATTGTCCTTTTAAAAAATTATCATCCTTCTCTCATAGACACTTTAATTACATTTTGTGTTTTTAATGTAATTTACATTTTGTGTTTACAGTTCTCGTTAATGTTTTGCATACACGCATGCGTGCATGTATTATTATTATTATTTTTTTTTCTTAATAAATCTTTCAAAATTTCACCTTGTAATAATTATAAATAAATTATTGCAACAATATCTTAATGCAGTCTAATGTATATACGGAATGCACACTAATATTACGATTGTAAATTTTTCATTGATCTGGAATTACATCTTGAAAAATCTTAGCCCCCCCCCCCTTCCCCAGAAAATAATAATAATAATAATAATAATAAGTTCTGAATCCGCCACTGACACTTTGTGTTATCGATGAAACATTAGGTCTGTTCAGGAAAGATTTATTAAAGAGAGTGATTTTATTCTAGATTTTGTACTTGCTAAACACTTAAAGCGAGTACAAGATAAGTGGCTTAACGTAATGCTAAAAAAATACCTCCAGCAGCGTCAACTACATTACCTGAAGAAGTTGAGTGTTGAGCTGCAAAAGAAACCAGCGGTAAAGGCTTGCGAGTTGACAAAAATATAAGTACCTAAATCAAACATTTACACTGCGGGAGAAGTTAGAAACGAAAATTTTAAAGTTCGATTATATGTAACAGCTTAATAATGCAAAGTTAAAGTAATAATGGTGCACTTATTTTATTAAAATATTTCTGGTGTGATATGAATATTAAACATGACGCTTGCCGGCTCAGACGGCCGAAAATCAAGTGAATCCGGGCGTCCCGGAACTTAGAAAAACATATGCTATCAAAAAGTGATTTTTTACTTTCTCTTACCCATTAGGTAGAGAACGTATTGCTTTAGTTTCAAATTTTCGAACGTGAGTTTTTGTTATACTTACACGTTTTGAGTTCCCCTGAATGCGAAAATCATGTTTTTAGCGCTTGGTCTGTGTGTGTGTCTGTTATCAGCATATCTCAAGAACAAATAGTAGCAGAAAGTTCAAACTTGATATTCTAAATGTGTATGATATAGGGATGTTACACTAAGCTTTTCGTTGAGATGAAGCAAATGGTTCGTGTACAGGAACACCCAAGATAATTCAAATACATATGTCTATGGGGAAAAGTGCAGGTATGTCGAGTTTAACATCTATAGACTGCACTAAACCAAATGAAATGAATATATATATTTTATATGCGTAAAAACATGTCACAAGTAGAATAAGGTAGGGAATTCATCCACTGTTCATCTACAGGGCTACACAAAAGAACTCGATTACAGTGCGACAATGCTTGAAAATTGATGAAAGTGTATTTCAAGTTGTGTTGTGTCTTATTAATATAGGATTATAGTTGTGTGCACCATCCACCATGTGGTGTTTACATAACCTTCAGAAGATATACAGGGCTGCCAACATTTAAGCGATAATATTCTTTTTTATTGTTAGTGGAAGTGAGTGCTGTACTATAATATTTTACCATTTTCAGGAAAGCTGCTCAGGAATTAAAATGAATTCCTCATAGACATATGGTAAATAATGCATATTTTTAAGCTAAATATTCATCGCTGGTTTTTTGCATATTTACACGTTTTGAGGCTTTCTGATTACCGAAGTCAAGTTTTTTAACGTTTGATGTTTCTCTGCGTCTCTTAGAGTAACTTAAAAATTTAATTTACGAATTTAAGAGATCCAAAAGTTGTATTTTCAAGTCAATATAAGTTTGTTGCTGGAAAAGTTTGATTAAGACTGATAAGTTTCAAGGAATGTTGCACGTGAAAGTTGTCAGTATAGTTTTAAGTGAACTTTTAATTTTAATAACAGATTTAAATTCTATATAAATGTAGGTGCATTAATGAAACGGGGGGTTTGGGAGGAAGCCCCCCCCCCCCCTCACACAGAACTAATTATCATATAAAACTTTTCCGAAGCCTAATTTGAATTGTTTAACATAGGTTTACATAACAATACTCGTTAACTTATCTCTTAATATCCAACCTGTATTTATAGTATTAAATTTCAGGGTAAGAGAAAGTCGTGTGAGTGACACACCAGATTATTATTTTTCTTTTTTAGTTAAAACATTTTTGTAAACAACAATGCCAATCATTAAGTTAAAGCTAGGAGAGAGGACGTGAGAGAATGGCAGGAAGGAATATAGTGGTTAAATCATTCCTTATTTTCCAAAAATTGAAAACAAAGTTTTGGATTTTCTGAATGTGAAAAAAGATTTTAAAATGCGTTATGTAATATGATTAACAATGGGCCACTTTTCTTCAAAAGTTATCATGGTGTTTGAGCTGATTTTGATGCTCACTGAGGCTTCAGAAACTTCAATATCAAGGCTAGAAAAAGGAAATTAATTAAATTTTTCTCAGTCTGATTCAATTTATAATAAAACTTTTCTGTTAGTAAAAGTCCGTCAAAGATAAAAAGTTAGTGCAGAAGTTAATGATAAGTCTAATTTTTACATTACATTTTTATTGAACATTATTTCATAGCTATGAAATGAAATAAGTACAAAAAAGTATAATTTATTTGGCATTCATAATCTGGCCCTGATTATTGCACGGGCGGAGTAGATCTCCCCACAGGGGCCCTTGGTGTTTCGAGGCCCGAAATTTCTGTTTTTAGCTTATTTAATTTAACTTAAAATATCTTAAAATACTTCTTCCACCAGGCGTTATAAAAATATTACTTTCAAACTATGAATAAACACCATAAAATGCAATAAACTCGCAACAATTGTTTCGGGTCGAAAAAACACACGACCCTTCATCAGGCGAATAAAGTAAGCACGGGTGCTGCAGTCAAAGCGGCAACGCACGAACCGGTTTGACTGCAGCACTCGTGCTTACTTTATTCGCCTGATGAAGGGTCGTGTGTTTTTTCGACCCGAAACAATTGTTCCGAGTTTATTGCATTTTATGGTGTTTATTCAAAGTTTGTAAATAATACTTCTTTCACCATATTAAAATATTACTTAGTTAAAAATGTTAAAAGCAAAATGAAACATTTTACTCATTATGCATCGCAGTTTACTCATTTACGACACTCCAAAATAATTACTAAAGCTAATTCACAAGAATGCATTACATTTTTCAGATATTTTTACAATAAACATAAATTACATACCTATTTATTTCACCTAATGATCTCACGTTATTTAAAGGTTAATGAAATGTGTGTTATAAGGGGGAAGCGGCAGAATATTAACCTACTACAATAAATTCGAATGATGTAATATGCAATTTAAACGTTTTTGTCGATACACAATAGCATTTTAAAAATTGTGCTTTTTTGAGTAAGCTAATGAAACTAATAATAATAATAACAGTTATTATTATTATCATTATTATTATTATTATTATTTATAATGTTAAAAATTATGCGAAAATGTTTTCTGTTTGTGTTAAAAATCACATTTATTTAAAAAAAATAAAATGCCCTTTTCTTAATACACTAAAAAGAACAAAATAACTTTTTCAGTTCAGTACCGCCGATCTGAATACTTGCATTTTACTACTATTCCAATAAAATTGCACCTCAAACGAAGAAAACAGTGGCTCAAACCATAATTTAAATTTTAAATTATTATGGATTTATGAAAATATGAGCTGAAATGAGCCAAATTGCAAATTTTGGTATAAAATGGTTTGAGCTGCCCTGCGGCAGTACTGAGCTGAAAAAGTTATTTTGTTCTTTTCAGTGCAATAAGAAAAGGGCATTTTATTTATTTATCTATTTATATATATATATATATAAGTGTTATTTTTATCTTTTTCGTTTTGTTCATTCGAGGGGGGAATTCCCCCACAGGGGGGAGGCTAGGCTCCTACATACACAAAAAAAAAAATTCCCAGTTGACTATCTCTATTACAAAAAAATATATATTCGTTTCATTTAGTTTAGTGCAGTCTATAGATGTTAAACTCTACTTACCTGCAATTGTCCCCATAGACGTAATGTATTTGAATACTTCTGAGTGTCCCTGTACACGAATCATTTGCTTCATCTCAACGAAAAGCTTAGTATAGCATCCCTATATGATACACATTTAGAATACCGAGTTTGGAATTTCTGCTACTATTTGTTCTTGAGATTTGTTCATCATAGACAGACAGACAGTCAGACAGACACACAGACCATTCGCTAAAAACATGATTTTCGTATTCAGGGGACCTCAGAACATGAAAATATAACAAAAACTCATGTTCGAAAATTTGACCTTAAAACAATACTTTCTCGACCCAATGGGTAAGTGAAAGTTATATGACGAATTTAAATACATCACGAGAGTAAATAATAGGGAAAGAAATATATCAAATTTAAATACAACTCAAGAGGAAATAATCACAAAACTAGTATGTTGTGGCTATCACAAGACTTTCTTCTATATTTTCCTATACAAATTCACTGTAAGAGCAAACAATTTATTAAAACTGTTATTTATTAAAATTATCTAACATGATGAATGCAAATGATTTTCATCTTAGAGAAAACAAACACTAAATATCCAAAGAAAGACAGTTTTATTTTCTATAAATAACATCTTAAACTAGTATGGTGTGGCCACCACAAGACTTTCTTCTATATTTTCCTATACAAATTCACTCAATAACAACAATAATAATAAAGAAATACGACTTTTTTCCAAGTTTTCTTTCGTTAAAAGTTAAAACAAAAAAAAAAACGATAACTTTGTTTTAAATTATCACATATTTATAGTTCAACCATTAATTTTAAAGGTATTGACGAGACCTTTCGAAAGATACAACATCTTGAAAATTTACCCCCCAGGGGGGGAAGCGATGCTCCCACATGCACAAATATTTTTTACTAATTAACTACTACTATTATCAATAATTCATATAAATTTTACAAGCACAGGTTAAGAATAACTCTCATTATGTACATTTATACGGAATTTTGTCCTATACTGCCATGTTAAAAATGTAGAAAAAATACGATCACAGCGCCACCTGTTGAGCGATTGATCCCCAAATCTAAACAGCACCAGTTTATGTCAGGGGCCAACTAAATACTAAGTTTGGTTAAATTTCGATTAAAAAAAAAAAAAACGATTTTTTTTTTCTAAGTTTTTTTTTGTTAAAAGTAAAAAAAATCGATAACTTTGTTTTAAATTATAGTTTAACCATTCGTTTTAAAGGCATTGACGAGACCTTTCGAAAGATACTCATCTTGAAAATTTACTGCCCTCGAGGGGGGGACTTCCCCCCCAGGGGGGGTGGCGAGGCTCCTACACATACAACATTTTTTTCCCAGTTGACTATCTCTGTTATAAATAATTCTCGTAAATTTCATAATGATTACTATAAAATAATTCTCTTTATGGACATTTATACAAAATTTTGTCCTATATCACCATGTTAAAAATTTAGAAAAAGCGGGATGGCAACGCAACCTGTAAGACAATTTTTACCAAAAGTCGATAGGCACTAGTTTATGTCAAGGTGCAACTACATACCAACTTGTATGAAATTCTGTGCAGTAGTTCCTGAGATACAGTTGCCACAAAGTTTTGTCACACACACACACACACAGACATTTTCTAAAAATGGTCAAATCGTGTTCTACAGCTCTCAAAACGTGTAAATCCATAGAAAACCCGAGGTCGAAAATTTTTACGAATCTAATACTTTCTTCAATTGAATATAAAAGAAAGTAAAAATGCGTTTTGATAGTTATATGCCATACAAGTTTAGATATAGTTTTCCCATTATCAAGGGAGTATAGGAATTTCCAGCACCATCTATTAGCCTATAAGCATTCAACTTCAATCAGCATAATGTCTCATAATGGCCTTCTCAAATATCAAGTTTTGTGTGATTATACGCAATAGAACCTGAGGTATAGCCTTTCCTTATATTGCAGAAATCGCTGTGTAGCAGCGCCGTCTATTGAGCGGTTGACACCAAAAGCTCATAGGAACTAATTTATGTCGAGGTATATCTACATATAAATTTATATGCAATTCTTTGCTGTAGTTCCTGAGATATAGTCTTCCCTTAAATTGCGGAGATCGCTATATAGCAGCGCCTGAGATATAGCGCTGCCTTAAATTACGGAAATCGCTGTATAGCAGCGTCACCTGTTGAGCGGTTGACATCAAAAGTTGATAGGCACTAATTTATGTCAAGATGCATGTACATATAAATTTATACACAATTCTGAGCAGTAGTTCCGGAAATACAGTTACCACAAAATTTTTGTCTCTCTCACACACAGACAGACGGATAGACAGACATTTTCTGAAAATGGTCAACTCGTGTTCTAGATCTCTCAAAACGTGTAAATCCGTCGAAAACTGGAAGTCGAAAATTTTTAAAAATCCAATACTTTCTTCTATTGAATACAGAAGAAAGTAAAAATGCGGAATTTAAATACATCAGACAGAAAATAATAATAAAAGAAATATGCCAAATTTAAATGCATCACGATAGTAAATAATAGCACTAAATTCGTCCGGGGAAATCTATAGGAGCTGAGATCACAAATTTTCGTGTGTGGCTTGTTTACGTGTGTCCAACACCCACTGTAACAGGATTTTGCGAAACTCCCCCTTTCTCCCGTTGGGGGTGGGGGGAGGGAATAAACACGTTTCCAAGCATAACTTTGCTTCAAATTATCTCAGTAAGATTAATTTTTATGTGTGGGTTGTTTATGAGTTCCCAACACGCACTATAAAGGGATTTTACGAATTTTCTCCCCCCCCCCCCCCCCTTTGAAGGCAGGGGAGGGAGGCAAAAACACGCTTATAAAAGTAACTCTGCTCCAAGTTACCTCAGGATAGTGATTTTTTTTTTTTTATATGTCGATTGGTTATGCGTACTCAAGACACACACTACAAAGGGATTTTGTAAAATTCAACCTTGGCCCCCTTGGGAGTGGGTGGGCAAAATCATGTTTCCATGCGCAACTATGCTCCGAACTATCTTAGGCAATTTTTTATGTACGGACTGATTATGCGTTCCCAACACGCACTATAAAGGGATTTTGTGAAATTTCCCCTTTCCCCCATTTAAGGGCGGGGGGTTGGGGGGGGGGAACATGTTTTAAAGAGTAACTCTGCTCCAAATTATTTCAGGAAAGCGATTTTTTGATATGTGATTGGTTATGCGTACTCAACACATACAAACTACAAAGGGATTAATTGAAATTCTGTGCTATCCCCCCCTTTGAGGGTTGGGGAGGGCTAAAAAACATGTTTTCATACGTAATTCTTTTTCAAATTATATTAGAGTGGCAATTCTTGATGTGTGGACTGCTTATGCGTATTCAACACACACTACAAAGTGATTTTGTGAAATTTCACCCTAGCAAAAAACATGTATTCATGCGTAACTCTTCAGTAAATTATCTTAGGAAGGAGATTTTTGATGTGTGGGTCAGTTATATGCATACTTGCCAACATGCTAATTAATATTCTGTAGTATTGTTAGTTTCGCCTTCTTTTCCACACCAGAATCTTTTTACAGTATTTTTCTTCATATTTAATTGTAATTATATTTGAAGAATATTGCTATAAATATTTACTGGTGTGAAAAAAAAGGCGGAACTAACAGCACTACGGAATATTAATTGGGTTGTTGGCAAGTATGGTTGTGTATCTAACTTATAATAAGAGATTTTGGGGAATTCCCTCCGCCTTCTTTCCTTTAAGAGCGGGACGGGGGTGGGGCTAAAAAACACGTTTTAAAACTTAACTCTTCTTCAAATAATCCCAGGATCTCAAATTTTTAATGTGTCGGTTAGGTATGTGTATGCAACATGTACTATAAAGGGATTTTGTGAAATTACTCTTTCTGTTTGGGGTGAGCGGGGCAAAAAAAAAAAAAAAAAAAACACGTTTTCAAGCGTAAATCTGCTCCAAATTATCTTAGAGTGGCGAATTTTGGTGTGTGGTGTTGATTAAGTGTACGTAATATACACTTTGATGTGATTTTGCAAACCTTTCCACTTTACCCGCGAGGGAGGGGGAGTAAAATGCAGGCAAGGCGCTACCGAAGGCATTGGGGCCCCAGACTCTAAGTGTGGCAAGTGGGAAAACCGCAACCAAAGGTAGCGAGAACTTTAACTTAGATTTTGACTGATTTCAATGACTTTTTATTATTATTAATGATATGGTATTTTGAGAATTAATTTCAATATAATGATCAGCGAAGGGGGCAATGCCTGCTAGTAAAATATAGTTACCAAATAGTTAATATAGTTACCGAATTTTCGTCTCTTAGCAACAATTACTGTTTTCATTTCTTAAAGTTTCTATCGCAGGTCTTCTCTCAATTTAATCTATATATATAAAAATGAATTGCTGTTCGTTAGTCTCACTAAAACTCGAGAACGGCTGAACGGATTTATCTTATCTTAGTCTTGAAATGTTCGTGGAGGTCTAGGGAAGGTTTAAAAGGCGAGAAAAAATCGAATAATTTCCGGGAAAACCCTAAAAACAGCCCTTTTCTATTTCCCATACAAACGTTTTCTAGAGTCAATTTGAACTTTATTGCTATTCAATAAAGTTTAGGTGTGTTCCTAACGGCTGATGGCTGAGCTACAAAAATTTGCATGTTGATTCGTAATGACCTCCCCTGATGCACCTCGAAGCCGGATTTTCGAATTTTGTTTTAGTTTTCTTTTAATTAATTAAAATGTTAAAATAACAACCTTCTAATAACTGATAAATTGGCCATTTAATTTTAATCCTTAATTTAATTGTTGCCAAAAAAAAATTATTCTTTTTTGGACAGAAAAAAAGAAAAAAAAACGTGAACAATAAAAATTACATTTATTTAAAATATTTAATTAATAAATAATTTAAATAATTAATTGTTGTTGCCTTAATTTAATTGTTGCCAAAAAAATTATCATTATTTTTTTCGACGAAAAAAAAAAAAAAAAAAAAAAAAAAACAACGTGAACAATCCGCGTTTGTAATGATCGATAGATGGCGCTCTCTGAACACTGCAGTTGTTAGTAAATATAACAGGCACGTGTAATTATTATTCTTTCTCCGCCATTTCATCATGGAAAGTCGATTGCATAATATGAGGATATGCAGTGGTGTGATAATTTCACCTTAGCCCACAAGAGGGCGAGCATATCATTACAATCGCGGATAAAAATTACATGTATTTAAAATGAGGAAAGTAAATTAAAAAAATTAGAAATATCAGTCGTATCGTTACAAATAAGATACCAAATGAAAGATGCAATTTTTGTGAATCCAACGGATTAAACAGCTTATCGATCGGACAATTAGATTTTTTAAAATTAACTAATGTATGTATTTTATAAATTTTCTTTCACAAACACAAACGTGTAGTATACAGCCTGTACAACACTAGACCAAATTGAAGTTCAAATTTCATCAATATTTAAATAAATAAATGAAAATAAAAATATGCTTAATGGGAAATATATATAACCATTAAAAGTTTAGTTGTCTAAAATATGTCAGAAATAGCGCTCATAGCATATTGTTACAAGGTATTAAGTCTTATTTTTACAAGGGATAAAATCTAAAATGGTGACAAAAATTCAAAAGTCGCCAAAGAGAGCTATATTAAGGCGGTACTATGATCATGCTTACAAACCATGAATACTAATAATCACAAAAAATTAATTGTCTCATGCAACAGACGTAGCCGGTCATAGCATCTCCTATATTATTAAAATCTGTACGCGTGTGTCTGTGTGTGTGTCTGTGTGTCTGTCTGTGAGAAACGGCTTGAAACGGATAAGGCTCCGCCGCTAATGGTCGCACGGACTTCGAACAGGTACCGTCGGACAGAGAATTTATCGCAGATCTGGGTTTACTAATTTGCTAAACGATGCGACCCTAATTAGCGGAGATATTAATTAAAACGTCGACCATTGTCTACCGAAAAATGACCCAGAATTCATGATTAAATGCTTAAAAAGCGACATTTTTACGGAAAAAGTGGAAAATAAATTAGAAATATCAGTCGTATCGTTACAAACAAGATACCATTGGAAAGGGCTTTTTTTTCTCAATCCGATGGTTTAAACGGCTTATCGATCGGACGATTAGATTTTTTAAAATTAACTAAACTATAAAAAAATGTTGGCAACGAATCACAAAAATGTTATCTTTGCAGACGTTAAGTCTCCAGCTGTCTTCAACGGAAACACAGCTGGTATTCATTAAGGTCACGTGATTCGTAGTGCGATTAAAAATTACAATTTTCTATTTTCTTCAATTTTTAAAATTTTACACATTTTATTTAGTATATAATATTTACACCACAAAACAAACTTGCATTTCAAATTTCATCGATTTCCGTCAATAAACAAAAGATTTACATTTTAATTGCAAATTAAATTTTATCTTCACACGCCGGACATTTTTGCAATAGTATTTTAATACGCGTATTTCAATTTCTAATTACGATTGATTTATTTTTTATACATCATACGAAAGATATTTTAAAGTTCTTTTACATAATTCAAAGTTTTCAACAGATTTACGCGTTTTGAGGTCTCCTGAATCAGTGTTCTTTCATGGCGCTGTAATATTTTCAAATTTCAATATTTCAATTTCTAATTATGATTCATTTATTTTTAATACATCATTCGAAAGATATTTTAAAGTTCTTTTATATTATCGAAAGTTTTCAGCAGATTTACACGTTTTGAGGTGTCCTGAATTAGTTTTCTTTGTATCTCAGCTACTAATTAAAATAATTTCATTAGTAATACATCATTAGAAAGCGTTTTTGAATTGGAATGGAACAGTGGAATACAGAAATTTCTACCGACAGATGGCGCTGTAATATTTTCAAATTTCAATATTTCAATTTCTAATTATGATAAAATTATTTTTAATACATCATTCGAAAGATATTTTAAAGTTCTTTTAAATTATCGAAAGTTTTCACCAGATTTACACATTTTGAGGTGTCCTGATTACGTTTTCCTTTGCATCTCAGCTAATTGAGTTAGACCGTTCAAAATTGGTATACGTAGGTTAATTAGGAGGGGCTGAAAGGGTGGGGAAGAGATAGGCGTGCACCGCGCGCGTATCCCCTAACTTGTGCGTGCAGCGCGCACGGGACTGGTCCAACTTTTTAACCGATGAGAAATGATTTTTTTTCATTTTCTTTTCTTAAGAATAAAAATTTGATTTGAGAAGGAGTATATGCGCGCAGCGCGCGTATACCTTGACACGTGCGCGCGCAGCGCGCATGGGTTTGCGCTGCCGAAGGCAGTGGGATACCCGGTGTGAGTTTAAAACCGATCAGAAATGATTTTTTTTTAGGGGGCACGAAGGGTCAGGGAAGGAATACGCGAGCGCAGCGCGTGTATCCGTGAACTTGTGCGTGCGCAGCGCGCACGTGACGGCGCTGCCGAAGGCAGTGGGAACCCGGTCCGACTTTGTACCCGATGAGAAATGATTTTTTAAATTTTCTTTTCTTAAGAATAAAAATATGACTTCAGGAGGAATATGTGCGCGCAGCGCACGTATACCTTCACACGTGCGCGCGCATGGCTCTGCGCTGCCGAAGGCAGTGGGGACCCGGTGCGAGTTTTTACCCGATCAGAAATGATTTTTTTAGGGGGCACGAAAGGTCAGGGAAGGTATACGCGCGCGCAGCGCGCACGGGACTGCGCTTCCGAAGGCAGTGGGGACCCGGGCCGACTTTTTACCCAATCAGAAATGATTTTTTTTTAATTTCTTTTCTTAACAGTAAAAGTTATTTTTTGTTTCTGTTACTGTTAGTTTTCTTTTCTTAAGAATAAATATATGACTTCAGAAGGAATATGTGCGCGTAGCGCACGTATACCTTCACACGTGCGCGCGCATGGGTCTGCGCTGCCGAAGGCAGTGGGGACCCGGTGCGAGTTTTTACCCGATCAGAAATGATTTTTTTAGGGGGCACGAAAGGTCAGGGAAGGTATACGCGCGCGCAGCGCGTGTATCCCTTAAGTTGTGCGCGCGCAGCGCGCACGGGACTGCGCTGCCGAAGGCAGTGGGGACTCGGGCCGACTTTTTACCCAATCAGAAATGATTTTTTTTTTTTTTTTAATTTCTTTTCTTAACACTAAAAATTACTGTTAGTGATTCAATAATTTTAGTGATTCATTAATTTTAGTGATTCACTTGAAAATACTAACCCGCTAGCGGGCGAAGCCAGCTAGTATTATAATATTTAGCGTGAAATTGTTATCATTTTTATGGTTGATCGGGGATAAACAAAATAAACATAGGAAATAACGTAAAAGCAAATATTATGTGCACCACGTATAGTGTTGTTCATATGTAACTGGGATTCAAATATAAAGGGGATACTTCATTTTTTTTTTTCGATACTATCTATTTCGAAACTGTTATCTAATAAGGACTTAATGCAAGCCTATTGGTAAACCATTGTCTCAGGTAATAGGGACAAGCGCCCGAGTTTTAGCGGATGACCAAATCGCTACCGAAGGCAGCAGGGATCCGAAGCGAGCTTTTGAGCAATTTTAGTATTTTATTTTATTTTTATAAAGCTATATAGAAAAGAGTTTCCTTTAAATTTAGTGACCAGCGAAGCGGGCAAAGCCTGCTAGTTTTAATATATTTTTGAATATTATTTTAATATTTTTTAAAACTTAATGCCAAAAGAAAAGCCGTTTTCATGTGGTCTATTTTGTCTATCAGCGATAATCTTGTGGTCCCAAAAAGAAGCATGTCAAATCTAAATAGAACACGATAAAGAATAATAAAAAAAAAAAAAAAAAGAAAGAAAGAAAGAAAAAGAAATGTGCCGAATTTAAATGCATCACGAGAGAAATTAATATTAAAATAATTATTCCAATTTTAAATACTTTACGAGAGAAAATAATAATTAAAGAAATATGTCAAATTAAAATATATCACGATAAAAAAAAAAATATATATATATATATATATATATATATACAGACACGACATTATTTCATTATTTAAAACATGAAAATCTGACATTGACAGATTTTAATTTAGTGCCAGAGGCCTACTGCTAAACTTGTTAATATCGACAAATTCTTCTTTAGTTAATTCGTGACGATCTAAATTCCATGATAAAGTTTTCATTAAATCAAACCAATGTGTTTCAGCTGCAGATATTGTAACAAATAACGTTGGAAGTCCAAACTGTCTTATAGCCGCAAAACAACGTTTTTTCTCTTTTTCCCAATGAGGGGGAGATGTGCCTTGGGGGGGGACTCATGTCAAAGGTGTGCCTTGGGGGGGGACTAATGTCAAAGTTGTACCTTGGGGGGGGACTCATGTCAAAGTTGGGCCTTGGGGGAACTCATGTCAAAGTTGGGCCTGCGGGGGGGACTCATGTCAAAGTTGGGCCTTGGGGGGACTCATGTCAAAGTTGTACCTTGGGGGGGGACTCATGTCAAAGTTGGGCCTGGGGGGGACTCATGTCAAAGTTGGGCCTTGGGGAGACTTCATTCAATAAATCCCCATTCAATAAACCGACTGAAATAGGCCCTTAGCACTATTAAGAGTGTATTATAAAAATTCGACAACGCTGTACCGACTGAAATAGGGGTACCTTGGGGGAGACTCATGTCAAAGTTGGGCCTTGGGGGGACTTCATTCAATAAATCCCCATTCAATAAACCGACTGAAATAGGCCCTTAGCACTATTAAGAGTGTATTATAAAAATTCGACAACGCTGTACCGACTGAAATAGGGGTACCTTGGGGGGGGGGGACTCATGTCAAAGTTGGGCATTGGGGGGACTTCATTCAATAAATCCCCATTCAATAAACCGACTGAAATAGGCCTCTAGCACTAATTAAGAGTGACCTATAAAAATTCGACAACTGTACCGACTGAAATAGGCCTCTAGCACTAATAATAATAATAAAAGAATTATGCCCAATTTAAATATATTACAAGATAAAATAATAATAAAAGAAAATAATAGTTAAAAAAACATGTCGAATTTAAGTGCAACACGAGAAAAAAATAATAAAACAATTATGCTGAATTTAAATACGTCAGCAGAGAAAGTAAAAGAAATGTGTCGAATTTAAATACATCACGAGAGAAAATAATAACAAAAGAAATATGTCGAATTTAAACGCATCACAAATAATAATAATAATAATAAAATATTGTCCAATTTAAATACATCACTAGAGAAAATAACAATAAAAGAAAGTGATAATAAAATAAATAATGCATTACAGGTGAATAAAGGTAAAAAGAAATGAATTTAAGTACATCACAAATAATAATAATAATAATAATAATAATAACAAAAGAAACATATCGAATTTAAATTCATTGTGAGAGAAAATAATAATAATAATAAAAGAAACATGTCGAATTTAAATTCATTGCGAGAGAAAATAATAATAATAAAAAAAAAAAAAACATGTCCAATTTAAAATCACCGCAAGAGAAAATAATAATAAAAGAAATATGTCGAATTTAAATGAGAGAAAATAATAATAAAATGCATATATAAAATTTGAATACATCACAAATAATAATAATAATGGTGAAAGAAACATGTCGAATTTAAATGTATCACGAGAAAAAATAATAATAAAAGGATTATGCCTAATTTAAATACATCACGAATGAAAATAATATTGAAAGAAATATGTGGAATTTAAATACACCATGAGAGAAAACAGTAACAAAAGAAATATGTCGAATTTAAACGCATCACAAATAACAATAATAATAATAATGTTAATAATAAAAGAATGTTACCCAATTTAAATACACACTAGGAAAAATAACAATAAAAGAAACGTGTCAAATTTAAATACATTACGAAATAAATAAATAAATAAATAAATAAATACATCACGAAAAAAATAACAACAAAAGAAACATGTCAAATTTAAATTAATCGCGAGAGGAAATAATAATAATAATAAAGGAAACAGTCGAATTTAAATTCGTCGCGAGAGGAAATGATAATAATAATAAAAGAAACAGTCGAATTTAAAATCCCCACGAGAGAAAATAATAATAAAATAAATATCTTAAATTTGAATATATCACAAATGAAAATAATAATGAAAGAAACATGTCGAATTTAAATGCATCACGATAAAGAAAAAAAATAATAAAAGTATTATGCCCAATTTAAATACACCACGAAAGAAAATAATATAAAAGAAATATGTGGAATTTAAATACACCATGAGAGAAAACAGTAACGAAAGAAATATGTCGAATTTAAACGCATCACAAATAATAATAATAATGTTAATAATAAAAGAATGTTGTCCAATTTAAATACATCACCAGGAAAAATAACAATAAAAGAAACATGTCAAATTTAAATACATTACGAAAAAAATAATTAAATACATCACGAAAAAAATAATAACAAAATAAACATTTCGAATTTAAATTCATCGCGAGAGGAAATAATAATAATAGTAAAAGAAACAGTCGAATTTAAAATCCCCACGAGAGAATATGATAATAAAATGAATATCTTAAATTTGAATAGATCACAAATGAAAATAATAATGAAAGAAACATGTCGAATTTAAATGCATCACGATAAAAAAAAAAATAATAAAAGAATTATGCCCAATTTAAATACATCACAAAAGAAAATAATATTAAAAGAAATATGTGGAATTTAAATACACCATGAGAGAAAACAGTAACAAAAAAAAAAAAAAAAAAAAAAAATGTCGAATTTAAATGCATCACACGAGAAAATAATAATAAAAGAAGTAAGCCGAATTTAAATACACCCCAAGAGAAATTGATATTAAAATAAACATTTCAAATTTAAATAATTCACGAGAGGAAAGAGTAATAAAACAAATATATCGAAATTGAATGCACTACGATAGAATATTATATATACCTATATATAATTGCTAAATTTTAAGATTAAAATTTATTACGATATCTATCATATCTATACGATATCTATATATACCGAACGTAAATATGCCATGAGAGAAAATAATAAAAGAAATAAGTCGAATTTAAATGAATCACGAAAGAAAATAATAATAATAAAAGATATATGTCAACTATAAATACATCACGAGAGAAAACAATTGTAAAAGAAATATGGTCGGTGACACTGTAAATTTGTTACAGGTTACAATACATTGATTACACACATTTTATTAATAGGGATCTCGCCCTACATTAAGTTCGTTTTAAGACAAAAAGAATAATAAATAATATTGATGATAGTGTACAATTAATTAAATTAATTTTTTTTGTTCATTTTATGTAACCATATCCATTTGGTGGTTGATTTGTTAGTATTCTGGCTATCAGTTCACCGATGCAATTTTATATCTCGGTTTAGCAAATAGGGTTTAGCATATTATAGCTAGGGGTTTTTTTTTTTCTTTTTTTTTTAAATTTCTTTTGCTGCAATGAATTCCCTGCATGTTCCGTAAAAATAATACTTTTGAGGTTACCAAAGGGGGATGTCATACCTCCACGGATAATCAAAATTGTAATGGCATGTTTCCGGACCCTCATCTCTAATGGTGAATTCCAAATCGTAACCAATTGGTCATTGCTTAATTTTGGTTCTACATTAAAATCCATAGAACCTAAACCATCAATCAAGTTTACGTATACATGTTCACAGTACTTCTTCTGAATCCATATCAGTAAATAAGCCCCGATCGATTTAGTTCTAGTGTATAAAAACTGACCATAGAGCGACACAATTTTAAACAAAATGTATGATGTATGAATTTGTCTAACATATAGCAATATGGCTAGATCTGAAAGAATTAAATGGCTAAATGCGTTTTAAAGAATTTCCTCGCGAAGGTTGTATTATACCCAATATTTTATTTATTTAAAAAAAAAGCTTCTGGGTAAAAATAAATTTGGTTTAACGGGGTTCAAATTAATGATTAATAATTTTCAATGGATTATTTGTCAAATTCATCCCTTTGTGCCACTTTAAATTTGTTTCAATGCTACTATTTTCAGTATTTCGCCATACTATTTCTAATCTAGAAGGCAATTCCCCGTGGCATGAGCGTCTATGTATAACTATGTACAATATAATTATATGAAATAATGCTGTGGAAGATTGATTGGTTGTGTTTAACTTTGCACTATGGGTAATTGACGACGGTCTGGAACGCACCCCTAAGAATGATCCAGAAACATCCCATCACATTTTAATCCTTCACTGGGGAGGATGGCTCCCTCGCTTCGGAGACCCCCAGAAATATAATTCGAATGAGAACATGGAAGACATTGCGGCCACGACGTATTTTACATACACCATCTATCATTAGTGTACACTACGGTCTTTGCCGGCTCGAGTACGAGTATCGAACCTGCAATCCTCCAATTCTGAGCTCGGTGCTCTACCGACCGGGCTACCGCGAATACTCTGCGGAAGAATATAAAATTATATAACATTTTCTGCTTCTCCTGGATGTATGTTTCCATACATCCAATATCAGTAACAATACGACATCTATAATCTATTTCGGCATTTAGGGGCTTTATGTAGCAGAGGAATATCATAAGGGCATTCTATAGAAGTACATATCTGCTTCTCAGACTTTTACTGTTGTATATATGAACATTTTCTTTTAAAAGTTTCATCACATACAATTTTCATCAAATCAGGTTTTTACCATGTAAGCAAATTCACAAAGGCTTTACTTTTGCAAAGTTCTGCTCCATGTTGCCCCAGACCGAATATTTCTTAACAGCTATATCACGGAGAATAAAACCGTTTTTATTTCAAAATGACTTAACAATTCTGATTTAGAGGAAAGAGGATTTAAAAATAATCGCAGGATTTGACACAGGAATTGAGTATTCCCCCAGTTACTTGCCCCTGAGATGGGACCACAGAAATTACTTTCGCGTTGTATTGTCATTGACTATGGAATCATGTATAAAATTCGACAAATTCAGTTCAACAGTAATTAATAAAAACAAATTTTAATCTAAAGTTAGGGTCCCAACCCACCCCCTTTCCCTAAGTCCATTACGCAAAGTAATCCATTATTCTGCTTAGTCGAATGATAGAAAGTGGGTTAAAATTTGAAAACAAAATTTAAACTGAAGGGGGTCGAAAGCCCCCCCCCCATCTCTAAGTCCGTTATTACTTGATCATGTATTGCCATTGGAGTTATGAAAATATGCAAAATTTCAGCTGAATAAAATAGTAGGTTAAAATTCACATGTAAAATTTGATCCTGACAGACAGCAAACGAAATTAAATAAAAACGTATAAAAAGACGAATTGATACTAATTGTAATAAGCCATTTTAATTTATTATAAATTAATTTGAATAATGAAAAATAAAATGGGAAAATGAAAAACATTACCATCTCCTATGCTCGATAACTTCTCCGTACTCCCGGAAAGGTAAACGATTTCTAAAGCGTTTCTACGATCGATAACACTTTAGTTTCTATCAAAATGTATCGCTAAAAGATAACAAAAGTATCTAGATGAATACAGAGTGCTCTTCTTCTAAAAGGTTCACGTGTTCACAAAGATAATTTAATCTTATCGTAAAAGAAAAGTTTTCATTTATCAAAATTTCGTTACGTGAAAAATATATTATGTCAGATTTGCGAATTAGGTTATGATTTCTTATATTACTATGATTACTGTGCTATGCTTTTAGTAATCCCTTCCCTAAAAAAGCGATTTTTACTTCCAGCTGATTTTAATATTTGATAAATAAATATAAGTGAATAGGGATCAGGAGCTTCAGTCCCCTAGTTACTGAGCAGTTAATATTTATTTATTCTATACTTGTTGACCTTTTCCTACATAGCATCATTTTTTACAAATAAATGTATTCCCAAATTTGCCTGTTTAACTCTCATAGCCGAGTTTATATCATTGAACATCGGTATATAGAGTTTAAAATTTTGTAAAATTTGAAATTCGTATGAAAATTTCACCATTCACACATAAAAATGTGTCTTATAAATTAACTTGACAATAATTCTGTAAAGTAATATATAAATATCTTCAGAAGATGTATTTGAACAATAATAATGCGAAATTGAGAAAGAAAACACAAAATTAACAAGGTTCTAGCATTTAAGTTTTTTTTCCCCCAAAAAAATTATTATAATTTCACTTTTTTTATTTAAATAAGTTTGAAGAAATTTTAATATACTTAATCTTGCTATATTTTAATGACCATGTATGAAAAATTTCATAATTTTAAGGGGGTTTCTGATTGTAGAGATAAAAGCTATAAACCGGATTTTTGTTCTAACTTAGCTCTCAGTTTTGGGTATGAAGTATGAAAAAATTTTTTTCCTTTTTCTCAAAATGCATCTTTTACACTTTGCATTAATTTTTGAGATTGTTCTCTTTGAGAACATCCATTTTATTTGCAAGAACTCTGAATACTCCATTTTATTTGCAAGAACTCTGTTTCTCCTCCCCCTTTTATTTTAAAATTATATTTTGAATTATAGCAAAGCTGTAATTTAAAATTTTTACGGTTGCACGGTAGATTGCCACTGCTTTCAGAAAATTAATAGATAATTTTCTTTTTCTAATTTAGTCTCGTTTAGTTTCCCCTCCCCATTTTTTTTTATCCAAAACTGATAAAAAAAATAAAAAAAAATGAAAGAAAGAAAAGAAAACGAAAAAAAAAAAAAAGAAAGAAGAAGAAAAGATCGAGATATAACGAAAATCACATACATAGTACTCAGTGGCAGCTCCTGCCAACTTTCCCAGGTGGGGCCCGGTCCATTGCACGACATGTGAAATATATACATAATTAAAACGCAAAAAAAAAAAATAAAATAAATAAATAAAAAATAAGTTATTTAATGGGGAAAATTATCTTTATATATATATTATACATATATTCGGGGTGTTCTATGTATATTATTATTATTATAATTAATTGTGAATATTATAAAATTTTACAATGCTACAATGTCAAAATTTTTAAACTAAAATTCTTTTACGTGCATTTTTTTTTTTTTTTTTTTTTTTTACTTTTGTGCATAATAACTCTAAATCTCTTAAGTAAGTATAAACGAAAACATTATATATTTAATATATATGTTTCTTGTACGCTTGTTTTTAAAAGCACAGCCAGAATATAAGAAATTAAATAAAAATTAGAAATTTCATAAACGGTACTTTAGAAATGTATACACATTTTTTAAATGTTGCATTTTTAAATTAAAGTATTTGTGATTTAACTTTTTTATATTCTAGCTTATTTAAAAACAATGATGTAGGCCAAATGTATATAAAATTTAAAACCTTTAGGTGATTTTGTGATGTATATCAAAATTAAAAATTAAGCCTGTACAGAAAATTTAGTTTAAAATTTTATATTCCTTCAACAATACAGAATTTTATAACTGTCCCAATAAAAAATTAATGCCTGACATTTTATTTCTTTGCAGTTTTTTGCATAATGTCGAGTTAAAAATACGCAAATAAAGACACTTTAAAAATCCATCGCTATATTAAAAAAAAAAGTGTGTGTATCTTTATATATATATTTCTTTTGTGCGTGTGTCACTGAACTCCTCCTAAACGGCTGGACCGAGTTTAATGAAATTTTTTGTGTGTCTTCAGATGGATTCGAGAATGGTTTAGATTTACAAATGAAAGTTGTAACTTAATTAGTTCTTTCTTAATTAATTTTTAACCAACTGTTTCAACAAATTTTCCACCTAGATGGCGTGAGTTGTCCATAAACACGATGTCAGAATTTATTTAATGTTGAAATGAAAAATGAATTTTTAACCGTCTTACGAAGTGTTTAAAATATTTTTTCAAAGTTAATATTTTTAGAATCGTAACCGTATCTTACGAAGTGTTTCAAATATTTTTTCAAAGTTAAAATTTTTAGAATCGTAAACACGATGTCAGAATTTATTTAATGTTGAAATGAAAAATGAATTTTTAACCGTAAGTGTTTAAAATATTTTTTGAAAGTTAATATTTTTTGCTTGAGGATTAAAATGGTATATTATTTTTAAAAATTCGTCAATATCCGACGGAGTTATTTTATGTTAAAATGAAAAATGAATTTTTAGGCCATTATTATTTGTGCAGATGGAAAATATACTAAAAGTTTACCGAAACATTTCACTAACGATACGATCACAAATGTTGACGGATATCCAATATATCGTCGAAGAAATCCCGATAATGGCGGACAATCTTATCATCTATGGCGGTCATCTATGTCAACAACATAGACATTGACATTGATAACCGTTGGGTGGTCCCATATTCGCTCTGCTGAGCAAAACATTCAATGCTCATATTAATGTTGAGTTCTGCAGTTCAGTGAAGAGTATCAAATACATTTGCAAGTATGTGAATAAAGGCAGTGATATGGCTGTATTTCGAGTTGAAAATACCAATGTGAATGCTCCTCCGGTGAATAACAACGATGAAATAACACTTTACCAAATTGGCCGGTACGTCAGCTCCAATGAAGCTGTTTGGCGTATCTTTGGTTTCCCAATTCATGAACGGGATCCAGCAGTTCTTCATTTAGCCGTCCATCTTGAAAATGGCCAGCGCGTATATTTCACGAGCGAGTCCTAATTGAAATATTACATCAAGATGTAATTAGTGTTTGAAGAGTTTTGAAGTGTGCATAAAAAACTATACATTTTGCAAATTTAGTGCGGAAATGGACTATTATTTTATAGAATTTTCTATCAAATTTACACGCGCGTTGATTAACAACCACCCTAACCTACAAATTTATTTGTGTAGCTAATTTATTATATTTTATTTATTTATTTTTTGAATGGAACACCTTTAATATCGGAACCCTTTGGCAAAATTTGAAATTTGGCACCGAAGTAGCTCGGACGCTTCTCGCCAAGATCTTTAGTTCCACAATTGAGATAGCCATTTCAATTCATCGCAAAAATGGCTTAAAATATTTAAAGTCACCAAAGGGGTCCCATACTTTTGTGCGTGTGCATGTCACTGATATTTTATTTATTTAATTTTTGTATGGAAAATTTGGCACCGAGGCAGCTCGGACGCTTCTCGCCAAGATCTTTAGTTCCACAATTGAGATAGCCATTTCAATTCATCGCAAAAATGGCTTAAAATATTTAAAGTCACCAATGAGCTCCCATACTTTTGTGCGTGTGTATGTCACTGATATTTTATTTATTTATTTTTTGTATGGAACACCTTTAGTATCGGATCCCTTTGGCAAAATTTGAAATTTGGCACCGAAGTAGCTCGGACGCTTCTCGCCAAGAACTTTAGTTCCACAATTGAGATAGCCATTTCAATTCATCGCAAAAATGGCTTAAAATATTTGAAGTCACGAAAGGGGTCCCAATTTGTGGCTTAGATTTAGAAAATCCGTGCTTTTCTCACGACCATATATGTTGCGTGTTCCATTGTTGGAAAACCTTCGAATTTGTTTGTGTATATTCCTCAAGGATTAACCAAAAATATTGTACATCCAATAGCATTACGATAAATTAAGATTTTGTAGATTAAAAAAATATACCTGTTATAAAATAAATTGAGTTTCAACTTTTTCACCTTTAATTAAAACGAATTTAAGTTTTTATTTAATACGAACTCTAGTTTTCACTTCGCTCATACTATACACATACTCACATCATCGATTGATTGAATTGTGATAAATGTACATGTAATGATGTTAGATATTGTAATAACTTTTTGATAAAAATTTTCATCAAATCGGTTCAGATTGTTACAGCTTATTCAAAAGAGACGGAATTTTCATGTGAAATTCGTTGCTATCAGAGATTCTCTCATAAATTGAAATATTTGCCGTATGAAATAAAATTTTGTGCTGTTCGACATTCAGCGGAGGTTTTAAATAACAAGTAGCAAGTAGAAAGTACCAAGTAGCAAGAAGCAAGTAGCGAAAATTTCGGTAATTATGTCTTTTACGTTATAATAGGAATTCACAGTCACCGTTCACAGCGCTCTATACCTGTTTCACTTATATACCACATCTTTACACACGTACAATAAGTTAGTTATTTTTTTCTAGCAAAATATTCTCTAGAAATAATTTATATGACAAAACAACGTTTGTCGGGCCAGCTAGTATATATATATATATATATATATAAATAATAGATAACGTAATAAAATTTAATCTTAAAATTTAGCAATTAATAGAACTAAAACAATAACAGCACACTAAAATATAGAACTGAATTTAACATAGAGGAAAGAATGACACAAAAAGTTGCGATATTGCACAAACAAACTACTAAAGGAATAACCCAATTTTGAACTTAGATAAAACAGTTCTACATCAAAGAGCCATTAAATGCATAGATCCACAAAAAGCCAAACATTGTATATGAATCCGCGTTTGTAATGATCGATAGACGGCGCTTTGTGAACACTGCAGTTGTTAGTAAACATTGCCACGTGTGTTCCATTAATGTTCTTATTGTTATTCTACTTAATATTCGTACTATAATTTCTCCGCCATTACATTATGGAAAATTGATTGCTTTTGGAAAAAATACTTCAGTTTATTCAAAGTTCGATCGGAAGTAGATTTTTAACTGAAGTTGAACAAATATTAATTTCAAATCATCTGATTAATTCTTTACTTCCATTAGCCGAAGCAACTGAAATTTTAAATTTGTCATTTGGAAATAAATGGAAGCTCAATTCTGGATTTCTTGATCATTTGGAGTTACACTGTGGCACACAAAAGTATGTGTTATCTTTTTACCGTATTTATTCATTTTTATTCAATAAATATATGTGAAACTAAATATCGGCAAGCAATGGCGGCTGTATGGAATTCGAATTAAACCATGTTTATTGTAATTTCACCTTAGCCCACCAGAGGGCGAGCATTTCATTACAATCGCGGATAACAATTGAAGTAATACACATCAGAAAAAGCGCCATTGCAGCTGTAATCAAAGTGCATGTAAACTTTTAGAATATTGATGGTAAGCCAAATTGGCAAACAAACGTATATAATATAATAATATATACATTAATATATAAACAAGATTTTAAATAAATGAAAAAACTGTTTATATTAAACAAAATACATTTAAATTTAATGCGCATAAACAGCAGATAGAATTTAAATGCAAATATAAATAATAGATAACGTAATAAAATTTAATCTTAAAATTTAGCAATTAATAGAACTAAAACAATAACAGCACACTAAAATATAGAACTGAATTTAACATAGAGGAAAGAATGACACAAAAAGTTGCCATATTGCACAAGCAAACTACTAAAGGAATAACCCAATTTTGAACTTAGATAAAACAGTTCTACATCAAAGAGCCATTAAATGCATAGATCCACAAAAAGCCAAACATTGTATATGAATAACAATTGAAGTAATACACATCAGAAAAAGCGCCATTGCAGCTGTAATCAAAGTGCATGTAAACTTTTAGAATATTGATGGTAAGCCAAATTGGCAAACAAACGTATATATATATAATAATATATACATTAATATATAAACAAGATTTTAAATAAATGAAAAAACTGTTTATATTAAACAAAATACATTTAAATTTAATGCGCATAAGCAGCAGATAGAATTTAAATGCAAATATAAATAATAGATAACGTAATAAAATTTAATCTTAAAATTTAGCAATTAATAGAACTAAAACAATAACAGCACACTAAAATATAGAACTGACTTTAACATAGAGGAAAGAATGACACAAAAAGTTGCCATATTGCACAAACAAACTACTAAAGGAATAACCCAATTTTGAACTTAGATAAAACAGTTCTACATCAAAGAGCCATTAAATGCATAGATCCACAAAAAGCCAAACATTGTATATGAATAACAATTGAAGTAATACACATCAGAAAAAGCGCCATTGCAGCTGTAATCAAAGTGCATGTAAACTTTTAGAATATTGATGGTAAGCCAAATTGGCAAACAAACGTATATATATATAATAATATATACATTAATATATAAACAAGATTTTAAATAAATGAAAAAACTATTTATATTAAACAAAATACATTTAAATTTAATGCGCATAAGCAGCAGATAGAATTTAAATGCAAATATAAATAATAGATAACGTAATAAAATTTAATCTTAAAATTTAGCAATTAATAGAACTAAAACAATAACAGCACACTAAAATATAGAACTGAATTTAACATAGAGGAAAGAATGACACAAAAAGTTGCGATATTGCACAAACAAACTATTAAAGGAATAACCCAATTTTGAACTTAGATAAAACAGTTCTACATCAAAGAGCCATTAAATGCATAGATCCACAAAAAGCCAAACATTGTATATGAATAACAATTGAAGTAATACACATCAGAAAAAGCGCCATTGCAGCTGTAATCAAAGTGCATGTAAACTTTTAGAATATTGATGGTAAGCCAAATTGGCAAACAAACGTATATATATATAATAATATATACATTAATATATAAACAAGATTTTAAATAAATGAAAAAACTGTTTATATTAAACAAAATACATTTAAATTTAATGCACATAAGCAGCAGATAGAATTTAAATGCAAATATAAATAATAGATAACGTAATAAAATTTAATCTTAAAATTTAGCAATTAATAGAACTAAAACAATAACAGCACACTAAAATATAGAACTGAATTTAACATAGAGGAAACATTTTTTAAATAACCAATATTAATTTATGTAAACTAGTATCATCCAGTGGTCGAAACTCGACCATTTTTTTTTTTTTTTTTTTTTTTTTTTTTTTTTTTTGCAAAGCGAGGCAAAGCAAAGTTATTGCCTTGTCATACACGGAATGCAATTGCAACACAGCTGCGGTAATTGTTTGCCGATATTCACTCTAACTGAATCAGCAGAGTTTTACTTAATATAACTATTTCTCTCTGTAGATGTTAGCCTTTCTTGAAATGAGAGAAAATCGCAATGTGAAAACGCCCCTTGTTGTGTGATACAGCCCAGAAGCTAATAGGTACCATGTCAAACCAAGGCCCAACCAAGTATCAAATTCTATTAAATTAATTCGATTGGTTCATAAAGTACAGTGTTTGAACAAAAAAAAAAAAAAAAAAAAAAGATATTTTTCAAAAATTTTTATGTATCTTCTACTTGCTTCTTCTACCCACAAAACCTAGCAATAAAGACACTTAAAAAAAAAATAAGTAGCCAATTTCAGTTAATTAAAACGTAAAGAAAGCTCAAAACATGTAAATTCAGCAAAAAACGGAAATCGGAATTTTTTCCGTATCGTCTACTTATACATGCAGCAGTTAGTAACAAATCCATTTTCCTTTTATTTAGTATATTAGGTGAATATTTATTGTTTAAATATCACGCTTTGAAATGTTTACGTTTACATTCGAAACTGGAAGTTTGCCATTTTTTTTTTCTGGAGTTTTGTGATTTTAAATTAAAATTTTATCAATTTTACAGAAAAAATAACTCAATCAAACACATGTAGACAGTAACTTATATATAACTATACCCAAATATCGGAATTAAAATCGGGAGATAATTTCCGTTATTTTTTTAGTAATTTAAAAATCCAATGGACGATTAACATAGAAAATCTTTTTCATTTCTCCATGGACAGACAGTGACGTCATCACTTCACTTGCGTACAGTGATGCTACATTATACAAATTACTGTGTCTATGGTTTTATTTGAGCTTTATGAAATTGCCAGATTTAACAACTTTCTACTTTTAGGTATTTTTTAATGTGAAGGAATACGTGTATAAAAGGGAAAAATGGGGGAAAATGCGTAAAAAATAAATGTATTTTTAAATACCTTCTTGACGTAGTAAGAAAATAATATTTGTATTCGCACCTTCCGGCTAACCATACCTTTCGAATGATACCATTTTCAACCCTCTACTCCCATAATTAATAAGTTAAAAAGGGACTACAAATTTTATGCTTGCCTATTAATATATAGATGCGATTATTATTATTAAAAATACTTTAATCAAATAGTATATTTGACTGAAAAAACAATAATTATAAAAAATATTACACTAAATCGCATGATTTTTTTTAAAAATATATAATAAAAAGATTTAGGCAGCCAAAACTGTTCAAGTATTTAAATCTGATTATTATTTATACAAAAATAAATATTCTACTCACCGAGATTTTTGTGAACAAACCTTCCAATTGCTTTCTCATTAAATTCTGGAATTGTGAAAATAAAGTCTGTGGATTGCGAGAACCGCAAGTGAATTTAAACTTTCCTGTCCCATAGAATTTCTCAAAAATGTTTTAATCCTTTTGTCAATAATTTTTCAACAGAATTCCTTTCTATCACTGTTAATTTTTAAACAATCATAGATTTATTTGGAAAAAAAAAAAAAAAAAAAAAAAAAACATCGCAAAAGTCTCCTCTTTTTCACTATCAGTAGAAAAATAAATAAATAAAATGTACAGTGAAAATCGCCAAATTCTTTCCACGATCCGTATGGTTAATGCATCTTAAAGGAGACAGTTATTTTTCATTAAACTACGTTACATGGGCCAATTCGCCAAGTGCCCCTAACACTTTAAAAGTATGGGAATACTAACATTGATAAAGCTCTACTTCGCCCAAATGTGTTAACCCGCTGATCCATGTGCAAAGCAATAAATACTATACTAATTAATGCGCGAGATCGGGCACAAATCAAAGTGCCCAAACGGCTGAACTCCAAGTAGGAACTACCTGTAATTCGGTAAAAGAAAAGCGGACAAAGGGACAAGAAGAATAAGAGAAAATTGGATGCGCGTTTCTAACTAGATAGATGCATTTTTACAAGCGTTAGAATTAAAAAAAAAAAAAGAAAGAAAGGTATATTACTTGATTTTTAATAGAGAGAAAAATTCAAATGGGGGGCCCATGTGCCCTCAATGACGAACCGCCACTGATAGTACTTTTAAAATAGGCTATTGCAAAAGTAAAGCCCAATCAGATCTCACTTTAGTTATTTTTTTATCGCAACAGAAAATGTATGAATACATTTTAGCCTGAGGTACAAACTCACATATTTTTGCATACTGCATGCAAAAATTGTGAACATTTTCATTTTAGTTTCTTAAACATAAGTATAAACTGTTACGTGCCGATTCCGACGTGCCAATTCCGGACATAGTCAAAGTCCCTCTTTGTAAGGGATTAAAGTATTGAAAAATTCCCATTTGCGCGACCAGAAATTGCAGGACCGGGCGTGCAGGTGATTTCGTCCTTTTTGAATTTTGACGTGATAATCTGAGAGCGCCCGTAATTCTGTTCCGCGGCAATCCCTACCACGGACGTAAAAATAAAAAGAAAAAAAATCACTGGACATCTCTACCACAGTGTGCATGAATCTGAGAGCGCCCGTAACTCAATTCCGCGGCACTCACTACTACGCACGTTAAAAAAAAATCACTTTACTGGACACCTCTACCTCGCTGTGCATGAATCTGAGAGCGCACGTAACTCGGTTCCGCGGTAATCCCTACCACGCACGTAAAAACCAAAAAAACATTACTGGACACCCCTACTCGCTGTGCATGACTCTGAGAACGCCCGTAACTCGGTTTCGCGGCAATCACTACCACGCACGTAAAACCAAAAAAAAAAAAAAAAATCACTGGACACCCCTACCTCGCTGTGCATGAATCTGAGATCGCACGTAACTCGGTTTCGCGGCAATCTCTACCACGCACTTAAAAAAAAAAAAAAAAAAAAAAAAACCGGACACCCCTACCTCGCTGTGCATGAATCTGAGAGCGCATGTAACTCGGTTCCGCGGCAATCACTATCCCGTACATAAAAACCAAAAAAAACATCACTGGACACCTCTACTTCGCTGTGCATGAATCTGAAAACGCTGATAACTCGTTTTCGCAGCAATCAGTATCACGCACGTATATACGCTTCGCGCCCATAATATATATATATATATATATATATATGTATATATATATCACTGGACACCTCTACCTCGCTGTGTCTGAGAACGCATGTAACTCGTACTATTCTTGTATTTTTACTTTATTCGCGCAAATGGGAATTTTTCAAATTACTTAAAACTGGTAAATTTATCGCCAAAATTCAACTTGGCTACATTTCCGATCAATACACTTTAGGGGATGAGCCAAGTATAAAATAATCTTTTTAAGATAAATTCCTTCAACACTTTAATCCCTTACAAAGAGGGACTTTGACTATGTCCGGAATCGGCTCGCCACCGTATAAGCATAATAAGGAAAAAGTACAAATAAGGGTGATTCTACTAAAAGTTTGCACGTCAAGTGTCAAGGGTCAAGTCACAAAACAATAACATCCAAACTATTGTTAAAATCATTATTTTAATGCTATTATTTTACATGTAAAATTACGATGTTATTTAAATATTTATTTAAAATTTCATAAAACTAAATATATATTAATAATAATAATAATAAAAATATGTCTACAGAAGGTGTTATATCATGTCAGTAGACTGTCATAAATCAAAATTTGTATTATTTCAATATTTTTAACTACTGTGTCTCATCATATACAGAGTTACTACGTGTATTGTCTTCAGAAATGTGTGAATTTAAAATCACATAAAATAATTTTGCTCTATCACTATATATATATATCACTGTATATATATAGATATATATACATTTTTTTCTTCTTTTAAGAAGGCTTATCATATATGAGGAGCAAACATTCAAACCGTGTTTTCTCCAAAAATAAAAAAAAATGAGTTAGTGATTTTTCTGTGAACTCAACATTAAATAGCACGAAATTATACTATTATTTTAAACCAAAATAATTTTTATCACATTATAAATGCTCTTAGAAAGTTAGGGTTTCAATCAAACAGTGTTTCCTCCAGAGCCTGTTTTCAGTCAAACTGTGATTTCTCCAGCCAACCAGTCAGTACTGCTCTTTCTGGTCCCGTGACTCGTACATGTACCAGCTTTTTATGTTTGTTTTTTCGTTAGTTCTATCTTCTTTTCTTCATTTTAGAGGAGTGTACTTTATTATTATTATTATTTTTTTTTTTTTTTTTTTTTTGCAAATGGAAAAATTAATAGATGGTGTATTAGTGAGTACTTCTAATTATGGAACTAGAAAAATACAGAGAATTGGTCGAAAAAGAAAAGAAACGAAAAAGAAACGATATTCAGCACCTTTAGATAACAACATTTATGCTCCATGCAAACATTCTATTGATACTTTTTCATGCACTGATATTAGACCTAATGACGTTAAGAAGTTTCGGGATAGACTTTATGAAATTCCGGACAAACAGCGACAAGATTCTATTATAGCTTCATTGGTTGTTACAAAAAATGTAACTCGACGTAGACCTAATAACCCAACCAAAAAAAAAAAAAAAAAATAGCAATCAGCAGGCTTACAGCATGCATTTTCTGCTTCTTATTTTATTACTAGTAGCAGTGGTAGGAGAATTCCTGTGTGTAAAAACAATTTCATGGCTATAACTAAAATAGGTCGTACAATGCTAGCCAATATTGTTACTAAGGTACATGCTGGTGAACCTATTGAGGAAAAGAGAGCAGGGGATAGAAAAAGCCACTTAAGCATTAATAATTAAAAAAAAAAAAAAAAGCAAGGTAAGAGAATTTATCTCAAACTTAAAGGCACCAGAATGACATAGACAAACTTTTACAATTGATGTATGGCGAAGAGTGAAAAAATCAGCCTGTTTTTAAATGGTATAAAGATATCATTACTAATAACTTTCATGTAGAATATGAAGAAACAGAGGAAGCATGAAATTGCTTAAGTGAAGATATTGGTTTAAAAATTTAAATTTGAAATTGGCTTAAAAGTTTTAGTTCTTCCCTACAATTTGCATGATGATGTTTCACGCGTAAATATTTAATTTAACTTTATAATTACATAACAAAATCTGTTCTGTTAATTACATTAAGAATGTTATTTCATCAATATTCGAGCTACATACTTTTTCATTCAAAAAATGTTTTGTCCACATTGGAAACATTCAAAACATGTTTTCTCCTCTGTGTTTCGGTCAAAACATGCTTTCTCCACATTGGAAACATTCAAAACATGTTTTCTCCTCTGTGTTTCGGTCAAAACATGCTTACTCCAAATTTCAAATACATTTTTCTAATTAACTCTAAGTTTATTAGGTAAAGTAGGCCTACAGATCTTCCTAGTAACCAATAATACAACTAAACAAATGATAATTAGGGTCTAAGAATGGTTATTTTTTAATTTATCAGTTTTTTGTGTTTTCTGAAAAATTGCATTCGAAGGAGAAAACACGGTTTGAATGTTTGCTCCTCATATATATATATATATATATATATATATATATATATATACTAGCAGGCGACGCCCGCTTCGCTGGTCCCTATTTTTAAATGAGTCATTATAATTACTGAATTCTCAAAATTGCATTAATTTTTATCACACGAAAAAAAAAGAGAAACAAAATCTGATTAGGAAAAATGTCGCTCCGGGTTCTCACTGCCTTCGGAAAAAATTCCCAAAATGCTTTAACTCTTATTTCTATTATTTTCCCCCTTCGCACCCCCTCCCGTCTATCATAATAATTTTACAAATTCGAAAATATCCGCAATCGATTTGTAAGTATCAAAAACCTCTATGCACCAGTTTTGAACAATCTATCTCAATTTTTATTTTTTTGCCCCTCCGCCCCCTCCCTTCCTGCCCCTCCCAATAATTTTAAAAATTCGAAAATATCTGCAATCAATTTGTAGGTATCGAAAACCTCTATGTACCAATTTTAAACGATCTGACTCTATTTTTATTTTTTTGCCCCATCCCCCTCCTTCCTTCCCTGCCCTCCTAATAACTTTACACTTTCGAAAATATTCCCATTCAACTTGCAGGCCTCTAAAACCTATCTGTACCAATTTTGAACGGCCTAACTGTATGTCTATTTGTTTTTGCCCCATAGCCCCCCCTTCCCGCCCCTCCTCATAATTTTACAAATTCGAAAATATCCGCAGTTGATTTGTAAATATCGAAAACCTCTATGTACCAATTTTGAACGATCTAACTCTATTTTTATTTTTTTGCTCCCCTCTTCCCTTCCCCCTTCTCGCCCCTCCTAATAACTTTACACTTTGAAAAATATTCCCATTCGATTTGCAGGCCTTTAAAACCTATCTGTACCATTTTTGGACGGCCTAACTGTATTTCTATTTGTTTTTGCCCCACAGCCCCCCCTTACTGCCCCACCTGGGGGCTGAATTTCTAAAATTCCAGAAATTAGTTTTTAGATATTTGTATTAGCTATACATTTTAGAGCAAAAATTTCACGTATATCTATTTTTTTGTTTGAGATATATAGGATTATGCGAAATCACGTTTTACGCATGTGAAATCACGTTTCGCCCTCCCCCCCCCGCCCCCCTTGGGGACCGAATTTCGAAAATTGCAGAAATTGTTTTTTAGACATTTGTATTAGCTATATTTTAAAGCAAAAATTTTACGGATATCTGTTTTTTTTTTTTTTTTGTTTGAGATATGAAGGATTTTGTGAAATCACGTTTTGCCCCCCTCCCCCCTTGGGGGGCGAATTTTGTAAAATCGCTTCTTAGTGGATGCCTACGTCATAGAAAGAACATTGTCACAAAATTTCATGCTTCTAGGTCCAGGGGTTTGGTCTGGGCGATGATGAATCACCCCCTCACTCACTCACTCAGTCAGTCAGGAAGAACGATATTATATATATTGATTATTAAATAATTTTTCTAATTTAAGACTACACTCCGCGACAAAAAGATAGGAACAAAGGGTTTTTTAAAATTTTTCATAAAATAACATTATCTAAATTGTGCTGATCATTTATTATAATAACAAAATATTATCATATCAAAAACATATTAAATATTTGAATCCTATTCAAAATATTCATATTCAAAATAATCATATTCAAAAATTTAAAAAAAAAAAACCCTTTGTTCCTATCTTTTTGTCGCGCTGTGTAGTCTTAAATTAGAAACATTTTAGTCTTAAAATTTTTCTAAATTAGTCTTAAAACAAAAATTAGTCCAGGAATAGTGTTATTTTATAATAATAACAAATGATAAGCACAATTTAGATAGCGTTATTTTATGAAAAATCAAAGAAAAAACCCTTTGTTCCTATCTTTTTGTCGCGGGGTGTAGATATATATATATATATATATATATATTTTTTTTTTTTTTTTTTTCATCACTTCGGTAGACATTTTAAAACTTGAAAAAAAAAAAAAAAAAAAAAAAAAATCCTCACAAAATGGAAATACTTGTTATTATTTAGAAACAAATGAAAAAAGACATAAATGTACGTTTGGAGTTTTTTAGGTAAATACTTGCTATTTATGCAGTTTGGTTATTTACTCAACTCCTGATATCATTGGTGTTACCTTTTTTAAATATAACAGTTTAAAATTATTTCTTTTATTCAACATTCCACATTGAAGAAAATATGTTTATATAAATGTTATAAATGGCAGAAAAATTGGGAAAAAAAAAATCTGATGTAGTTAAATTGTAGATTTTCTATAGAATATAAACGCTTCTAATGTATTTCTAGAAGAAGATAAACACTATTTTAAAAATTTAAAAACCTTTTTGACGCTGACAACAGAAATAATTAGCTGTTAAGTTATTCTTTCGATCTAAATAAAACACAAGTGCGAAATTTTCAAAATGCTGTTGAAAAACAGACTAATATCTATAAAGACATGTTAAATTAGTTTTCGAGGGGTAATGTTAGTATCAAGGCTGATTGACGCGAGGATCCTAGATCTGAAGGAATGGGATCGTCATTGGGGAGGGGGGTCTTTCTAAGGGCTCCTAACACGTTTAAACCATAGATATAGTAATAAGACATAGATTGATCATCGAAGGGAAAAAAGTGATTCCTTTTCACTTGGAGAAAAGTCCCGTTTAACGGTCGTCTTTCTCCGAGTGAATACACACGGATAATTTAGCAAAAAAAATTATGAATAATTTATGTACTAAAGGCGATTAAAAAACTACAGATACTCTTTTTTTTTTTTTTTTTTTTTTATAAAGTAATCAAAAATATTTAACTTTATTATTCTTTTCTTTTAAGTTAAACTTGTTTTATGTATTGAAACTAGCAAGCTGTATCAGCGCCGCTGCTGCCTATATTTAAATGAATCTTAAATATTCCATATTACTTATTAATATAAAATCTTTAAAATATGAAAATTTAAAATAAAACGTATTCCATTAAGTTTGAAGACGATAATTATTTCATACTAATAACAAAGCAACTGATTATAAAAAAAAATTCATAAATTAGTCAAATATAACTTACTTATGAAAACTTATTCCATTTAATTAGTTATTATTAGTACAATTAGAACATATTTATTAGTACAATTGAAAGCCAGGCAATACGTCGGCATTTTGAAAGTTTATCAACATTCTATTCTATTACAATTACCGAGTTTCAATACCAATTAATGGCTGATGCCAAAAAAAATTTTCGGCATCAAAAATCTTTGCTCGATAACATGGGGATAATAGATCTAGAAAATTACTATATCTATGGTTTAAATGCGAGTTTCGAAAAAAAAAAATCATGGAAGACTCTGAATAGTTAAGCCGATACGCGTGACCAGGGTTCGAACTTGACATCTCCCAACACCAGCTTCGGGAGTAGAATCTATCGACCACTGTTGGGGTTGATTTTTGAGGAGAATTCATATCAACAAATGGAAAACGTAATAAGTTGTGCTAAAAATGTTTTAGAGTAAGGTGAGTTTATTATAGTGAATTGTAAAACATTTCAAATTTCATTATAAAACTGTTTGAAAAGAACAGAAAAGTACCTCATTGCTTATTTCATGCTGCATTCATACCAGTTTTTTAAAACCTTATGAAAGATTGTTCTTAATTATTTAGGTCCGAAACAATTGTTGCATATTTTTGCTATTGATGGTGTTAGCTCACTAGATTTTTATTGTTCGATTCAACATCAGTTTTTCAGAGTCCTACAGTCGGTTATTTGGCAAGATTCCAAAAGCTGACACTTAGCACAAAACAGAAGTGTGTGAGATTTGAGATTTGACACTTAATTAAAAGGTATTGTAACAAAATGTATCTAGTCCAAAAAAACAAACGAGCAAAAAAAAAAAAAAAAAAAAAAACACGGCGGCGGATATAAATACAGTTGAACCTCATTAACGTGAACATTGTTAACGTGAATTACTTTTAACGTGAACTGCTTGCACAATCCCCGTCAAAATGAAGATTAGTTTAGTTATAATATGATAACATGAACTAATTTTTTCTCCCCCTTGAGATTCACGTTACGAGGTTCGACTGTAATGACATTTCTGGTCAAATTCTAAATTTGATTCAAATATATATATGAGTAAAAGACTATGTGTTTAAAGATAATTTGCTGAATCAGATTCAATATTAAAAAAAAAAAAAAAAAAAAAAAAAAATTAGTATTATTAAATAAATAATTACTTACAGTTTTCGGTCTTATTTCACAAGTGCTCTTTCAGAGAAAATCGCATGACAAATTCTAAACACACAATGCAAATAAACTGGGAAAACTATTTCTTTTCTATTTCAGACAGCTGCATAAATATTTTGAATTAATTATGCGCTAGAACGGAGAAAGAGAAGTGTATATATCGCGTAGAAGTAAATTAGCCCATACATATAGATGATTGTTAGTATAAGAAAAACATCCGGATAAGAAGAAAAAGTGATACGTAATTCTTTCTTACTAGTGTTTTCAGCCTCTACTGTTTGACCGTCAGTGTCTGAGGATAAAACATGACAATTATTGAACAACACGAAAGTGTTATTTTCAGTATATTCAAGGACTTTTGGGTCATAAAAGATTTACATGGAGAAGTGCCAATTTTGTCAAGTTCAAGTTCAAAAACGGATACACTATAACGCAATCCGCAAAAGGAAAAACTTTACTAACTTTATCCGCATTGCTACATGAAACTGAAATTTTAATTTGGAGGCTAAAACTATATATATATATATATATATAATGTGAAAATATTATTTTCCATTTAGAAATTGTTTATTAATATTAATATATTAGTAATTTAATATTTTTCGTTAATAAAACGTTACTAAAGCAAATAAAATACGTCTATGTCAGATTTAAATTTAATTTCAGATGCTTATATTCGTTTAGATCAACAAATTTTTTTTTCTCTCTCTCTCTCTGTTTTATAGATATTTAACATTAAAATATTAACTATCAAGGGAAGCATATTTAGTGAGGAAATTGGAAATATTGTACGTTATATTTAATATTAGAACAGTAAATATCAACCTCCCACCCACACCACGCACACCCGCAACGTAATTATAATATTCAGTAATTACTATACATAATACCTACATAATATGTCGGAACTATTTTGTGAAACACTGTAAACCAATTATTAAATAGGCACGCCATTTTCTGTAGAAAGCATGCTTTTAAGCATCTTAATAATGTACAGTCGGTAACAAAAGTATCCGAACAAAGATGATTCGATAAGGATTTATTTAACAAAATAGTATTAACTCTACTTTTTTTATATGCGAATTTTTGCTAGTGTTCGGATACTTTTGTTACCGACTGTATGTTGATGTAGCGTAAGGGCGTTAAAATGTTCTTTAAAGAAATGTCGTCCATCGACCACTATGTATCAAAATTTTTTTATATGCTCTGCTCACATGTCTCGAAAACTATGTGTATCAAAAACCATTTATTTAATTCCATGTGACGCATAAATATTTGTGCCCAATTTCAAGTCAATCAGATAACTTTTGTAATTACCTTTGAGATTCATACAGAACAGTCACCAAAAACATTTTGAGTCTGAACTCTGAACAGGCAGGCTTCACTAACATTTCGGCAATAATCTTTTACTTAAGAATTTAAAAAAAAAAAAAAAAAAATGTCGTAATCAAAATTTTCTATCACAAAATCTGTAGAAACTAAATATTCAAAAATTTAAAGTATGTGTTTATTCATGATTATGTATGATAAGCCAAACTTACTTTAAATAAAATTTTAGTACTTAATTACAATGCTCGTAGCTGAATTCTTTCAAACAACTTTTTCAGAGGACGCCCACATTGAACTTATTTCAGTTAAAAAGAAAAAAAATCTGGAGTGACTCCACTCGACTTTCCGAACATTGAGTAATTAACAGTTTTGCAGATAAAGTAAAGAAAGAGGAGTTGTTAAACAAACAAAATAGAGAAAATCATAATAGAGTGTTTGAGTATTTTTCTCCATATATTATACGATGTTTTATTTAACGCTACTGAACTTTGAGCCCATAGATCATAATGATAAAGAATTTTTCTCCGTGTCCCTGTAAAAACCTATAAATGCTAGATTCACCAAAATGCTTATAGTTAGTGCAACAGTGATTTATAATACTCATATAAATTTTCAGCTCAATTGAATAAGGCGTTTAGATGCTATCGCACTTTTAAAAATTTGGCCCCATAGGCCATAATGATAAAGAATTTTTCTTTGTGCCCCTGTAAAAAAACTGCAAGTGCTAGATTCACCAAAATCTATACAGATTGAGTAATTGTGACCTATAATATGTGTATAAATTTTTTGATCAATTGAATAAGGCGTTTAGATGCTATCGCACTTTTAAGATTTTGGTCCCATAGGCCATAATGATAAAGAATTTTTCTTTGTGTCCCTGTAAAAAAACTATAAGTGCTAGACTCTCCAAAATTTATACAGACTTAGTATCTGTGACCTATAATATGTGTATAAATTGTTTCCTCAATTGAATAAGGCGTTTAGATGCTATCGCACTTTTAAGATTTTGGTCCCATAGGCCATAATGATAAAGAATTTTTCTTTGTGTCCCTGTAAAAAAACTACAAGTGCTAGATTCACCAAAATCTATAGGGTTCGTACTATGGTGACTTATAATATACGTACCAAATTTCAGCTTATTCGAATAAAGCGTTTAGACGCTAGCGTGTTCACCCACAGACATACACACATACACACATACACACATACACACATACACACATACACACACACATACATACATCATCGTAAAAATAGTGGAAACGGACTCAGGGGACCTCGAAACGTATAGAAACATCAAAATCTCCAATTCGGATTTTTGACATGATTACAATACTTTCCTCACTATAGTGTTCGGAAAGTAAAAAGAAGAAAAATGCTGAAGGAAATACTACGTAAAAAGATAAGAACTAAGGTCAGTGACGTATGTCTGCAGAGCTTTATCAAGAGAGTATAAGTTCTTTCACCCCATTTAATAATTTATCTTGATTTAAAGGATTGAATTACTCATTTGATTAGCTTGCATTAGCAAGACTGAATAATACGATTCCGCGTTTCAGTCTCCTGTGTATTAATACTGTTATAAAAAAACTTGTCGATTTTTAAGTGTGAAGAGCGTAAAGAAATAGGCAGGTTCTAGCCGATGAATGCACTTCATTCAGCGTAACTTCTGGAGATAGTATAGTATAGCAAAACTGTGATTTCAAGAAATATTCTCAAAATAGTCCAATACTTGTATTAAGTCAATGAATAATCTCGAAGCGATTTATTAAAGCTGTTGCTTGTATCACAAAAGTCACTATTCGACGAATGTTCTGGAAACAGTCTAAGAAAACAGTCACAGCCTTGTTCCACAAGAGTAAAGAAAACAGCGTCAAATGCTCCATAGAGCAGAAATTTCGCTGATGCACGAATAATCAATCGTTTGGAAAACAGTCTCAGAAGTGCAATCGCTCAGAATAGTTCTTTGTACAACACTGAATCGCAGAAATCAGCTTGCCTATATTTATATCTTTCAGTGGTGGAGTTTGGCGTCAGTTCAGTGCTAGAATGCAATGGAAAATTCCAGATCTCGAATCCTATTCATTGCACAGCCTCTAAACTTCGAAAACGCTAAACTATCCCGAATTCGTCGCCAACATTCGAAATTTATCGCCAAGGCTGACCTTACTAGAAATGAAGGGAAATACCATTCATTTTCACTTTGACTATAAAACTACTTTCATTGCACAATTGTTGCAGGTGAAAAGATTTAACCCATTGTAGCAATACGAAAACCGTATACAGTATAGCATGGCACTCTAGGGACAGTTTCAGCCTCAAAAATCTTAATCATTTCAATGCAAACAAATCTTTCGGAAATTTATTAGAAGAATTAAATTGTTTATGAATTATAAATATTTTTATTTTTTTGTAAAATTATATCATTTTATAATTAAATCATATATACAAATTAATCAAGGTTTAAAATTTTATTTTTATTGACGAAATAATTGATTGTTGAGATTGAAACAAATATATTGTAATTAATTGCTTCATTAGTTGATTAATTAATATAATTTATAATCCGTTTCTAATCTTTATAAATTATCCTTATAAATTATCTTTAAAAATTAACTTTATTTTAAAGTCTTAGAAATTTATACCACTCATCTTCATTTAATAATTACTATATTTTACAAACAAAAGAAAGTAATATATGTATATATATTATCCCTCCTTTTTGCCTTCCTCTTCCGTCTTCTAATCATTGGAGTCGCCCCCTCCCCCCCCCTGGCGTATGTGCATCCGCAGACAAAAAACTTGACACAGACACATACACACACTGGTAAACAGCGTGTATATGTGTCTGTGTCAGGGTTCCCACAAAATTAAATTTGTATATCAAAAATTTTATATGACAATTTATTAAATAGATATCAACGATTTGTCAATTTTAAAACTACTATATAAATATAGTGGTAAAATTTCTTTTAGGAGAACCCTGGTCTTTGAGTGAATTTGCCCATGGTATTGTAGCACGCAAACGGATCAACCAATTTTAATGCTCTTTTATTTATTTACTAGCAGGCTACGCCCGCTTCGCTGGTCACTATTTTTAAATGAATCACTATAGTTAATGAATTCACAAAATGCATCAATTTTTATCATGCGAAAAAAAAAGAGAAAAAAAATGTGATTGGAAAAAATGTTGCAACAGGTCCCCACTGCCCTTGGCAGTGCAGACAATTGTGCGCTGCGCGCGCGCATTTATGTTCAACACTCTTAATAAATCACTATATTATCGTAAGGGAAAAACATTAAAAAAAAATCTCCCATCAGTGGAATAATCGGTTTGGGCCACCACTGCCTGCGGCAGCGCATACAGGCGCGTAAGGCTCGCATGCTCCTTCACTTACCGTTCCTGCCCCTCCTCATTATTTTAGACTTTAAAAAATACGCGCAGTCGTTCTCTCGGGATTTTAAACCTAATAATACTAAATTCCAACATTTTATTTGAATTTCTTTATTTTTACTCCTGCGCCCGATCCCTTCCCGCCCTTCGTAATAATTCTGTACTTTCGAAAATATCCCCAATCCATATATCGGTCCTCAAAACCTAACAGCACTAATTTTCAGTGCTCTAAGCCTTATTTATGTATTTTTGCCCTTTCACCTCCACTTCCCGTCTATCCTAATAATTTTACAAATTCGAAAATATACGCAATCGATTTGTAGGCATCAAAAACCTCCATGTACCAATTTAATAACTTTGCAAATTCGAAAATATCCGCAATCGATTTGTAAGTATCAAAAATCTCTATGTACCAATTTTGAACGACCTAACTCTATTTTTATTTTTTGCCCCTCAGTCCCCTCCTCCCGCCCCTCCTAATAACTTTACAAATTCGAAAATATCCGCGATCAATTTGTAGGTATAAAAAACCTTTATGTATCAATTTTGAACGGTCTAACTCTATTTTTATTTCTTTTGCCCCTCCGACCCCCTCCCCCCCCCCACACACACACCTTTCTGACCTTCCTAATAACTTTACACATTCAAAAATATCCTCATTTGATTTGCAGGTATCTAAAACCTATCTGTACCAATTTTGAACGGTCTAACTATATTTCTATTTTTTTACTCCATAGCCCCCCTTTCCTGCCCCACCTGGGACGAATTTCTAAAATTAAAGAAATTAGTTTTTATGTATTTATAGGAGCTATATTTTAGAGCAAAAATATCTTACGCATATATTTTTTTCTGTTTGCAATATAAAGGATTATTTCAAATCACGTTTTGCCCCCTCTCCTCCCCTCTTTGGGGCTGAATTTCGAAAATTCCAGAAATTAGTTTTTAGGTATTTGTATTAGCTATATGTTAGAGTAAAACTTTCACATATATCTGTTTTTCTGTTTGAGATATATAGGAGTATGTGAAACCTCGTTTTGCGCATGTGAAATCACGTTTTGCCCCCTTTCCCCCCTTGCGGACCGAACTTCTAAAATTCCAGAAATTGGTTTTTAGATAATTAAATTAGCTATATTTTAAAGCAAAAATTTTACGGATATCTGTTTTTTTCTTTGAGATATGAAGGTTTTTGTAAAATCACATTTTGCCCCCTACACCCCCTTGGGGGGCGAATTTCGCAAAATCGCTTCTTAGCGGGTACTTACACTATATGTTCTATAATCTGACCCAGTTTCGAGTCAGTGGCTCCAGTAGATTTTGCTGTGCGTTGATGAGTCAGTGAGTGAGTGAGTGGAAGTACTCTTTTATATGTATAGATTTATTTAATTTAGAATGCTAGTTTAATCTGGATGGTTCTTTGCTATATGTTTGATGGAAATCTGATAGGTTTTTAAATTAATTAAAATGTGATTTTTCCGAGCGCAATTTTCATTGATATTTTTATTTTATAATTTTATAACTGATCTGGTCAGCATCCAACTGACCTTAAACAATTATGTTTGGCGAATTTCCAAACATAATTGTTTAACACAACGTCTTTGCAGATCTTAGAGAATAAGTCACATGGTTTCCGTATTAAACCATAAAGTAACTAAGTAAAAGAAAACACGCAAATTTTCGATCATTTTGAGGTAATTCCATGGCACGCGATATCATGAGTGACACAAAAAGATGTGATTTTTTTATTTTTGTTATTGTTATTATTGTAAGAAAATACTGGGGGAACCAGTAATACCTGTGCATGTGATTCATACTATATTTATCATGAAATTATCAGTTTAATGTTTAATGAAAATTAAAAACTGTCTGTGTATAATAATTAAAATTTTACAATTCAAAAAATCTCTTTATATGTTTAAAAATTACAGATTTTACAGAAAATCCATTAAGTCGAGGCCACCACAAAACTTTCTTCTATATCATTATAGTATATAACAGAGCCACTTCGTCGTTCATATGTACAGAAGGTAAACATAGCTTCTCACAATAAAGATTTTACATATACAGTTTAGAGCAATTTTAATCTATAAATGATAAGATGTATCCATATGGAAAATCGATGAGATGAATAATAGCAGTGCTATCTGTTGGTCGATATACACCCAAATTTAATCAACATTCATTTTCCTAATGACAATTTCACATATCAAGTTTGATGCATTTATACGCTGGAGCTGAGATATAACATTCCCGTACACGGGGAAACCGATATTCACCCAAATTGAATCAGCAGCATAGTGTTTAATTTTCTTAATATGTTTTATGAAATTAGACACAAGAGAAGCTGAAATATAGCCTTCGCAAATGATATATAAGTCGCAGTATTTTAGCGCCACGTGTAGAGCGATACCAGAAGTTGATAGGATAGGCAACAATTTATGTGAAAGTGCAACTAAATGTACACTTTCAGGAAATTCTGCTCATTTGGTTTTCAGCTAAAGCTTTCACACAAACCTATTGAAAGAAAGAAGATAATATTATTCAATCAAAATCGAGATCATATTTATTGGATGGTTTAAACGGATCTAAACTATATTTGATGTTTTTTATTGTCGAGAGTTTTTATAATACGAGCTTTGCACTTGTTGACAGGGATGCTTAATGAATACTACAATTTTATTTTTTAACGCCACTAAATTTTAAAGTGTCAGTCTATTGGCTCAAGTACACACCTAATTTTTTTTTTTTTTTTTTTTTTTTTTTTTTTTTCTTTTATGATTCGTTTGCTTTGATGTAAAATTAATGGTGTTAAAAAATAAAATTGTGGTATTCATCTGGCAACCTGCTTGTTGAATGCTTGTAGGAAATGCTGTTCAGAAATACAATATTTTAAAATCGAAATATAATTTCTATTGCATGCAAAATTAAAAAAAAAAAAAAAAAAAAAAAAAAAAAAGGTGTAAATGTTTTTATTTTGAGCAGATTTTTGAATTAAACTAATTAGTTTCAAGCACAATTTTAAATGCATTTTTATGCGTGAAATATTTGCAGAATGACTGCCACCGTAGATTATAGTAACATAGAAAAAATGACCGCTTCGCCTATTGGGAAATTGGCATAAAAAGTTTATAGGTCTTAATATGTGTCAAAGTCTTAATATGTGTCAAAGTGCAGCAATATATAAATTTGCATGAAATGTTTTGCAGTAGTTCTTGAGCTAGATGTGCCACAAAGTTTTTGCCACACATATACAAAAGACCAGAAGAAAAGACAGACAGATAATTTCTAAAAAAGATCAGATCGGGTTCTGGACTTCTCAAAGCGTCGAAAACTGGAAATCAATAATGTTTTCTAATCCAATATTTTCTTCTAGTGAATTTAGAATGGTGCCGGAGAAACTTAAAATCAAATAAAGTAAATAAAAGTAAGAAATAAAACTTATCGAAAAGTGCGAATAGAGCGGAGTCTACGGAAAGTCTTGCGACTTTCTGCACATTTAAGTGCTTTAAAATCAGATACTTTTAATTCATGGGTCATTTCCATGTCAATCCAATACAGCTAAAAACCTGATCCTCTCATATTTTTATGGAACAGGACTCATTTATTTGCTCTATAGAGAAATGAATGTATACCAATTAATAAGTCCCTACCTCTTTTAGTTTTTTATATACAGGGCTGCAAAAGTAGGTAAAAAATGCAAATTTTCAAAATTAGTCTTCTACAAATGTACATAGATTTTGTTTTCTAATTCACTTAGAGATATGAGATTGACATCATTAGAAAGCTTATAATACAGGCTTTCAAATGGTATATCACATGTATATATTTTTTTATTTTTTTATTTTAAGGTCAAACATTTTGACCTTTGACTTTCGATATCTCAAAACGTACTTATTTAATTTTCTGTAAAAAGTTATATGTTATTTTTACTTTTATTATCTATAAATATTGTAAATTTCAACATAGGACGACCATGGGATTCTGAGTTATAAATTAAAATGCAATCCTCCATCACTACTTTCATACTAACATAACGTACAATTTACCCGTATTTTCTTCCCTAATTAACTTATAGATATAAGATTGGTATCATTAGAAATCTTATAATACAGGCTTTTAAATGATATAGCCCATTTATATATATTTTTTTTTAATTTCATTTTAAGGTCAAACATTTTGACCTTTGACCTACAATATCTCAAAACGAACCAATTTAATTTTCTTTTAAAAATTACATGTTATTCTTATGTTTATTATCTAAGTTTCAGTATGGCACGGTCATGTTATACTGAGTTATAAATAAAAATGCAATTCTATCAGTATTTCCATACTAACATAACGTACGTTTCACAAAAATATGGCCGTCCTATGTTGAAACTTACACTAATTATAGATAATAAACGTAAGAATAACACATGATTTTTAAATGAAAATCAATGTGTACTTTTCGAGACATTGAAGATCAAAGGTCAAAATGTTTTACCTTAAAATGAAAAAATTTAAAAATATATACATGTGATATATAATTTAAAAGCTTTTATTATAAGGTTTCTAATGATACCAACTTTATATCTCTAAGTTAATTAGGGCAGAAAATATGGGTAAAAATTATGTTATGTTATTATGAAAATACTGATACAAGGTTGCATTTTAATTTGTAACTCAGCATCCCATGGCCGTCCCATGTTAAAATTTTCAAAAATTATAGATAATAAAACTTAAAATAAGATATAATTTTTAAAAGAAAATTAAATATGTACTTTTTGAGTTATTGAAGGTCAAAGGTAAAAATATTTGACCTTAAAATGAAAATTTTTAAATATATACATGCATATATGCATGTGATATATCATTTGAAAGCCTGTGTTATAAGTTTTCTAATGGTACCAATCTTATATCTCTAAGTTAATTAGGGAAGAAAGTTTTTGCAGCCTTGTATATCAAAAACTAAAAGAGACAGGGGCTTATTTATTGGTATACATTCATTTCTCAATAGGACAAATAAAGGAGCTCTATTTCATAAAAATCTGAGAGGGTCAGGTTAAAAATGCAGTTTTTTTTTGTGTAAATTTGACATGGAATATCAACTATCTCCATATAGAAAGGATAAGGATATATATATTTATTTATAATTTATTTTATTAACCGTTTGACTGCTAAGCAGCGCGATAGCGCTGCAATGGTCAGTCTCGAAAACTGCGAAGCAGCGCTATCGCGCTGCGAGAGGTACAATTCAGATATCACCGGAATTTTAATTTAATTTTTTTACGTAAATAAAATCAACCATTCAGAACCAAAACACAGTTGGTGAACATTATCTTTTCATTATTCTCTTTTACAAGAAGTAAATATTAGGGGGACCGGAAAATAATGTCGTTTTGAATTAATAAAATGAAACCGGAAATTTTTGTTTAACAGTGTTTACATGGTACTTTACAAATAACCATCTTATAAGTTACCTAAGAATATCTTAAATTTTATCCAGGATAAATTTCCGATGTCAGTATTTTAATTCAAAGCGACATTATTTTCCGGTCCCCCTAATATACTTATACGTAAATATACCGAGCTGCTACCCTAATCTGGCAAATTGTTAGTACCGCCCATTTTTCTACACTACATAAACAGAGTAATTTCCTTCAAAAAATATATATACGATGATTAAGAAAACAAATACTCTAAAAATTAAGTGGTGTAGAAAAATGGGCGGTACTAACAATTAACCGGATTAGGTTGGCAGCTCTGTATATATATATATATATATATATATATATATATATATATATATATATATATATATATATATATATATTTGTTTATTTATTTCATAAAGCTCTTTTCTTTCATTATTTATTTGTAAAACATAAAAAGAATTAATGAATTAACTGACAATTGCATGAGTGATTATGTTTTTATTTATTTATTTATTTTTTTTTTTATGCTAAAAAAATATTACCAGAAAACAACGTTAGTACTCTAATCACTGAAATCAATTAAATGTATTTCTTTCGAAAGAGAACTATCTAACATGATTTTTGAAGCATACAATATTACGACGCTCGTTTCATCATTTTTAAAAAATATATAATTATATTTGTGAAATAAGTTGGAAAAAAATAAGAATGGGCGTAGTCTCGATAAAATTTTATCAAAATACGCCCTTCACTATGCTGAATTGCATATTTGGAAAACAAAATCGGATTTTTTCGCTGATCCTAAATTTTCGTAAAACACTGTGTGTGAACAATTATTAGTGGTAAAACGCGTTTTTTGTTTTTATCCATCCTTTAATGATACATAAATTGGCCTTTTACAAACGCTACAGTAAGGCGTGGTTTTCATTAATTAGGTGCGTTTTTATAGATCATTAGAAAATTTCATATTTTATTTCTGTAGAAAGAGCTATCGAGGGTAAATAATTTAGGCATAAAAATACACATTTATATATTTTCTTTCGCTTTCTGCTTACTTGGATTTTTTTAAATTTTTACTGCAAGGCGTAGTCTTATAGTTGGCATGATCGGGTTTCGAATTATTTACAAAACTAAAATTAAATATTCAAACCGGAAAAACTTTTATTGAGGCCTGAAATAGCCATAGCAGTTTAAGGATATATTTCAGAAAATGCTTCAGCATTCAAACGGTTAAAAAGAAAAGAATGAGAACGAAGAATAGACAGTCAAATAAATTACCACAGAAACACACATATACCAACAAAGTAACCCATTAACTTAAATTGATTTTATTTTTAGAAAATTATCAATATTACTTACTTTAATTTTGAAATTTATTAAATTACAATACCTGTAGAAAATATAAAAAAGGATCGTGCAATACAATGCCGTAGAAAAGAAGGAATAGTAACAGATGGCGTTATAAGAGGAAACAATCGATCTTACATTAATGAAAGGAACCCTTAGTTGAGATCAGGGAAAGACTTTCGGACCAAAGCATAATGATAAAATTGAATTTCAAATAAAAAGCTCAAAATGCGATAGGGCTGCCTCAAGAGCCATCCCCAAAGCATTGAGCAGTGAAATGCAGGTTTTTCGCCCCTGGTACACAATCCTAAGCAAAATACCAAAAGATAGCTCAAACCTGCAAGAAAAATCACCGTGAAATGAAATAAACGAAATAAAGACAGAACACATCCTGAAATTTTATAATTGTAATATTCACCAGAATAAAAATAAATGTTTATCGCATATTGGTGCGAGTTTGGGGTGCCGCTCTACAGTCATTTTTTACTCATTCAATCGGAATCTATGGGTTAAAGTTTTCGGGTGTTGGTGCTGGTGCTGGTGTTGGTGTTAGGATTAAGGCGATTAAAAAGGTGAGGGTCATAACCTTGGGTGGAGTATTCTCTGTGGAGGATCTTCCTTAGTAGCGCTAGCCGGTATTTACCACTTAACTTCACCTGCAAACGGGTGAAGTTAAAATAAAATCACGGAAAACTCCGAACGGCTAGGTTTACTAAAATTACCTGGGTCTAAATTTGGCTACCCGTTAACTTACTTTTCTGATTAAAAAAAAAAAAAGAAAAAAAACTAGTAATTGTACCAAATTGAACTGTTTAACAGATTTAACATTTGAATAAACAAATAGCTGCAATTCACACAATGCTCTCTATTAAAAAAAAAAAAAAAAAAAAAAAAAAAAAACTGAAAACATTACGCATTTCTGTATCATGTAATTAGTAATTCATGTAAATTTTGAGTACTCCTGTCTAAAAATCATTTCATAATTACTTATGAAATTCAGGCTTTTGAGTGGATATATATATATATAATTATACATATATATATATATATAATTATACATATATATATATATATATATATATATATAATATTATACAGACACTTATTTACAAGAAAACCTTGAAAAACAGGTTAAAAATCATAATGAACAGATCAAAACATCTGTTTATTGTGTTTTTTTTTTACTTCTTTTTTCAATGTTTTCATGTAAATAAATGCCTCTTCTGCATATTTTTTAACATTATTATTATTTTTTAATTATTTATTTTTTTTTAAACACATTTTATAAAGGTTCAATTAATATAGCTGAAAATTTTAAAGAATTATTAAAATGTTAAGTAAAAGTCTATTACACTTAAAAAAGTTAAAAAAATATTTAAAAAAATATTTAAAAAAAAAAAATCTCAAATTTTATTTATTTGCCGAAAACATCACAGAGTTTATCAAAAATACTGAATGAAGTTACACTAAAAATATATCCAGTTTCTTCTGGTTTTCTGAGTGGTGCTTTTGTAATTTACTTTCTTATCTCTTTTGAATAAACAAATAGCGATAAAAGAGAAATATTATTAAGATTTTTCTGGAATAGCAAGAAATTTAAAGAGGGGGAAAAGTTTAGAATTTTGGGAAGTGGATCAAGAATGTTAATATTATATTTACATGACTTTAATTTTCTCGTTATTATTTGACCAATGATGTAACTCATTGAAATGCATGATGTCAAACAAAACCATTTCATAAGAAATGGTATTTTTGAACAGTTTACAAAATTTAAAATTAAGTTTCTGTGTAAACAAGCAGAGTGTCCTACAAAGATTTGCCCTGTGTGAACTTTAAAAATATAAAAATACGATTTTTCTTTAGTTACATACTAGTTATTCAAACTATTACGATGATATTATAATGTTAAAAATGTTAAAAATATCCTCTATATGTTTCCTTAGTTATTCTTCTATATACATAAAAAGAAGTTATTGGATCATTTTGACCTCCGGATTTCGACACATTTAAGCGTTTTGAGATGTCCTGAACATGATTTGATCATTTTTAGAAAAATTCTGTTTGTCTCTCTGTTTGTACGTTAGCAAGATATTTTGGGCGCTATATTTCAAGAAGCAATGGATGGAACTTAACCAAACTTCATATTTGGTTGGATCTTCATTTATTGTTTGTTTGTTTATTGATAACATAGGGGAGAGTGGGGTTGAATGGGACGTAGGATGAATAGCTAGATTTTTATGTTTTGCAAGCACCTGAAACATGACATTTTTTCTCATATATGGCAGCACTGAGATCATTCATCAAGTGTAGTTTCAGAATTGTGCTATCCATAGAAGCGAAGGAAAAAATTATGTGTCTTTGAAAAAGTGTCTTTTTCAGCTGGCAAAGTAAGTTTTTGCTGATTCAATTAGGTAGTAGTTAAGATATTAACAACTATAATTATCTAAAGTTAGTTTAACTCTTATATGGTGAAAAGGCATAACCTTTTATTGTGTCACGGAGTAAGAAATAAGTTATTTCTTACTCCGTGTATTGTGTTTATGATATTCAAGAAGAATATTGACAATTGTCCATTAAGCCTGTTTCCTGTTTTATATGATCATGTGGCGGTTGGGAGGAATGGGACAGTTTAAATGGGGATGAATGGGACATTCCCCACTATGTACTAATTTAAAATTTTACACGAGAATTATGTTAAAACGTAAATTGGCCATATTGATTATCAGGATTCTTAATTTTGTGGACTTACAAAAAAAAAAAAAAAAAAAATTGAAATTAATTGCTCTGATTTTTGTTTATAATAATTATAATTAAAAGAATTATAAGTTAGAGTATTCAATGCAACTTAAATCAATAATTAAAAAAATAAATAAATGAACTAATAATAATTTGATTAAAATCACAGTTTCAATCAAGCTAATTAAATAAATCGTGGTGATTATTAATGTAATACAGAATAGAATGCTGATTTTCCCGATCAGTCGGAAACAAAAATTTATCTGGATAATTTGTACTATATTATAAAGATTTATCTCTTTCTAGTGTCTTATTTATTTATTTATTTTTAGATTAGGTCTTATTAGATTAAATTACCAAAGCCTAGAGCACTAGGAGCTGTGCGAACCAAAGGACTTTTGCTTTTGGATGTTAATTTGAGTTAATACATCAGTTTATGTTAATTTCAGTAAATTCATAGTATGTAATAAAATCACATAAACCAATTTAACTTTATTTACTTTCCATTTTGTTTTATTTTCTTTGTTAATTCCAGTCCTGTCCTATTCATCTCCAATCATATCCCATCCATCACCATAGATGGGGATGAAGAGGACAATGCACATGCATGTAAAAAAAATATATATATTAATTAAAAATGATAACTTTTTACTAAAGTTAGTATGTTTATATGTAACTGATTACTGAAGTGTACTTATGAGCCATGTTACAAAATTCTGAATTACATATGGCCAACGTTATCAATAAAAACAAGAAAAGTGTCCCATTCATCCCCACTCTTCCCTATAAATCAGATTTGTATGCTTGACTCGTAGTCCGCTTATAAATCTTCGTCAGATAATTACAGATAGCACATGACAGAATTACAATACGAAGAAATGGAAAAACACACAGGGCCAGCGCGGGAATCGAACCCGCTCTCCTACGCTCGAAGGCGATTAGCAGTGTGGTGACATAACCACTCGGCCACGGATCTTCATTTATTAGGGGAACCGGAATGTAATGTCGCTTTTTTTACAATTAATTCAAACCGATAATGTTTTAACAAGTTTTTATTTTTAATCATTTATACGTTTTTATTTTTAATCATATTATACGAATCATTTATGCGAGCTTTTAATGCCGGATCGATAAATATCAATTGAATTTTGAACAAAATCTTTGGAGATTTTGCTCAAAAAATTGCAGTTTCAGCATCATCAAAATATTCAAATTTTTTGGCACTTAGAAAATTTTGGCTATTGAATGGTCATAATTTGTGCAGAAAATTGGTACTGTATAAGTTGTTTTACAGTGAAACCAGTGTCATATTAACAACTTATGGTCAGTTTTGCAGAGAGAGAGTTACTCCAAAGTTTCCATTTAATTGTATAGGAGTAGATTTTTTTGGACCCTTTATGATTAAATATCTCAATCAGAGAAAGGAAAAACTAAATAAAGATTATGTATGCATTTTCATATGTTTTGTAACACCACCCTTTCGAAATTCAAAAACATACGATGTTAGATACGTACCCTTTTTTTTATTTGCCTGCCATTTCACTATACAATGCAAAAAATTTTGGGATTTAATAATCTACGAGTAAACAAGTCACTCTAACCTTGAAAAGTCTTTGGCACCAGTTCAACTGCACAATGTGATATGATAATTAAATATCGACATGCGCAAAAACGGCATTACTTTTCTGTGCCTCTAATAATTCAATGTTTGTTGATTAGCTTTTGGGATACATCGCCCAAAACGCGGCACTACTATGCTGCGATTTACTCCATTTATAGGACAGCTATATCTCAGTTTCTACATTTTATAACTACACAGAACGTAGTGTGGAAGATAAATGTTGTGTAAAACATTTCGTGCTATATCGCTCAACAGGTGGTGCAGCTATGCTGCAACTTCTTTCCTTTACGGAGAGGCAGTATCGCAGCTTCTAATATATATAAAGCCACCAAACTCTGTATTTGAGAAGGATGATATGTAAAAATATGTTGATTTAATTTGGATTTGCAATTAAACTAAATTGTATTTATGAAATGTTGATTGTAAGAAACTAAATTATTAAATTTTTTGTGCATGTCAAACGGCAGATAGCGCTGTTATATAGATTAATGTAGAAGAAAGTTTTGTGATAGCCACGGCATATTAGTTTTCTTCTTTTATGTTTGAATTTTCAAACATCTTTGTAACTAATATATATATATATATATATATATATATATATAATTTTTTCGAGTTTTTGAGTTCAAACAGTGTAAAACTCCAACGAGACACTGTATTAATTTTAAATCTTTACTTATCAGCAGATTTTTTGTTGTTATGTGGCTAGTTCGCTGAATAACCTGAAATTAAGATATAATGAACAGTTTAAGACTTTTTTCACTTTTCTGTCTGTATTTAATTTAATGTTTATTATATGTTTAAATCAATATTTTGTGGTACTATTGTAAACCACTTTTATTAATAAATGCACACATATTTTTATACATTGTTATCTAAATCTTCTTCATATTCAAATACAATAGAGTCCCGATTATCTTAGTTAATGTGGACCGAGACTAATTCGGATAACCAAAAACTCTGTTAAAACGAAAAATTTAAATGAAACAAATCGTTTTGGCTTAAATTATATTTTAAAAAATACAAAAGTTATACAGATACATCACATGCAATTCATATTGTTACGATAATTAAAGAATTCTCTTACTTAAAAATGTCTTTGATCATTTTTTGTTTTACGTTACTTTGGCGTTTTTCAACAGCAATGTTTCGTCTTTTTTTTTTTTTTTTTTTTTTTTTTTTTTAAGGTAAGAGGATTGCTGGTGTGTCTTCTTGTTGTTCTATATATTCAATAGCACTTTCGATAGATTTTAGTCTAGTTATGTGGGATATTTTCATATGGAAAGGTGATGATTTTCATCATCACCGTTTTCATCATGATTGCTACTGTGTATATTCATTTTCCTTATTGGCGATCTGTAATGTCTTGTTCGTCCGCGTTTATCCAGTCAAATTGACTCAGACAATGGAAGTTCCAGGACTAAACTAAATCCAAAAACTCATTGCTACCTTCATTGGACTTTCCGTAGTGTTCTGTATTCTGGCAATAATGTTCTTCCACGGTTTTATTATGGTAGTTGATTTTACATTATCCCATGGCTCAAATATCCAGCAGATAACATCCTTTAGATTAAAACTGATATTAGACTATCATTCTCTCTCAATAGTGTGAACCACAGAATTCATAATTCTGATTTCTTTCTTTTTTTTTTTTTTTTTTTTTTTTTTTTTTTTTTTAAGTTCAAATTGAATATATATATATATATGTGTGTGTGTGTGTGTGTGTGTGTGTGTGTTTAGCTTTTAAAGGCCATTACTTTCAATCAGCTATCAGAGCGTCGCAACCATTTGCAGTGGTCCACCTGAAAAAAAAAAAAAAAAAAAAAAAAAAAAAAAAACGAAATATGTCTCTATATTACGGAATAGAATCATGCTTGCAAGTTTCTTCGATATTTTCCCATAAAAATTCATGTAATTTAAAACAAAATCATTGTCATGCATTTACTGTAGGTTGACAATTTAAACTTTTTTTTTTTTTTTTAACATTGCTTACCAGCGCTCCTTATCGTCCTATTTTAATGAAAATTGCACCAATTTTTATTTTCATTATGCATAGATAAAATGAAGTTCCGTGAATTTTGAACCAATAATTCCAAGAAAGGCTATCATATAAAACTATAATGTAAATCATTGAATCGCAAGGTGCTTTTCCTTAAAATGTTAATAGAAAAGTCAATTTTGTGGCTTACAAAGGCCATCTTAAAGAATGCATTTTCTCTTCAAAATTTCTTTTAGGTTTAAAATGTAAGAAATCGGTAATTTTGTTTCAAATTGTTACATATAATATGGTTCAGTTATTCGGTTTAAAAGTGAAAATGAAGAAATAATTTTAATTACATAGATTTACATGTGCATAAGGCAAATACGTAGTTATTGTAGTAAGAAACAACCACGAACCACTCCTAAATTATGAAACACTCTCTCACACTATATTAATAAATACTAGCAAACCCGTGCGAAATATTCGCCCTTTATTTCTTTTCTTATTTACCTTTAAAATTTGAAACTCATAAATGTTATACCAATTCCACCACCTAATTAAAATTTTGATTTACCAGAAGCAAAATTATTATTAGAAACAAATTAATATTGTACAATAGTGAAACCAAAATTATTCAAAGAAAGATTTCCAAATAAAATTCATGGTTCACGACCCAATTTTCATACTTCCACAGGCAGTACAGTTTTAATATAGGACTCCCACGACGTCTTTTAAATTTTTTTCGCCATGTTGGCGATGACTTTTTATTAATTTTGGTATATTCTTTTCGTTAAAAATAAAAATATAAAATAAATAAATAAAATAAAATAATTCCTATTTTGATTATATTTTTTATGATTGTGTTTTTTAGTCAATTCATGACACAAAAGTTCATATTCTGTATATATCTTTAAAATATTGCTATGTTTAAAATGACGCTTGCAAAGATTCTGAAGAAGCAACTGTTAAAATACATTTTTTCGTAAAATAATCTCATCAGACAAATGTTCTTTTTTTTTATTATTATTAGTCAACTGAGATGAGTCCGTGTGCTTAAATATTGCCCATGTATAAATATTATTTTTTTATCCTCGCGTATCGTATCGTTTCGACAAAAAATAATTGAAACAAGTCCACGTTAGAGAAATATTATATAGATAGTTAGAGTCACAGAGTACTGATCACATAATACTGATATATTTAATCTGTGGTTGGAGTGATAGTGAGTCAGAGAATGATTTATTAATATTACTTAAAAAAACAGGTAAGTAAAAAAATGCATCCCTCTTAAATAAATAATGTAAAGTAAAATAAAATAAATTTATGGTATGACATAAAATTAATGTATCCATCATTCAAGACTTCATTTTAGTGTGCAAATCGCTCTCTCGTACGTTATTTAAGGGATTTTTGGCCCTAAATATTAAATGAATCCGATCCTCGATAACAAAATTTAAAGTCAACCTGATTTACAGACTTCGGGTAATATAGTGTTGTATAATAAGGATTTTGTAAGCAAATATCAAAATGTTCAAAACATTCAACAATTGTTTTCTGATGCACGTTATTAATTCTTCACCAGAAAAGAAGAAAGAAGACACGAATGCAACCTGAACGCACCAACTTTTAAGTGCATTTTACTGTAATGGAAACTTATGTAAATTAAGCTGGACATTTTTCTTGCATCACCACGGCACTGGATATATCAATTCATTATCCGCGATTGTAATGAAATGCTCGCCCTCTGGTGGGCTAAGGTGAGATTATCATACCACTGATAGCTTTCACGCGGAAACAATGATAGAACAACAAGAAAGAACAATATAAATACACGTGGTGGCTATTATATTTACTAACAACTGCAGTTGAGGAAGCGCCATCTATCGGTCATTACAATCGAGGATTGAAAAACGCACATTGTTTCAAAGGTCTTTGCTTATTATTTTAAACTGCGAGCTGTTTAGATGCGTTTAGATGAAAACAAAATTGTCTCAAAATAGAAAATTTCATTTCTGTATGCAGAATTCTATAGACAAACGTTACCTTCCTGTTGATATGAAATACACGACATTTTGACATTTAGCGAAGCGATAAACAGCTTCCTGTGGAAAATAGAGCAAGTTTTCATCCCTTCGTTCCACTTACGAAATTCGTCTTACTTTATTGACATGTTTTTGATTCTGACTGCTTAGCTGGATAACAAGGAACGATATTTTCTCTGAAATATGTCAGAAGAAACTAGTGTGTGGTGACGTAAGAAAACTTTCTTATAAATTTTCTTACACAAATGTAAAATACAATAAAGAAGAAGAAAGAAGAAGAAAAAAAGACACTGACGAAAAAAAAACTTTTTTCACCTTAAAAAAAAAGTCTTTAACTTTTTAAAATTATTGCAGGTCTAAAGGAATCGATGAGTTGTTCTTTTAAAGAAGAGGAAAACCAATGCTCTTACATTAAAAAAATTTTCATCCTATCGATTTATTACAAACTAGCAGGCTTTGCCCGCTTCGCTAGTCACTACATTAAAATGATTTCTTTTTAATTGAATAATTGAAACGTTTAAATAAATATATTCCGATTGGCGACTATTATTGCCACAGCTTTAGTATGGGATCTCCTCAGTGATATTAAATATATATATATATATATTAGTTTCTCGTATCTATACAACAAAACTATTATTAAAACGAATATTCTCGAAAACAATCCAATAGTAAAGCTTATTCTTCGACTATTCTGGAAACGGTTGAAACTGTTACTCATATAGCAAAAGTCGCTATTAGATGGATGTTCTGGAACATTCTGAAAAACAGTCACTTGTTCCACAGGAGTAAAGCAAATAACATCAAATACTCCGGAGTATAAATCTTCGCAAGCTCAAGAAAAATGTTCATTCGCTTAGAGCTCAATCCTTAAAGTGCAATCACTCAGAATAGGTCTCTGAATAAGTCTGATTCGCAGTGAATACATACTCTCTCGCGTAAATCAACTCACTCCTATTTATAAATTTTTGCGATGATTCCATCGAGAATCCCATGGAAAACTCGAGATCTGTGCTCCCATGTGTCAGAGATCTTCGAATTTTGAGGAATTCTAAAGTACCATTTTTCGTAAAATTTGGTTGCCCTCTCACCAAATTCGGTCGCCCACTCACCAAGTTTGTCGCCAAGGTTGACCCTACTGAAAGTCAATGAATGAATTGCCCTCCTTTTTTTTTTTACTTCGCCTATAAAACTGCTTTCATTGCAACGGTGCTAATGATCCTTTGCAGAGAATTAATCCCTTATAACAATGTGCTATGAGCACTATATTTCTGCCGCATTTTAGACAACTAATATTTTTATGGTTGTATATATTTCCCATTAAACGTATTCTTAATTTTATTTATTTATTTATTTATTTAAATATTTAAATTAATCAAATATATCTTCTGGACAGCGTGCAAGTACAGTCACGCACAGCAGCTCGTATATTTGTATTATAAATTATTGTAGTGATTGGTATATAAAAATAAATAAATATGTAAACATTACTGTGCTACATAACTTTATTAAATCTCTCCCTTGGCGACTTTTGAATTTTTGTCACTATATTAGTGATGATTTTTTTTTCTTTAATATAATTTCTTGTATAAAAGGGGGAACCCTATTTTGCTGATACTTTTATCGGACACCTTTTCGTTAATTTGTAAGAATTCTTCATATTCTGTTTATATTTTTAATGGTTTTTAGGCTTAAAATAGTGCTTGAAATAAATTTTCTATTTTTAAAACTACATGTTTTTATTATTATTTTTTTATTTTTTTTCCTATAAAATTATCTATTCAGATAAAAATAGATCATTTATGTGACTACTATTTTGGTTTAATTTCTTTAAATGGCTATTGCTAAATTAAAATGGATTAAAATGGCTGTTGCTAAATTAAACTTCTTGGCAAAAAACGTTCGGTTTGTTTCAACGCCAAAATTTAAAAAATCGCCCAGTAGGATTTATAAATAAAACTGATAAAATAAATTTATAGTTCATAGAGTTTATTGTAGTAAAGAAACAGTCAAATGTGACGTCATGGGCAGTTTTTTTTTTTTTTTTTAATAACAACTTGACAGTAAAAATAAAATCTACATGCATAATTTAATTTAATTTTTATTTTTTTATTGTTCACGTTTAAGTAAACGTACTTATTTTACCGTCGGAAAAAAAAAAAATGAAAGGAAAGGAAACGAACTCGTAATTTTTTTTTTTTTTTGGCAACAATTAAATTAAGGATAAAATTTTAACGGCTATATTTACAGCATTTACAGCTATTATGAAGTTAATGTTTTCATATTTTAATTAATTAAAAAAAACAAATCAAAACTTTAAAAATCGGGCTTCGAGGTGTACAAGGACCCCTCGGTGGGCACCTTTGTGTCAAAACACGCGACTGTCCGAGCTACCGTCTTTGTGCTACGCTGTCCACACACACTAGAGGTCTGCACGGGCCAAAATTTTCAGGCCCGGCCCGGACAAAAAGCGATAAAATCAGGCCCGACCCGATTAAAAAATTTGTAAAATTACAGAAGAAAAAAAAAAACATGCCTTTCTACGAAAAAGATTTTTAGTATGTGTTTTGCAGAGGTTTTATATAGCTAAGCAATAGAATGTCCTTTAACAAAACTGCTGAATGTTTACAAGATATTTATATATAAACGGTATTTCATTGTTAAAGACGTACAGAAGGCACAAAGACAGACAGAAAGTCAAATCGAAAATATTAGCATTCCACAAACAATATAGGAAGATATTTAAAATGGTTTATAGTATTAAAAATACACTTTCAACCACTTCCTCTTAAATACCGTAACCTATTCAAATCTTTCATGTGATCCGGTAAACAAAACTTTAATGCTAATCCAACCACATTCAATAGAAAAGATGCTTTTGCACATGCTAAAATTCATGCTACATTCCTCCAGTGCCCCAGCGAAAAGAAAAAAAAGCCTTAGAGGCAAAGTTGCAGAGGAAGGATTTTTATAGCCTTCATACCGCCTAAACACTACAGACCATCGAAGACAAAACCTTATATACAGTAACGTATCTAATTTCTTTTGTTTGTTACATGTACGCAAACTGGTAGTAGCATGCATATTATTTTGAATTAGAAACCATCTAATATTACTTTAAATAAAATATATTACTTTCGAGACATGTTTAAAATATTTGCGGAAAATCAGATCGCGAACAGTCAAGCTGATAGTCAGTTAAATTGTAGTTACATACACCTTTTAACAAAATAAAATTTTATGTGACATACCAGACTGTAAAATTATGTAAAATAAATGACTGAAAAAGTATTTTATCATTTTCCCTTTTCGTTGATTAACGAGGAATTTAGAAAAAGATTCGGGCCGGGCCGGGCTCGGGCTTTAAATTTCCTCCAGGCCCGGCCCGAGTACACACAAAAAATATTGAGCCCGGCCCGGCCCGAGGGCAAATTGAAAAATTCGGCCCGAACCCGGCCCGAGGGCCGGGCCGGACTCCGGACACAGACATTACCTTTTATATATATAAAGATAATTTTTTCAATTTTACAGTGATTGGTTAAAATAACCATCTTGTGTACATATTTATGCGAAATTTTGTCCTATGCTTCCATATTAAAAATTATGGGGTTAAAAAAAAAAAAGGATGACAGAGCTACTCATTGATTCATATGCATTTAAAAGTCGATAGACATTAATCTATATCAAATTTCAAGTAAATATAACTTTTCATGAAACTGTGTGCTTTAGTTTTTCATCCAAAGCTGCTGTTGAACGTTTGCGGCACACAAACGTAATGATGGGCATTTTTTGTAACGACTCAAATCGCGTTCTGGACCTTTCCAAATATGCAAATCCATCAAAAATCGGAAGTCTGCAACTTTTACAAATTCAATACTTTCTTCTATTTAAAACAGAAGAAAGTAAATACACACACACACACACACACATATATATATATATATATAATCAAGAAAGAGGCTTTCCGAATAGTGTCAGATACGACCACTTCGAAAAAAGTTCTGGACCGTCATTTTATTTTGATAAAATGGATGTAATTTTATGTTAGGTTTTAATTGGCTATTCGAAGAACACCGTTCAACCGATCGCTACGAAAATTGGTGCACTTATTAATCGAGAGAAAATCTATCTAAAGTCGTATCTAAAGTTCAATCAGATAATTGATTCAAAAGCTATTAAATAAAATCCCTATTTTAATAAAAAAAAATCTGATAAAAAAAAAAAAAAAGGAAGAAAAATAAAGAAAAAGAAAAAGAAATAAATAAAAAAGAAAACGCATTCATTTCATAGAATTAAATGCTTGCAGAAAAATTAAACTTGTATCACTAAAATTTCCGATAAAACTTGCATCATAACAGCTTTCAAATTTTTACTTTACTTTTATTTTATTTTAATACTAGCAGGCAACGCCCGCTTCGCTGGTCCCTATTTTTAAAAGAATCACTATAATTACTGAATTCTCAAAATTGCATTAATTTTTATCACATGAAAAAAAAAAAAAGAGAGAAACAAAATCTGATTCGGAAAAATGTCGCACAGGGTTCTCACTGCCTTCGGAAAAAATTTCCCAAAATGCTCTAACTCTTATTTCTATTATTTTCCCCCTTCGCCCCCCCCCTCCTGTCTATCCTAATAATTTTACAAATCTGAACATATCCGCAATCGATTTGTAAGTATCAAAACCCTCTATGCACCAGTTTTGAACGATATATCTCTATTTTTATTTTTTTGCCCCTCTGCTCCCCCCCCTTCCGCCCCACCCAATAATTTTAAAAATTCGAAAATATCCGCAATCGATTTGTAGGTATTGGAAACCTCTATGTACCAATTTTGAATGATCTAACTCTATTTTATTTTTTTTGCCCCTCTGCCCCCCCGTTCCTGGCCCACCTAATAACTTTACACTTTCGAAAATATCCCCATTCGACTTGCAGGCCTCTAAAACCTATCTGTACCAATTTTGAACGGCCTAACTGTATTTCTATTTGTTTTTGCCCATAGCCCCCCCCCCTTTCCGCCCCCCCTTCCCGCGCCACCTAATAATTTTACAAATTCGAAAATATCCGCAATCGATTTGCAAGTATCGAAAACCTCTATATACCAATTTTGAACGATCTAACTCTATTTTTATTTTTTGCCCACCCCTCTCCCCTCCCCCTTTCCCGGCCCTCCTAATAACTTTACACTTTCGAAAATATTCCCATTCGACTTGCAGGCCTCTAAAACCTATCTGTACCAATTTTCAACGGCCTAACTGTATTTCTATTTGTTTTTGTCCATAGCCCCCTCCCCCTCTCCCCTCTCCCCTTCCTGCCCCTCCTAATAACTTTACACAATCGAAAATATCCTCATTCGACTTGCAGGCCTCTAAAACCTATCTGTATCAGTTTTGAACGCCCTAACTGTATTTCTATTTGTTTTTGCCCCATAGCCCTACCCCCCACCCTGCTGCCCCACCTGGGGGCTGAATTTCTAAAGTTTCAGAAATTGGTTTTTAGATATTTGCATTAGCTATATTTTAGAGCAAAAATTTCACGTATATCTATTTTTTTGTTTGAGATATATAGGATTATGCGAAATCACGTTTTACGCATGTGAAATCACGTTTTGCCCATCCGCCCCCCTTGGGGGCCGAATTTTGAAAATTCCAGAAATTAGTTTTTAGACATTTGTATTAGCTATATTTTAAAGCAAAAATTTTACGGATATCTGTTTTTTTTGTTTGAGATACGAAGGATTTTGTGAAATCACGTTTTGTCCCCCCCCTCCCCCCCTTGGGGGGCGAATTTTTTAAAATCGCTTCTTAGTGAATGCCTACGTCATAGAAAGAACATTGTCACGAAATTTCGTGCTTCTAGGTCCAGCTTCTAGGTCTGGGCGATGATGAATACCCCCCCCCCCTGTTATGCCGTCAAAAAAATCATTAGAATCTCCCGGAAAGGCCATAAATAAAAATGACGATAAAGATGAAAATGACGAAAGTGATGACGATAAGATGCTTTTGAAGGACGAAAATAGTGTAAATGATGACAGTGATGAAGAAGAGGAGCCTCGACGACAGAAACAAAGTCAAACGAGTGTTTTCCAAATAGATGATGATAGTGAGGAAAAGAAGGAGCCGCGCCGAAAGGGACGAAGTCAGACGAATGTTTCCCGAATTAAGTCGCTAAACCCTGAAAACACTTATTCAAAGAAAGATGAGTAACAAGTCCTACTTGAAAAAATTTCACAGTTAGCCGAAGAGTTGGAAAAGTTAAAAGAAAAAGTTGACGATAATTCCAGACTCCTTAAAAGGAAGAAATCCAGAGAAAAGCCATCGACGATAAATTCCATCGAGCGTAAAAGACTAACTATCCCAAAAGAAAAGACTGCCAGTATAAATTTGAGAAAGTTATTCATCCCATCACTTCCATTGACGACCACGATTGGTGAAATAGCCATATTATTTCCCAAAGCTGTGCAAATAAAATTAGAAGTTTTCCCTACATATAAGACTGCCATCATCGACTTTTTAACCGAACATGATGCAACAGAGGCCTTAAAAAATCTTAAAACTGAAAATGATCGATTAGAGGGTCTCGAGTTCGAGTCCCAAAATAACTCCGAGTTCCAAAATAAAGATTTGAGTACACGTATCAAAAAACAATCTTCTAGAATTAAAAAGAAAAATAAAACAAAATGCAAGTTGAGTGGACGGTCACCAGAGACTGTTGCCATGGGCGACCAAGTTGCCATTAAATAAAAAATGATGCACTTTGATAATTACAAAACAGTGAAATTTAAAAAGGATAATATTGAAAATGTTGATGAAAAAATCAAAAATGGATGCCATGAAGGCTCCTATTGTACACTTACTCATGCTAAATTCCTCAAATGTGGAATAACTTTTTAAAAAAATGTCAAATTTGAAATGTATTGTAAATAAGTATGTTATTATTTTGTGTTGCTTTTGTGTGCGTTTTTTTTTTTTTTTTTTTTTTTTTTGTATTTTTCAGTGTGATCGCCTGGAGGTCCAGCCGATACAGGATGGCCGAATGTAGTGGATCGGCATCCTGTTTCTTCCCCTAACCTTGCTTGCCGCTACCTGGAATCCCAAAGCAGCTGAGTTTCGACAGAGAGAACAGAATATGAGCGGAAGTTCGTACTTGTGACAAGAGACGACGTCACTTCCGGAACAACCGTTTTCATCGTAGAGTGGAGAGCTCTGACGCAGAGAGAACAAGAACAGTCGACGAACGGATTACAAAGCATGCATAGCTGACGGATGCATCGCTCTTCTTTTTTGGACGATATGTTTGGCCGTGCCGGGGTAAAGTACGAGACAGCGTACTTTGTGTTTCGAAATAGCTAAAAGCAAAGTAATAAGTAAATTGTTTATGCAACGAACTGAATTATTTTAGACGAAATATTAAATGAACATTGGATCAGCAGAACTAGTAGAATTCATACTAACGTTATCTGTAAATAATTGTAAATACTATTAATTCTTTATTAAATTTTAAATGATTAAGTAATTAATTGAATTAGTAGTTTGTTTTTTGAAGGCTGGATATTACATATATATATATGTGTGTGTGTGTGTGTGTGTGTGTATGTGTGTGTGTGTGTGTGTGTGTGTGCGCGCGCGCGCAAAGTGAATACATATATAATGGGAACTGAAAAGTATGTGACCTTAACTTTAATACGGAAACTGAAAAGTATGTGAAGCAAGGGCAATATCCAAATAAATGAAACGGAAATAATAATAAGATGGAGCAGGGGCTATCAGGTTTTACTGGCGCCAAACTTCCCCCAAAACCTCTGGAAGATCATATAAGAAAGAAAAAGTTAAAATGAAAATTTGTTTTACATTTTTTGGTGAAAAAATGTATTTTATAAATATTGATATTTATAAATCAACATTATGTGAACTAAATCATACATACATATATATATATATATATATATATATATATATATATATATATATATATATAAGTTGGGAAAAGGTAATAATAATACTTATATGAAAAAAAATAAAAATAAAAAATAACTAAATTTATTTCATTATTTATTTAAAAAAAATAATAATAACTAAAGTTATTTTAAATTAAAATCGAAATTTATCTTCTACAAATTTTATTTGTTTCCCCCACAATTGCTACTTCTTTTCCTACAAATATGGGAAAGTGTTTCACAATGTATAAGTGATGCATGGTTTTATTGAATGTGTATGTCAGTAAATTCGAAATCAGGTTCGCACATATTTTAGTTGTTCCACCCATAACGTCTATACTATCCCCTTTTTATAAGTATTGCATAATATGTTTCGTAATTTATATGAGTGTGTCTTGCTATTATGCGGGTTTGTCTTTATATTCATTAATTCGATTATATTAATTCTTCATTTTCACTTCCTATAATTCTTTCATGTAATATGGGAAAGTGTTTTATTCTACTTTGTTCCTTTTATGGCTGTTGACGATTATATTATAATTGATTGAAAGCACCAGCCATTGTTGAATAAAATTAATAAATAAAATTTAAGTAAAAAATCATTTTTTAAAGTTAGAAGCTTTTTATTGTGAAGCCCTAAAAAGCATAAAATAAAATTTATTCTGGCAAAGACATGCTACAAAGAAATGAAAGTTTCAACACTAAGAAAATTTCAGAGAAAAATATAGGTACTTTCCTTTTGCAAGAGATGAAAATTTTTTAATGTTCAAAATATTTTAAAAAGCTTTCGAGACCAATATTCTTAGTTATTAGTTTTCTATAATCATTCGTTAGGCCAGAAATTTCAAATGTCTCGAAAGCTTTTTAAAATATTTTGAACATTAAAAAATTTTCATCTCTTGCAAAAGGAAAGTGCCTATATTTTTCTCTGAAATTTTCTTAGTGTTGAAACTTTCATTTCTTTGTAGCATGTCTTTGCCAGAATAAATTTTATTTTATGCTTTTTAGGCGCTTCACAATAAAAAGCTTCTAACTTTAAAAAATGATTTTTTACTTAAATTTTATTTTGTGATTTTTAGTTACCGAACAGAAAAAAGCTTCTTAAAAAAACTAATTAAAAATTTTTATTATATTTTGCAGACAACGGAAGATTTTCTTTTATAGATTGACATTTTTTTCCGATTATTTATCTGCAAAAAAAGTACTATATTGACTTTCGAGGACCGAATCCGGGACCATCGCGTTATCAGACGCTCTAACCAAAAGTCTAAGAATTGTCCAGAAAAATCATAGAACATTCTAGAAAAATCTAAAAAAAACTTATACAAAAGGAATATTGTTCTCGAATGCTTTTTTAAATATTTGGAATATTTAAAATTTTTCATGTTTTGCAAAAGTGAAATATCTATATTTTTCCTTAAAATTTTCTTATAGTTGAAACTTTTATGATTTTATAGCATGTCTCTGCAAGAATAAATTTTTATTTTAGACATTTTAGGGCTCCACAATAATAAAAACTTTCAGTGTTATTTTTATTTATTTTTATTTTTACTGAATTTTTTTATTTTGTGCGTTTAGTTACTAAAAAAAAAAGCTTCTTTAAAAAACTATCAAAATTCCTTAGAACACTGTGTCGACAATGAAAGATTTTCCTTTATCAATTGGCATCGTTTCTATAAATTATCGGCAAAAAAGTAACACATCGGCTTGCGAGGATCGAGCCTACGAGCATCGCGTTATCACCATGACGCTCTAATCAAATGCTCGAACGAGCGACGAAAAAGGCTGTTTAAATTTACAATAAAGTGGAGGCGCCTTCTTTTTCAGAATGACACAAAGACACGATGATAAAAATCCAATTTCAATAAAAAGCTTCTAAAAGAATTATATATATATATAACTTTTTATTTTGTGCCTTTTAGTATCTAAAAAAAAGCTTCTTAAAAAAAAACTCTTCAAAAATTTTTTGAATACTGTGTAGACAATGAAAAATTTCCTTTTATCAATTGGCACATTTTCTATTAATTATCTGCGGAATTTAACACATCGATCCTTTGGGGATGGAACTCAGCACCATCGCATTAGCAACTTGACGCTCTAACCAACTGCGCCAACAAGCTACTATAAGGACTGCTGACATTTACTTTAAAGTTGAGGTGCATTATTTATTAGCGTGACATGAAGACGCGATAGCGAAATCCAATTTCAATAAAACGCTTCTAAAAAATTTATTTATTTATTTTTATTTAAATTTTTATCTTGTGCTTTTTAGTAACTAGATTAAAAGCTATTTAAAAAACTCTTCAAAAATTATTAGGATACTGTTTACACAACGAAATATTTCCTTTTATCAACTGATACTTTTTCTATTAATTATTTGAAAAATTAAAATGATGCTCTAACCAAGTGAGCCATTAATAGATAGAGATACAATTAATTGCTTACATTTTTTTTTTTTTTTTTTTTTTAGTGGAGGTGTTTTACTTTGTAGCGTGACAGAAAACGCGATGATAAATTCACCTTCCTGTAATAAAAATCAGTTAAAATGGGTGAAAATATCTTAACTGAAAAATGGAGATTTAACACTTTCAGGTCTAAACTATTTCAACCGCATATCTCCTGCTGGACTGAGTTTTTTCTTTTTTTTTTTTAATACTTTCTTTTACTTATTAACACCTTTTCTATTAAATATCTCCAAAAATTACCATATCCGCCTTTCGAGGATTGACCTCATAACCAACCGTTATCAACATGATGCACTAACCAACGGAGCTAACGACGAATGCAATGCGTTGCTTATATTTACTTTAAAGGGGAGGCACCTTGTTTTTTGGCTTTTCACGAAGATACGATCAGAAATTCCAATTTCAATAAAAAGCTTCTAAAAAATTTATTTATTTATTAATTTATCTTACATTTTTCTTTTGTGCTTTTTGTAACTAGATAAAAAGCCGTTTAAAAAACTCTTGAAAATTAATAGTGTACACAACGAAATATTTTCTTTTATCAATTGACACTTTTTCTATTAGTTATTTGCAAAAAATAACACCTCGGCCCGGCGAGGATCGAACACACGACTCTTGCGTTATCAACATGACGCTGTATAACCGGCTGATCCATTAACAGATACAATGAGTTGCTTACATTTTTTTTTTTTTTTAAATATATATATAATGGAAGCGACTTGGTTTTTAACGTGACAAAAAGCCGATGACAAATCCAATTTCATATAATAGTAATATATACATATATATAAAGCTTCTAAAAATATTTTTTTATGTATTTTTTACTTAAAACATTTTATTTTGTGATTTTTTAATATCTAAAATGCTTTGTGTTTTCCAATATCTAAATAAATAAATAAATATATAAATGCTTCTTAAACAAACTCCTCAAAAAATTCTTAGTGTAAGCTACGAAAAATTTTCTTGTATCAACTGACACATTTTCTACTAATTACCTGCAAAAATTAACACGCTGGACCTTCCGGGGACCGAACTCACGACCACCGCGCTAGCAACGTGACGCTCTTACCAACTGAGCCACAGAGCAACAAACGAGATAGTTTATATTTACTTTAAAATGAAGGCGCCTTGTTTACTAGCGTGACACGAAGACACGATGACCAAGTCAATTTCAATTAAAAACCTTCTAATAATAATAATAAAAGAAATAATAAAACCAATGTAAAGAAATAATAAAATCAAAATGAAGAAAAGTATACTGTGTACTAATTTTGGGGCAAGCTATTGCCATAAAGAAATAAATAAAGAAAAATAACCGGTATCAATCGATTGGTAATAACAATTATTTTAAAGCTAGTTGGTTTTTGTCCGCCTAGCAGTCGATATTTACAAATGAGTGCATTTCCGAATTTATTATTCAGCCCTCTTTCTCTCATATAAGCTTCTATCATTTAACAACGATTTGCATGATAATTTTAGAAGCTGACATCATCTTTGACATTATAATGTTTTGAAGTTCAAATGCCCCAAAAACTTTTTAAAATATCGAAATACTTTAATTTAACCATATATTGCATTATAATCGGTTAAATACGTTTTGAGGTTACTGTTTCTTTTTATTTGACAAATTGCACACAAAAACGAAATTTTTCTTCTTATCATCACAGTCATTTTCAGGAGATATCTCAATTACTTTCAACGTAGTCAGTAAATGTCGTTACATGACAGTGAGAGTATTCTTGCGCAAAAACAAAGTTTTTTTCTTATCTCTGTTAATCATTATCGGAAGATAATGCAATTTCATTTACTTTCAGTGTACGGAACTTTACTTGTAAATACCGCTATACGACACTGAGTATACTATCGTTATAGTATAGTATACTATCGAGCACGGTATAGTATCGTTACCGGGCGTAAAAACAAAGTTTTTCATCTTATCACCTCAGTCAATTATTTTCGGAAGATAATGCGATCCTAATTTCTTTCAACTCTGCCTGTAAATGTTGTTACACGGCTAGCAGAGTATCCGTGCGCAAAAACAAAGTTTTTCTCCTTATTATCTCAGCCAATTATTTTCGAGAGATGATGCGATCTCAATTATATATCGGCACACCGAAGTTCATTAAAATAAATGAATATTTATTATTTGAATTTGGACAAGAAAGATATCTGATGTCATGTCTGTCATAAACGAAAGTAATCTTTATTAAACCAAAAGTTGTAGAAATCAATCTTTCACAGGGTTTAGTTTTCGCGCTTTCTTGTAACAAGCCATTTCGATACTGAATATTTGGACTCAAGTCGATCCTATCATCTTTCGATCCCACTAGAAAGCATATTATGAAGTGTAGTAGTATCAGTTTATGCTAATCCAAATTCCATCTCCCTGATTGCTTGTCATTTTTAATGATTCGCATTAATGATTTTTTTTTTTTTTTTCCTTAACACTACCTATATTTTAGATAACAATTTAGGCGCAAACAAAAGAATCTCATGAACAGTTTTAAAAATAAAGTAACTGCTTTTTTTTCAGAATAAAAAATTTCTGGTTATTTTAAAAAGTTGTTATATATATATATATATATATTCATTTTCTGAATACTATAATGAGGAAAGTAATGTAATCATGTCAAAATTCCGAATTTGAGATTTTGGTGTTTCTACACGTTGTGAGATCCCCTGAATATTATTTTTACGATGATGTATTTGTGTATTATGTGAGTGAACACGACAGCGCCTAAACGCTTTATTCGAATGAGTTGAAAGTTGGTACATATGTTATAGGTCACCATAGCACGAACCCTATTGATTTTGGTAAATTTAGCACTTACATTTTTTTTACATATTATGAAGTGAATATGTAAAAATTCACATTTTGTGGGGACACACACACACACACACACAAAAAAAAAAAAAATCATTATCATTATGGTCTATGAGCCAAAATTTTTTAAAGGGCGATAGCGTCTAAATGCTTTATTCGACTGAGCTGAAAATTTATACACATATTATGAGACACCGTCGCCCGAACTGTATACATTTTGGTGAATATAGCGTTTATAGTTTTTTTTTACAGGGGCACAAAGAAAATTTTTTTATCATTATGCCCTATGGGCTCAAATTCCTAGTGCGATAACGTCTAAATTCCATATCGGATTGAGCTGAAAATTTATATACATGTTATAAATCGCCGTCAAACAAACTAGACGCCTCATCCAATTGAGTTGAAAATTTACATATATATTACAGTTTACCGTCGCACAAGCTGTACAAATTTCGGTGAGTCTAGCATTTATAGATTTTTATAGGGACACAACGAAAATTTCTTTGTTATTACGGCCTATAGGCCCAAATTTTTTAAAGTTTGATAGCGTCTAAACGTCTCATTCGATTGAGCCGTGACCTCACGATTGAGCTAAGAATTTATACACATTATAACTGTTGTAAGAACTACACTGATTTTGATTAATCTAGTACGTATAGTTTTTTTACGGGGACACAACGAAAAATTCATCGTTATGCCCTATGGGCTCAAATTCGTTAAAGTTCGATAGCGTCTAAAGTCTCATTCGATTGAGCTGAAAATGTATATACATGTTACAGGTCACCGTTACAAGAACTACACTCATTTTGATGAATCTAGCACTTATAGTTTTTTTTTTTTTTTTTACAGGGACACAACGAAAAATTCTTTATCACTATGCCCTATGGGCTCAAATTCGTTTAAAGTTTGATAGAGTCTAAACGCTATATCCGATTGAGTTGAAAATTTATATGCATGTTATAGATCACCTTCAAACGAGCTGTTTCAATTTTGTAGAATCTCGCACTTATAGTCTTTTTACAGTAACACAAATAAATATTCTTTATCATTGTAGCTTATGGGCTCAAATTACTTAAAGTACGATAGTGTCTGAACGCCTCATTCGATTAAACTGAAAATTTATATAATTGTTATAGGTGACCGTCGCACGAACTCTATAGATTTTAGTGAGTCTAGAATTTATAGAGTTTTACATTGACACAACGAAAATTTCTTTTCTTTATCATCATGCTCTATGCTCAAAATATGTGAAGGGCAATAGCGTTAATTTAAAGAAAATACCTACATATAAAGAAAAATACTTATATACCTTATTGTAATTTTAGCTTTTGTTTATTTAGTGACATCGCTTACTTTATTTATACAACCGTCAATTACTTACGTTCGGAAAATTGAATGGAGTCACATTAGATTTTTTTTTTTTTTACAAAATTTTATTACAACTATTTACAATCACTCACATGATCTATGTTTTCTTCCGATATTTTTCATTTAAGAAATAGATTGTAGTTAAAACTTTAATGGTCAGTGTAAACCTTTTATAAGGTAAAGACACCAGTGCTCGTCACCCCTAAAATCTGCACCAGTAGTCGTCACCCTCTTAAACGAAGTGTTAAAATAAGCGTTAATTAACATCTATGAGTTTTAATTCACCAGCACTAGATTCTCCAAAGCCTTCTGCTTCTTATCTATCACACAAACAGTTCGATTTCAAGTGTTGAGGAAAAGTGGGGGAAAGCAAAATAAGTGAAGTATGCGTTAAATGACAATTTGATTGAGTCTACGTAAAGCAAATTATTAAGGAATGAAGTATGCATTTCTTCGTTTATTTTGTTATTTGTTGTGTTTGACATTGCTCATAAAGCATTGTATATAAAGTTTATGATATGTAGAATACGATTTATGTGCGACTTTTTAAACTTTAACATAATATAAAGATTTTTATGGTATGACGCCTACTGGTGCAGATTTTGCACGTTTCACCAGTGCTCGTCACCCCTGACGAGCACTGGTGTTTTAACATTTTTAATAAATGGGTAATGTTTTTTACTAAAAATACTATATTTTCGCTTAGAATTGTGATGGTATAGTTTTTACTTTAATTGGACTACTGGCACCAGTAGTCGTCAGGGGTATTTGTAAATGTAAACAAACGTATTTTGACCCTAAGAACGTAACCTGTATTGTATTTGTAACTTTTGTCTAGCTTGTTTAAATAAAGTCAGTCCTGGTAACTTTTATTCACTAAGACTTAATTTAAACCACCTATAACTTTCTATTGTATTTTACTGGAAAAATTAAATGAATGTTACATAAACATATTTAGTTATAAAGATCCTTTTCTAGTTTTCTGCTATATATTTTAGAAAAACAGAAATGATTACTCTATACATCTGTTTAATCTATTTTAAATTTTTTATGATGTCATGCTTTTGCGGAGATGTATTTAAGTGATGTTGTAAAGTTGCTTCATACTAATTAGTTACAAACTGTAACTATCATTTAAGCACTTTATTATGCATTTTAAATTTTTATAAGTTTTTATTGATCGTAATTAATTAATTTAATTCATATATTTTCGAAAGTTATAAAATACAAAGCCTTAATTCCATAATCAGCATAACTGTGAGTCGATTCAAAATTTTATTAAGGATTTTTGTCATGTAAGATATAGGTGACTAAGAGTTTATGTAGAAAATATTAAACATAAAAACATTTCTTAAGTAAGCTTTCTATTTATATATTATTTTACTTATGTAAGGTAAACACACGAAACATATAAATGATTCTTTTAATTAAAATTTTTTTAAGTATGTAGTGCCTTTTTTGTGTGTGCGTGTGGAGGGGGAGGGGTAAAAGAGGTGATATATCCAGTAGCAGTGGATTGTTCTTTAGAAATTCAAAGGATTGTTCTTTGCCTGTCTAGCATATATAGTGTTACATTAGATGAAAGACTAAAAAAAAAAATAATAAAAAAAAAAAACAAGATAATGATAACTGCATTTTAAAAATTTCGGAATATGTATAAGCCTTTTAAAAGAAATTAAACTTTCTTATAGCTCTTATTTTACATAAAAATATCACATTTATATTTTTTATGATGGCTCAAAACCACCCATAATGGCAGTGTAAAACTGAAACAGATACAAATATTATTTTTTGTGTTTATACCAGAAATATTTGCTAAGTATTATAAGATTAAGTTATAATTAAGTCAAAATGTTTTCATTTTATGTCAATAATTATGAAAGTATTTTAAGTTACACAGTTAAAGTTCCCGCCGCCTTCTGTAATAGCTTTCTGGCCCACAATATATTGATTGGCTTCACCTGCCTTTTGCATCGTCTTAACCGCTTTTTATCCCCCCCCCCTTCCCCAAGACTAAATTTAAAAGTTTCGCGAAATTCCATCAAAGGGCATATTGCTTACACATAACCAACACACACATCAAAAATCGCCTTTCTGAGGTAATTTGGAGAAGAGCTAGGGTTGAAAACGTGTTTTTGGTCAGCCCACCTGTGAAAAGGGGAGGTAATTTTGCAAAATCGCCTTATAATACGTTTTGAGTACCCATAACCCCCCGAAACATAAAAAAATTCCCTTCCTGAAATAATTTGGAGCAGAGTTAAGCTTGAAAACGTTTTTTTTTTTTTTTTTTTTTTTTTTTGCCCCCACACATAAAAAGGGGGTGGAAGACGAGATATTTTCGCAAAACTAGGTGTTGGATACATATGATCAACTCACAGATCAAAAATGATCTTTGTAAGATAATTTAGAGCGAATTCATGCAAGAAAATATGTTTTTGCTCCCCTCCCCCAAAATGTGGTAGGAAAGAATTGCGTAAAATCCCTTTATAGTGTGTATTGGGTACACGTTACTAATCGGCGCATCAAAAAATTGCTTTCTTGACATAATCTGGAGAAAAATTACTCTTGAAAACATGTTTTTGAATCCACTCCACACTTGATGGAGAAGGAGAAGCGAGAGATTTCGTAAAATCCCTTTATAGCGTATGTTAGGTGCGCATAACTTACCCATACGTTAAAAAAAAATCAATCGTACTGTGATAATTTGGAGCAAAGTTACACCACTACCACCACTACACTACACACACTACACTACTACACACACACGCTTGGAAACAAGTTTATTAGCCCCTCCCTTGCTACTTATCCTCTGCTTTAAGTTAAGTAAAGATATTTTTAAGAACAAATAAAATTTTTAGGACTTTTTTTTAAAAGTAAACAATTTTCAAATTATTTTGCATATGAATTTAAATGTTTTATTCGCAAAACCTTGCTCAATAGTTTGAATTTTACCATTTAATGTTTTGCGTTTTAAAAACTAAGAATGGGTTTAGTTTCTAAGTATGTGCCAATGATGTTTTGTTTCATGAAATTTTGTAAAAGCACAATTAAAATCAAATTATTCAGCAAATTGTTATGCTTTGTTTACATGACGACCACTGGTGCAAACACCTGACGACTACTGGTGAAACTCATTTTTCAAGTGACGAGCACTGGTGCATTTTTATAGGTTCAATTTTTATAAAAAAAAAAAAAAAAAATGGCGTAATGTATTGAAAAATTGAAAGTGTCTAACAACAACTAGAAGAATCAGTGTATGGAATAAACCAATGTATAATATTGATACATGAATACCACATGAATACCACGCGAAAAAAACAAACATTTTAAAAATAAGGCCTAAAGAGTGGCGAGCACTGGTGTCTTTACCTTAATTAATTAAAGCCATCGGATTTAAAGTTATATCACGAACCAATATTTAATTATATTAGTTTTCCAGTTTTTTAAAATTGATTTAAATACGCAAAAAAGAAAAAGTCTTATTTTCACGTAAACTAAGTTCAAACACTTTGTTCAAGTATTATAATTTAATTTATGTATTTGATACGTAATGCGGGTGGTTTTATTTCCAACTAGCAGGCTTTGCCCGCTTCGCTGGTCACTATATTTAAAGGAAACTCTTTTCTATATAGTTTTATGAAATAAAGAGAAAATAATAATACTGAAATCGCTCAAAAGTTCGCTTTCGGTTCCCGCTACCTTCGGCAGCGCCTTGTTCGTCCTCGCATTCTGCGATATCTGTCCCTATTGCCTGCGATAATGACTTACCCGTGGGCTTCCATTTAGGTGCTTATCATATATGACAATTTCGATACGGACAGTATCGAAAATTTTGAAGTAGCCCTTTATATTTGAATCCTAGTTATATATGAGCAACATTATACGTGATGTACATAATATTTGCTTTCAAGTTATTCTCTATATTTATTTGATTTAATCGATCAACCATAGAATGACAGCAATTTCAAGCCAAATATAATATTACAATATGCTATGATCGGCTACTTCTATCGCATGAGACAATTATTATTATTTTGTGGTTATATATACTTCATGCTTAGTTAATAGTAGTTGGTATATAGAAAAATAAATGAATTAATATGTAAACTTGATCATGGTACAGCCTTAATGCCCTTGGCGACTTTTAAATTTTTGTTGCCGTTTTAGACCAAAATATAATTTATGCGATTATTGTTCCTATACGCAAGCGAAGTGTGACGTCACTGAACATCTGTAGATGCAAGAAAATGTTAATCGTCCTATGTTAATCGCCCATTGGATTTTTTGTAAAAAATGATTAAAAATCGAAGAAAATTATTTCCCGATTTTAATCCCCATATTTGGGTATGTATTAGTTATCATGTGCATGTGTTAGATTGAGTTATTTTGCTGTCAAATTGACAAAATTTTAAATTTCAAAACTCTGTCGTTCTTGACGCTTATTGTATTTGGTGATCAAAAACGTAATACGAAAATATACATGCCAGATGTATATTTTCGTAATATGCATTGTACGAAATATTGTTTCATATTATTCATTACTGTCTTAAAATAAGTTGTTAAAATAACCATGATTTTTGAAAGGAATTAAATTATGTTCGCCAAATAATTTGGCGATATTTTATTTTTCTACCAAGGATCACCGATATCAAATCCATTCCGCTACAGCATATTAGTATCTTATATTAGATACTTTATTTAGACATTTGAAAACAAATTTGACTTCAAATTATGATAGAATATTTATCATTTCCCTTTTAATCAGTATATTAGTTGGATATTGTGTAAATATCATCCTTTGAAATGAAATGTTTGTGTTTTCAATCGAATATGGAAGTTTGGCATTTTTTTTTTTCAAGAGTTTTGAAATTAAAAATTCAAATTTTGTCAATTTTACAACCAAAATAACTAAATCTAATGCATGGACATGATAACTAATACATATCTATACCTAAATACGAGGATTAAAATCGGGAAATATTTTTCCTCGATTTTGAATAATTTTTTACAAAAAATCCAATGGGCGTTTAACATAGGAAATATTTTTCTTGCATCCACGAACGACCAGTGACGTCATCACTTCGCTTGCGTATTTCTTTCTATCTTTTCCTTGGTGAAAAATGTCCGATCTACTTCAGCATCAAAATTATAAAAAAATTGTCAAGAATTATCAATAAGAAAATACCTTTAATATATTGCTGAATTAGCGTTTATGCCAAACGTGTTTCATCCGCCATACAAAAAAAAAAAAAAAAAAAATCTGATGTTGAGGTATATAAAAAAATGCTGTGAAATAAAATTCAGAAGAAATATGTTAGATTTGTAATATTACTATTTTATTTTAAAATTATAAAGTGTCATTTTCTCATCGACTAATTTAACATTTAGTAATTTCTTATTTTTCGCGTGAAAGCATATTTCATTTTATGCTGAAAACAATAAATAAATACATCTCGTAAACTTTTTTTGGCAACAATTAAAAATTTAAATGGCTTATATTAAGTCAATATAAGAGTCAATAAGTTTATTATTTTCATATTTTAATTAATTTTAAAGATTTTTTAAATTTTTTTTTTCCTAAACCATCCCTGACCTATAAGGAAAAAAACAAAAAAAGAATGATCGAAATCGGTCAAGCCGTTTACGATTTTATAAATAACATACAGACAAACATTCATTTTTATATATATAGATTAAAGTACATCCAATATGTAAAAATTGTTTTTCATTTGTTTAAATGGTTAACTCAAAGTTAGCGTTTCCAAATATTACGTCTGTTTTTACTGATTGCATTATTATATTTAAGAGGTTTGTGTTCGTAACTTTGAGGTTTTGAAATTTTTGCTCCTTATTGAGAACTTTTGCATGTGTTTTCTGTCTTACCATAAAGATACCATAAAAATCCGTTATAACATGCGTATCTAGTTATGTTTACGAATTTCTTTTAAAATATAAATTTGTATTTTTTTTTTTTTTTTTTTTTTTTTTTTTTAGGACTGAGGACTATTAGTCTCAATCTGGGATTTTTGCGGTGTCATTTTTCGATAGTTGGACATTTATCGAAATCTAAAATTTATCGAAAATATAATTGAATAATTTGAAAACGATGTTATAATTTGAAAAAAAAAAAAAAAACTATTAGTCCTCCGTCCTAAACTAAATTCTGCTTTTGCCAAAATTTCATCAAAATCCTTTTTTTTTTTTTTTTGGAAAGAAAAGAAAATTAATAATAATCAGTATCAAAACAAACACTATCGAAAAAGTTTTTTTTTAATAATTTTAAATTAGGAAATAAAAAGTGCGCGTGCAAAATGAAATAAAAATAAGTAAAAAAAATGAATTTAATGATTTAACTTTTATATAAAACATGATCGCGTGTTATCTTAAAAAGTAGATGTAAAAATTAAAGTTTATGTGGTGTGTGTGGCATCTATAAAAAATGTTTTAAGAAATAGAATAAAATAAAGAAATCAACGATGTTGGTTGCATTTTATTATATAGTTTGAATTTTTGAATTTTATAAAAGTAATATCTACCGCAGGAATAATTTCTTATGTTAAAACTATAGAGAATTGTTATACAAGCACAAGCTATGCTTTTTTTTTTTTTTTTTTTTTTTTTTTTTTCGTATTTACTATGCAAACGAGAGAAAAAATAAGAAACAGATTTTTTTTTTTTTTTTTTTAGAAAAATATTAGCGGATATTGTTTCAAAAATCTTTTTATGAAACTCCTTCTTAACTTTACATTACTTTGAATATAGCCATGGGCTACTAATGAAATCAGTTGATAGACAAAACGAAGAAAAAATAATCTGCAATGACTCCACTCGAATTTCCGAACATTTAGTAATCAAATAAAATTTAAATAAGTTTAAACCAGAGAATAAATCATTACATAAATAAAAAGGCACGTTATCAGGAAAATAATGCATAGTTCTTGCGAGGATGACGCATAATATGCCCACCCAATTTGATTTTAAATTAAATGCAAAATTTAAATGTTAGCGACTTCAAATAATTTTAATCCATAGACCATTATGAAAAAGAATCATTCTTTGTATTTCTGTATAAAAGTACTATAAGTTTAGTACTCTTTTGTTTATACAGCTCGTGCGACGGTGGCCTTTAACACAACAACCACTTCTAAGCTAAATCAAATAAAGCGTTTAGATACTCTCATTTTCACTCACATGCATACAAGCATCGCCATGAAAATGCGTTTAAGAATAGATTTGTTTAAAATTCGATGTATCTATAGTCCAGATAAAAGTCTCAACCAAATTTTTTAATAAATTGGCCTACCATATTGTTTTAAATGGCGGCTTCTTGAAATTTTTTATATCATGATAAATTTAGAAATTCTGAATTAATTTGGACCAAGGTTGAACAGTGGACTTATTTCAGAAATATGCTGAATAATTTCGTTGGTCAACATGATTCGTCCTCTTGTTTCCATGTGGTGGTCACAATTATAAATACGAGAATTGCTTACAACCCTTTTTCAAAACCTTTCTTTAATTGAGTGGATGATCTATCCATATCGAGAAACTACGGAGGCATGATGACATTTGCAAAATCAGTCAAATGAAATAAAATTTTCCTTCTAATGAACAGTATGTAGTCACGAATATACCAGGTGTATAAGCTTAAATCCGCTGTTTTTTAGTAATAAAAACACATTTATTTTTTATATAAAGCAAAACAAAATTTTATTCAAAATAGTTTCCCTCGCTAACTATACATTTTTCCCATCTTTCGGGCAATTGGTGAATTCCACGCCAAAAGAATTCCTTATCTTTTGAGGCAAACCACTCGTACAGCCATTTTCGAACGTCTTCGTAAGAAACGAAGTGCTGTTCGGCGAGTGCATGGCCCATTGATGAAAACAGGTGATAATCAGAAGGAGCCAGGTCTGGTGAATTAAGCGGGATGGGGTAACACCTCATAGTTAAGTGTTTTGAGATAATTTTGGACCAATTTTGACGTGTGTGCTGGCGCGTTATCATGAAGAAAAATCAGTTTGTCATGTCTTTGTTGATAATAAGGCCTTTCCCATGGCATGTAGACGGATAGAAATGGCTGGTTGAGTGACACCTAACTTCTCGGCAAGCATTTTTTTGCGATTGGGTATCATCTTCGTCCAAAAGAGCCTGTAATTCATGGTCGTCAAACTTTCGGGGCCGATTTTCACGCTCTTTGTCATTAAGTCAAAATAGCCATTTTTGAACCGACGAAACCAGTCTCTGCAAGTTGTTTCTGATAAAGCAATGTCACCATAAGCTTCCACAAGCATTCTGTGCGATTCGGCAGCTGATTTCTTCAAATTGAAGCAGAAAAGCAGAGCTTCCCGCATATGCTCTTTTTTTAGTACAAAACGAGACATGTTTACACGAAGAAAAATTAATGTTTTTATATGAAATCACTAACGATTTGCACTGATCTATGTGAACAGACGTCAAACTAATACAAAAACAATAAGACATTTAAATGTCCGCTGTTAATACACTCACTAGCGCCATCTATACACAAACAGCGGATTTAAGTTTATACACCTGGTACAACCAGAGGTGGGCAGTACATTATATACTTGTATATAATATTGTATATTCAATATACATTTGTATATTGTATATTGTATATTTTGCAACATTTTAAAAAGTATTTGTATATTGTATCTAATATACATTTTAGGCAGTATATTGTATATTTTACAGAGCTTAATATACAATATACTTTATCTCAAAATTCCCAACTTCTTTAAAAAAAAAAAAAAAAAAAAAAAAAAAAAAAAAATCTTTCATCTCAGATTTAGAACACTGTTTTTGCTATGGGAACTCAGCTCAAATGCCCCTAGAGGCTGACAATTATTTTCTGAATGTTGACTGATGCCAACCCAACACCTCCTGTTGACTGACTTCAATAAGAATTAAGTGATAACATACTATTACAAATGGGTATTTTATGATAGCGGACAGTATTTAAAAGAAAGTACAAAATACAAAATGTGTTTTTTTCCTTCATTTCCTGGCTCCATAGGGGTCTAATTAAACCTGGTGTTCAAGAAATGACCGTAGAGGGAGGGATAAACCCAAACAAATCAGTTCTCTTTCCATAGATGTCCTCAATGTCCACATGCATCTGTAAAACGGAAGTGATCATTACACCTTTTTTTTTTTTTTTTTTTTAATCTTGAATCTTTTCATTTTATTATAGAATGAGTTGGGTATCAGAGAAAGACGTCTTTAAAATAATTTAGTTTAGAGTTGGGGATGGAAATGCCTAGTGAAAAATTTGTTTTTAACTGTTTTCCTGTCGAAAATATCTGTTTTCATTTTGTGGACGTTTCATTTTACTTATATAGATTTCAGTCACATAGAAAGGTACAAAATTTTATTTTCTTACATCTTAAACATGGATAAAAAAGGGTGATAATATTAAAAAAAAAAAAAAAAAAAAAAAAAAGAAAGAAAGAAAAAGAAAGAAAGAAAGAAACTGGGCGGAAAATTTCGTACGATAACTTTAAAAAGGTGAAAAGGGGGGTATAATAGAAGATAATAAAATGGATAATAATAATTGTATAATGCATGATAATAATTATAATAAAATAGTAGTATAATAGAAACAAGAATAAAATCGAAACGTAAAAATTGGTTGACAAAACAAAATTATAAGTAAAGGTTGTTAGGTACATTTATTTATTCTTTCTTTTAATAATTTATTCGATTAAGACATTAATTAGCTTAAAGATAATTAAAAGGCATTATACAAAAGAGCCTTAATATCGCGTAAAAGGAATTCCAAACTTCAAACTGCATTTACACGGGTATGTCTGTATTTATATTTATAAATTATTATGTAACATAAATTTATAATATTTAAACACAGCATCACAATAAAACAGTAGAGAATTCTAATCAAATATATAAATTTATATTTTTATGAAGAATAAATTATTCCTTCAGATTTTATCATTTTAACAGTTTGTGTTCTTTGGCATTTGGACATCAAAACGTGAGTTGGGATAAGTAGACTCTGCTCAATTCCTTATCATACATTTTCTCATAAATTTCCTACTGTAGGACATAGTGTACTCATAGTATAGTTCGACTTTCATGAGTTGGCACCTGTCAATCATGCGTGACATAGGCAGCGGCGATTCTATTACCTTGAAATCGGTTGAGGGGGAAAAGGGAGGTCGTCTGCTATATTTACAAGTTTTGCGACATTTTGGCGATATTTTATTATTATTATTTTTATTATTATTATTTATCTATTTATATCCAAATTAAGAGAACTTCTGGACATTCTAGTATGTTATATTATAAAAGAAATATTTCTTTATTTTTATTTTTCTCTTTTTTAAATCATTATTTAAAAAAGAAGAAAAATGATTGATTATTTTAAAAATCGAATAAAGAATTACACTCCAGTAATTAGATTTCTAGGAAATTTATTTATTTTTTTATTTTTTTAATATTTAGACCGAGTACACAGAAATTTAAAGCCACCATAACAATAATATAAGAAATTATCTCATTTATTTATAATTGATGTGAATGCAAATTTTCTGAGAGCTATTGTACATAATATTGTACAGCGCAATTTATTTTAATAAATTTCCCCATTTGTTCATTCAATATTTTAGAAAATGTTTTTCTTAATTAAAAAAAAAAAAAAAAAAAGGAATATTATTATTTATTTTTTTTCCAATTTTTATTTTTTTCCAATATTTATTTTTCAAATCTTTTCAAACAAAATTAAGAAGTGTTAATGACTTGGTGTCGCCTGTCTATTAGTCCTAAAGATAACTTTCCTAAATATGCTTGGGTAATCATAAATTTGATACATTACTGCAGGGCATTAAATTATACCTACTGAAAAAAACCTTTTAAGTGCATTTTAACAACTACTTTAGAGTAACTACCTCGAAATTTGTAACTGTTACAAGAGAATATCTGTTGACAATGGATTCGATCTCAATACCTCCAACTCTGAATACTGAACTTCCCAGCTGCTAACTAGAAGTCAATAAATTCAAATACATTACGCGATGAAAGTGAAAATTGTTCGAATCATTTTCAGCTATAAATTATTATTATTATTATTATCATCTACCTATATCTTTAATATTTAATACGCTTTCCATGATGCATATATTTTCTTAGACACTATACGGAACAACGGGATTGCAGAAATGCATTCTAATTTGTACTTTATCTTCAAAAGTAAGACTATTAAAGTCTCTTTCTCTGAAATAAAAATTAAAGTGAGTAGGCCAGCATCAATTTATAATCTATATTAGCAGCACGATTTTTCTTTCTTGTTTAAATGCATTGCTAAGAACACCTTTATCTAAATAAGGTATTAGTGCCTATAGAAAATGCAAGCGTAAGTGAAGGTTTGTTGTTGTTGTTATTATTTATTATGTCATTAATTTTTTAAATGTTAACACATGTTCTTTTTAACAGACAAAACGGGATTTCAGCTGGCGAGAAGTAAAAACTATTGGCTTGATGCTATTCTCATAGCAACCTTCCTTTTCCCCACCCATTCATTCTTTTCAAATCGCGCGCCCCTTCCTTAAAGTAAACTCTTCTAAAAAGAGGAGGGGCGAAGGGCCATCTCGTGAAAGGTGAACTATAAGAGACATAAATTCGGTCGATCAACCAGCATGACCAAAAATTTAAATCGCCCACCCACTAAGCTACCCTCCCCCAACTTCTATACATTTATGTTATCATAATTTACTGATTAATTTCACTAGAGTCAATTTCATATTTTAGTTTTCATGAAATTCTATATGCTATTTCCAATGCAATAAACTACATAATGCAAGTTTATGTGAAATAGGGTAATATTTCATATAAACTTGTGATTAAATAATAATAATAAATTCATAGATTTTCTGCCCTATTATAAAAAATCTTTAAATTCGCATACCTTAAAAAGCTTTTAAATTAAAATGTTGATTATCAAGAAATGTTAATGCCAATATGATAAATGATATTTTAAAACTAGTCAGACATGTTTATGAAGAAAATAATCTTCATAATATATATTTATGTGAAATTCCTTCATGTTAAGAAAATCTTAAATTTGAAATAACTTACGATTTTTTAAAAATAAAATGTGCCATAGTCATTGTTCATGCCAGTATCATAAATTATATTTTAAAACTGATCTGAGATCTTTATGATGCATATGATCATCATAATACATGTTTATGCCAAATTCTGCATTATTCTACCATGTAAAAGAAACCTTAAATTTTGGATAACTCATGACGTTTTTAAATTAGAATGTTGCAAACCAACAGGGTTCTTTCCAGTATCAAAGTGATACTTTGAAACCTGTCCGACTTCCTTAAGATAATTTGTTTTTGATATATAGTCTATACAAACTATGACATTAACAAACTGACTAATGTACAGACGGATACCACATACATTTTGTGATTTTCGGATTACTCACATCTCATCATTACCAAATCTACTATTAGGATGAGTAACTAAAAATATAAAATGAACAACATAATGTAATTGAACGAAGTAAATTAATTTTTTCTTTAATTGTTTGTGTTATCTAATTAGAGAGAATGACAGCATTATATAACACTGTATTCTATTGCATTTTTAAAGGAGTAATTCATTATTATGATAATAGTTTACTTCCAAGAAAATTTTTATATGTTTATTTTCTAATTATTTATGATTTCCTAATTGCCTAAATATTTTTATTTAAGTGCATAAAATACTGATTTTGATTTCTAAGTAAAATATTAACTCATTTATTCTTAGTAAGAAATTAAATAAACGAAAAGATACGTTTTTACATAACTATACAAATACTACAACCACATATAAAAATTAATTTTTAAAAGTATATTCTGAAAGTATATCAAATGTACTTTTTGAATCAAGAGTATATTGTATATTGTATATTTTCGAAATTCTAAAAAGCATTTGTATATTGTATATTTTTGGACAAAATAGACGAGTATTTGTATATTGTATATAATATACTTTTTTGAAGTATATTGCCCATTTCTGTATACAACACCTGCAAAACATCAGACGAATTGCAGCATCAGTGAATACTTTTCTAGCTTTGCAACACATTCTAGGAATTTCGGAATTATTTTCTGGTTACAATGGCTATTCTGAAAACAATACACGAATGTTTATAGCTCATTAAAACTATATACCTATCTCATTCTAAATGTCCGCAACTTTCTGATGTTTCTTCGATTCCCACATAAAAAATAAAATAAAAATTCTCGATTTATTTTTGTGAATATATTTTAGTATGTTAGTTCCTGCATTATTCTGTTTTTTAAAATCTCTTCGAATTTATAAGTGAATCCCGCGTATAAAAAGTTACACTGTTTTTCACAATTTAAGCGACAATCTGTCTTTTTTTTTTTTCTTCTTCTTTTGAAGAATTAACATAAAATTTTGCATGATATATTCGTAATCACATAATTAATTGAATTTTATATCAATTTGACATCGGGAATAAATTGATATTAATTCGATTTTTTTTTTTTTTTTTTTTTCAAAAGCAAGTTTGTCAAAAAATAAATAAATGAATGAATAATTAAATAAATTAACAATGTTTGAGAAGAAAATTAAATGCGAGCTGGTACTAAAGATGGTTACAAATAGGTGAAGATACGCTCGAAAATTAAATTATCTACTTCTATTATTTTTTTATTTCTTCATCTTTTTTTTTTTTTTTTTTTTTTTTTTTTTTAATGTGATTAACTTAAAAAAAAAAAGTATGCATATGAACATGAAATTAGTTTGAGGTACCCATTATAAAATTATTTATTATACTTTTTTTTATTATTTTGCTGATATTCATAGTTTAAAAATTAATATTTATATTTTTCAAAAAGTTCGTTATGAAAGGAAAAAAAAGGAATAAAGAAAAAATGAAAAAATCCAGTTAAAATTTAATATTTAAATGCATGTGTATTGTTGTAATTAAAATTACACATTTATTTATTAACGAAAATTAAACAAAAATGGGTATAATTAAAATTACACATTTATTTATAGAAGGATATAAAACAAACATGTGTGTAATCTAAATATATATATATAAATACTTTATGTATGTATAATACAATTTAAAAAGTGATGTGTATATAAATATAGGCAAGTAAAAAAATGTTTCTTTTCTAACATGAGCGATGTAAAAGCGGGAGGTCATCATTGTAAAATCGTAGGAGGTAGAATTGTAATGTATCTCTGATATGAATCTACCAGACAGTCAGGCGACGAGCGGAGAAAGCATTTGACACTCTACAAAAGCTCAAGAAAGTGGTTTATAGCAGCCATAAATGAAAAAAAAAGAGATGGAGGAGATTTCCAAGGACTGAAATTTTCTAAGAAGAGCAGAGGGAATCAAGAGAAGGTACATTGGTTAAAAAAAACGACCACTAAAAAAAGGGGGAAAGGTCCCATGTGTGGCAGAAGGCGGAGTCAAAATGGGCCTGTAAGTAAAATATACAAAAAATATCGTCAGATGATAAAAAATTTTTGGAAGAATAAAACAAGCCATCAGCCCTGAATCAGCGGTTGGACCCTCGTCGATGCAGACCGGGGAAGCGGCCGGTAAGATTGCCGCAGCAGAAATCATCGAAGGAATAGGAGGCGATACGCTGAAAGGGAGATGCTTTCCGGAATTAAAGGTTGGATTCTCATAACCTCTACTGATGATGCCCTGAGTATTATAGTGAAACTTCTCAAAAAGGAGCCAAAGATGCTGGATGCCTAATTGCTGCATTAGTGTATATTGAACGCTCGTCGTCTGGTGAGTCTCTAATTTTAAATTATATTAAAAAAGAAAATATTTAATTTTTAAATTTCATTTATTCTTCCTCCTAAACAAAAAAAAAAAAAAAAAAAAAAAAAAAAAATGGCTGAGTCCCGCTTAAAGTGCTCACAAAAGGATATATTTAATTTTGATAAAGAATTTTATGTTTAAAATAAAAAATGAATAAAGGATCATTGGTTAGAAATTTTTAGTGTTTTTTTTTTTATTATTATTGGTTTCTAGATAAATTATTCTTATATTTTTTTTATTGGTCTCTAATATATGATTCCAAGAAGACAGCTTAAATAAATAGGAGAAAATTTTAGTATTCAAAATTTCATTTTATGATCCAGTAAAAAAATTTAGTGAACTTGGGTGTTATTTAAAGTATAATTTAAATTATCATTTAGCTTATTATTTTTTTAGAAACAACGCAATGTGTCATACAGATGGGAGAGTATCTCTATATAGCAATTTCTCTCCAACACTGTAAATCAACCAAAAAAGCGATTTGGTGCCTATCCAGTTGAGGTCATAAAATGATATAATAAAAAGAAAAATATAAATAAAATAAGATAAACTAATTTAGGAAAACTTTAAGGTGGACTTAGACAAAATAATAATATAAAAATATACTAAGCAGTTGCTTAAATAAAATTGGATAAATATAAATAAAGGAAATCATAGCATTATAATGTTATTGTATTTGTATATGAATAACTGATAAAAAATATATATAACGAGTAGATATGCAAATGTGTACATATAATATATATATAGATATAAATTACACTTTCATTAATAATGATAAGTAGAATATGAAAATAAATGAAGTGTATTTGAAATAATTACAGTTGAAAATTTTGAAAAATTACTGGAAATATTTTATATGTACACATAAACAGCAAGATTGCTCAGAAAGGTTTCTTGAAAACAATTAATCGAATATTTTGTGTGTTTGATAATATTATTTTGGATGCCTGTATACATATAAAATTTCAATATTTTACTTTGAAGAAAGTAAATAGTTTCCTAAAATAAGGAATAATAATAATAATTGAACTAGAATAATCTAGCTAGTCAGTAAATATATGTATACAAGCATAATTTGTGTTAATGTCAATACATATAAGAATGATTTTTTAAGAGTTGATTTAAAGTAAAGATTAGAAAGTAGGGGATGTAAATGAAAAGTACTTATAAATTGAGAAATAAAGTTGCGAATAAGTGTGATACAAAAACTCAAAATCAGAAGAAAACGGTGGAAACAAATTCTGAGAAGGTAGTACCGGGTAAAATAAAAATGGAGAAAAAATTAACAGTGTCATTAGATATGCTATTAGTGGGTCTTCCACACTTCAGTGGGGACAGTCAGGCTAATATAGATAAATTTCTAGAATCATTTGAGACATTAACAAATGCGACAGAATTAGACGATGGAATTAAATTAGTAATTTTAAAAAGTAAAATCAGCGGAAAAGCTAAGGAGAAAATAAACTTGGATGAGGATTTAATAAATGAGAATGTGTATGAGCAATTCAAACTTAAATTAAAAGAAAAATTTAAGAGCAAAGTAAATTTCTCAAAAGCTCAGGCAGATTTCATGAATATCAGGCAATCACCAAAACAAACTATAGAAGAATATGCAACAGAAATAATAAAAAAATCAAATGAATTTTTAAAAGGGTCTGGATTCGAAAACAAAGATGGGGCAAAAGAATTTGTAAACAGTTTAAAATTAAATAAATTTATTGAAGGCATGAGGGCAGACATAGCATTTGAGTTAAGAAAGGCAGATATAAAAGATTTTGAAAGTGCATTAAAAATAGCTAAGACCATTGAAAATGCAATGCAATTTAACGTGGAGGAAATAAATACTATAGAGAAAAAAAATAGCAACGAAACCGATATGTGTACATTATTATTAGAATTAACATCGAAACAAACTGAACAAATCAAACAATTAGAAAAAAAAATCGAAGAATTAGAAATAAGAAATAACAGATCAGAAAGTCAAGAGAGACAAAAACATGACAGCACAAGATTTTGTGCAATTTGCAAAACTAGATCACATAATACTGAACAATGCTGGTACAATTCAAGAACTAATCCCAATATTGTAAACAATACAGTCCCTATAATACAAGAGAATGAAAATGCAGGGGTTAGAAACGTAAGATCAGACGAAAATAGATCTAGTAATACAAATTATGGAAATTTCGATAGGGGTACTAGAAATTATTTCAGAAGAAGTTCACATAGAAATTTTAGACAAAGGGGTACAAACCGCCCTGCTATAACGTTTCCAAGGCAGTCGGGAAACTAAATGAGGGGTTTACCAAGAGTAAAAATAATAATAACATAGTCCCTCGTAAATCCCTTAACATATCCAGGGGACTAAAAATGCATCAAAATAGCGATAAAAAATATGTGAATCAAACAGACAAGGAATTATACAGAAATTATTATGAAAAATATTATAAAGTAGAGAGGCAGAAAACCGAGAAAGATAACAATTCACGCAGGTATAATAAAAACAAAAAGAAATCAAATGTAATTCATACACCAGATCGATATCTGTGCACAAAAAGATGGAAAAACACACAAGAGATTAAATATTTGACAAATATTGATCAAAATGATATAGGTAACTTACCCATCTTAGATTTGAATATAAATGGGGTACCTACACGAAATTTAATCGATACAGGCGCAACTTTAAATGCAATGTGTCCCAAAATATTTCAAAAAATCAAAGAAACAGGGATAAAAATTCAGTATTTGTCAAATAATGTAAACATACACACATTAAACAATCAGAGAATTAATTTCAAAAAATGCATTAAAATTACATTCAAAATTAAAGGGAAATTCGTGACAGGTGTATTTTATATATTGAACTTTAATTTTGATAAGACGTATAATGTAATATTAGGTTATGACTTTCTAAAAAGAAACAAAATGATAGTAGATTGTAAGGCAGGACATGTACTATTTAAAAACATGAAATTGGAATTAAATAAAACTCCAAACAACCAAGAAATTCCAAATCATATAAATACCATGTCAATAGAAACAAATACACACACATCACAGATGGAGGACAAAATACAATTCCCACAGTCAGGAGTGCATGATCAGGAACAGGAAGAAAATGGAAAAATTTATGGGTATTTTAAATGCTCAAAAGATCAGACAAAGTCAAAAAACAATGAAAATGAACTAATAAATTGGGAGGCATCTTCTAGTAAACAAATGATAGAATTAAATGAGAAAAATGAAGAAAACATTATAAGGCAGGATACGTTAAATCAAAATTATCACTTTGCAAGACTAATAAGAAAAATGGATGTTGCACCGAAACAAACAGTTTGGGCGGAAATAAAAGTTCCTAGAATATACCAACACGAAACAATATTCCTTGAACCACAGAGAAATAATTCGGGTACAAACATAAATTGCTCTATACATAAAATAGATAATGAAAATAAACTAAAAGTTCAAATTTCAAATACAAAGGACCACAAAATTACTTTGAATAAAAATATGAAACTGGCGAAAGTTACACAACAATTCATAATAACGGACAAAACAAAACCAAAGAGAGAAATTATTAACAATTTAAACATGGTAGATGTTAAACAAATGAGAAAAGCTGACTTAAAAAAGGAAGATTTTAATCTAAGTCATTTAGATTCAGTAACACAAAAAGAAATGCATGAAATATTAATGAAAAATTATGCGGCATTTTCCAAAAATTACAAGACACTAGGGCAAACATCATTAGTTACACCAATATTTAAATTAGCTCATAATTACCCCATTCAATTAAAACCGTATAAATTGGCTTATAATATGAAAGATGTTGCGAAAGAGGAGATAAATAAATTATTAGAGGCAAAAATTATTGAACCAACAAACTCGCATTATGCAGCCCCCGTAATTTTCGTAAAGAAAAAATGTAACTCAAAAACAAATGATCCCAAACACATTAAAGTGAGAGCAGCAGTAGATTACAGGGTCCTTAATGAAATCATAGAAGTTTCACCACATCCCATCCCAGATGCGAAAGAAATAATTCAGAGACTTAGTGGCAAAAAATACTATACTGTGATGGACTTTCACTCGGCATTCTTCCAAATTAATTAGAAGACCGAGAAAAATTAGCATTCATTACGGAATTTGGTTGCTATCAGCCAACCAGATTAAATTTTGGTAATAAAATATCAACTATGACATTTGCTAAACTTATGGATAAGATTTTAGGTCACATAGATAAAAATAAAATTGGGTACTTCATCGATGACATTATTTTAGGAACAGACTCAATAGAAGATATGAAAAAATTAATGCAGGAAGTTTTAGACATTTTAATAAAAAACAATCTAACTATTGACCCGCAAAAGATGCAAATATGTAAAAATGAGATAGAGTTCTTAGGGTATAAAATCAATGAACATGGTTATTCACCATCGGAGGGAAATTTAAACAAAGTAAAAAAATTAATGAGACCAAACAATAAAAAAGGTATCTTACAATTGTTAGGGTTTTCGAACTATTTCAGAACATTGATAAAAAATTACAACGACATAATAGATCCATTATTACAACTTACAAGAAAAGACATAAAATTTAAATGGGGTGAGGAACAAGAGAAAGCATTTATAAATTTACAAACCGCGTTATTAAATGAACCAACTCTAAGAGCTCCAGATATGAACAAAGAATTTTATTTGATCACGGATGCTTCAAAATACGCAATATCGGCGATTTTGGCACAAAAAGAGAATGGAATCTTGCATCCGATTGAATATTATGGTAGAAAATTAAAAAATTCAGAAAAAAATTATCCAGCCATGAAACAAGAGTTACTAGCAATACATGAATCAGTATTAAATTATAAAAACTTACTGTTAGGAAAAAAGATATTTTTGTTAACAGATGCGAAGGCGTTAACATATTTTATTAATTTGGAGAAACAGCCTGACATAATTTCGAGATGGCTTTTAGATCTCCAAGAATTTGACATAACAGTAGAACATATATCAGGATCACAGAATCCGAGTGATTTTTTAAGTAGGCACATAGCAAACATAACGCATGAAGATCAAGAGAATGAAATGTATTTATTTAAAGCCGAAAAAGAGTTGTCAGAAGAAAACATTTTAAATGAACAAAAAAAATGCGACAAAATACAAAAAATAGTAGCATGTTTAAAATCAAAGAGAAATAATAAATACAAAAGAAAATACTCTTTAGTAGAAAATGATCTATTAGTATTGAAACATTCAAATAATGCTACGGAAAATAAGCAAAATATTATCATAGCTCCACATAGTTTAAGAGAGAAAATCATAAATACCGCGCATTCCCCACACTTCGGTTTTGAGAAAACATATCAAATGATTAAAAATAGATTTTACTGGATTGGGATGTACCAAACAGTAAAATATTTTTGTAGGAGATGTATTCCATGTAACTCTTACAAACCGCATCAAACAATAAAATTTCCGTTACAAGTAATGAATAAGAACTATGCATGTGGCCAAGCATTAAATATTGATATTGTTGGAAAATTAGTACCAACGCTAAAACAGAACAAATTTCTTTTAACAATTATTTGTGCATTTTCTAGGTTCTTAGAAGTAATACCGCTAAAAAATACCAATGCAACTACCATCATAAATGCGCTGCTAGAATATTTCGGAAAATATGGCCTATGCCAGTATATAAATTTAGACAATGCGCCTTATTTTAGAGGCAAAGAATTTACAGACTTCGCTAAGAATCTAAATATAACATTGCGTTATTCGAGCATTTACAAACCCAGTAGTAATGGTACGATTGAGAAAGCACATTTAATTTTTAAAAATTCCATCTCAGCCATGTGTCAGGAAACTTTTGATTGGGACACGAGAATAAATTTTTTTAAGTTAAACTATAATATGTCGAAACATCGAGCAACGGGATACGAACCCGCGGTGTTATTTTTTGGGAGAAAATTAAAAACTCCATTTCTAGATTGCAATGACAGAAATAAGGAAACCCCTTCCCAATATATATCAAAAATAAAAGAGCATATGCATCAGGCGAGAGCAAATGCATTGCTGAATATGAAAAAAATCTCAGAAGAGTACAATAGAAATAAAAGTATAAATCATAAGGAATTGGAGATAGGTGATGAAGTCTATCTTAAATCACTAAGAAAGAATAGAAAATTGGGTAAAAGGTTTGACGGACCATTTTTTATAGAAAGAAAGTTCAGAAACTCGAATTACTTGATACGAGAAAAAGAGGGAAATAGAAGTTTAAAAATTCATATTTCAAAAATATTTAAAGTACCACCAGAAAAAGAAAATTAAAATAACCAGCTAAAGGATATAGGAAGGATCGACGTCAAAGAATAGAACAGGTAAAAAAAAAAAAAAAACCACTAATAATAATAATAATAGATAGTAAAATAGTGTGGTTAGTTGAGACATACATAATTTTATTGTTGTAGAGGGGTGCTTCAGATTTTAACTGGTAACTGTTTGAAGCTGGTCTTCAAACAGAGAAATTAATATTTATGGCGGGGCCCCTTTATTAAGCTATAGATGTTCTTTTCTCCCTGCCGGTGAAGAATTTTGAATGTGGCCTTGATAACAATAATAAAAAAGTTTAATAGTAATAAGAATTGTAATAAAGCTAACATTAGAATGTATACAAAAATGTATCAAGTTGCGAGTGTGCAGATAATAATAATAATAATAGTGATAAAGTTATTATTGCATTTTGGCTGGAAAAACATAGAAATTGGAGTAGAATAAATCAATAACAGCTGTAATAATAGAGAAATGAACGTGAATTACATTGAGAATAAATAGAATGTAAGATAGAGATTGGATGAAGGCTCTAAAACGGGGATAGGAATTTTTTTTTCTTAAACACTAGAGGTTAAAAATAACAAACAAATCCCAAGCACGACAAAAAAAAAAAAAAAAAGCACGGGTTTTAGACTGTAACATTAAGTAGATAAGGAGTTTTTAGATAAACTGTGTATAAAATAAAATAAAACGAACGAAGAAATAAATAAATAAAAGTTGTGTACAGAATGTTGAAATATGCAAATAATCCAGAAAAATAACATAATAGTATATATATAAACTGTGTGTGAAATGCTATGATTTTGTTTATTTATATTTATGTATAGATATATATATAATTAAAAAAAAAAAAAAAAAAAAAAAAAAAAACTTTTAAGAAAAACATTTTTAAAATAAAGAAAAATATTTTCTTTTTTTTGGGAGGAGACTCACCCAAAAACAATTAATAATAAGATGTGCTCAACAGCAACAAACAGATATAAATATATATAAAAATTACAAAAATATGTGTAGACTTTTTAGAAACAGAATGATCAAAAATGAAACATTATGTTTATCTATTATATTTTATGTCTCTGTAGGAATATACACAGAGACATAAAACAAGGACAAAATGAAGTGAACTCTTACATTAAAATTTTTTGTTTTCGAAAACAAATACGAATGAACATTTAAAGTGCTATGGACTGAAAGAATGGACAATACTTATTCTGTTTTCTTCATATCTAAGTATCATATGAGTATTAGTATTTTGTTTGTGTGTATTTTTGTATTTTATTTTATAGGTCAAAAATGATGTAACAAAGGCTTATATATATATATATATATATTTGTAGAAAGGGGGGATATAAATGTTGTAATTAAAATTACACATTTATTTATTAACGAAAATTAAACAAAAATGGGTATAATTAAAATTACACATTTATTTATAGAAGGATATAAAACAAACATGTGTGTAATCTAAATATATATATATAAATACTTTATGTATGTATAATACAATTTAAAAAGTGATGTGTATATAAATATAGGCAAGTAAAAAAATGTTTCTTTTCTAACATGAGCGATGTAAAAGCGGGAGGTCATCATTGTAAAATCGTAGGAGGTAGAATTGTAATGTATCTCTGATATGAATCTACCAGACAGTCAGGCGACGAGCGGAGAAAGCATTTGACACTAAACTACAAAAGCTCAAGAAAGTGGTTTATAGCAGCCATAAATGAAAAAAAAAAGAGATGGAGGAGATTTCCAAGGACTGAAATTTTCTAAGAAGAGCAGAGGGAATCAAGAGAAGGTACATTGGTTAAAAAAAACGACCACTAAAAAAAGGGGGAAAGGTCCCATGTGTGGCAGAAGGCGGAGTCAAAATGGGCCTGTAAGTAAAATATACAAAAAATATCGTCAGATGATAAAAAATTTTTGGAAGAATAAAACAAGCCATCAGCCCTGAATCAGCCGGTGGACCCTCGTCGATGCAGACCGGGGAAGCGGCCGGTAAGATTGCCGCAGCAGAAATCATGGAAGGAATAGGAGGCGATACGCTGAAAGGGAGATGCTTTCCGGAATTAAAGGTTGGATTCTCATAACCTCTACTGATGATGCCCTGAGTATTATAGTGAAACTTCTCAAAAAGGAGCCAAAGATGCTGGATGCCTAATTGCTGCATTGGTGTATATTGAACGCTCGTCGTCTGGTGAGTCTCTAATTTTAAATTATATTAAAAAAGAAAATATTTAATTTTTAAATTTCATTTATTCTTCCTCCTAAACAAAAAAAAAAAAAAAAAAAAAATGGCTGAGTCCCGCTTAAAGTGCTCACAAAAGGATATATTTAATTTTGATAAAGAATTTTATGTTTAAAATAAAAAATGAATAAAGGATCATTGGTTAGAAATTTTTAGTGTTTTTTTTTTATTATTATTGGTTTCTAGATAAATTATTCTTATATTTTTTTTATTGGTTTCTAATATATGATTCCAAGAAGACAGCTTAAATAAATAGGAGAAAATTTTAGTATTCAAAATTTCATTTTATGATCCAGTAAAAAAATTTAGTGAACTTGGGTGTTATTTAAAGTATAATTTAAATTATCATTTAGCTTATTATTTTTTTAGAAACAACGCAATGTGTCATACAGATGGGAGAGTATCTCTATATAGCAATTTCTCTCCAACAGGTATCTTTACCGAACTATAATGAATTCTCAATATCACCTTTTGTTTAGTTTTATTTCTAAAATCGTTCATTTTTATTATTTTTTCGAACATGACTTTTTATGAAAAATTAGAGACATAGGTTTAATATCAGTTTACATATTATCTCCGATGTCAAACTTATCCTAAAATTTAATCAATGATACTTAGTTTTCAAAATTAGGTGTAATAAAGAACATGCATTTTGAAAGATGTTCTAAACTTAGATGTAAAATGTATAGACAAAAGGGAATTACAATAGTAAAATTTCGTTAATTTTATTATCAAATACTGTCAAGTTGATAAAAGTACAAAAAAACTATACAAGTCAAGACACTAACAAATCATGACATGATATTTGGCACAGCTCGAATTCACTAAATATTAAATCAGTCTTGTATTCTAAATGGCTTTCTCTACAAAGAACTACAGCCTTGGAACAAAACTCTTAGGTCTAATCATCATTTCAGCTCCCTTAAGAGATTGGTTGCCTTTCCAGTCATACCACATAATGCCTTGCCAAGTCTCTCTTTTATCATTTTGTCTAAAGTACTCACCCGTTAAGAAACCAAAATAACAACCATTAAACCACCAACCTCCTTTATAGGTAGCAGCACAGTTTTGCTCAAATCCGTCATTTTTCCGGTCAAACGTACTGAAAGGATGATTGTTGTGGTAACGCAAACTATTGGAGGCTGGGGTATTAGCTGAATCTCCAGTTGGAGTTCCTAGGTGCAATTTGTAAAAGGAACTTTCATTTCCAACCGAAAATGATGAGTAATCCAGATTTATTTCATCTTCATCAAAAGCAGACAGGTGAATTCTAAGCATATTTTCCTCTTCTGTTGTCATCATATGCATGACATCATTGCCGATCCAGAATTCTCCTTCGGAATCACCAAAACCATTTTTGTAACTGGCCCAGTTCTTGTGGAAAGTCGTCATTTTTTCACCATAATCACCTCTTCTCATCAGAACCTAAAGAAATACAAAATTACGAATGTTTTAATAAATTCAGTCAAATATATTAAAAATATTTAGAGCAAAATTGTTTGTGAAAAAATAATTCAAAATTAAATACTCTTTCTGCCTCTTGTATTCGCAAAGAGCATTATAAGCGATTTTATCATTTGTACTTATGAAGTAACAAGTAACTTTAATAACAGCGCCCGTATCACCCATGTCAGAATCATTGCGTTCTTCGACGAAACTTGAACATTTTTATAACTGATAGGCATTTTAACAACTTATTTTTCAATTTTTGTTTCTTCAGTAGGAGCTTAATATAGAGCATCTGGACAGTTTTTTAACTGGAATATTCATATTATTGGAAATGAATATTTGCTTTTATTGATGAATGTTTATATTTGAATAAGTCGTACATTTATTATGATATAGAGAAAATTGATATAAGTTTAAGCTTTTTAATATTTTTACTTTCTTCTATATTCAACAGAAGAAAGTATTGGATTCGTAAAAATTTACGACCTCGGGTTTTTGATGGATTTACACGTTTTGAGAGCTGTAGAACACGATTTGATCATTTTTAGAAAATGTCTGTCTGTCTGCCAGTCTGTGTGTGTGTGACAAAATTTTGTGGCAACTGTATCTCAGGAACTACTGCACAGAATTTCATACAAATTGGTATGTAGTTGCACCTTGACATAAATTAGTGCTTATCAACTTTTGGAAAAAATTGTCTTACAGGTTGCGTTGCCATCCCGCTTTTTCTAAATTTTTAACATGGTGATACAGGACAAAATTTTGTATAAATGTGTATAAAGAGAATTATTTTTTAGCAATCATTATGAAATTTACAAGAATTATTTATAATAGAGATAGTCAACTGGGAAAAAAATTTTGTATGTGTAGGAGCCTCGCCACTCCCCTGTGGGGGGAAGTCCCCCCTCGAAGGGAGTAAATTTTCATGATGGGTATCTTTCAAAAGAGCTCGCCAATACCTTTAAAACGAATGGTTGAACCATCGATCTGCGATAATTTAAAATAAAGTTACCGATCTTTTTCATTTTTAACATTTTTTTTTTTTTTTTTTTTTTTTTTTTTTATAATATTGACAATAAAATTGACTTTTTTTGGATATTTAGTGTTATACTACTTCTCTAATATGGAAATCGTCTGCATTATCATGAGAGATAATTTTTTTAAATAATAATTTTAATAAATTATTTTTACTGAGTGAATTTGTATAGGAAAATATAGAAGAAAGTCATGTGGTGGCCACAACATACTAGTTTTAGCAACTCATTTAATTGTCCATTAAAATAACAATAATAATATAATAGAGATAAAACATGCTATTCGCATAGATTCTAAAGCATCTTGCAACTGCACTTACCCATTACATCGTAATCTTTCTTAAACGGGGCATTAAAAACGTTTAAATTTTTATTTCCCAACTACTGTAGGTAGTGGAACTATTGTATTCAGTCAAAATTTTCGATATCACGTTTTCCTCTGATTTACATTTTAATGCCATTTGAGTCCAAAAATGTGGTTTTTGGAAATTCAGACTCAAACAAGTTTAAAATAACGCTCATTATGCACATTTATACGAAATTTTCTCCTATACTGCCATGTTAAAAATTTAGAAAAAATGCGATCACAGCGCCATCTGCTGGGTGATTGATCCCCAAATCTAATCAGCATCATTCCATGTCAGGGTCCAACTATATACCAAGTTAGGTTCAATTTCATTCATTGGTTCGTGAGATACGGTGAAAAATACGAAATTTTGCGATCATAGTGCCACCTGCTGGACGATTGATCCCCAAATCTAATCAGCACCATGCCCCGTCAGGTTCCAACTATATACCAAGTTTGGTTGAATTTCATTCATTGGTTCGTCAGGTACGGTGAAAAATACGAAATTTTGTCCTATACTGCCATGTTAAAAATTTACATAAAATGCGATCACATCGCCACCTGCTGGGCTATTGATCCCCAAATCTAATCAGCACAATGCCCCGTCAGGGTCCAACTATATACGAAGTTTGGTTGAATTTCATTCATTGGTTCTTGAGATACGGTGAAAACACGAAACTACAGACACACAGACAGACATACAGACACACAGATAGACAGACATTTTTTAAAAACTATCAATTCGTGTTCAGGACATTCCAAAACGTGTAGATCCGTCAAAAAACGGAGGTCGAAAATTTTCGCGAATCCAATACTTTCTCTATACTACATATAGAAGAAAGTAAAAAGACTCATTTAACAGTCATGAATTTTCTGAATGTGAAAATGGAATTTTAAAACATGGATTATGGAATAAATAACATTGGGAATTTTTTGGGATTATTTCCAAATAGGTTAACATGAGGTTTAGCTAACCTTGACACACTATGATGGATCCTCTTATTCTATTTTTTATCATATTCATATGAGAAAACATAAGGCTTGAAATTAATTTGCTATTTTAACAATAGCAAGGAAAAGAGTGAGAGAGAGAGAGAAATAAGAAAGAAACAAGGAGGTTTTTTTTTTTCTTTTCGCCTTCTAATTACTATAATTCACCACTTGTCGGCCGATATGCACTCAAATTGAGTCAACATAGCTTTTCACAATGGCTTTCTGATTTATCAAATTATGGACAATTATACACTGCAGAAGCTGAGATATAGCCTTTCCGAAATTGGAAGAAGATATTGCAGCAAAGCAGCTTCATTATTAATATAAAATTATGCAGAACTCAGTTCATTATTTTGCAAGGTATAGTGCCCACAATATTTTGATAATACACAAGCAGGCAGACAATATGCAGATACATAGATATTTTTTTTTTAATTGTTCGAAAGTTTTCCCGAATTCAGTACTTTCTTCTTATACGTACATAGAAGAAAGTAATAATACTGAAAAAGAGTCGTACAACTATTCCACCTCTTGCAATTTATGAGAATAATTTGTTAGAATCAAAGTTTAATAACTGGTAACTACTACTAATTATTATTAGTGACTATAACTGGTTATCAATTATTATTGAACAATTTCAGACAGTTGATGAAATTCCACGTTTTGTATTACCAAACAAAAGAAAGAAAAAGAAATATCTCAAACAAATAAAAAATATCAAAATTATCGTAAAAAAAAAAAAAAAAAAAAAAAAAAAAAATTCAAACGATGATCTGAGAAGAAATTGGGGAAAATCTTTTATTTGTGAAACGCTGTTTTTTCTTTTTTTTAACCGAGTAGTGAAAGGATTGCGTTATTTTTAGACTAGGTGGATGTTGCTGCCAAGTTCATTGTAGGTGAAAGAACAACAGGTTCTCTTTTATGTTTTACTGTTTAAAAATGCCCATGTTTCTATGTTCCATTTGATGGGAAAACTATAGGTTCACCGATTATACTGTACAACTATTGGCTTTGACCACTTATATTTGAATAAATCTTAAAAATGAATAAATGAATAATAATAATTATTTTTTATCATTTTATAAATAAATAAATAAATAAATAAAAATGAAATCGCTGAAAATTCTTATTTCCCTACCCGCATTATATTGTGTCCGGGTGTCCATTTTACAGAGGACTAAATATATCTAAGCATCAACTGAGTATTTTAGTCATGGCATCATGTATTAGCGAGATCTGGAAACACGGTTTTTCTACCCAGCTCTGTTATAATAAAATTATAAGTAAAATGAGTGTATAATTACGTTATTATTAATTATTAAATATACTATAAAAATTACAAATAAATTTGTTTATATAAATTTTAATTTAATTTTAATTTTAATAATTTGTATCCTTTCTACTATGTTACCATTTGATTCCTACAGAAAGAATAAATTAAATGATGGGAAAAAAAAAAAAAAAAACTCTTTCGAAAGAATTTTTATTGCTCCACGTAAACAATTGTTTTCAAACGACAACAATTAAAATTAACTGTTACATTTTATTTATTTATTTATTTATTTTTTAAATTTTCGTTCACTTCATTTAGGAAAGTATATCACCAGATTAAAAAAAAAAAAAAAAAAAAAATCGCAATCGAAACGTACCAGTATCGAAAAAACTCGAAGCAGTATTTAGCGATCAAAATCGAGATTGTATATAAACTATATTTATTCACGTAACTAAATTTAAAAACGTACACGTGCCTTTCGCTCAAACAACATGAAATACAGTTGAAATAAATAACTTAAAAAAAAAAAAAAATTAGTATAGTAACTGTTGCTAAGAAATGTAGACGACTGGAATGAGAAGAACGCGTATTTTTTATATAATTTCAGAAAATGAAACAAAAAAATCAACGGAAAAAAATCGAAACAAAAATTTATTAAAAAAATTCCATTTCGAAAATCGAAAAAATCTCGATGAGCTGCTTCTTGTCAAAGTCCAAGCTACTACCCCTTCGCCAACTTTTGTAGCTCTGCGATCAGTGGTCTTAGCTACAACACGCACACACACACACACCGTCACTTCTCTTTATTTATCTAAAAGAAAAAGAATATATAAGCGTACCTTAGTTGTAAATGTTAATGTAAAAAGTAAAAATTTTTGTACTCTTATAATTAAACGAAGTTAGCATAAAATTTAAGAAACTACAATTACCGTAAACTTTTAAATTTCGGTAACGTTAATTTATAATGTTCAATCTACAGGATGGTTATAATTAAACTATCGCTATAAACAACATCCTTAGCAAAAACTAAGTGATGGAATAACAACCAAATTTGGTATGTGGATGATCACACACCACACGATAAAAGCACCACCTGGTACACATGTTTGAACTTTTTTTTTTTTTTTTTTTTTTTTAATTCGTTTCATGGATCGTCCACAGATCTAATTTGGTGGCAATCTGCTCATCCGTCTTAGTTGCAGGATGATACTGTTTGTGTATAGAAAAATTTAATTATCATCACCTTGTACAATATTTTAATAAACGACGAATCTAATGTTAAGTTCATTATGGTAATTTTACAGTTGAATACGAGAATCTAAATTATGATTTAGTCTTCGAAATCTCTCAACAGTTTTTCTGGTGTATGACCTCGTAAATTAATTTTAAAAATTAGCACCATGTTCATATATAAAATAAATAAAATCTAAAGAAAGTTTTTGAAATATTTGGAGAATAGTTGGCAAAAACTTTAAAAGAATTAAGAATTTTTAAGAAATTAAGCAAAGACTGACTGTAGTAACTGAATCGGATATTACTGTTCGTAGTGAAACTGAAAGAATGAATTCTCTGTAAGAATTGAATTTATCATCAACATCTCTCATCTCAAGTTTCATCAACAAATCTGAAGGACAAAATTTAAAGTGAGAAAGAATTTTATTGTATCAATGCATATATGCCATTATCATGTATGTTTACGCACGTAGTAAGCAATATAAAAGATTCTTTTCTGCTTTTTTTTTTTTTTTTTCCCTCCTATTTTATAAGCTCAATAAAGTAGAAAAACAGTGCGCAGCTGAGAGTCTTCAAAATTCAATAATATGCAGCTTCAATTTGATAAAATGGTTCTAGTAGCGACATCTATTTTCAATATAAAATACTAAAATATCAACTCATTTTATAGGTTTCTTTAAGACGCTTTTTTTTTTTTTTTTTTTTCTTTTGGTTTCATTGTCAATGAATAAGTCATTCATTGTTGACGATGAAATTATTTAAAGCATACATTAAATTTACGTTTTTATTGGTTTGTAAAAAAGAACATTACAAGAATTATTATAAAGATTAAAAATATTATACTGTCGATTATACCTATAGGTATACCTTTTGATTTAGTGTGGTTTTTATTAATGCAGTTTCTTTTTCTTTGCTCAATAAATGCGGAGGGAATTTCAGCTGATGCGCATTTAATTAAGGGTTTTCTTTTTCTTTTCTTTTCCCGAGATCATTTGAAGTATTTATGCGCGTCGAAATTTAAAATATCAAAGGTTTGGTCTCAAAGTTGGTAGACAGGAGAGGAAGTGCTGGTTGGTGTAAATCGCACTGTAAAAGATAGGCGGCCTAACCACTTGGAGTATTTCTGCGATTTTCTCTGAAACACGGTCCGTAGAGAAGCCCCGTAACCTCAATGCCACAAATAAGATGGTATGCAGTGGCCATATCTCAAAGCTTTCTTCTATCTTTTCCATCACAAATTCACGCAGTATAAAATTATTTATTAAAATTATTTTTTATGAGGAATACAGACGATTTTCACCTCAGAGAAGTATAATACTAAATGTCAAAGGAAATTCAATTTTGTGCCCTTTAACATCTGAAGATTGTTTTTTAACTCCCCTGCCCCAACCGAAAAAAAAAAGGGGGGGGGGAGGAGATAAATTTGTTTTAAACTATCACGGATCTATGGTTTAACCATTCGTTTTAAAGGTATTGAGGAATTCTTTTTAAAGATACATACATTGAAAATTTACACCTCTTTCAGGCGCTTCTACGAGAAAGGAAGCGACTTTCCTACATACGCATTTTTACTTTCTGTTACCCATATATATGGGCAGAGAAAGTATTGTTTTTGGGTGAAATTTTCGAAAGTGAATTTTTGTTATATTTACACGTTTTGAGGTCCCCGGAATACGAAAATAATGTTTTTAGTGGTGTCTGTGTGTCTGTCTGTTACCATCATATCTCAAGAACAAATAGCAGCAGAAATTCCAAACTCGGTATTTTAAATGTGTATCATATAGGGATGTTACAGTAAGCTTTTCGTTGAGAAGAATCAAGCGGTTCGTGTTCAGGAACACCCAATTCAAATACATTACTTCTAAGGGGGGAATTGCCGTTAATTAGAGTTTAAACACCTATAGACTGCACTGAGCAAAATGAAACGAATATATATATTTTATATGCGTAAAAACATGTTTCATGTAGAATATGATATGGAAATCATTCACTGTTTGTTTACAGCGATACACAAAAGAACTAGATTATAGTGCGACATTACTTGAAAATTGATGGAAGTGTATTTCAGGTTGTGCCGCGTGTTATTAATGTACGATTATATTTATTTGCAATATGTGATGTGTACATAACCCTCAGAAGAATACAGGGCTGCCAATATTTAAGCCATAACTTTTTTTTTTTTTTTTTTTTTTTTTTTTTTTGTTAGTGGAAGTGCTTTACTATAACATTTTACTATATGTCCAGGAACGCTGCTCAGAAATTGAAATTAATTCCTCATAGCCATATAGTAAAGTATTTTTTTAAGCTAAATACTCATCGCTTGTTTTATATATATATATATATATATTCACGTTTTGAGGTTTCCTGATTACCGAAGTCAAGTTCTTAACGTTTGACCTTTGTCTGTGTCTCTTAGAATAAATTAAAAACAAATAATTTCTATCGATCCAAATGTTGTATTTTAAAGTTAATACGTTTGTTACTTTACTAGAAAAGTTTGATCAAGATTGATAAGTTTCAAGGAATGTTGCGTGCTAAAGTTGTCTGAATAATTTTAAATGAACTTTTGAATTTAATAACATGTTTGAATTCTACATAAATGTAGGCACAATCATGAAACAGGGGATTGAGGGGGCGGGAGCCCTCTTCACATAGAATTATTTGTCAAATAAAGCTGTTCCGAAAACTAATTTGAATTATTTTAACATAGGTTTGCATAACAGTACTCGTTATATTACCACTTAATCTCCAATCTGTATTTATAGTATTAAATTTCAGGGTAAGAGAAAGTCGTGTGAGTGGCACATAAGAATTTTTTTTTTTTTTTTTTTTTTCTGGTAGACTATTGCTTTTATAAATATATTCGTATTTCACATTGAAATGTCTAAAAAATAAAAAATCATTATGTACATTTATACGGAATTTTGTCCAATATTGATATTCAAAATTATGAAAAATATGACATGCCAGCGCCACCTTTGGAGTGATTGATCCTAAAATGTAATCAGCCCCATTTTAAGTCTAGATCCAACTAAATATTAGGTTTGGTTAAGTTTCATTCATTGGTTTGTGAGGCATAGTGTCCACAAAATTTTGGATACACATACACATAGTAGAAACACGGACAGGCATTTTCTAAAGATGGTCAAATCGGGTAGAGGACACCTGAAAAGATGTAAATCCATCGAAAACTGGAGTTCGAAATTTTTCATACTATTTTCTTATATATATATATATAAGCGCGTAGAAAGAATTTAAAAAAATTCGTACAAAAATTTAAGTTTTGAAAAACAATGTATTAATTAAATTTTATTGCAGAAAGCCTAAAACTATGTTTATGTTTGTTTAATTATAAAATTAACCATAAAGAGGGATTTTTTAAAAATACAGTATAATCTGTAAAACTTTAGTAGCATATTACTACTAATAATAAGGAAGCTAAGAGGATTAATTAAAAATTTTTTGTAGTTGCTGTATAGAACGAAACCTAATCGAAACTGGACTAATAATTTTTCTTACTGCTAGAAATTAAAATTCAGGGACACTGTTGCTTTTATAACGATGTTTCGATCTTACTATGGCTAACAACCAACAGAAGTGAACTTCTAAAAAAAATTTAAATCCTTGTCTCTTTGAACTCCTAAGCATTTTACGCTCACCAGCGGCCGAGCGGTTCTGCGCTCAAAACTGGTAGACGTGAGGTGCCGGGTTGGATCTCAGTTTGCGCTCGTCGGCCTAGCCGTTCTGAGATTTCTGTGGTCTTCTCTAAAACTTGTACAAATACGGGCTAGGATCTCTTAGAAAGACCCCTACACCTCAGACCTAGGACCCCTAGAACAGTCAATCGGTCTTAATCTCCACAATCCAACCCTAAACATTCTACATTTTTTTGTCTAAAAAAAAAAAAAAAAAGTGTAAAAATTATATTAGGTTCACATCTAGTGGTTTTTGCCATAGTGAGTTCAAAATATTCAAATTTTTGTCGAAATCAGTTTTAAATCAGTTCTAAAATTTTTAAGCTTTTTTGTACTCTAATAAAATATATAAAAAATTAATTTAATAAAAAGTGACTTGTCATTTAATATAAGCAAGAATTCGGGCAACTGATTTTAATATCAATACAAAATTCCCTAAAAATAAATAAATACATAAATAAATACATAAAAATAAAACTCCAACTTTCAATTGAATTTGGAGACTTTTTTTCTTTTTTTTTTTTTGTACTCATAATCACTATGTGAAACCGTTTACAGCCAATTTTAAATTTTTTGTTAAAATCGGTTTAAAATTTGCAATTTTTTCAAAAAAGATTTTATTTTCCAATCTAAAAAGACAAGACAAATTGAATATTGACAGCTCGCAATTTTAATTTTATATTAATGAAAAGTGGTCTGAAAAATTCCATTTTAATTAATTAAAAAAAAATATACCAAACAGATTTTCATCAAACATAGCTAAGGAACGTCTCTATCAAATCAGTGTTCTAATTAAAAAATAAGTAAATAATGCAATGAAATCGGTCTATTCGTTTGGGAGCTGCAGTGCCACAGACAGACACAACACGTACACACACAAAAAGAGACAGACAGATAGACAAAAGTTTCACATTTATAACAACTGGGAAAGTTACTTGTTCAGCTGATTGGGATATAGAGGGCTACTTAATACAACCAATCGGGGTATCAAGAAGAAACTACCAATTTTAATGTCAATTTACGTAAGCAAACGAACTCGGTTACAACGTCATCCAAAGGACCGCAACATATTTGACACTATAGCCGATTTTTTTTTTTTTTTTTTTTTTTAATATCAAATTTTTATATGATAAATATAATGTGTTGTTTTGTTAAACATCCAGTATTTTAAAAAAAAAGTAATAAAAAAATGTAACTTCAATTTGTGGTTTTACTCTTCTGAGTTCTCGAAATGTTAAAAAAAAAAAATACTCAGATTACATGCTATGTTCATTAATATCAAAATTTCATAAAATAAACACACAGTATGTATTTTTTTGTTAAACACCCATTACGTTAAAAAAGTAATATAAAAATGTAACTTCAATTTGTGGTTTTACTTTTCTGTTCCTCTCGAATGGTAATATATATATATATTAGATGCGATGTTATTAATATCAAAATTTTATATGATAAACATACAGTGCGTCTTGTTTTGTTAAACACCCAGTACCTTAAAAAAGCAATATAAAAATGTAACTTCAATTTGTGGTTTTACTTTACTGTTCTTCTCGAAAGGTAAAAAGAAGCAACCAACAAATGTTCGCATATTTTTGACGTTAAAACCGAAGTCATAAGGAGCTATAAGCAAATTGTATTATCAGTGAAGTTTATGAATTAATGAGCGAGACAAATATTTTTAAGTTTATAAGCAAGTTGTCGATATAACCGAGAACATTATAAACCAAGTTTAACTGCATCTAAATAGCTGTTATTAAATTTAACATTTACTGTAAGAAAATTAATCTCAATTTTTTACAAAATTAGATTTATAGATAATAATTATATAAAATTACTTGAATAATTATTACAAAAAGTAGTAGTTAAAATTACCATTTATAAAATGTATCAAGGGACTACAAGTTAACACCTTGAGGTTAACTGTCCCCGTTGGCAACAGATTGCGCATCACTAGTATAATAATTTGCTAGTACAGTGATTCGCTTAAAGCTGTTCTTAAACGCAAATCTATAGCATAATTATAATTTTTATTCCTAGTTGCATGAAATTTCTGTTCATATTATTTACTTCAGAAATCTTTTTTTAAAACCAATTTTTATATAAATAATGCCCTTTTGTATATGTATGTGGATTTGCATGTCTTATATTTCCTCCGAAACTACTGAACTGATTTCTACCAGACTTACTGCGTGTTACCACTGCCCACTGAATACTAGTATTTAGTGGGCAGTGGTGTTACCAACTACCAGAGTTGAAGGAAGCACTGTGAGGGTTTGTACGGTAAAAGCTCTAGTAAAAGAGGTTTAGGGAAAAACTCTCACGAAAAATTCCATTTTTGTATGATTTCAATAATAAGGAGACACCTAAGAACTTCAAATTTTGTACGTGGGCTACTTTTACGTACAGTTTCTTTCTAAGTAGAGTTTTTTATAAATTCAAAATTAAACAGCGGTGAAACGATTAAAAATACTCTAAAATTATGCTTTCGTCAAAATTTCATGCATGATATTTAAACATTTTACTGTGAATACGTCAAATTCACGTAGTTTCTTAATATAATTAAAGTCATAATTACTTTTTATAACATGATAGAATGATGTCACTTTCAAAAAAATCTCCCAAATGAAGACTGTCATCTTTGAAAATGATGTCATTTTTTAGAAGTCATTCGATGAAAAGCGTGCATTTTCATAGATAAAATTGTTAAGCTTTACTATAACTGTATGGTGGTTTTATTTTACTAGCAATAGAAGAAGTCGATGAGTGTTATTATTCGAAGGTTCTGTGACTCTGACTGTTATACAAATGAATTATTTTTTAAATTATTCATTTGTAGCAAACGATAACTTTTCATTATAAGTAAAAATTTTTGAATAAACGCCATAAAATGCAAGGACTCGCAACAATTGTTTCAGGTCGATAAAAAACACGACTCTTCGCCAGACGAATAACGCAAGCACAAGTGCTGAAAACAGATCGTTGCCACTATGTTTTCAACACTCGTGCCTTCTATGTTCACCTGACGAATATACACCATAAATTGGTGTATATTTGGATATTGTAATACGAAGTGTCGTGTTTCCTTTCGATCCGAAACAATTGCTGCGAGTTCTTGCATTTTATGGTGTTTATTCAAAGTTTTTTAGTTATTACTTTTAAATGCCAGATCTGTTGTGCTTTTTTTACAACGATATCTGTTCATATTTTTTAGGCTTATTAATAAAAGAATTAAAATATTGAGACTGATTATAAAAATAATTCATTTAAACATAGCAACCAGCGAAACAGGCAAAGCCAACTAATATTCCCATAAAAGTAAAATTTTTTTAATTTAATGTATTAAACTTATTTTCGAATATACTAAAGATCCCGCATCAATCAAATATAATCATATGCATATTATTTACAGGAAATTATTCAATTCTTGTATATCTGTAAAAGTATCTGCAAGCTTTTTACGCAATAGAAAGGAAAATAAATTTGATGTTCCACCAGAAAAGTTAATTATTATTATTAATAATAATATTAATATTTGGTCAAAAAGAAGAAAAGATGATTCGTTGTGCTTATTATCACCATTTTATTAACACCTAAAATACGTAGTACTTTATCGTTGTTTAATTCTCTATTTTTCTATACACTTTTTTCTTTTTAATTTAACATTATCGTTGTAAGAAAAAATTTAACTTCTTCGTTCATGAAATTTTTATCAGAGTATGAACAAGATAAGATACAGATAAGATAAGATACCCTTGCACTTACTACACATAAATTTTTTATACTGATAACATTTTCATTGTCTAAAAAATTCAGGAAGTCGTAGGTATAATAATAATAACTAGTATCGACCAGTGTCGAAACTCGAACTTTTTTTTTTTAAGTAAGCATTTAAGTAATAAATATAGAAATGCAAAATTTCCGTGTAAAAAATGTTCTTAATAATTACTCTATCCTTCAGAGAGAGAGGGGAAAAATGCTATCAGCATCTTTATTTACAAGACGCTGATATCTGTATGAACTTCTCTGTTTATTTCCTTCTCAATGCCTCAATCCGTTAGAAAAACACCCACGAAGCACACTCTACCTACAGTACAGGCCTAGAACCCTAGAGCAGTCTATAGATCTTTAGCCACTCAACCAACCAACCAGACTTTCAACCCGAGCGATTAAAGCTCTTCTTCTGGGCATTTCAATAGCAAAGAACACTGTCCATATAAACACATGCCAACAGTTTCAAAAAAAAAAAATAATAATAATAATAATAATAATATATATATATATATATATACATACTTTTATTGCCAGACAAATAAAAAATAAGATTAAATATAAATAAAATATACTTATTTCTCTTGCCAAAAGATGATAGAAGAAGGTTAGAATGACATAGTGATTCTCCTATGTAGCATTATGTTTGAGGTTTTAAAAGATAAAGCCAGAAAATAAATTAAATCACGAGCCGTTGTATTAAAAAAAAAAAAAAAAATTAGTAGGCTATGCAGGGCTGGGTTTTTATCGGTAAAAAGTAGTTTTTATCAGGACATGGTAAAAACCATGGAGAAAATTGTAAAAACATGATAAATACTATTAGCTCACATTTACCGGTAGAGTGGTAGATACTAGTTTATTATTCATTACTGATATATATAAGTTTTTTAAAATATAGTCTAGAAATATGAAACACTTGTAATAAATGCTGATCTTAATTTAAAATACTTTGAAGTAACTTTTAAAAACATAATCAAGTTAAAAGAATGCCTGTACTATTAAAAATTTCTGTAAATTCAATGTAAATATTTATCCAGGGTCTGTAAATTTACAATAATTCTTAGTTAAAAGTGAATAATCGAGATTCTCAATCTTTATTCTGTATTTTTACTTAACTTTATTATTTAATTTTTTAATTAAAATTAAAAATGACTGTTTCTACTTCGGAAAAAGCATTCTAAGTCCGAAATATTTTCTCAACAATAATTAATTAATATTAATATTAATTATTAAAACAAATGTATAAAATAAGTTCTTTAACATCTCCGTTTATTTTTCTCTGTAATTTTACCTAAGACTTAAGATAATAGATTACACAGAGTTTTTTGTTGAAATTTTTAACAGTGTGCATGTGCACTATGCAATGATTAATATTAAGAAATTACATGGAAAGTGTATTATTGTTAATTAAATGAGTTTAAACCTTATTATAAAATAATCAATGAATTTCAATAGAAAATTCAATTTTTAATTTAAGGGAAAAAAAAAAAAAAAGTTAAAACATGCTTTTGTACTAAATACACATATGTATACAAACAAAAAATTTCTGCAATTTTTCCTATTCCCTTAACATGAAGGAAAATTCAATATGACTTTAAAAAAATTACACACTGGTGAACAGAGCATTTTTCAGAGATTTTAGATGTTGTTTCCTTTCCCTCTTTCACCATGAATTAGGCACAGAAAACATGTGCATTGTGTGGAAACTTGGCCAGTCAGGAATGAGCAAAATGGTAGTGATAGATGCACAAAATGTTTGTCACATTGAAAAGAAAAGCTATGTAAAAGAATTATGTATTTAAAATAATAATAATAATAATAATAATAATAAAACTATAATTATTGATTAAGTAACTGAAATTTTGTGGTCAACAATAGAAACGCGAAATGTTATTGGCATTTATATATGCCGCATGCCGGCGTCATGTAAAAAATCAAGCACAAAAACAAAAATAATCACAAAACATAAACTGTAAAACATTTCTGGATTAGATTAAACATGCAGAAATTGTTCTGATAGTGTATGTCTCGTGTCCGCGCTCTAACTCCCGTAAATATTCATGGAATTTCTTGAAACTGATATGTTATTATAGTTTATTATCGGATATTTCCTATTGAAAGTGGAGTGAATAGCTGTACCGGTTTGTGTACAGGGACACCCAAAAGTATTCCAAAGCATCATATTCTATGAGAGGTATTTCTTTAAACCATATTTTAATACCTTTGCTTTGCACAAATTTTAATGAAACTGAAATATGTTATTCAAGTTCACTATCGGATGTTTTTTATAGATAATGGAATAAATACCACAATTGATTTATGTACAAGGACACCCGAAAATATTCCACAGCATTGTGTTTTATGAGAGTTATTTCTACAAACAAAATTTTAATAACTTTGCTTTGCACAAATTTAAATGAAATTGAAATATGTTATACATATGCACAAAAGAATGTTTTCTATAGAATTATAGCATGATTAGCATTAAGATTTACAGGGTCATATAAAAATAATGAGTTACATTAACGACAATTATTGGAAATTTGCTAGAATTGCATTTTCGCTTAAATTAAGCCTTTTTAACAATTTCTAACAATATTTAAGAATAAATATGATATGAATTAGTGTATCTGTCTGTCTGTCCATCTACCTATCTGTCCGTCTGCCCATGACCAGTGACAGTAAATATTTTCATTCAGAATTTCTTAAAAATGGTATATGTTATTCACGTTCACTGTGAACTGTTTCCTATTTAAAATGCAATTAATAAGTCCTGTACAACTGATATGTGTACACCCTAAAAAAGTACCAATGCATTGGATAGACAATTTAAAAAATCACATTTAAATAACATTCTAATGCAAAAATCGTAAAGTGAAATTTATTGTTAGTGTGCTGAAATAATGTCTTGCATAGAATATAATATAGTTAATATTCAGCTTTACAGGGCTGCACTAAAATATTCAGATACATTAAGGGCTACAATTAGATTTAAAGGGCTGCAATTTCTTAAGAGTTAAGCATTTTTAACACTTTCCAACGATGTTTAGGAGCGATTGAGAATTCAGTTAGTCTATATGTATGCTTTTAAGTCCTTCTGTTTGACCGTTGTGGGATAACGTAGGTAAAGAATACTGACAGTTTACGGTACAACAAGTACATGCAGTTGGAAAATGTTAATCAATGCGTATCGCATGATTTTTCGTTCTTGTTTTTTCATTTCTGTAGATCTTGTGTAAATAGCATATTGAAATGTATATTAAGCAATCTGATATAGTAACTATAGAAAAAATTAGCTACAAAAATCTGAATTACCACAATTTTCAGCGCATAATCCGCAGATCAGATAAGTCAGTTTTGCACCAGAAATTTTATTTGACAAATAGGTATATTGATAGATATATTTGTTCGGGGCGTACAGCTTTTTTCTGTTATATAAAGTTTTTGCTGGAGAAATGAGATATCTTACCTGCGGATTATACCCCAGAAATTACGGTATTAAAATGAAAAAGGAAACTTCAGCAATAGATGAAGTCTCGTGCTAAAACTTTTTTACTCTTTATCTATCACATTATGAAACAGCGAAAAGCAAATTTGAAACATATTTTTCTAATTAGTTAAGAGTATTTTTTAAAGTTTAGTGTTTTGGGAGTTATTACTCTAGGGTCCTAGGCCTGAGGGGAGTGGTCACCGTGGGGATCTTTCTAAGGAGTCTTGGCCAGTATTTACACGAGTTTCGGAGAAAAGCGCTAAAAACTCTGAATGGCTTGGCCAACGAGCATGACCCGGGATCGAACCCGGCACCTCACGCCTACCAGCTTTGAGCACAGAACCGCTCGGCCGCGATATTCTTTAAAGATATATGCAATGAAAAGTATGCATATGAGTTCATTATATAATGATAAGTACAAAACTTTGAAAAAACACCATAAAAGGCAATGAACTCGCAACATTTTTTTTCGGGTTGAAAGAACGCATGACCCTTCGTCAGGCGAACAAAGTAGGAACGAGTGCTGCAGTGCCTACTTTGTTTGCCTGACGAAGGGTCGTGTGTTCTTTCGACCCTAAACAGTTGTTGCTAGTTTATTGCCTTTTATGATGTTTTTCAAAGTTTTGTACTTATTACTTTAAAACGCCTGTTCTGTAGTGCTTTCTTATCATTTTATAGTATTTAATGAGGATTTAGGAAAGTGGTACTTTAGTGTATTATTGCTACACAGAGGTCAAGAAAGGTATTAAGACTTTAAACATGTGTAAAAGAAAAAAAATTACTTTTTTCTTACATTTTTTTCTAAGATTGTTGGTAGATTCTTCTCGGTTCTGTCAGTAGATGAAAGGTTAAAGTTAAAAAAAAAGACGATTTCACTGTACTCCAACCAAAAAAAAAAAATAAATAAATAAATAAATAAAATAAATTAGTAATAATAATGGACTTTAATCTTCTCGACACTGTGTAAGAGAGGACTGTCTTAGCTCTAAAGGTCTTTATACTAAGGTACACTATATGATGCGTATATAAATTTTTATATACACACCATATAATGATACTCAAAAATAATCTGTTTAATGCTTTAGCTTAAAAATAAATCTATGAAGATACTTTTGTTAGAGGTTTGCAGCACTCATGCTTTTTTTTTTTGGCCGAATCGAAATAATTGTTATGAGTGTTTTGCATTTTATAATGTTTATTCAAAAGTTTTTACCCATTCGTTTCTCTATTATTAAAAAACAAGACATATTTTTGTAGCTTGTGCTTAGATAATATAAAAGGCTATACAAACGAAACATGTTTTATGCGTTTTTTTTTTCTCTCTCTCTCTAAAAGTAAAACTATAAAAATAACTTTTTCTTTCTTCAGAATCAAGGTATCATTACGAAGATAAAATACACAATGTAACCTGTAAGTAAAGTTGGAAGATGTAAATGTGTATAGTATAAGCTATGTGGAGTGCATCATTTATATTCTTTTGTTTTTTATTACAATGGGAATACTTCGTTGCAGGCAGACGAAGCTACACTATGTATATGTTACCGCTAAAGTGCAGAAATCAGTTAATCTGCAGATTAGCTAGGTAATCTGCACAATAACTAGGATGATCCGTTAAAGTGAGGAAAATTGTTTCATTTCTCAAATTACCTAGGTAATCTGCGAATTACCTAGATAATCTGCACATTACCTAGTAGGCACTCGTTAAAGTGAAAATAAGATCTCTGGTGGTATAATTTTACCGCACGCTGTGTTGTATTTGTTTTTTTCATTCGGGAAAAGAAAAAAAAAAAGATTAGTTTGCTTTTCTTTTCTTTATTTCTTTACTTATTTTTATCTGTATGTGTTTTAATTTTTATGTGTTTTAAAGTTATATTTGTTTTATTTATTTCATCTTTTTTATTCTGTCAATATAAGTTTGAAGATGTTATGCATTTTTAATATGAAATATAATAGCTTTAATAGCTTTCAATAAAGTCTATTTTATAAATGAATGTTAGAATTGTAATACAGTAACGATTTCTTTTCAAATAAAAATATTTAACAATTTAAATTTAAAAAAAAAAAAAAAAACGTTTTAATAAAAACTTATATTGCTATTACTATATTTTAAAAAAGTTATGCACCAATATTTAATTCGTTAAAGAAATATTAAATTAGACAAATCAGAAGCATTTTAAGAAGCACTTCAAATAATTAAAACTGCTTTAATAATTTCTAGAACGCATGAAAATTAAAATGACAGTTTTCCAATGCTTTATTAAATTATATTTTGCAGCATACATATATCTGTACAAGTTTAGGAAATATATTAATTTTACAATTTAAAAAAAAAAAAAAAACTTTAATAACACATTTTATGTGATAAACTACAACGAAATTATTTGAAAAAGCGAACAAAATAAAAAATAAAAATATAATCATGATATATAAAATATATAAAGGAAACTTAAAATTGAAAGAAACAAAAAAAAAAAAATTGTAATGAAATGCTAAAAATTTCATATTAAGTATTTATTGAATAATGCCATAATACTGAATGCCATATTTTCCAGAGTTAAAAAATAATACATCTGCTCTTTTTTTCAGAAAGTAATAGTAATTTAAATCAATTTTAAAATAAAGTAGTTTTAAAAAGTTGTGGTTTAATAGTTTTATTTCGGGAGAAAATAATTACTGTGCTGTAAATTTAAGATTCATAATTTAAAATGAAGTTTCACGAGCGAGAGTTTTTAATTAAGATTATACTTCATTAATAAAATGCAGACCCTTATCAAACTTATATTGACAGAATTAAAAAAGAGAAGAAATAAACTCAAAACAATTATAACTTACTTGTACTTTAAAATTTGTGTTGGTCATAATAAGAAATCTAATGTCATAGCTTCGATGATCCACGTTTTGTGCATTGTGCTTACTGTTTATCACAGCCATCACAGCGGAGAGGAAAGGAAAGGAAGGGATAAAAGTTTCGGTTTGTGTTTGAAGGTCAAACGCGTCACAGACTAATCTTGGATTCGCGTATCTGTATCACATGACTGTTTGACGTCATACTGAATGTAAAAAAAACTAAGGCTCGAAACAAACATTTGAACTTTAACGACACAGAAGCCGTTAATCTGCAGATTACCTAGTTAAAATGCGGAAAACTCTTTATTATAATAATTCCTCAAAGGTTTATTCCAAAACAGCGGGAGGCGAAAAAAATATCATTCCTAATATTAACAATAGAATAATAAAAATCCCGATGAATTGTTAGTAAAATAATCGTATGAAATATGGCACTCATTGTTCTCTCTCTAGAAAATCTACTATTAATAACAATTCGAATCCATAAAAAACTATTCTTTCTCGAGCGAGTTAACTGCGCTATCTACAGAGCAGATGTGATCATCAGAGGTAATTGATAGAAAGCATGACGGAGGAAATTTAATTATCATAGACAGAATATATTGATCCTTATATACAGTAAATTATTCTATTTCATGTATAGATTTTTCATCAAAGTTTTCATTATTTTTCATCTAGAACTCCATCTTGTTTAAAATTCTTACAGGATTCAAAATCCAATTCAGTGACGAAAAATAACAGAAACTAGTATGTTGTGGCCATCCAAAAATTTTCTATTACATTTTCCTATACAAATTCACACGGAACAAATTATTTTTAAAAATTATTATTTACTAAAATTATTTTCATTGATGAATGCAGACGATTTTCATCCCAGAGAAATATAATACTACATATCGAAAGAAAGTCCATTTTGTGCCCTACAGAAAGATGACATCTGAGGAAAGTTCTTTTTTTTTTCTCCTCTAAGACAATAATAATAATAACTGTTTTAAAGTATCACAAATGTATTGTTCAACCATTCGCTTTAAAAGTATTGGCGATTTATTCTGAAAAATACTCATTTGAAAATTTAAATTCCCAGAGGTTACAACCACCCCCATGGAAGGGGGAGGGAGGGAGAGGCGGTGCTCTTGTATGCACACACACACACACACACACACACACACACACACACAAAAAAAAAAAAAAAAAACCTTAGTTGAATATTGATATTATAACTAATTCATTTTAATTTCTCAATGATTCGTTAAAAATAACAGTCATTATGCACATTTATGCGAAATTTTGTCCTGTACTATTGAAAATTTTTAAGTAAATTGTTTTTTCGTTCCCTTAAATTCCCTTTTCCCACGTACATTCTACTAAATCATTTTATTACTTTTTAAATCTTTCATTTCGTTATTCCCTCTAAATTATAAATTACTTGCTGTTACCCGCGACTTCGTTCACGTAGAAATTTTGATGTGTATGTGTGGGAACTGACGGTTTGATCATAATATGTAATGTAATGAAACCTTATCCTTGTGGTGCTGTGCAAAATAGAGTCTGATAAAGTATACTCAAAAAAATTTGTAACTCATTGAAAGATCTACGGGAAAAATATACAATTTATTTTTATTTTAATACCGATCTGTATACAACATTAAATGACTTATTATTTTCCGTCAACACATGCAAGTTCTGGGCACTTGAAACACGTGAACAACCAACATATAATTGACCGTGTGAGAAGCATGGAGTTCCTAAATGAATGCCTGCCACTTTTAAGGTTTGCCCCTGGGATTTGTTGATCGTCATTGTAAAAGCCAATTTCAATGGAAATTGCAATCTCTTGAAATGAAATGGCAAGTTGTTGGGAATAATAGGTATGCGGGGAATCAAAACGCTGTCTCCTTTAGCAGTTCCTGTAATAATGGTACATTTTATAATATTAATACCCAGCTCTGTGATACAACTCGTCTCTTGACTTCTAGCTACTTTCATAGCCCGAGCTTTATTATTTCTGTTGGAAAGATTAGATTTGCGTTTCCCGGGCATTTCGAAAAACTATCAAATAATAATAATAATAATAAAACCCTTAAAAGGGAACTAAAAACAAAGTACTACTATGAAATAATAACAAATCAAAAGAATTAAAACTACTAACAAATAAAAAGTAAATTATAATTCAAAAAAGTAAGAAAACGCACGTTAAATGACAAAGTGAAATAAAAAGTTAAAAATGAGAATAGTAATTAACCAAAAATATTGAACGTGTGATGCTTTCTACTTATCTATATAATATTTCTTTAACGTGGTCCAATAGGGCAGTTCCTTGTTTGTAAACAAACATCTCAACTTTTATGAGTGGTTGGCAAAAAGGCTTGGGAAAAGCATAGCGATGGAGGATCACCAATATAGTAAATTGCGCGGGAAAGTCGAGCGCGCTTTTTTGCCAACCACCAGACGTCACGAGGAAATGCTCTATTACGATATACATGGGGATAAAAAATAATATTTATAAATGGACAATATTTACACACGTGGAATAAGCTCAATAATTTAATAAGAAAAACTGACGACATTTGTCTGGTAAGAGTATTTTATATACTTCATGCTTAGTTAATAGTAGTTGGTATATAGAAAAATAAATAAATAAATTAATGTGTAAACTTGATCATGGTACAGCCTTAATGCCCTTGGTGACTTTTGAATTTTTGTTGCCGTTTTAGACCAAAATAGAATTTATGCGATTATTGTTCCTATACGCAAGAGAAGTGTGACGTCACTGACCGTCCGTGGATGCAAGAAATTTGATTTCCTATGTTAATCGCCCATTGGATTTTTTGTAAAAAATTATTAAAAATCGAGGAAAATTATTTCCCGATTTTAATCCCCATATTTGGGTATATATATATATATATATATATATATATGCAATTAGTTATCATGTGCGTGTGTTAGATTGAGTTATTTTGCTGTCAAATTGACAACATTTTAATTTTAAATTTCAAAACTCTGTCGTTCTTGGCGCTTATTGTATTTGGTGATCAAACACGTAATACGAAAATATACACGCCAGATGCATATTTTCGTAATATGCATAGTACGAAATATTGTTTCATATTATTCATTACTATCTTAATATAAGTTGTTAAAATAACTATGATTTTTGAAAGGAATTAAAATATGTTTGCCAGATAATTTGGCGATATATTTTTTTTTTTTTTTTTTCTGCAAAGGATGACCGATATCAAATCTATTCCGCTGCAACATATTAGTATCTTTATCAGACACTTTATTTAGACATTTGAAAACAAATTTGACATCAAATTATGATAGAATATTTATCACTTTCCTTTTAGTTAGTATATTAGTTGGATATTTATTGTGCAAATATCATCCTTTGAAATGAAATGTTTGTGTTTTCAATCGAATATGGAAGTTTGCCATTTTTTTTCTAGAGTTTTGAAATTAAAAATTCAAATTTTGTCAATTTTACAACAAAAATAACTTAATCTAACGCATAGCCATGATAACTAATACATATCTATACCTAAATATGGGGATTAAAATCGAGAAATAATTTTCCTCGATTTTTAATAATCTTTTACAAAAAATCCAATGGGCGTTTAACATAGGAAATATTTTTCTTGTATCCACGAACGGCCAGTGACGTCATCACTTCGCTTGCGTATTTCTTTCTATCTTTTCCTTGGCGAAAAATGTCCGATCTACTTCAGCATCAAAATTAAAAAAATTGTCCAGAATTATCAATAACAAAATACCTTTAATATAATGATGAATTAGCTTTTATGCCAAGCGTGTTCATCCGCCGTACTCAAAAAAAAAAAAAATAAATAAATAAAATAAAATAAAATCTGAAGTTGAGGTATATAAAAAAAATGCTATGAAATAAAATTCAGAAGAAATATCTTAGATTTGTAATATTACTATTTTATTTTAAAATTATAAAGTGTCATTTTCTCCTCGACCAATTTAACATTTAGTAATTTTTTATTTTTCGCGTGAAAGCATATTTCATTTTATGTTGAAAAATAAATAAATAAAAATACCTCGTAAACTTTTTTGGCAACAATTAAAAATTTAAATGGCTTTTATTAAGTCAATTACCGGTTTATTATTTTCAAAATTACCGTTTTTTTTTTTTTTTAAATCTAATCAAATTTTCGGTATAAATAGTAGCCTATGTTCTATTCCAGACTATTCTACATCTCTGTACCAAATTTCATCCAGAACCGTTTAGCCGTTGTGGCGTGATTGAGTAACAAACATCCATCCATCCAAACTTTCGTATTTATATATTAGTATAGATAACATTGTTATGAAACGCATTTTAATGTTTTAATGGAAAAAAACATTGTTAAGATTATTTAACTGTAACATGCTTAAAAATCTAAAAAAATATTTTATTTCATTTTAATTATTTGTGTAACATATATTATTTCTTTCCCGAAGGTTTTAATAGCTATTGAATAAGTATTATATTCATGTATAAACTTTATGGGGTATTCAGAAAATCTCCACCTGAACTTTAATTCTGTAAAAAGACGGTGAGTTTTAAAATTAATTATGACATTATTTAAAGTTATTAATTAATCCTTAAATTTCAAAATAATCCTATCTAATTAACTTTTTGGCTTATACTTCCAATTTTTATTTTATTTTATTTTATTTATATAGGAAATTTGAGATGATTTTAACAAAACTTATTGAAATATTATTAAAGTTATTAAAATTATTAAAAATAGTTGTCCTTTAAAAATATATATATATAATGATATACATTATATATATAGTCATAATTATCTGAAAAAAAAAAATTTTTTTTCGAAAAAATTCATAAAATTATTTTTCAATTTCAAAATTGCATACTTTATAAAAACTAAAAAGTGAAAAATTGTAACTATGTTTTGTGCTAATCTACATGAAAAACCATTAAGTGAAGTTTCATAAAAATCCAACAAAAAGCTAGTATATTGTGGCAAACATATGACTTTCTTCTATATTTTCCTATACAAATTCACTCAGTAAAAATAATTTACTAAAATTATTATTAAAAAAACTAGGGGGCTCTGCCCCCTGCTCGCTCCGATCACCAACCCCCGAGGGAGGCTTCGCCTCCCACCCGACTCACTTTACTTATTAACACATGCAGAGCTCTGCCCGCTTATTCGCTGCTTTCTTTCACCTAAAAGGAATATTAATAGTGTATATTACAAGACAAAAGCAGAAAAATATTTTGGAAATCCTCATATTCAATGTCAAATTGAAATATATAATATTTATATATATATTTTTAATAAAAAGAAATTCATAATATCTAGACTATTTTGCATTGCAGCTTTAGTATATGACCTTTTTATTTCTTTTTTGCAACCTTAGATCCGGACCGCGGTACACCAGTCGGTAGAGCGCCGAGCTCGTAATTGAAAGATTGCGGGTTCGGTTCTCAAGCCGGCCAAAACCCGTCGTGTACACTAATGGTGGCTGGTGCACGTAAAATATGTTGTGGCCGCAATATCCTCCATGTTCCCATCAAAATTATACCTCTGGGGGCCATCGAAGCGGGGAGCCATCCCCTTTGTGTAGGACCAAAGCTGTGGTGGCATTGGCATGTCTCCGGAACATCCGTAGGGGTGCGTCCCAGACCGTCGCCAATTATCCATAGCGCAGCAATGGTGCGACATCAAACACAACCTACCTAATTATCTGCCTACCTACAACCAGGGATCATATTTTAATTTTCCCGTGTAAGAAAATTATTTTTCTAAAAGTAGAGAAAAAATTTTGATATTTATTTTCTTTCTTTTTTACATCTACGGTTTCGGACCGTGTTACCCTCGTCGGTAAAGCGCCGAGCACGTAATTGGAAGATTGCCGATTCGATACTTGAGCCGGCCAAATACCGTCGTGTACAGTAATGGTGGCTGGTGCACATAAAATCTGTCGTGGCCGCAAAGTCATCCGTGCTCCCATCCATACTACACCTCTAGGGATCACCAAGCGGGCGGATCATCCCGTGAAGAATCAAAATTGTGATGACATGTCTCCGGAACATCTCTAGGGGTGCGTCCCAGACCGTCGCCAATTACCCATAGCGCAGTACTGGTGCGAAGTTAAATCCAAACTACCTGCCTACCTACCTACATGCATACAACCATGGATCATATTTTAATTTTCCCGTGTAAAATGACTTTATGACCGAAGAACAACGTCACTGGGAGAAACTTTTTCCAAAATGGCAAATGGAGTACTTTCATAAACTTGTCGTTTTTAGTTGATTTTTTTAATTAAAATGATAGAAATTTCTAAGCAGCTGAAATGTCTTCCTTGGAGTATGCGGAACACATTGATACCTCTCATGACACGAAGGACCCTGCCCTCGGCTAGAAGATGTTGTCGCAGACAAAAAAAAATTGACGCCAGTGACAGTAACTTTTTTTTAATATATAGAGATAGATTTTCTACCATGATAATGCAGACGATTTCCATATTAGAGAAGTAGTATAACACAAAATATCCAAAAAGAGACAATTTTATCGTATTCATCCATTAATTTTAAAGGTATTGGCGAGCTCTTTTGAAAAATACCCATCATGAAAATTTACTCCCCTCGATGGGGGACAGGGAGTAGGAGAGGCTCCTACATATATATATATATTTTCAGTGGACTATCTCTATTGCAAATAATTCTTTTAAATTTCATAATGATTATTAAAAAATAATTCTTTTTATGCACATTTATACAAAAATTTGTTCTATACCACCATGTTAAAAATTTAGCAAAAGCGAGATGGCAACGCAAGCTGTTGGGCAATTTTTAACAAAAGTTGATAGGCACTAATTTATGTCAATGTGTAACTACACACCAATTTGTATGAAATTCTGTGCAGTAGTACCTGAAATACAGTTGCCACAAAATTTTGTCACACACAGACAGACAGACATTTTCTAAAAATGGTCAAATCGTGTTCTACAGCTCTCAAAACATGTAAATCCATAAAAACCAGAGGTCGAAATTTTTTACGAATCCAATACTTTCTTTTATTGAAAAAAGTAATAAGACGCCTGGAACATTTTAAATTTGACGCAACTACGTAAAAATTAGTTTCGAGATAATGATGCTTGAAGTTTTCAGTTTACAAACAGATTCAATACTTATTTACAAATATAAACGCTTATAACTCTGCATAAAGTGACGGTAATTGAAAAATTGTTTTTGCCGCATATTACCACAGTTATGTAGTTTCATAGTTTAGTAAAACTGAAATATCCTATTTTTATGCAAATTATTGTTCTAGAGTTGTAAAAATTTGCATACATACAATATGCATTGAAATATAATAATATTAATTATATAAATATTTATCGAAAACTATTTGGTAAGCAAGCAATTAAATTCAATATTTTATTTATTTATTTATTTAATTTTTAAAATGTGCTCATGCTAAATTTTTACTTTACCATGTTTTTATTAACTCGCTTTCTTGTTTTTTTGTCTATTACAAATTTTTCAATCCATTTTTAACTAACTTCCCGACTAACTAAACAGTTGAAATTTTTAGAATAGCTCAGAACACGATGACAACACGATACCTCGAAGCCGGATTTTCAAATTTTTGATTATTTTTCTTTTTATTAATTAAAATATGAAAATAATAACCTCCTAATAGCTATAAAATTAGCCATTTAAATATTAGCTATAATTTAATTGTTGCAAAAAAAAAAAAAAACGATTTCATTTTCTTTCGACATAAAAAAAAATACATTTAATTATCCGTGAACATTAAAAATATATTAAAAGTTAAATTAGGCATCTCACAAAAATTGACGTCATTATAACTTTAGAATTTTTTCTACACATTGATAAAGTTCTAATCTAGTTCATGATGCTAATACATGTTGTTCTTAAAGGATTAATATTTTATTTTTAAAACCAACGATTTCTTATGTCGCTTTCAACTCGATTTCTCGTTTGTCCAGTACAAATCTATTAATCGATTTTTAGCTAACTTCCCGACTAGCTAGACATTTGAAACTTTTAGAATAGCTCAGAACACGATGACAATGCATTTTTAATTATTCAGGTAATGTGTCATGTTTATATGATTCAACAAAAAATTTAAAACCATGATATGTATATATATATATATATATATATATATATATATATATTAATCTTATAATTATTTGCCATTCGAATTTACATTATTATATTTCAACAATATACTCTAGATGTATTTTAAAATTGTAAATTGATTGATTTTTTTTTTTTTTAACGAAAAAATATGTTTATGTTTCAGTGTTAAAACTTTGCATTGTTATGACAGCGATTGTCCCGTTTCACTATGGAATTTTAAAAGAGCCCTTCTCTAAAGGTTAAATTTTAGCTTTCAAAAAAAAAAAAAAAAAAAAAAAAAAAATCTTTTTTTTTTTTTTTTAAGTGATTTATCAATAAATCCACAAAGTAACACACAAATATGTTTAGCGCCTGCTGCTAAGCTATAGTATTGTAAATCGAGGGAAAAAATAAAATTAGTTAGCAGGAAATATTTAAAAATTTCAACTTATTTTATTTATTTATTTATTGTTTTTTAACTTTACTTGTTAAAATTTAAATATGTTTTCCAGACATTTTTATATCCTTAATAATACTGCTACATTCCAATGAATATGTAGGTAACTAATTTACTAAAAACATTTATAACTTACACTATCCCCGTAAATATTGGTCTTAAACATACATAACAAACCACAAAGAAAGATATAGATTTTTACAGGGGTGAAATTACCTAACATGCAAAAACCCTGAAGACTGCTGCTTGTATACAGATAGGGGAGACTTATTAATGATGTATAATATGGGTACCTATGATATCACAGCAAATTAAACATTCAAAATGAGAATTTTTTATAAAAACAAAATAATTTAATATGAAATTCAGAAACAGTAAAACTTTCAAAAATCCTGAGTTTAGAAGTAGCCACTGAAAAGTTTCCACACTGATTTTATAAAAATCGATCAAAAATTTCAGGAAATTCAATTACAAAAATCACGAAATTTAAAATTTTATGTACAACTCTTCTGAGTAAAATATACTTCGTACTCTAAAAAAGCCATGCACTAAATTTAAGCATTGTATGATAAAATAATCCTAGAGATATGTTCAAACAAAGTTGTTTACTCGCAAATTAAATTGTAAATGTTTTTTGTTTAACCCTTTGCGGTGCAAGACAATTTGAAACATTTAAATTATACTGCCACCGGAATTCATGAACTAAATTAAACTAAAAGAAATTTTAAATTTTAAGGTTTAAAAAACCGGCGTTTTCTGATATGTTATAAACGTGAATTTTTGCTAAAAAGTTTCCGGGATGAATTTTTGCAGCTGGATCTTAAATTTTGCGTCCTCGCAGCGAGGACAGCGCGCGTTAAGGGGTTAATTACGTTATCATAGTTTTCACTGATAATTTGTTAGTCCCTTCAGTCCTTTAAGAAGCAGTGTCCTTGATGCGAGTGCGAGGACACCATTCCTAAGTTCCAACTGCAAAATTTTAAACCCAGTTTTTTTTTTTTTTTTTTTTTTTTTGTAAAATTTTATATTGGTAACTTAGCGGGAAAAGTCATTTATTTTTTTTTATTTTAATTTTGTTCGTGAATTCTTATGGAAGTCTAATTTATTATAAATGAGCGAAATTACCTTGAACCTTAAAGGATTAAACAGTATGTTTTTATGATATAATTCTGAAATTTTGTTCCTCCTTTCATCAGTACATCAGCCACTTTTATACTTATTTCAAATTTTCTTTTTGTATGGATGCCGTGTAAAATTTAAAATTTTGTAATTACTAAAATTAAATTCCGAGAAATTTTTTATTGATTTTAGAAAATCCTATAACTTTTCTTACACATTTTTCATCTTTGTAATTTTAATGAATGTCTAAGGTATTTAAGGAATAAAAATAATAATAGTAATAAAACATTATTAAAGTTCAGATAAAGATTTTTCATATTTGCAGCATATCTTACACGTAAAACGTCTGTGTAAATTGTAAATAAAATTAATCCATCTCATAATAGGAAAGCACGTGTCTCTGTGCGTAATGCTGAAGGGATGAAGACGTATCTTTTAGAAAATAAAAATCTCGGGTATGATACGATTTTTTTTTCTTTTTTAAGAAATTTCGCTTTTGAAAACTAAATTATATCCCTTTTCTATAAAAAAAAATAGAGAAGAAAATTACTAAGGATTCTTAACATTTTTAACTTTACATATACAGATACATTTTAATCGAAAACATATTCTCTTATTTAATTTCATTATGTAATTTTTAACAAATTAGAATTAACACTTCAACTTAATGTTTACACTAGTTTTGTACTTTACTTCCGTTTTTCTCACGTGCATCACTTATGGTCATATTTAAATTATTACTTTCTTCTATGTTCAAAAGAAGATAGTATTGGATTCATAAAATATTTCCACTTCTGGTATTCGATAAATGTACACGTTTTGAGAGATATAGAGCACGATCGGATCATTTTTAGAAAATGTTTGTGTGTGTTTCCTGGCACCTCTAGGTCAAAATGAATGCATAGTATTTCATATAATTTTATAAATAGTTGCATCTTGACATGTTAGCGCATATCAATTGTGGCGCAAATAACTCAATTGGTGGCCTGGTCATCCCGCATTTTCATAATTTTCAATATGCTAGTTAAAAATAATAATAATAATAATAAGTTTAAATTTAGACAATAATAATTATTTTTAAACAATAAAGGAATTGAAATATATGTATATATATTTGTAACATTAATAGTCAACCATAAAAAAGCGTTTGTATATGTAGGAGTACTCTCGGGGGGGGGGGGGGTATATTTTCAATATGAATATTTTTTAAAAGAACTAGCCAACACCTTTGAAATGAATGGTGGCATCCTATATCTGTAATAATCTGAAACAAAGTTATCGATTTTTTTCATTTTCAATGAAAAGTTCTGAAAAACTGCGTTTCTTGAGATGTCACCTGTAAGGCACAGAATCGACTTTATTTCGACATTGTGTTATGCTTCTCTGAGATGAAAATCGTCTGCATTTATCATGGAAAATAATTTTAATTAATATTTAATTTAACAAATACTTCGCACTGTGGGAATTTGTATAGCATAATATCGAAGAAAGTTTTGTGACAGCCACAACACACTAGTTTAATTCTTTAAATGAACATCACCCTCTAACCATTATTTGTTAATTTCAAAAAAGTAGTAGATACACAAATTACAATTTTCATGGAATTTCCAAAACTTGTACTTCCACTCTTCCGTTATTCAACTTTTAAAATTTTCCCTTAATACATTCATTTTTTCGATAATTTAATAATCTTTTCACCAAGAAATATTCAAAGTACTGCTTTATATCCTAAGGAGCGCCAGGCCCCTATTGTCTTTTATGATTTATGCTTACGAAAACAGAAATTTTTAACACGTTTGACTTGAGACATTATGTTTAAAGCAGTCTTGATGTTTTTCTGTAATTAGGAATAAGATTTTCAAGTCATCTTTTTAACAAAAACCTTATATTTAATTGTTAATTTTTTTAGTATTTTGGATGTTCCAAGCTCGAATATAATGACGAAGAAATAAAGCTTCATAAACAAATACTATGAGATGGAAAAATACATATTTATTTCAGGTTGAAATAATAAAACACAATCCTTCATTATGCAGGAAAAAAAAAGGGGGGGGGGGTGTCTTTTTTTTTTTTTTTTTTTGACTTAACACGTGCCTAGACCTTATTCAATTATTTAGTTATTTATTTTTTGCAAAAAGAATGCAGTGGTGTTTATATTCTAAGGAATTATTTACATTTACGTACAATAAAATTATTGTTCAAAAAGAACTGGTGTTTTGGTTAAAATTCCATAAGGAAGACCAATACTCAAAATAATGTATATATAAAGGATATATTCATGCAATTAATTGTTTTCCTAGTTTTTTCTTGACAATTTTGAACTGTTTTTATACTTCTGGAAAACAATTTGAACTCATTATGAGAACTTAAACGAATAAAATCCCAAATAAACAATTAAAACAAAAATGAAAAAACATGCGGTAAGCATTGATTGTTAACAGTTTCCAACTGTACGTACCTGTTGCATCGTATAACCTTCAATGTTCTTTGCTTACGTTATCCCCAGGCCCTGACTTACGGCAGGGCATACGGGGCAAATATCCTGGGCCCCCTTCTGGAAGGGGCCCCTACAGGCGTATGCAGAAATTCTGCAACCTAAAGACCTCTTATGCCACTGCAAGGGTCCCCCCCCCCCCAAATAGGCTTGACACGGGGCTCCAGGTAGTCTAAGTCGGACCCTGGTTATCTTATCACACAACAGACAGATAGACAGAAAGGCAGGCAGATAGATTAACTGAATTCATAATCACTCTTAAACATAGTTGGAAAGTTTTAAAAATGCTTAATACAAACGGAAATGCAGCCCTTAATGTATCTGAATGTTTTAGTATAGTCCTGTAAATCTGAACATTAAACCTATCATATTCTATACAAAATATTATTTTAGCGCATTAACAATAAATGTCAATTTCATCACTTTTGCCATAGAAAGTTATTTGAATGTGATTTAAAAAAATGTTTCTCCTAAAATGCAATGCATTCTTTTTTTTTTTTTTTTTTTTTTTTTTTTTGGGGGGGGGGGGGGGTTCCTATACACAAACGTGTTGTAGAGAGCGTATTAATGGCATTTAAAATAGGGAACATTCCATAGTGAACATGAATAACATATACCATTTTTAAGAAATTCTGAAAATATTTACAGACGCTGGAGACAGGCAGACGGACAGGAACAGTCAGACAAACAGATACACTAATTCAAGTCATATTCATACTTAAAAATTGTTAGAAAATCTTAAAAGCACTTAATGTAAATGAAAATGCAATTCAAGAAAATTTCCAATAATAACTTTTAATGTAACTGAATATTTTTGTGTTGCCCTGTAAATCTTATTGTTAATCATACTATATTATATAGAAAACGTTCATTTGTGCATACAAATAATATATTTCAATTCCATTAATATTTGTGTAAAGTAAAGATATTAAAATATGGTTTACAGAAATTCCTCTCCTAGAACGCAATGCTTTGGAATACTTTTGTGTGGTGTCCCTGTACACAAACTAGAAGTGGTATTTACTCCCTTTTCAAAAGGGAATATCCGATACCGAACTTGAATAATATACAGTGGAACCTGTCTAAAGTGACCCCCCTAGGGACCGGCTAAAATGGTCACTACACACAGGTGGTCACTTTATAAAGTCTCTTTAAAATTGGAAAATGGTCACTTTAGTCAGGAAAATGGTCACTTTAGTCAGGTGGTCACTTTACCAAGGTGGTCACTTTTACAGGTTCCACCGTATATCAGTTTCAAGAAGTTCCATGAATATTTAAGAAAACCGACAGACAGACAAACCGAAGTCATTAATATTTTTCAACCTTGTTGGAAAGTGTTAAAAAAAAAAAAAAAAAAAAAAATGTTTGCACGTTCATTTTTCTTCGACATAAAAAGAATTTTCATATTTATTATTTATTTGCACGTAATTAATAAATATGAAAAAAACTTTTTTTTTTTCTTTTTAATTTTTCAGTTGTAATAAAATATTTTCAATATATATTAACAATATATTTTCTTTTATGTCTTGGAAAAAAAAAAAAAAAACTGTAATTTATTTATTCATTTTTAGCATAAACTTTTTTCTTTTTTAAAAAATAATTTTAAAATTAAAATGGATTTTTTTTTATTAAATATCTTTTCTTTCTTTTTTTAATATCTGTTTTATCCAATTATCCTATTAAAAAAAAAAAAAAAAGTAGAAGAAAGAAAAAGGAAAAATACGGCATTAACCCTTTCTGGCATAGTTCCAGGTCCTGCAACACCTAATTTTAATTTTGAAGTACAAAAATTCATCCCAGAAATTTTTTATAGTATTTTCCTTTCATAATATAGAGGAAAAACTTCATTTATTTTTTGTCTTCAAAAATCGTTCTTGAATTCCGGTGGCAGTTGATTTTAAATGAATAGAATTACTGTGTGCCGGAAAGTGTTAAACTGATCTTTTTCCTGATTAAAAAGTATACCAATTTAAGTAGCGATCAGTTGAATGGTGTAGCTGTGTATAATGAACTAGAAATTCGGACAGATACAACGACAAACATAAAGTAAAGTGGCGAATGCAAATAAAGTAAAATTAATTTTGAAAAACTGAAAATGGTATTCATACAGATAATAATATTGCTTGGGGAAAACCTTTAGCAAATGAAATAAAGTAAAATTTTTAAAGGTTAAAAATAGTATTCTCCTTCTTACTGAATGTACAAATGATAGGGTTGTTTTAGAAAACCCTTCAGGAAGTGATTTTTATATATATATATATATATATATTTAACAAAGATGAAAATAGTATTCATACAGATAATGTACAAAATAGGGTTGCTTGAGGAAAATAAAAATCTTAAGTGAAGGGGAAAAAAATTACAGAACTTCTAAATTTTGATTTCCATTTTTTACTTTCATCTATATTCAATAGAAAAAAGTGTCGGTTTCGTAAAAATTTTCGACGGATTTACACGTTTTAAGAGATATAAAACACGATTTAATCATTTTTAGAAAATGCTTGTCTGCATGTGTGCGTGGACAAAAATATGTTGCGACTGCATCTCAGGAAATGAGAATTATTTTTAACGAATCATCATGAAACTGAAAATAATTACTTATGATAGTAATAATCGAATAAGAAAAAAATTAAGAACAACGCTCTTTCTCCCCCCCCCTCCTCTTTGGCAAATTTCCAATATGGATATAGAACTTGTCAATACCTTTAAAACGATAAGTTATCAATTTAAATTAAAAAAAAAAAAAAAAAAAAAAAACGTTTTTTGTGATATTGTTAGTAGAGCATAAAATCTACTTTCTGTGGACATTCAGGTAACACTCCAATTAGAAGGAAATCATCTGCATTAGTCATGGAAAACAATTTTTATAAATAATAATTTAAATAAATTATTTGCACTGATGAATTTGCATAGTAAAATATGGAAGAAAGTTTTATAATGGCCATAAAATCATACTTTTTCTATTGATTTAGTCCATTAATTATTTACTCGAATGATAAATCTAAAATTATACTGAGATGGTCCAGTGAAGTCTAGAGCAGATTTTAACTAATAAAAGTAGTATGTCAGAAAATTAATATCGAAAATTCATCAGTACCTTTCTTCGTTGACTACTTTGTCTAGACCAAATCTGTCCAGACACCTATATGTATATTGGGTGAGGGGGGTGGAAATTTAAAACAAAATACATTAATATATATACATATTAATTCATAAATTAAAATTAGAACAGTCAAAATTTTATGACTATGCACAAATAATTATTATAATATCAATCAATAAAAATGATCAAATAATATTTTATTAACAATAATCAATAAGATTTCTGTTTCTCTGGATACCATAACCGTCTAAAATATTTTAACTCCAAAGAATAAGTCCTTACTATTTTTTTTTTTTTTTTTTTTTTTTTTTATTATTATTATTATTAATTTATCAATATTTGCTGTGTTAGCCAAAGATGTAAAATTATAAATTTCATGAATTCCTTCGCGGATCGTAAAATATTATATGTTATACAGCGAGCCATTGGCCACCCTTGGTATAGCTAGACAATCCTATAATTTGAGCATTATCACTACAACTTATATCTTTGCAGAGGGGGGGAAAAAAAAGCCTCTGATTCTATCTATATGAAAATTGTAGAGCGGTACCCCGATTTAAAATAAATCAACCCTACAGCGAATATGAAATCTCGAACCAGAATTCGAACATGACACCATTTGGTTAGAAAAAAGTGCTCCAATTAATAGACAAGCAAAGCAGATGCGAAATTCTTATGAAATAGATTTGTAATTAACCTCACTAAAATTAATCATGAATTTGCACTTACCGTCCAGCCACCACCATCTGTTGTCATATCACACAGTACTCGAACGGCTCTTACTCCTTTAGGAAATATAACGTAAATTCCATCGCAAGTAGCCCCTCCTTTGCGGAGATCAGCACAAGATTTGGGATTTGGTACATTGCGGGCATTTTTGGTACATCCTTCACGCTTTACAGACTGTTTTTCATTCAAAGATTGTACTGGTATAGTAGCACGAACTGTCTGTCCACTAATGATAGAGTCAGCAGCCATTAAAGGATCACAGTCTTGCTGAGCTTGAGCAAGAGCGGTTAAATTATTCAACTTATTATCAATCTCTAGCATTCCATTGTGAATTTCTTCACGAATTTCTCGAGTTTGTTGCCCCAAACTCTCTACTAAACTATCAAGTGTATTTTCTACTTTTTGAGACGATCTGCTTGATTGTCGAGGGGGAATGGAGCGTGCGTTCTCTCTAGGTGTCATCCATTCATCTTCTGAATCTTCAATGTCTGATGAAGATTGGCAGTTACTTCCTCCTAAAGTGGATACTACCATTTTTAAACTCGCAATTTCGGATCTCATATCACTAGCAAGAATGCTTAACTGTTCTTTCATTTTACGTTCCATTTCTTCTAAATTTTCTATTAAAAATTCCGTTGCATAACTTGGTGAGGTTGCACCAGGAGTTTGTTCTCGAGTTTCAGTCTTTCCTCCCATGTTGACTTTCATGTCTTTGTTCATCTCGTAAAGAGCATTAATAACATTTGACATTTTTCTAAGTTTTAAATTTGTATCGTCTTTCATTTGGGTGGTGCGACTTTCTATTTCTTCGATTCTGGCAGCATAAAGATCAATTTTTGAAGTACTCTCTTCGACTTTTGTTACAGTCGATTCCAAATTACTCAATCTGTTGTCGATTCCTTCCAAATTAGAGGAAAGTTCTCGAGGCATGACAGCAGTTTCTCCTCCACTTCGAGGGCTTGCTAGGGAAGGAGAATTGTCTAACATATCAATGACGATATCAAACTTTTTATTCAGCCTATCCAAAGTTGAATCGATTCTCACTATGTCAGTTATTTCTCTGAGCCTCTCTTCTTTCTTTAAATGCTCTTCAATTCTATGAACGCTGTCCAAAATTTCAACTAACCTCCTTTCTCTGTTACAAGATACAACGTATATCAACATAAATAGTAAATATATTCTCGAAAACATTTGGACGAACATTTTTTTTTTAATTTTCAGATAACTTCTTCTACAAAATTGAATTGACACTTTTGCCAATTTTGAGAGACTTGCAAGATGCAAAATCCACAGACTCTTCTTTATCGACTTATGTTGGACGGTAAGAACATGTTGACTCTTTTCTGGTAAGAACACAACTACACTGTAGGCGTACGCTCCAATAAGTAAGAAACACTGATGCTTCTCAGAAATCAACTTGATTATTTTGTTGACTGTCTTTGGGGATCTACGTGGTTTATTTTAGCCTTTTTTTCTTTAAGTGGTGAATCAACAGATGTGACGTAAGCCAGAATGTTAATTGTAAATGGCAGTTAGTGTCTCGCTATCATTCAACGCGTAATGAGCAAAGAGACGGAGTTTTACCCCCTCCTCTCTGGAGTTTATCAGCCGACCAAACAGCAGCCATATCGAATAACTCAGTGGGTTGAAAGGTCATATCACCACTGAATGAAATCTTTCTTCGCTGTTGTGTACACAGAGGAAATATTTTGAAGAAAAGGAAATAGATTAGAAATGTCTTGGAAATTTTATCGTTTTTCACATTCCTTTGCAAAAATAGCAGTTGGGGGGAATTCTGCTTAATATTATTTTTCCAGAAAAAATATAAATAGATCCCATATAGAGATAAGGAAGAAAATTCTGTTGAGGCAAAATCTTCTGTAACTTCCTCTCATTTTAAATAAAAATTTAAAATTACGAATAAAAATAAACTATTAAAAATGTAAACTAAAAACTCTAAGTCAGATTGTTGGAGATGTAATGAATTGGCCAAAGACATGTTTTGGATTCTGAATATTGAAATGGAATTGAATCATATCAATGAATAATAGTAAATGTAAAAAGTTCGAAAAAATTTAGAAATAAATGTTCCCCGTCTTTCACGAAAATAATAATAATAATAAACATAACAGCAGTTTCTGTTTTTATTTCCAGCTTTCTTCGCCAGATGAAACAGCAAATATTTAATTCAGTAAAAAGTAAGGGCTAGTATTTCAATTTCAAAGTAGATTTGGGAAAAATCGTAATGCAATTAATTAATAATGAAATGCACAAAAAAATTAATAAGCATACATCATTTATACACTCAAATTGCATATTCCTGTAGAATATGCAATAGCATTAACGATTGATATATACGGCCACGGCCCACGAAAAACTACTTAGAAACATGTAAGTGGGAGTTGCTTGAGACACATTTCCCCTTTTGAGTCCTGAGGTTTTATTTATTTATTTATTTAACTGTACTAAAATTTTAGTGCACGATATGAGTATGCAATTTCAGCTAATATATAGAGTTATGTAAAAGCAATCTATTTCATGTTTTGTCTTTAAAAGAAAAGCAATATGTATAATTATTTTGAAATTTCTTCCTCCATATTCAGAACAAATATATTTTTGGCCAGTTCTACAATTTTTAGACAATATACAGGACTATACAAAAGTAATTTATTTTATGCTTTCTCTTCAAAAGTGAATCTATAAAGGTAGTTTCTATGAAATTTTTTCTCACGGTAATTGAAAACAAAATGTAATTTCAGGTATTATCACGGAGGTGAAATACGTGTAACGGTAAATGCAATTCGAACATTTTTATTCACACAAAACGTGTGAATTTTCTTAATTATTTTTTAGCTCAAAATAATGGAGTTGCAAAGCTGAATTGAATCACAATTTGTGAAATAAATTTATGTCATAAATAAAATTGTAAATTAACAGTTTAAAGCGCTAAAATAATAAGTCAAATAATTAGCAGTGTTCTGGCTTTTAGTTGCCAGGTTCGAATCCTGGTTCAAGTATGAATATGTTTGTAGTGGTTTGAGATCTAGTTTAAGCTTTAATGTGAAAAAAATAACCGTGGATGTGTACTTGAAACTGCTTCTAAGTTTAACTGCTGAAGTTTAATGCTTTTTTTTTTTTTTTTTTAATCATTCGAATGTTATATATATATATATATATACAGTTAAACCTCGAAAATTCGGAAATGGCGGGACCACGGTGATTCCGGATTTTAGAGATTTGTAAAAAACTAATTTTTTATGCCATTATAATAACATCAAAATGCAATTTTCATGCTAGTGAAAATAAACGACGATCAAATTGGAGAAATAATTGATAAAAAAACAAAACAAAAAAAAACAACACCTATGCTGAATTAAAATAATATAAAATACAACAAATTAAAATATAATAGATAGCAGAATAAATAATGCCTCAAACTATTTATTCATTAAAAAAATACTCAAATAAAAATACGAAAACTGACAAAGTATTTTTTATGTTGATTTTTTTTTTTTTTTTTTTTTTAATTATTATTATTCAATTTTTATTAACTCCCTTGTTTTTGTAAAGAATAAAGTCTTTAGTTAACAATCAGTCTATAAAAATAATATGTCAGGTTATGTCCATATTAATGTGTTTAGGGTTCAATTAAAAGGATTTTAAACTGCATTCCACAAGAAGTGTGGAAATCAGGTGCAACAAAGTCTTATTTTAAAAATAAAACTGAAATTGGAAAAATGTCCGGATTTTAGAGATTTCCGAATTTTCGAAGTTCAATTGTATATATGAAATATAATTAAAAGCCCCCCTTAAAATTCTCAAACTCAAATGATTCTGCCTCCCACTAATCCGCTGATACTGCTCTAATAAATTCTTTATTGATTAATTTCCTAAATATTTCAGAATTCATTAACTTGTGCTCAATTCTTAAACCTATTTTATTTTATTTTCCAATGAAACAAAACCGATTTTTATTATTTTGTGCAAATCATGCGTAAATTTAACCTAGAAATTGTATCCCCCCCCCCTTCCTTGTATTGTATGACTTCTCTTAAGCTAATCAAGGTTGTCGTGATCACATGACCACTAAGAAGGCTTATCTTCACGCTCTGGAATTCATTAAAGATCCCACTTTTGCCAACGACTGCACTACCTTTAATTAGTCTTTCTGATGTTTGTTATCTGTTTAATACGAGATATATATTAAATTGACTTTCTATGAATCCTCAAAGTAATGTCCAAATATGTTTAGAATATATTGTTAAACTATATTAATGTAAAATCGAGAGAGAAATTCAAAAAGTAGTAAGAAGGGAGCATTAAAATAAGTAAATAAATAAAAATAAAAACCTTCAACATTTTGAATTTTATTGTATTAAATTTATACGATTTTCGAGAAAATTCAATATACAGTCGGTAACAAAAGTGTCCGAACACTAGCAAAAATTCCGATGTAAAAAAAGTACACTTCATACGGTTTTGTTAAATCCTTATCGAATCGTGTTCTTACACTGACTAAGAACAGGATTCAACCAAGGATTTGTTTAACAAAACCGTATGAAGTGTACTTTTTTTACATCGGAATTTTTGCTAGTGTTCGGACACTTTTGTTACCGACTGTATGTATGTAAATTTCTATAATCCTAAGACTGTTATTTACAAAAAAAAAAAAAAAAAAAAGTTTCTAACGTCCATTATCTAAAATTTAAAAATTCTTTGAACTCACATTGCTGAATAGAAAGACAGTTACAGAATAGCAATATTGTTTCCATGGTAACTGTAAATCTACTTTTTCTGCAACGACAATTTTGATGCAGAAAAGAAGTTCAATCCCTTACAATGCTATGCTATGTTGTGTTAAAGCATTTTTCAAGTATCTGGATTCAATGCATTTACTAATTAAAGGATATTTAAATTATTTATAACGTAATAAACATGTAAAACAGAAGACTAATGAAAAGGGAGAGGGGAGAGAGAAATTACGAATTAATGTTCATTTATCGTATCGACTTACTATTATTCACCAGAATAATAATAAAGGTTTTATCAAAAAACGACCATCAAATAAAATGAAAAATATTTATTTATGAACTTAGTTCTTTATCTTTATTAAATAGTTAAAGGCGATAAGGTTTATTTAATCCCCCCCCCCCCCCCAAAAAAAAAAAAAAAAAAAAAAAAAATCTGGAGTGACTCCACTCGACTTTCCGAACATTGAGTAACTAACAGTTTTGTAGATAAAATAAAGAAAGAGGAGTTGCTAAACAAACAAAAGAGAGAAAACCATAATAGAGTGTTTGAGTATTTTTCTCCATATATCACACGAGGTTTTATTTAACGCTACTGAACTTTGAGCCCATAGATCATAATGATAAAGAATTTTTCGTTGTGTCCCTGTAAAAATCTATAAATGCTAGATTCACCAAAATGCTTATAGTTAGTGCAACAGTGATTTATAATATTCATACAAATTTTCAGCTCAATTGAATAAGGCGTTTAGATGCTATCGCACTTTTAAAAATTTGGTCTCATAGGCCATAATGATAAAGAATTTTTCTTTGTGTCCCTGTAAAAAAATTGTAAGTGCTAGATTCACCAAAATCTATACAGTTGGTGCAAATGCGACCTATAACATGTGTACAAATTTTTTGCTCAGATTAATATGGCGTTTAGACGCTATCACACTTTTAAAAATTTGGCCCCGTAGGCCATAATGATAAAGAATTTTTCTTTGTGTCCCTGTAAAAAACTATAAGTGCTAGATTTTCCAAAATCTATACAGATTGAGTATCTGTGACCTATAATATGTGTATAAAGTTTTTGCTCAATTGAATAAGGCGTTTAGATGCTATCGCACTTTTAAGATTTTGGTCCCATAGGCCATAATGATAAAGAATTTTTCTTTGTGTCCCTGTAAAAAAACTATAAGTGCTAGATTCACCAAAATCTATAGGGTTCGTACTATGGTGACTTACAATATACGTACAAACTTTCAGCTTATTCGAACAAAGCGTTTAGACGCTAGCGTGTTCACTCACAGACATACATACACACATACACACACACATACATACATCCTCTCAAAAATAGTGGAAACGGACTCAGGAGACCTCGAAACGTATAGAAACATCAAAATCTCCAATTCGGATTTTTGACATGATTACAATACTTTCCTCACTATAGTGTTCGGAAAGTAAATATATATATATATATATATATATATATATATATATATATATATATATATATATCCTTTAATCTAAAAAATATTCCAATAAGACTTTTATATATTCTGTTCCCTTTTTTTTTTTTTTTTTTACTTTCTTCAATAAACGTAAAAAGAAATTGTTGAATAGATGAAAATTTTCCACTTATTTTCGTCCGATTTACACGTTTTGAGATATTTTGGGAAAATGTGTGTGTATATTAACAAAATTTCGTGGCAGGAATATTTCACAAAGAAATACACGGAACTCTGTGAATCTTTATATTTAGTTGGATCATGATATAAATTAAAAGTTTATGAGATTTTGTCAGTCTAACAGGTGGCACTGCTGTGCTGACTTTACATACAGGGAGGATACATCTGAGATTCTACAGTGTATTGATTATTAACTCTGCTTATGTCGTCTTTTTAAATTAAAAATAAGTCTCGAAACAGATCAAATGAAAATACTTTGAGTAATTCCTGTCATTTTGCAGTCCGTTAATTGAATACCACTTAACCCGTTAGCGCCCAGTGTCCTCATTTGGGGACAGCTAATAAAATGGCGCGTATATTTTTTGTGGTTTCTTGGAATGCTTTCTGCTGTTGTAGTGACAGTTTATAGCGTCACTCTAAATGATCCCTGAAAGTTTTATGTGCCTACTATTAAATATTATTTCATAATTTGGATAGTCATTTTAGGATTCTTCATTCGTCGCACATATATTTGCTTTTTTGCGCATGTATACTAACTTAAATCAAGTTGAATAATAATATATATTATAATACTTTACTTTCGAGATCTTTGTCAACATATAAAAGGAAATTAATCTGTTATCTCAAAGTTTTTCTATCTCGAAGTTTTCTCGCTAGAACACTAAACGTCAATAAATGAGGATAGGCTTTAAATTTAAGACTATCAGAAAAATTGTTTAAGTTAATATGTTTTACTGCCAGTTGTCTATATTAATTTAGAAGTGAAATAATCAGTTAATAATATTTTGCAAAATTAATTCGGGTGTTAACGAGTTAATAATAATAATAACAATAAATAAATAAATTCGGCAATTGTTCGCAGTGATTTTCTTCGAAAATCCCTGAAAACTGAAAACGATTATGGATTTTTTTTTTTTTTTTTTTTTTCTGTTAAAATAAAAGTGGTACTCAGTTAAGGGACTGCTAAATGCTCTGAATTACTCGTTCTTTTCACTTAAACTGTTTCGAAATTTATTTTTAATTTTAAATATTCGACAGAGACAGAATTAACTGAAATAACCAATACTGTTTAATGTATTACAGCAATGTATCTGATCATATGTTAGTATATGTATTTAAAAAAATTTGGTGTGAAACAACCACATGATTTTCATTACCCATTATATGCATTTTTTGGAGATAATGTGATTAGAAGAAATAAAATTGACATAATAATAATAATAATTAAAAAAAAAAAAAAAAAAACATAAAAATTTTCCAGTAAGGAAAAGCTGATACACGTATAAAGACATATAAAACAGAGTTTACAATACTGAGTTAAAAAAATAAGAAAATAATAATAATAATAATTCGGTTAAGTCATTTTTTTAAACACGAATTTTCGAGATCTAAAACTGATCTACCTAATCAAGACGACTGTTAATTTTCCTGTAATAAAAGCATAATACATGAAAAAGGATATCTAAAATGAGTTTATGTAAAAAAATTTCAAGAAAATCGTCAGAACCGTTTTTGAGACACCGACCTTTACCAAAACTTGCCATACTCAATTGTTGACTGGAAAACAACAATTACATACCAAAAGATATCTAAAAGAGGGTTAATATGGCGAGTTTGAAAAAAATCTGTACAGCCGTTTTTTAAAGAGAGGCCTGAAATTGAACTATTTATGCAGACCGCCTATCAATTTTCCGAAACCAACCAACTAAGTCATACCGAAGGACATCGAATAGAGTGCTTATATAGAAACTTTGAAGAAAATTGTTTGAGCCGTTCTTGAGATACTTACTTACGGTTCCACTTCTGGTTTTCCAGTTTTCACCAAAAGTTGGAAGAATTATCTGTACATGAAACTTGTCTCAATTCTGAAGTTTCGTAGTTCTATCTTTATTTCGTTCTATCGTAGTTCTATCTTAGTTTCGGAGTTATAATAGTCAGAAGATCCCCCCCCCCCACACACACACATACACTGACGTTAAAAAGTACTTTTTTGGACTCAAGAAACCTTAAAACATGTAAATCAGGTGAAAAGTCGATATCGAATTTTTGGACCGAATACAATACCTCCATTACCTACGGTAGTCGGGTAATGGAAGTAAAAAGAACTACAACCCTAACTTCTAAACTACGAATGGAATACACGCCCAAAACTATACAGCTAATTCTATGTGGCTCATGAACATGTGTACCAAATTGCAAGTCAATAACGTGATTTTTGCGGCCGCTATGGCTATCGCGATACAAACAAATTCTGTCCATAGACCGTAATGATAAGAAAAACTTTATTGTGTCCCTGTATACGAATACAAACGGAATACACACCAAAAACTATACAGCTAATTCCATCTGGTTCATGAACGTGTATGCCAAATTGCAAGTCAATAGTATAATTTTTGCGACCGCTATCGCACGACAGACAAACAGACAGACAGTGAAACAAAGAGACACACAGACGGAACCCAAAATCTTTTTGAGTCACCACAGGGAGGCCTGGGAGGCCTCCACTGACGTTTCGTTTCGGCAATAATAATAAATTACAGCTACTGATTTTGCTACAAAAAATTTTATTATTTACATCCAAAAATGAATTGTTAATTAAAGGTTTTTATAAATTAGAGAGGGCTAACGGTATTCGTAATTTTTTTTATTTTTTTATTTATAAAACTAAATTTTTACATACCAATTAAATTTAAGTATGGGATTTTGACATGGCTGTTCAAACCTTTAAAAATTATCACATGTCAAAAACTTATCCCTGGATGTGAGAGCCACACTTTAACTATATATTTTTAAATTTCAGTTACGAGAGAAATTTAGCGGGGGGAAAGAAGGGTACAGAAGAGAAAATATGCCCCAGGGATCCAGCATAGGTTAGTCGGGCTCTGCATATGCGGGTTTCATCTTCCACAGAATACAGAATGTAGATGATTTCTATCAATTGTAAGTTACAAAGTTTTGGGGATCAACGGAAATGTGATATAATGGAATCTCGTCTTCACCTAATCGTATAGTTTTGTTGAGAGGATGGAAAATAATAACCGCTTTTATAAATACATATATATATATATATATATATATATATGTATGTATTATATATAGCTCTTCTCGGTGAGATACAATAAAACTGGAAATTCGTTGATATCCATTTTCAATTTCTAATCCCGCCAGCAATTCAAACATTCCCTTTTACAACATGATCTCTTCATAATTTTAATTATCTTTTAAATCAAAGAATCTTACCACTTGAATTAGTATATCTTCTTCACCTCCTTGAAGTAACTTATCCAATCGAATCAAGTGATAAAACATATCTGCTAAATAAGCTAACATCTGCACCCACTCGAAGCTAATGTTATTCTATGGGAAATTTTTCTTTACAAATAACTTATTAACTAACACATATTTTTAAATTCTGTTTTCACATTCTGAAAATTCCCAGCTGTTAAATTGACGGACCTTTTTTAAAAAATTATTTTTTTATTTTTTTATATTTTATTTTGAAGCTGCAAATACGAATTTTCAATATGTGAAATTTTTTCCTTTTGCAATTTCAAAATAAAATATTAAAAATTAAAAAAATATATTTTTAAAAAAGGTCCGTCAATTTAACAATTGGGAATTTTCTGAATGTGAAAACAGAATTTAAAAATATGTATTAGTTAATAAGTTATTTGTAAAAAAAATTTCCCCATAGAATAACATTGGCTCGGGCTTCCGGTGATGGTAAGTGAAGAGGGCCGTTAAACTGAAAGCATTTAATAAAATTTCGTTGCAGCTTTGTTGAAAATGTGCATACATTCCTTTCCTTAACTAAAATAGTATGATGTGGCTACCACAGGACTTTCTTCTATATAATTTTACACAAAATTTATTCAATACAAATTATTTATTAAATTATCAGATTGTTTTCCATTATAAATGCAGACGATTTTTATCTAACAGTATTATATCTCTCTCTATATAAATGACTAAGAGATTTTTGAGTCTGTTTGTCTGTGTGTTGACGTATTGACGCAAGTTGCCACCAGCTTTTCATACTTCAGTTAATTTTAAAAAATCTAATTGTCCGATCGATAAGTTAATTAAACCGACGGATTCAGAAAAAATGCCCCTTTCATTTAGTATCTTATTTGCAAAGCCTGACTAAGGCAGGGGCATACGGGGCAGTTGCCCCGGGCCCCCAGATCAGAGGGGGCCCCAAAATCCAAGAGAAAGTTTATTTTACATTTCCTTCTTTAATGAACTCTTTAAAAACAAATATCAGTACAGTGTAAAATCCTTCTTAATTGAGCCATCGTAATTGTGAAAATTTAGCTGAATTCCGCCCTAATGTCAGCAAGGATGTGAATTTTTTGCAGCTAGATGACAAAGTTAACAATTAGAAATAAAATGGATAGAACGATATTTCGCCAGACCATTGGCGGGGGGGGGGGGACTTTATAGCTATTTTTGGTTCTAGTCAATGTTCTTGTTATATATCTATAGTGAGGTAAAAAATTTAAATACCTCCATAAAGTTCAGTTCTTCATTACTGAAGTAGTGAAGCAGAGGGGGGCCCCAAAGAAGTTTTTGCCCTGGGCCCCAATTAGGCTAAGTCGGGCCCTGCTTATTTGTAACGAAATTTTGATTAGATTTTTTAAAAATAATTAAAATGTGAAAATAATAACCTGGTAAAGGGTGTTATCCAACTGCACTCGCTAGTCTTAACCCCCCTTTCACTTACTCTCTTGCAAATTTCTATCTTACCACCCCTTCGCTATGAATAGGAAGAACTCAAAAATTTGTTGGTGGAATTATACTAACTGCCCTAGCTGGAAGTTTACAATTTTATTTGTAATTTAACCGAGTTACCTGCGTTTTCAGATTCATGCACAGCGAAGTAAGGGAGTCCAGTAAAGTTTTTTTTTTTTTGTTTTTTACGTGTCTGATAGTGATTACTGCGGAACCGAGTTGCGAGCGTTCTCAGCTTCATGAACAGAAGGGTAGGAGTGCCCAGTGACTTTTCTTTTCTTTTCTTTTTTTTTACGCGCATGGTAGTGATTGCCGCGGAAGAGAATTACGGGCGTTCTCAGATTCATACACAGCGAGGTAGGGGTGTCCAGTGATGTTTTTTGGTTTTAACGTGCGTGATAGCATTGCCGCGGAACCGAGTTACGTGCGTTTTCAGATTCATGCACAGCGGAATAGGGGTGTCCAGCGTTTTTTTTTTTTTTTTTTAACGTGCGTGATAGTGATTGCCGCGGAAGCGAGTTACGTGCGTTTTCAGATTGATGCACAGCGAGGTAGGGATGTCCAGTGATGTTTTTTTTTTTTTTTTTTTTTTTTTTTAACGTGCGTGATAGTGATTGCTGCTGAACCGAGCTACGTGCTTTTTCAGATTCATGCACAGCAGGTAGGACTTTGAAATTTGATTTTGAAATTTTTTCGGCATTCGGAATTCGGTTCGTTCCCAAACCGGAGTTTTGCTAGTTATCACTAAATGCCGGAAGATGTCAATTTTTTGCAAAGCAGAAAAAATAAGTTTTTTGTTAAAAGATAAAAAAAAAATCAATATTGTATTGACAAGATCTTTCGAAAATATCCATATTGAAAATATATTCCCCTCGTGGGGGGTACTTCCCCCCAGGGGGAGAAGCGATTTTCCCACATGCGCATTTTTTTTCCTAGTTAACTACTACTATTATCAATAATTCATATTAATTTTACAATCACACGATTAAAATAACTCTCATTATGTACATTTATACGAAATTTTGCCCTATAATGCCATATTAAAAATTTAGAAAAAATGCGATCACAGCGCCACCTGCTGAGCAATTGTTCTACAAATCTAATCAGCACCAGTTTATGTCAGTGTCCAACTAAATACCAAGTTTGGTTAACTTTCGTTCATTGGTTCGTGAGATACAGCGTCCACAAAATTTGTGATACACACACACATTTTCTAAAAACAGTCAAATCGTGTTCAGGACATCCCAAAACGTGTAAGTCCATCGAAAACAGAAGTTCGAAAATTTTCACGAATCCAATACTTTCTCTATCGATATTAATAAAATCAGACTTTTGTCTGTAAATTTGTCAGAATCAAAAAATTTTGCGATATATCTTCACGTTTCACTCACCATGAAAGCCGACCTCAGAAAATTTTACCTGTGTGTGTGTGTGTGTCATGGTGTCCGTATGTTTGTAACGCTATTTTTGTTCGGGCATCACTTGAGAACAGCCCGACGAAATTCAACGGCGCTCGGCAGAAACTTAGATCTTTACCCAACTTAAAATTATATCTATCAACTTTTCAAAAATTCCCCCCCGGTACCACCTGGGGAGGGGGGCAAAAGAGAAAAACACGTTTGCCCGGGTATCACTTGAGAACGGCTGGTCAGAATTCAACGGCACTTCGTAGGAATTTAGGTCTTTACCCAACTTAAAATTATATCTATCAAGTTTTCAAAAATTCCTCCCCGGTACCACCTGGGGAGGGGGGCAAAAGAGAATAACACGTTTGCCCGGGTATCACTTGAGAACGGCTGGTCAGAATTCAACGGCACTTCGTAGGAATTTAGGTCTTTACCCAACTTAAAATTATATCTATCAACTTTTCAAAAATTCCTCCACGTTCCCCCAGAGAAAAACACGCTTGTCCGGGTATCACTTGAGAACGGCTGGACAGAATTTAACGCGCTTCGCAGGAATTTAGGTCTTTATCCAACTTAAAATTATATCTATCAACTTTTCAGAAATTCCCCACGTTCCCCCCTGGGGGGGGGGCAAAAGACAAAAACACGATTGTCCTGGTATCACTTGAGAACGACCAGACGGAATTAAATGGCGCTTCGCAGGAATTTAGGTCTTTATCCAACTTAAAATTATATCTATCAACATTTTAGAATTTCCCCCACGTTCCCCCCTGGGGGGGGGGCAAAAGACAAAAACACGATTGTCCTGGTATCACTTGAGAACGACCAGACGGAATTAAACGGCGCTTCGCAGGAATTTAGGTCTTTATCCAACTTAAAATTATATCTATCAACTTTTCAGAAATTCCCGCACGTTGCCCTCTGAGGGGCAAAAGACAAAAACACGTTTGTCCGGGTACCGCTTGAGAGCGGCTGGACAGAATTCAACGGCGCTTCGCAGGAATTTAGTTCTTTATCCAACTTAAAATTATATCTATCAACATTTCAGAAATTCCCCCACGTTCCCCCCTGGAGGGGGGGGGGGCAAAAACACGTTTGTCCGGATATCACTTGAGAACGGCTGGACGGAATTCAACTGAGCTTCGCAAGAATTTAGGTCGTTATCCAACTTAAAATTATATCAATCAATTTTTCCGAAATTACTCCCTCTTCCCCCTTTATGGGGCAAAAGACAAAAACACGTTTGTAAGCATAACTCGGCTCCTAATTACTTCACAGTAAAGAAATTGCACATGGAGAGACTAGACATGAGTACAAATAAAACTCTATGTGCGATTTAGGAATTTTCGATTTTTAAGGGAACGGAGGGGGGAAATCAATTTTTGGCGGGAAATATAAAAAATTCCTGATTTTTGAGTAGAACTCTACCAAAAATGGAACAAAGATGTTGAAAAAAGGCCTGCCACTTCCTTAGGATATTTCCTAACACACGTTTCTCTCTCTCTTTTTTTTTTTTTTTTTTTTTTTTTTGAGGGGGGAGGGGGTTACGAGGGTGCAAATTTGAGACATTCCTTTCAGCGCTAAATTTGTCCTGAGAAATCTATGGCAGCTGCGATCACGAATTTTGGTGCTTAGATTGTTTATGTGCATCCGATACCTAAAGTAACGGAATTTATAAAAATTACCCCCGTTCTCCCAAGGGGGGGGGGAGCAGAAGACAAAAACACCTTTGTAAGCATAACTCGGCTCCAAACTACTTCACAGTAAAGGAATTGCATAAGGGGAGACTACACATTTGTACAAATAAAACGTTTTCTGCAATTTAGGATATTTCGAATTTTAAGGCGAGGGAGAGAGAAAATCCACTTTTGGCGGGAAAATTTTCAAATTCCGGATTTTTGAGTAAAACTCTGCCAAAAATGGAACAAAGATGTTTAAAAACAGCCATGCGACTTCTTTAAGATATTTCCAAAACACGTTTTTAATTTTTTGTGATCTGTCATTTTTTGTGATCTGTCATTTTTTTTGTTTTTTTTTTTTTTTTTTGGGGGGGGGGGAGGTAAATTCGAGACACCCCTTTTAGCGCTAAATTTGTCCTGAGAAATTTATGAGAGTTGCGGTTACAAAGTTTGGCACTTGGATTGTTATATGTATCCGACCCTTAAAGTAACGGGATTTATTGAAATTCCCCCCCCCCTTTCCCACTGTGGGGGGCAGGAAGCAAAAAAGACGTTTGTAAGCATTTTTCAGCCCCAAATTACTTCTCGGTGGAGAAATTGCGCATGAGGAGACTAGACTTGAATATAAATAAAACATTGTGTATGATTTTGGAATTTTTGATTCTTACAGGAGAGAGGGGAAAAATCGTTTTTCGGAGGGAAATTTCAGAAATTCCAGATTTTTGAGCAGTTTTATTTTTATTTTACTTTATTTTTTTGTGTGGGGGAGGGGGGCGCGTTACGAAGGAACAAATCCGAGACCCCCATTTTAGCGCTAAATTTTTCTTAAAAAATCTATGGGATCTGCGATCACGAAATTTGGTGCGTAAATTGTTTATATGTATCCGACACTTACTGTAGCGGAATTTTACGAAATTCCCCTCCCCCCTTACCCCATAGGGGTCGGCGGGCAATAAACACGTGTAAAAACATGTTTTCCT